>CP114868.1:4804638-6005797 GCA_029959215.1 Tricholoma bakamatsutake | reverse complement strand
CTCTAACTACAAAGAATGGTGCGAGGACGTTACTATTGCTCTCTCTCTCAACGGCCTATATGAATATGTCTCTGGGGCAGTTCCACCCCCAACCCCCCCCCCCCTGCAACGGAAACGCGGGCCCTTGCAAACTGGTCCGCTAATGCGCGCCTCGCTTACGCTTTCTTAGCGTCCAGTGTTACCACTACGGAACGCCCCTTTCTCGACATGACAAAGGGGCCCGAGGTGAACTGGAAAACACTCCAGGATCGTCACCAGAAGGAAGGCCTGGTTCGCCAAGTTCAACTCCTACAACAGGCACTTTCCATCCAGTGCACAAAGGACGTCCCGCTCCCCCAAACTGCCGATCAAATCTGTACCTTGATTGAACGAGCGTTTGCCATCGGCGATATCAAGGCTGACCTCCTCTGTTCCATCGCTCTCCTGAATTCCCTCAGTGACAGCTTCCTCATGCGCGCTCTATCATTTCCCGGGACATTGCGACATCCACGGAGTCTTCCCCGTACTTCGGTTCATAGAAAACGAACAGTCATTGGTCGAGAATGATCAACGCAATGACTCCAAGTCTAACATCGCGCTTACCGCCCGCACCAAACCGCCGAAATCGTCCAATCCTCTCACCTGCACGAATCCTGCTTGCAAGAAGACGGGGCACACGATCGAATTTTGCATCAAGAAGGGCGGGGGGATGGCTGGGAAGACTATTGACAAGTCCAAAGCCACTCGTTGGCTCATGCTCGAGAAGAAAAGAGACGGGGGTAATACATCCAAAGTACCGGTCACCATGAAAGACGTCAACGGCCGTGCCTTCACAGTCATGATTGACTCTACCACTTTCTCTAATCCACCAGAATTAGCCGGCATCGCCTCAGATCCTATTTCCACCGCCTCCATTGATGAAGGCGAGTACGAAGGATGGGTGGCGGTTGAGGAGGAGCCTACGACGTCCATTGACTGGACACAATATTCTACTCAGCTCGCCGGGGACGCATTCACCGTTGAACCAATGAATCAAACCACGCACACAAATGACCTTTGACGAATTTCTCTTCATTGTAGACTCAGGCGCCACAGTTCATATCCGAGTAAGTATCCAACCCAAGTACTTATATTACATAAGACTTACAGTTTGCAATTCCCATTACCCATGTCTCTTCTCAACGTACATAATACAAACATTATCGATGAGCAGGGTAAGGAAGTCATTCTCCGAGGTGCCGGTTTGGGTGGATGGATGAAGTGAGTCTAGACATCTATTGTCCGATAACTTCTCTGACGTTGTGTACAGCATGGAGAACTTCATCTCTGGTGCGCGTCTTTCAGATGCTGGTGAGTGAGCTCTAAACTGACGATCATATCCAGGATACCCTGGTTGCGAGCACCAGATTCGCGACGCACTGATACAGGCGATCGGTCAAGAAAAATCAGACTTTTTCTTTGACAGGGTCCGTAACTACACCGTAGCCGCTCAACCATGAGCATCACTTTGACTTCACCTTTGAAGTTTTTGGAGTATTTCTTTACCAGTGCCGACGCTCAATTCTTCAAGAGCCTCGGGCTAAATTGTATCCGACTGCCTTTGAACTATCACCATTTCGAGGGTGTGTCCGCTTTTAAAAATAGCGCATGCGCTGAATTAAATGCTCTCACAGATGATATGAATCCCCGTGTTCTCAAGGAATCGGGCTTCAAACATCTTGACCGTGTTATTGATATCTGTGCATCACATAGCATCTATACCGTGCTCGATTTGCATGCTGCACCCGGCGGACAGAACACTGACTGGCATTCTGACCATGGAAGTCACCTAGCAAACTGTAAGTTTTCATGCTCACCGTCTTCTCATCCTTCCACTTAAGTTCTCAGTCTGGGTCCACAAGGACTTCCAAGACCGTGCTGTTTGGCTGTGGGAGGCCCTTGCCAAGCATTACAAAGGCAATAAATGGGTCGCCGGCTACAATCCACTCAACGAGCCCACAGACTCAGTACACACACGCGTTGTTGCGTTTTATGATCGCGTTTATAAGGCCATCCGCGCGATCGACCCTGATCATATCATCTTTTTTGATGGCAACACATTTGCGTCTGACTTCTCACACTTTGGTGACGCCCACAAGAACTGGGTCAATACTGCCTATTCTATACATGACTATTCATTGTTTGGATTTCCTGTTACCCCTGAGCCATACGTAGGAAGTGAGAAGCAGTTCGCACGACTGAAACGGAGTTATGAGAAGAAGAAGGAGTGGATGGAAGAACGCGGGTTGTGTGTGTGGAACGGGGAGTGGGGCCCTGTATATGCGAGGGAACAGTATGACGGCGATGCAACAGACAGCATTAACAAGCAGCGGTATAAGCTTCTGAAAGATCAACTTGCTATCTACGCCGAGGTTCGTCGTTATTCCTTACCCTCCTGTAATTTATATGCCGAGCATTCTCGATCACAGGACCGCCTAAGCTGGTCCATTTGGACATACAAAGATATTGGTTTCCAAGGGATGGTCTACGTATCTCTCGACACGCCCTATATGACCCTCTTCAAAGATCATCTTGCCAAGAAACATCGGCTTGCTGTCGACGCATGGGGTGCGGACGACGATGCTGTGCGGCACGTCTACCAGCCCCTGCTTGATCACATCATCAAGGAAGTGCCAGAGAAATTCTTGGACCTCTACCCGGCACCTGTGTGGAAGCTCGATACCCGTGTAACCAGAATCTCAAGGAACATTTTAGTGAGCGAGTTTTTGATTAAAGAGTGGGTAGAGCATCTTGTGGGGAAGAACGAGAAAGAGCTGGACAGCATTGCAGCGAGCTTCAAGTTTGATGCGTGTGTTCAAAGGAAAGAACTGAATGCTATCTTAAAGGAGAATGCGGCAAAGGTTGTGCAGCATCTAGCAACGCAAGCTGTGTAAAAAATACTGTATCAGCTAGTTCCTGTTGATTTGGTTTTCGTGACTGACCACTTATGCTTAGGATGTAAGTACTTAACATTATCTGACAATTTCGCATTTGGTCGTCTACTACATTGAAATTAGGGTCACAATGAGTGCTCTACTGAACATAAAACATTTGACGTCAACCACTCGTTATTACATACAGTTCGTCGCTCAACCAGCCACTGACGATAGTTGCTCAAATGTATCTGTTACACCCTATACCTAATGACTATAAATACACTTCCTTGCCAATGGTTTATAAAGGCTCTTCATGTCTCACCAGAACACAACGCTTCAACCCACGCAGTATCACTCCGTACTGTCGTCAAATTCTCGTACCCGGTCGCTGTGATCAGCACCACATCTTCAATCCTCACGCCCCCAACGCTCTCGTATCTCTTCAGAACCTCATGGTTGATATGCTTCGAATCTCGTACAGGACTCAACAAGTGGGGGGAGAAATATATGCCAGGTTCAACCGTCTATCATTCCAAATATTTTGGTCAGATAAAGAAAGGAAGTAAGCATAAACAACGCACCACGACCATACCAGCCTCAAGATGCAGCCGGAGTCTCAGGAAATCATAGAAGCTCGGGTGACCTAAGATTGTCTTGATACTGTCATTGACGGCGGGCTTGCTGGCACTCGGGACATCGTGGACGTCCATTCCCAGTGAATGGCCGACACCGTGAGGAAAGAATGCAGCGCCCACGCCTGAAGCTAAGATAGCTTCTTCAGAGTTCCACGATCCCGACCCGGGCGAATTTGGAGAAAAGAAAATTCCCAGACGCTGAAAACCTTTAACCAGAGTACGGTGACACAACAACTGTACAGCGTCCCAATGTAAACCTGGTTTCAGAATATCAAAAGAGGCCTGGAACAGATGACGTATCAGATAAGGCGAAACCAGTGTACAGGATATCCTACGCCGTACCTTTTGCATTTCAAGAACAAGCTCGTAGATTGCGCGAGCTTCAGACGTGAACTTGCCGCCGTTGCCCACAGGCATCGTTCGAGTAATATCAGATGCATAGCAGTTCCATTCACAACCTGCATCAATCAGCAGTACCTGAGGATGAAACTCTCTAGTACCCCTATGAGCGAATTCATTCTTATTCTGATGGTCATGAGGGTGAACAGGTCCCCATGCAAATTCACGATCATTACAACAGTAATGAAGTGTTGAAGCTCGAGTGGAGGCTGCCACGATCGGGAGATAGGCTTGATGGACAGCACTACATCATAGTAAGTTGGGATCAGGAAAGATATCAATATCGATATCGGAGACGCTACAAACCCTTCTCTCCTGCAGGATGCCACAAACACAGCTTCTGCTTCTGCCTCTTTCTCGATAAACCATTCTCCAGGCAATAGGGGACGATTCTTCCCGGCCGCCGCCAGCTCCTGCAATCCTCCTTTGACGGCCATGCCGAGAACCCTCATCACAACTTCGTGAGCTCTGGAGCTTATCTGGTTTGCGTGTTTGATGGCAGCAATCTCATCTTCGTCTTTCGTTAGCCGTGCACGCTGTAGTGCAGGAAGAAGATAAAGATCCGTCACTGCCCCTCCTTCGTCCGGTACGAGGACGGGTCGAGTGTACTCATCAGACAATAGAGGAAACAGGGGTGAGCCACGGGGCAGAGTATGGAACAGCGCACCAGGCAGCGTTGCAATCAGAATATCGATAGCTGCTGGTAGAGCACTCGGGTGGTCCACACGAGACACGTCGTGGGTTTTACTCGCATCCTCGGGAGATGGAGGTGGCACAGACCACATAAGATCGGCCAGATCAGCCTTTGGAATAAAGAGTTCCACAGTGGGCTGAAGCAATGGCTTTCCAGGTTGATATGCCAACAGAAGATATGCCGACGGGACTGTACATCCGGAAAGGTAGTAGAAGTTGGACTCCTGGCGAAAAACGAGTTCACGATCAGTGTCGTGGCGGTAACCTGTAACTTCTCCTGCTAAAATAAGGACCTGAGGCTTCACAGTGCGAATGAGACATGTGCTTAGACAGAATTATAATGATATTGTTCACCTTTGTCTTCTCAGACATGGGCAACAGTTCGATAAGGCGTTCGAACGTCTTGAGGGCATGCTTGCGGGCTGTATGACTGGTTAGAAAGAGAGTTTTGATGAAATAAGACGGATACCAGGATAAACCATCGATGTCGCGGTCCAGAAAATAATTGTAAAAAAAAGTTTAAAAGAAAAATAATTCTGGTCATGCATAGACTTTATTTCTCCTTACTTGTGGGTCAGGGTTTTAAAAACCTTTTGATTTTTGAAAATGTGCAATGGCATTATGTCTGAGTCGAGACATGCCGCCGCATGCGGCGTCGTCGAGAAGGAAAGCGGTAAGATATAGCAAATCTAATATTTTCTGAATAAAATATCAGAAAAAAATATTATATTTTTTTACGCTGTACGATGACTTCAATCTCACTCTCGAAAGCCGAAAAATCTTTCATCCAAGCCGGCTTGCTTTCGAATCCGCCATCACGCGCCGATGGCCGTTCCTTACTTGATTTTCGAGCAGTGGCTCTGGAGACAGGCGTAGCACCCCTTGCAAACGGAAGCGCACGTCTCAACATCGGAAGAACTCATGACCGTGGCGGTGGAACTGAAGTGTTGGCTGCTTCAAAATTGGAGGTGGAAAATATTAATGCGGAAGGAGTTGAAGGAGGGAGGATTGTATGTACAGTTTCTTGGTTTGTATTGTCGTTTTTTTTTCTGAATACTCTTGGACAGCATGACTTAACACTTTAATCGTAGTTCTCCTGCAGCATATCCCCATCTCTCTTCTGGCGCGTTGGATGATCTCCAGCATGATATGTCGGCGATTCTTCACCAAACACTCTCACATTCTTCCTTGCACCCAAGTAATCTGGGAATCCTGCCGAGAAAAAAATCATGGTTGTTGAACCTTGACATCGTCGTTCTTTCCGACTCTGGGAATATCTATGACGCGTTGTTTATGGCTGCGAGAGCTGCCTTGTGGGATACCAAAGTGCCGAGAACGCGGAGCGTGGAATACAAGACCCGGAAGGGTGGTACGGGTGCTGCGGCTGGTGGCGAGAGAGCCGGTAGTTCGGGGGACATGGATTTGGACGGGGATGTACCCAGCGGATTCGACACGAGGCACATAACGAACGCGACCGATTTCGAGCTGCCTGATTACTGGGACGAGGGGGAAGTGCTGGATGGTAGGGATAGGTGGCCTGTGTGTATTACCTTGAATCTGGTGCGCGCTCTCGTTACATATCTGGCACCGAGAAATAGATAATGTTCTAGGAACCTCCGGTGCATTATCTTGATGCGATTGCGCAAGAGGAAGCTTCGACGCCACTCCGACTGCTTCTTATGTTCTCTTTTCCGCC
Source organism: Tricholoma bakamatsutake (assembly GCA_029959215.1). Taxonomy (NCBI): domain Eukaryota; kingdom Fungi; phylum Basidiomycota; class Agaricomycetes; order Agaricales; family Tricholomataceae; genus Tricholoma; species Tricholoma bakamatsutake. Next base: position 5,999,480 of record CP114868.1, on the reverse strand, counting down.
ATCGGCGCCTTCATACGTACAAGCCGTGCGTTTAATGGGACCAGGAGAACTCAGCTTAACTCAACTAAAGGATCTCGTGGAGGTATTTACATTTATTTCGCCTCCACGCTTCAAGTGTTGATTTCCTCGCTAGCTTGGTGAAAAATACGCGGGAGACCTGTATTCTTCACTTAATGTCAAGTTAAAAGAAGAAGACGTCAGACGGAACCAGAAAGCGCGAGATAGGTTTGAACAACATCGATGACGCTCCCTGTCCACTCAGCTGAAATAATAAAATTGTGCATCGTCACATTCAAGCCCATTTCTTGATTTGCCAGACGAAGCTCTTCCGCCTCTAACAGGTAGAATCCACGGGCGGGACAAACTAATCATAGCTGTTTAGATTCTCACTCACTTACAACCGCCCATCAAAATCTCTCAGAGTGGTCTAGAATAAAGTAGTCGACAGCAAAGGCAGCGAAATTGTCCTACGCGGAGCTGGCTCAGGTGGGTGGATGACGGAGTACCTCTTGAGGTATACAAGCAGGCGAGTTCTACCAGATCTCTCCCCTTTCCCAGCAGCCGATATTAATGCTACCTGGGCTGAGCTGGTCAATCTAACTCTGCAGGGACATTGGTTTTCAAGGAATGGTCTACTTGTCCAGAAATACGATGTATATGCAGATTTCCTTGCCAAAAAGCAACGTCTCACGGTAGATGCATGGGGACGACACGACACGGCTGACAAGCATATATATATACACATTATTCAGACGAGTCAGAAGTTATATCCCCGCGTCGAGGAGCGAGTGACCAGACCGTCACGGACCATGCTTGTTGCAGAGTTCTTAGACATCGAGTGGGCGGAGATGTTTAGAGACATGGACGAATCTGAGCTAGAAGACTTTGCCCGTAGCTTCAAATTCGAGAATTGCGAAAAGAGAATAAAGCTTTAAGCTTTAAGCTTAACTGGTTACGGGTCAACCCTGGTTGCATTTTCTTTCGTTGTAGCTTTGGAGATTCAAATTGAATCACAGTGCCTTGCCATCGAAGGACCGATACTTGTTTCAACCCTTTTGTTTCAGGCTCTTGCCTTGAATGGTCATTTGCATACCGTGTATGGGAATCTTGACATCATGTGGTCACGCAGTCACGTTTCAAAGTTTATCACAGGATTCCGCCTGTAACTGCCATGTAACAGCTTGGTATCGATCAGATGCTTCTGACACTTAGAAATCCCAAGGAATGCTTTGGCTCACGGCTCCTGTTACATATCTGAAACTTGAGACTACTAACGTCCATTTATCACCCCAGCTTGATTTTTCGGTTCATACCCTGCAACAGTCGTCTACATTGCATGTAGCATTGTCCTCATGAGAAGGACGCAATTTCTCGACTTGGATGTACTGGACTCCCCGGTGAGTTCTGTGAACTCACCTACTTCTATATCCAGTTCGAGGCCTGGCAGCTCCATCGCAGAAAAAATATTCAATGACCCAGATTCATGGCATGATTCGAGAGATATGCCGATTGACGATATAGAGGTGAATGTGGTAACATGGTTTGCAGATGAGTTGGAGAAGTCCGATGATAACTTTGGCGATGGAATACTGGGGCCAACCGAACAAGGCAGCATCCGACTCAAGCATCTTTCAGGGGAGCGCACCATATCGCAGAAGCCAACACATATTTTACCTCGTGTCTCTGGGTATTCCACGCAGCGGGAAGGTGTTTCGGACGATAAAGACCCATTTATTCCAGTTTCAGAACCTTCTGGCTTGAAGTTGGACCTGAGCATGGAGTTAAATATTCAATCATTGAACCGTGGAAGCACTTTTTCTCCACAATCACTCCTGTCTCCTATCATTTTCTCTCAGCCTTCGTTTTCGAGCACAAGCCAATCTGACAAATCTTCTGACACATCCCGCACCAATGTACCTCTGCTCGATCTGGCAACGCAATCAGAGGAATATTATGATTCAACTCCGCTCACTTCACCAGTTCCGGTCCTTTCTGCTTCTACAACATGGAGCATCCTTGAGTTATACGGTGTGCGCCCGGACACACCGGATTCAGGGCGTCCGATGACAAGAGCCCATCATCCATCTCCATTACTTCCCGTCCCGTCTGTTGCCCATCGTCGAGAGACTCCTCGCATCCCTACACCCAGATCCATCCTAGCAGCAAAACCCACCAACGAGATGGCCTTGATTCGCCCACTTCCCCTCGTTCCTGATTCAGCTCGGGATCCTCCTGCTAGTTCGCGTGTGGAAACTCCAGATACTCCTTCCCGCAAACCATCGAAACCTCCACTTTTGCCCTCTCAACTCTCGAATTATTTCCCCCCTCAAACAGTGACGACAACAGTGACGATCTCGCGGCCTGTCTCCCACAGAGTGTCAAACTCTTGGCTCACTCAGTCCTCCGATGTATCACCCGTCCCACGCTTGAAAGTCTCTGGCATTCATCGAAAACCTCTTCTCCGTATTAGTCCTCAGTTGCCACACAACTCGCGCTTGCCCCCGACTCTTACCCGCTTCGTCTCTCTCCCATTGCCGTCCTCTCGATTAGCGGCAGTTGAACCTGTTTCTCCATCTGTAACACCTTCACTCCACAATCGGCCTGGATCCGCAACACGTTCTCCGCTCGGCCCCCGTCCACGGTCAACTACCACGCGCCATCTCAATGATGCAGAAATGCCCTCCGCATCTCGCAGTTAAGTTTGTCTATTTATCGAAGGTGTGTTACTTCTCGATGAACATACCGATACAATCTCATTCTTCCCAGCCCAAGTTCCTCTCATGCTTCACATCGAGAGTAACCAGCTTTCAGGTCAGCCGGAAACTTTGCCCAAAATTACAGTGACGTGACTAAAATTAAATATTTCAGGAGGGGTCTTTGAGAGTTTTGTTAGTTTCGGACTACCCGAAATATCCGTTTCCTCTCTAATTTAGGGCCACGTGAGGCTTCCAATTTCAGTCACGCGACAAAACTACATATTGTTTGCGGCTCAATTTTCAGTTGCCTGATGTTCCCGATGTGCTTTTCGTAATCTAATAAGTGAATGACTTTCCGTACCGCTATCTTGATTTTCTATCTCTAAACCGACTATCTGGCGGACTTTAAAGTTGGAGAAAACGCATTTGAAGTTGGAGTTAGAAAACCCGTAAGGACCAGATGTCTTCAAATTTGTAATTCACTGGACCAGCTTAAGGATAATTCATTTGAAGTTATTTGAAAGTAATTTGTGAATTATTCTTAAAGGATTTGCAAATGAATTATGTTAAATGTATGGTAAATGTCTTTAACATAATACAAATGTCACTATTGTAAAGCTATTAAAAAAGTGTTTTAAATGTTGTTTTGATTGACTTTAACATGATGTTCAGTATCTTATGGGAAAAGAATTTACAATGATTATTAAGATAACTGTTGCAAAATCTTTTGTTCAAGCCATTATTTTAAGATTTTGCAAAAGTTATCTTAATAATCATTGTGAATTCTTTTCCCATAAGGTACTGAACATTGTGTTAAAGTCAATCAAAACAACATTTGAAACACTTTTTCAATATCTTTACAATAGTGACATTTGTATTATGTTAAAGACATTTACCAGACATTTAACATAATTCATGTGCAAATTCTTGAAAACTTTTAAGAATAATTCACAAATTACTTTCAAATAACTTCAAATGAATTATCCTTAAGCTGGTCCAGTGTAACAATTTTCAAATCCTTAAATGGTATATAACATAAATTGGCTGTGTAATCTGCTGTATCGTAAACACTTCAATCTCTGCAATGGAAGTGGGTCTGATGGATGATGATGAGGCTGCTGCAGTGTTGATTGATGACAATGAAGAAGCTGATGAGGAAAGGCATCACTTGTTGTTAGAGCAGACTACATACGCTGCACAGAGGAAGAGACGACACATTCCTTATAACCTACCTGGGGTTTAGTTAGTCTTAGAGCTAGGGTTTAGCAGAGGTAAGAACACTGTATATCTACTACGGTACAGGTTCTCCTTATATATATAATAGTAAGGATGTCACATGACTCAGGAATGTGTTTACCACATGTATGCGCAGTAAGTGCAGTAACATGTGTGTGCTGCATGCATTGCCTTGTGTATGCAGCATGCATGGGAATTTAATTTCAACACCCCCCCTCAAACTATACAGCGCTCTAAGCAGCTAAGTTTGAATCTCGAAAGTAATTCCGAGAGAGTCTCTAAATTTCCTGAATAAGATGGCGCCAAGGTTCTTTGTGAACATGTCAGCTGGATTATCACTTCCAGGAATGAAAACGACTGTGACTTTGTCATTTTCTATGCATTTGCACGTATAGTGGTAGTGAATGTCTATATATTTGGTCCTTCTTTCCTGAACTGGATTTGATCCAATAAAGATGGATCCCTGATTATCAGTGCAGATTGGTATGCGCTTCAGTACATATCCAAGTTCCTGAAATAAGAACTCTATCCACACTATCTGTCGACAAGTGTCGGAGAGAGCCATATATTCAGCTTCTGTGGATGACAGTGCTACAGTTTTTTGTAAATGGGACTGCCAGCACACAATGCCACTTGCTAGAATAGCAAAGTAACCCATTGTAGATCGGCGTTTGACAGTGTCAGCTGCCCAATCAGAATCTGTGAAGGCCTGTAGCCCCTCGGACTTCTCACCATCATAGACAATGTTATATTTCTGGGTTCCCACCAGATAGCGCATGATGTACATCGCTTTGTCTAGATATTCTTGGCTAGGATTAGCTGAGAATTGTGACATCTTGATTACCACGGAAGCGATATCAGGTCGCGTTCCGAGCATCAGATACAATAAAGATCCGATCACAGACTGATATTTTGATCTAAGCATCGCATTGGGCATTGCTGTGTTTTCTGATGGTCTGTAACCAGTCGGGAGTGAAGTGGGGGTCACTTTGGCATTTGTCATCTTGAATCTCTCAAGCACTTTGGTGAGATATTCAGTTTGATCGAGTTTGACTTTGCTTGTAGTCTGGGTGATGCACATGCCTAAGAATTCCATGACTTTTTCAGTACTACGGCACTCCCAATGCTTTAGACAAGCATTTTTCTTTTCATCCACAAGTTTCTTGTTCTTCCCCATGAACAAGCCATCATCAATATAGATGAGTGCAATAACAATGCTGCCTGTCTTTAGGATCCTTGTGTATGAAAATGCCGGCATCAGAGCTGGCACACTGATATGGCTCCCTATCGCCCTGCGTGCATATTACCACATTTTTTGCAATTGTGCACACCTCCTAGATGGCTTCCACACACTTTGCGCAGCATGCTTTTGCATGCCTTCGTGTGCTTTCATGCGCCTTTGTGCACTTCCGTGCACTTTCACATGCCTTTGACTGCTTAGGTGCGCTTTTGTGCGCCTTTTACATTTCTACTGTGCTTTTGGATCCCCCTTAGCTGTCTGCTGTTGTGCACCCTAAATGCGCCCTGTTGCACTTCAAACTGCTTCCGCGTGCCCCCCCCACTCCTTATCTGCCGTTTTCAGTTATTATGTGCTCGATGCGCCTTTATGTGCTCCTTTTATGCTTTACTTGCAACCCACATTCCTTGCTGCGCACTCACTGCACTATTCTTACCATCACACAATTCACCACTTCAAACGCGCTGTGCATTGCAGCTTCCATCTTATTGGTGCATTTACTTGAGGCGCACTGCAATTCCAACATGAGCGGACTGCGCATTCTTGCATAACTGGGGCGCTTTGTGCCTATTTGGTATTGGACTGTGCGCACTTGGGCACTTTCACGTAATCCTGGCACTTTGGCAGTATTTGGCCTCGCACAGCATCTCCTTATAGTTCTTCCACATTTCCAATCGGCATCACCTTATCTGGTAACCGGCACAGGTCAATCACATCATTATTACTAAGGCACAGCATGTGACACATAACACCGAAGCAGATTAATTGGGAAGAGCACACGAGACATAGGGTGCACCAAAAATAGTGCATCGCACTGGAACAGTTGGATATTGGGTTATAGCATGCACAAATCTTATTGGTTGAGGCAGCGGCATAGTGTGGTCAGGTTTAGATGGGCAAATGGATGCACTTGTGGGTAGCGCATGGCGCTTTCTATTTTTATACTTTATTTCACTGTTTTATCACATAAGCCATTTGTACATAGTAGCGGACAGATAGAGAATCCAGAGGATCTTTCCCCCCCTCATAGTCCATAGTTCAGTCAGCGTCGCACATAGTCTGTGCACCAGCGTCCAGTCTGTGCACCTTTGTAGTGCGCCCTTCATATAGCCACGTTTGCATATCGTTTGCATCCCCTCATCGTATTGTTGCATTTCATCCCTGCATTGCATCCTTCATCCTCATTCAAGCACTCATACAGTGCGCCCTTCGTATAGCTGCATTTGCGCACCATTTGCACCTTTTTCTGCATAGCCACATTTTGCGCACCATTTGCGCCTTTTTCCACCCCTTGTGCTTTCATCCCGTTTGCATCCCCAATCTGTGCACCACCTTCACAGTACATCCCAGTGTCGTCTTCATCCCACTACACCTCCTGTCTTCACCACCCTCATCGTTGCGCACTTTTGCGCTCCCATTGCGCGTTTTTCCGCACTGCATGTTTTTGCCTCTTTGCATTGCGCACTTTCCTGCCACTGTGCATATCTCCCCTTTAGCGTACACAACTGGTGTGCACATTGAAAACCACTGTACCAGCCTCCCCATAGTCTTAGCGCCCCGAAGGACGAGCCGAGGCCCTCTAAGCGAACTCCCCCCTCACCCCGAGCACGCCTGCAGTTGTAGGTTAAGTGTTCACCCCTTCTGTTGAGACTCTGAACCGAGTACCAACTGAACACATCATTTCTGGAGCCCACCACGAGGGGTTTCTGTTTATCAGACCTTATTTAGACCTCCATTGGCTTGCCCTCCACTTCAACATTAACCACCTTTGCACTCTCCATTCCGAGCTGTTAGCAACTGTGCTCCAGCTTGGGGAAATACCAGTATTTGAATTACTCTTCCTAAACAACATGCATCACTTGTCCACGCTGTCTTTACCTCCACCTTCACCTGAATCATCCCTACCTACCCTAACTCCGTCCGCATCACTGCATTTTTCCCCATCTTCAAATTCTGCTGCGCTTTTACCAGATCTTAACTCTACACACCTTATTCCACCTACCATGGCTACCATGCACATGCCATCTGCATCTAACCAAAATGCGCCGCGTTTTGACCCCACAAAACCATGCGAACTCCAGAAGTATTTTGACGAGCTTGCACAACTCCTCCATGATTGTAACGTCACTGACGAGACCAATAAGAAGTTCCACACTGTGCGCTATCTGGACAGCGACACTGCAGACACTTGGAAACTGCTACCGGAGTATAGTGCGATGCACAACTATGGCGCATTCAAAGACGCTGTCCTAAAGCTTTATCCTGGCTCTAGGGATGGCAGTAAATGGAGTATTAGCGACCTGGACAAGCTTATTGGTGAGACTGCACACGTTGGCCTCATAACTGCAGAAGAAATTGCGCACTATTACCGCGCGTTTTTCAACATCAGTGAATACTTGGTTGTGCAAGGCATATTGGCATGCTACGACCAGAGCCGCATGTTCGTTAGGGTATTTCAACCAGACCAGCTAGAGTGCATTTTGAGCCACCTTGTGATTGCAGTACCGAATCAGCCTGCAAATGTGCCATACTCATTAGATGCAATACGTGATGCGATCGACTTTATCTTTGAAGGCCCAGCGTGCTATTTCCAGCCACTTACTGGGCTCACAGTGCAAAACCCCGATATGTATGCGCCCTGCTCAGCACCCAGCGCACCCATTTCCCAACCACAAGCTAGCGCACCCACAGTTAAAGCAGAAGACATCTCAGTCCTATTCGAGTGCATGACACAGACAATAGTTACCGCATTGAGCACATCGCACAGAGATGGCGGAAATGGCACGCCTTGCTTGAACAATGACAAGTGCAATGGTTGCAGTCAGACAGGGCATTATATCCCTGAGTGTGCTTCAATTGAGCACCTTATTAGCAAAGGAAAGTGTAGGCAAAATGCAGAGGGGTGCATCGTGCTCCCAGGTGGCGCATTCATGCCACGTTCTATTCCAGGCAATTTCCTAGGTGAGCGCATCGAGGAATGGCATAAGCGCAACCCAGGGCAGATTGCCACGGGTCGACTTTCATCTAATACCAATTTGCAGCTCATCTACAATATAGTGCCTCATCCAGCTCCAGCTGCACCTTTACAGTCGACGTACGTTGCCGCCTCAGCTCCTGCAGCAGATTATATGCAAAGCACACCAAATGCGCAACTAACAAAGGAAGAGCACATTGATGCACTTGAGAGGGAGTTGATGGCGCTTCGGAAGAGGCAAGTCTTTGACGGCATTGAAATTCTGCAGTGCGCACCATGCAATACATCCAATCAAGAGAGCGCGCATTCTACAACCACAGACATTGCACCCGCCGACAGTATTGAGTCCCCAGCTTCGCAACCTGCTGCAAGCGCAACTGAAGCGCCCGACGAGACACCCATACATCCCTATTCCAACATTCCTGAGGCGCGTTTTGTGCCCACAGCAGCAGATAAACCAGACGTACCAGCTAACTCTTCCAAAGGCAAAGAGCCATCATACTGCACTGTTGTTCCCATCCAGAACCCACAGATTGTCGACGACGTATATGTGCATGCCATGAAGGCGCCCTCCATTACAGTTTCGCATGAAGAGCTCCTGTCCCTTTTGCCTGATCTCAGACAGCGCCATAGAGAACAAGTTACTCCAAAGCGCATTGCAGCTACCGGCACAGAAGTGGTAGCTACAAACCTTGCGAGCATTATGCCATTTGCACACTGTGAAGCGCACACACCTTTTGCAGAAAATAAAGCACTTAATGCGACACCTCCAGTTAGCACGGCAATTGCAGCGCCACTTCCTATTGTTTTGCAGGATCCATTTGAACAGTACCTCACCCATCTCCAGCCAGGCGAAATTGAAAACCTGGATGTTTTGAAGGTTGCAAAGGAGTCACATGCACTTCGTTCCATTGATTTATTGATCGACAACCAAGAATACTTTGAAGCTATCTTAGATCTGGGTTCACAAATTATTGCAATGTCAGAAGCGGTCTGCCATCGTCTTGGGCTTCAGTACAACCCACACATTCATTTATACATGCAATCGGCCAATGGAGAGGTAGACGAGTCGCTTGGGCTTGTGCGCAACATTTCCACGTGCATTGGAGACATCATTGTCTATGTGCAAGTTCACATTATCTGTTCACCTGCTTATGATATTCTGTTAGGGTGCCCCTTTGACATATTAACACACTCCATCGTGCGCAACTTTGCGGACGAAGTGCAAACAATTACTATCTGCGATCCGAACACAGGCACCATCTCCACCATTCCAACAAAGCCTAGGGGAAAGCCGCGCCACTTCTTACCAGCTCCAGCAACACCGCACTTTGCTATTCAGCATAACCTACAAAGAAATTTTCACCAGGCTTCGAGGAATTGATCGCAGACCAAGGAGAGGCCACCACTATCATAACATTCAACTCTGATACCCAATCTTGTGACATTTCCATGTTTGCGCTTATTCCATTTTCTGCTTCTGTTCCTTCGACCTCTATTATCTCTCAACTCTACCTATCCCAGTGTACCAACAGTCATGCGCAAGCGCTCTTAAATTCAATTGACCCTGTGGTGCTTATTCCAGCCGCATTTCCGAAAAGCGCACATGCGTGCGCAACTTTTATCAATTTAGCGGCGCACACACCGCAAAAGGGCATAGTAACCAAGAAGAAGTATAAACCAGTTGCTAGAAAAGTCAAACCAGTTATTGCGCCCATCCCAAACAAATTCCGCATCGAGTGCAACATTATAGGTGATCCGCTAGCGGCGCTTCCTGCGCTTATACCAAATCCACCACCATTTGCCCTGACCGGGCGCTACACTGAAGAGCGCATGCAAGCGCTCCAAAAGTGCCACACCAATTTCTTATTACCAGAGGAGATGAAGGTTTTACACCACTTGATGTCTTTGCAGAATGAAGCCTTTGCATGGAGCGATGAGGAGTGCGGCAGCTTCAAGACCATGTTCTTTCCCCCAGTAGAAATCCCGGTTATTCCACACACTCCTTGGATAGAGCGCAACATCTCCATTCCTCCAGGCATATACGATGAAGTTTGCACTATTATCCAGAAGAAGATAGACTCAGGTGTTTATGAGCACTCAAATTCGGCATATAGATCATGCTGGTTCTGCACACTCAAGAAAGATGGAAAAGCGCTGCGCATTGTACATAGCCTTGAGCCGCTTAATTGCATTACCATTAAACACTCCAGCGTTATCCCTACACCTGAGCACCTTACAGAGCAATTTGCAGGGCGTGTGTGCAGTGCCATCCTTGATCTATATGTGGGATATGATGAGCACTTAATCAAAGAATCATCATGCAACCTTACGACATTCCAGATGCCTTATGGTGCAACGCGCCTTGTTACATTGCCAATGGGTTGGACGAACTCAGTACCAATCTTCCACGACGATGTGTGCTATATTCTACAGCCAGAGATACCAGATTACACCGTTCCCTATATTGATGACATTCCAGTCAAGGGGCCTTTGAAGCGCTACATTTTACCGGACGGCTCGTGCGAAGTGCTCACTGTGAACCCTGGCATAAGGTGCTTTGTGTGGGAGCACTTTCAGAATGTGAACCGCATTGTGCAGTGCATGAAATATAGTGGCGGCACTTTCTCTGGGACGAAATCCACATTGTGCACTGAGAACTTCGTCATTCTTGGCCATTATTGCACCCCAGAAGGTAGAAAACCTGAACGCGACAAGGTAGATGTTATCCACAATTGGGGTGCATGCCACACACTGTCAGAAGTGTGCACATTCTTGGGAACAGTTGGTTTAATGCACATTTATATCCACAATTATGTGCACCGCATTAACGCGCTCACAAAGCTTACGCGCAAGGATGCTCCCTTTGCATGGGGCCCAGAGCAGATAGCGGTGCAAAATGACATCAAGCAAGCAGTACTAGAGTGTCCTGCACTACAACTGATCGATTATTCCTCAGAACTCCCAGTTATCCTCGTGGTCGACACTTCCCAGATAGCGGTCGGCTTTTATCTTTGCCAGCAAAAGAGCACAAATGCAAAAACATGCATTTACAACCAGTTCAGCTTGATTATGCTCAACGACAGAGAAGCACACTTTCCACAACCGAAGCTAGAGATCTATGGACTTTACCACATGCTGCGCAACTTGCGCCTTTATATTATAGGTGTGCGCAACTTAATTGTCAAGACTGATGCGTGCTATATCAAGGGCATGCTACAAAACCCTGATATCCAACCATCTGCTAGCATTGACCAGTGGATCGTCTCAATCCTTACATTCCACTTTATGCTCGTGCATGTTAGGGGAGTGGTGCATGGTCCAGATGGGCTTTTGCGTCGGCCGAAGCAGCCAGAGGACTTAGAAGGAGAAGAAGATGAAGGGTTTGAGGATTGGATCGATGCGCTACATGGCTTTATGCATGTGATACATCCCATTTCCCAGTCCTTTGATGCACAAGACTCATGCTAATGCAGCCAGAGCCAAGCACAAACACGCAAAATGCACAAAATGTGCACAATAGTGCACTTATTTACGACGATGACTATAGCCAAGTCCCGAGGAGCACAACCACAGATGCAGAGGATAAGAAGTTAGATTTGGTGTGGATTTGGATGGATACCCTAATGCGCCCTAGCGACTCCACAGATTCCGAGTACAGCGCGCTCATGCACTACGCGAGCACCTTTTTCAAAGACAAGATGCACTTATGGAAGTGCAATGTGCATGGTGCTCACCAGCTTGTTATTTGGCAGTCTAGACGCTTACCAATATTGCGCGCCATCCATGACAACATTGGACACAAGCGCTTTTATGCAACACGCTCCACATTGCTCGGGTGCTTTTGTGGCCACACGTTATGGACGACATCATTTGGTTTGTGTGCACTTGTCATATTTGCCAGATCCAGCAAATGCAGAAGGTTCTAATACTGCCAGTCATTGCAACGCCTGTGCCTCTCTTCAGTAAAGTTTATATTGATACGATGCACTTACCAGTATCAGCAGGGCGGCACTATATTGTCCAAGGGCATTGCTCGCTTGCGACTTGGCCAGAATTCTGTGGGCTTCCTAAAGAAAATGTGAGCACACTTGGTGATTGGATGTTCCAAGACCTCATCTGCAGATGGGGCGCATTGTACGAGATAGTCACTGATAATGGCAAGCCATTCATAAAAGCGCTAGCCTATCTCAGTAAGCGCTATCATATCAATCACATCCGCATATCTGGCTATAACTCGCATGCTAATGGAATTGTTGAGTGCGCACATTTCGACATGTGTTGATGAGTTCAGTTGGTACTCAGTGCAGAGTCTCAACAGAAGGGGTGAACACTTAACCTACAACTGCAGGCGTGCTCAGGGTGAGGGGGGAGTTCGCTTAGAGGGCCTCGGATCGTCCTTCAGGGCACGGAGACTATAGAGAGGCTGGTACAGCGATTTTCAATGTGTGCACTAGTAGTGTACGCAAAAGGGGAGATATGCGCAGTGGCGGAAAAGTGCGCAACGCAAAGAGGCAAAAATGCGCAATGAGAGCGCAAAAGTGCGCAACGATGAGGATGATGAAGGTGGGAGGTGTAACAAGACAAAGACAACACTGGAATGTACTGTGAAGGTGGTGCACAGTTTGGGGGTGCAAACAGAGTGAAAGCGCAAGGAGCAGAAAAAGGTGCAGACGGTGCGCAAAATGCGGCTATGCAAAAGGGTGTGCAAACGGTGCGCAAACGTGGCTATACGAAGGGCGCACTACGATAGTGCACAGACAAGGACAAAGGATGCAACGCAAGGGACAAAATGCAACAATATGATGAGGGGATGCAAACGATAATGCAAACATGGCTATACGAAGGGCGCACTACGAAGGCGCACAGACTGGACGCTGGTGCACAGACTATGTGCGATGCTGACTGAGCTATGAACTATGAGGGGGGGGGAAAGATCCTCTGGATTCTCTATCTGTCCACTACTATGTACAAATGGCTTATGTGATAAAATGGTGAAATAAAGTATAAAAATAGGAAGCGCCATGTGCTACCCACAAGTGCGTCCATTTGCCCATCTAAACCTGACTGCACTATGCCGCTGCCTCAGCCAATAAGATTTGTGCACCTATAGCTCAATATCCAACTGTTCCAGTGCGATGCACTATTATTGGTGCACGCTAAGTCTTGTGCACTCTTCCCAATTAATCCGCTTCGGTGTTATATGTCGCGTGCTGCACCTTAGTAATAATGGTGTGATTGACCTGTGCCGGTTACCAGATAAGGCGATGCCGATTGGAAATGTGGAAGAACTATAAGGAGATGCTGTGCGAGGCCAAATACTGCCAAAGCACCTGGATTATGTGAAAGCGCCCAAGTGCGCACAGTCCAATGCCAAATAGGCGCAAAGTGGCCCAGTTATGTAAGAATGCGCAGTTCGCTCGTGCCGGAATCATGGTGTGCCTCAAGTAAATGTGCCAGTAAGATGGGAGCTGTGATGCACAGTGCACCAGTGCAGTGGATTGTTGTGTGTGATAGAGATTGTGCAAAGAGTGCGCAGCAGGGAATGTGAGTTGCAGATAAAGTGTAAAAGGAGTGCGCAAAGGCGCATCAAGCACGCAATAAATGTAGAAGGCAGATAAGGAGCGTGGGGGGGGCGCACGGAGGTGGCTTGAAGTGCAATGAGGCACATTTAGGGCACACAATGATTGGTGGCTATGGGGAAACAAAAGCACAGTAGAAATGCAAAAGGTGCATGAAGGCGCACCTAAATGGTCGAAGGCGCGCAAAAGCGCACTGCGCAAAGTGTGTGGAAGCCATCTAGGAGGTGCACACAATTGCAAAAAATGCCGTAGTATGTGCGCAGGGCGATAGGGAGCCGTATCAGCGTCAAGCACTGATCAAAGCCACAGATGGAGTAGAGTCAAAATGGTTCAGTGCACTGTACTCAGTCTTTTGGGCAGAGCACATCACAGTGTGGAAGCGCCTTGGTGTTTCACCATACTTCATTGTTACAGGTGCACAGCCTCTAATCCCTCTCGATATCATTGAAGTGGCATACCTTAACCCACCCCCAGATTCTATACTCTCCACTACAGACTTGATCGCGCGGTGCGTGTGCACATTACAAAAGCGTCCAGAAGACTTAGCATGCATTCATTCCCACGTCTACGCAGAAAGGTGCAAAGCAGCACTCTGTTTCGAGAGGGCGCACTCAAAAACCATCCACAATTTTGACTTCCAGTACAGCGATTTAGTCCTTATGCACAACACAGCAATCGAGAAGAGCCTAAACCGCAAAATGCGCGTGCGTTATCTCGGTCCTCTAGTTATAGTGTCATGCAATCAAGGCAGCGCATATATCATTTGCAAGCTCAATGGGACGGTATTCGACAGGCCAGTAGCCGCATTCTGCCTGCTGCCATACCATGCATGCAAGTCCATTGCGCTTCCTGACATAGCACTCGATATCACTACAACGCAGTTGAGGGAGATGGAAGAGTCCATAGTAGTGGACACAGAAGACGAAGAAGCAGTTGACGAAGAAGAAGCGCAAGGAGATAGCACTGAGGATGAAGAAAGCACCAATGAGGCGCACAACTAGCGCACCGTTATGGATACTTCACCTTTTTATACATACACTTTACTTTCTTTCATTTTTTTACATTACCTTTTTCTATTCACAAAGTCACATTTGGGCGCGTTCCATGATTGTGCAATCCATGGGTTTTACTGGCCATGATGATCTACTGAGCCTTTCCCATTTTTTTAGACTTTGTCATATGGCGTGCGCTTCATTTTATCTCTTACTCTTTTATCGATGGACATGGTCAATATCTCAGTTGGGAGTAGGAAAGTGATGGTTGTACAATTTTTCTGCACCCCTTTGCATTTGCGCATCTTTGCGCTGGTGCGCGTTTTTTGTGCGCTTGACATTTCTTGCTCAAACGTTGCTTATATTATCTCTTTTCCCTCACACATACTATTTGGACTTACAAATTTCATTTTATGGGACCATGGAAGTGCGCGCGCGTGCACTTCACTGCTTTGGAGCGCACCACGCATATCACAGGCACAACAAAGAGATTGATTGAGACACTATCTAAAACTTATACAGTCGAGTAGCTATTCAATGGACTCCAGAAACTCCAGGTGCTCAGTGGCCACATCCAGTTTTGCCTTTGCATCCACCTCCGCTTGCTCCGTGCTGCGCAACTGGCTCTTAGTGACCTCTAACTCAACGAGTGACCTTTGGACATCTTCTTGAAGGCGATCATGCGTGGCACCCAAGACTGCGACCACCGAGCAGCATTGCACTAAGTCGAGCACCTCAACGTCTTGACCTTGATAGACCATGTCCCCTGAGGTGTTTCCCGATCTGGTTTGGCACAAGGATTGCATGTGCGCACTTGCCTGGTGAATGGTAAGGCGGTGTGGCCTTGGGCACACTTGCGACAGTGGAGGGGGCGCATTTTCGACTTTGCAGCGCTTTGAAGTGCGCTCTTTCGAGGGGCTGATGAGCCCCGCATCGCTCTCATTGCCCTTGTCAGTTTGCGATGTGCCTTTGAAATAGTTAGCACAGCATGGAAGGAGGATGAGAAAAAGACGCACCAGAGCGCCCAGTAGCTGCTTTCCTGCCTCTAGAAGCCGTGTGCAGCTGTGCAAGGGTGCGCTTTGTCCATTCGCACTTTCTCTTACCCTTTGCGCATGGAGCGCACCACTTTCCATTGACAGAGATGCACCTAGCTGGCTGGCCCATGCGGCAGCAGTTATCACACTGGAGCAGGAGGGGAGCCATTTAGTGAGTTTGAAGCATATCTAAAGAAACTTACTGGTCCACTATTAGCGTCAGAGGTGGTGCCAACACCACTCAGTGGTGGTACTTCGACATACGTGCATTGCTGCGTTGCACGCACTGGGCACGCACTTGCGCCTTCATCTGCACTAACACTCTTGTCGCTCTGCTCACTCTCCTCTTCGCTCATCACCCCACTCTCCCAAGACTCCCCAGTTCCTTCGCCTATGACCTCAGCATCGGTCGCTCCAGAAAGCGCACACAGAGAGCGCACCAGCGCAATGCATGCCTTCTCATCCTCCTGTGCTTCGGCAGTATCTATATCGCTTGCATCATCAATTGCCCTAAACTCACCTTCCAGACGCTCCAAGTTAACCTCGGGCACCTGCAATTCAGTGGTCAAGAGCGCACGGCACACCTTGCATGCTTTGGTGCGCTCCGCGCATGCTTCCAGCCACCCTGCCAGCTCGTGCACCCTACACTCAAATTCTTCAGACCGCTCTTTCTCCTGAATCATCTTATGCATATCAGGCATCAGCTCCTCACCCCAAGTCAGCCACTCCTCCACCATGATCCCACTGAAGGCGCTGCGCACCTTCGCGAGGAGCGCGTCGAGTTCTGCGTCATCTTTAACAGTGTCCACGCAGCTTTTATACATGTTCTACATGCCCCGACCCTTAGCAACCTGCGCCGGTTATAGAAACACAAAAAGCGCACCAGTTTACTACAAAACCCTTCACCCCAAGCTTGCATCATCGTCTGCTCACTCCCAGCAGCAGGGAGGGTCTCATAGAGGGCCAAGATCGTTTGTCTAAGGGCTAAGGTAAATGCTGAAGCCATTGGATCGGGTAGAGATGGGTTGTGGAAAGAGTTATAGAGGATAGATGGTGGTCAGAGATGGATAAGGAGAGGATGGCCACTTATGTGAGCGAAGAAAATTTTGTGCTGACCAATCGCATGCTGCCTGAGGACAGTCAGTACTTCAGTTGGGAGGAGATGATATGGCTCCCTATCACCCTGCATGCATATTACCACATTTTTTGCAATTGTGCACACCTCCTAGATGGCTTCCACACACTTTGCACAGCATGCTTTTGTGCGCCTTCATGCGCTTTTGCGTACCTTCATGCGCTTTTGTGTGCCTTCATGCGCTTTTGTGCACCTTTGCGCGCTTCTATGTGCTTTCACGTGCCTTTGACTGCTTAGGTGCACTTTTGTGTGCCTTTTACATTTCTACTGCACTTTTGGATCCCCTTTAGCTGCCTGCTGTCGTGCACCCTAAATGCACCCTGTTGCACTTCAAACCGCCTCTGCGCGCCCCCCCTGCGCAAATCTTATTGGTTGAGGCAGCGGCATAGTGCAGTCAGGTTTAGATGGGCAAATGGATGCGCTTGTGGGTAGCGCATGGCACTTTCTATTTTTATACTTTATTTCACCGTTTTATCACATAAGCCATTTGTACATAGTAGTGGACAGATAGAGAATCCAGAGGATCTTTCCCCCCCTCATAGTCCATAGTTCAGTCAGCGTCGCACATAATCTGTGCACCAGCATCCAGTCTGTGCACCTTTGTAGTGCGCCCTTCGTATGGCCACATTTGTGTATCGTTTGCGTCCCCTCATCGTATTGTTGCATTTCATCCCTGCATTGCATCCTTCGTCCTCGTTCAAGCACTCATACAGTGCACCCTTCATATATGTTACAAGTAGGATTACTAATCTGCTGACTGATGCTTGCTTAGTATGCGATTACTCACCAATTCTAGTATGACTAATATTGCTTACTTTGCTTACTGATCTCTTACCAAGCATATTACCAATACTCTTGGCATTAGTCATTAGCAAGTAGTAATCTTAGTAATACTTTGTTATATAAGTAGCTGACTGTGTAGTAGTTATCCCTCAGTCAATTACACTCTTTGACATTGGTGCTTAACTAGCAACTCCTCGGCACATTCAGCTACTTTGGAGTCTTTGTCTCTAGCTCACTACTATTGCATTACCAATCGCTCTCAACATAATTGACTCCACTCGTCAGCCGACCATGTCTACCTCTTCCATGGAACATCAGCTCGCTGACGCTTTTGACGATGTCAAGACTGCCTACTCCAAACGGCCACGTGTCAGTTCTGCACTTGACGCCTTCACTGATTGGTTATCAGCAGTTTTCATCGCTCTCCTCGCCACTTTGGAGAAATCCTTTATGGTTATTGCAATCCAGATCGATACACTCAACGAGTACGTTGAAGAGCTTCGTTCTCCAACTGCACAGCCGCCTCCTAGCAGTGTCACAGCACAACCCAGAACTACGGCATCCACCAGCAGCACTTCTAAAGCACCCAAGCATCTAGCTAGGTGCTCGTTATGCCACGCACGCGGTCATTCTAACACTGAGTGCCGCACCAAAGATCCAAGTTCTATGAGGAAACGAGTAGCGAGGAACAGTAGGATGGCTAAAGAGGCACGTGCACATACAGCTATGTCCGCCTTACCTGCATCACCCCCCTCATTTCATCATTTTCCTTACCCAACACCTGCTCACGCCGTTCAAACTCCTATGAATTTCGCTGCACTCTCTGCCGATTCCACTGAGCTTCGACGTCGAGCTGCACAGTCTGCAAGAGACAAGCGCCGGCATAGACGCCATACCACTTCCGCATAAGTCCTAGATTACGGGGCTGTGTTACAAGTAGGATTACTAATCTGCTGACTGATGCTTGCTTAGTATGCGATTACTCACCAATTCTAGTATGACTAATATTGCTTACTTTGCTTACTGATCTCTTACCAAGCATATTACCAATACTCTTGGCATTAGTCATTAGCAAGTAGTAATCTTAGTAATACTTTGTTATATAAGTAGCTGACTGTGTAGTAGTTATCCCTCAGTCAATTACACTCTTTGACATTGGTGCTTAACTAGCAACTCCTCGGCACATTCAGCTACTTTGGAGTCTTTGTCTCTAGCTCACTACTATTGCATTACCAATCGCTCTCAACAATATAGCTGTGTTTGCACACCATTTGCACCTTTTTCCACATAGCCACATTTTGCGCACCATTTGCGCCTTTTTCCACCCCTTGCACTTTCATCCCGTTTGCATCCCCAACCTGTGCACCACCTTCACAGTACATCCCAGTGTTGTCTTCGTCCCACTACACCTCCCATCTTCACCACCCTCATCGTTGCACACTTTTGCGCTCCCATTGCGCGTTTTCCTGCACTGCATGTTTTTGCCTCTTTGCATTGCGCACTTTCCTGCCACTGTGCATATCTCCCCTTTAGCGTACACAACTGGTGCGCACATTGAAAACTGCTGTACCAGCCTCCCCATAGTCTTAGCACCCTGAAGGACGAGCTGAGGCCCTCTAAGCGAACTCCCCCCTCACCCCAAGCATGCCTGCAGTTGTAGGTTAAGTGTTCACCCCTTCTGTTGAGACTTTGAACCAAGTACCAACTGAACACATCAACGCACAAACCCAATGGTGCACATAAATGCCTCTAGCTCTTTCCACCATGCAAGTGAGGCTTGCTTAAGGCCATACAATGCTTGGTGTAAGCGCATTACTTTGTGCTCTTTTCCCTCAAGTCTGAAACCCTTGGCTTGATCCATATAGATCTCCTCATCTAGTTTGCTGTATAAAAATGCAGTTTTTACATCTAGGCTGGTCATATACATGCCCTCTAGAGATGCAAGTGCAAACATGAGGCATACGGTCTCGTAGTGGACTACTGGTGAGAAAATCTCATCAAAGTCAACACCTTCGACTTGTGAAAAGCCTTTGGCCATGAGTCTGGCTCGTTTTCTTCCATCCGATTTTATGGAGAAAACCCATCTATTTTTGATCGTTTTTTGATCATGTGGAAGATCGATGATGTCATAGACTTGTTGCTTGTGAAGAGCCTTTAATTCTTCATGACAAGCTTGTTTCCACTCACATTGCTGCTGCCATGGTAGGCGCACAATATCGCAAAATTGGTTTGGAACTTGGCTTATTTTGCTCGATGGTTTGACTGCTTTTGACAACAGCCAGCAAATAAGCTTATCTCCTCCTTCCTTGGTTATCTTTTTAATATAACCTGCTTCGTCCAGTTCCCCCATGGGTGATCATGTTCTTGATCATTGGAATGGCACACTCTCGTGGGGTGCTGAACTTGGTCCAGCAACTGGTTCTTTCTGTTGAGATTGTGGCCATGTTCAGTTATGATCCAAATCTTGACCTACAGATCTCTTCCAATATTGATCACATGCAATGTCTCTCTCTATGTCAGAGGGGAGTCGCTTCTCTCCATAGGTATTGCCAGGACGGTTTGGGATGTTCCTCTGCCTGCCTGATCGATGGGGCAATTGCTGCCATTCATGTTGATCATCACATCTTGGATGAAAGTCCTCAGTGGTTACTGGAGGCGGCAGAGGAGGAGCATCTGTCACATCATCATGTGCCTTTTGCTCACTTGATACATCATCATCATCATTTTCTGATGATGGAGGAAGGGGCGGATCTTGTGGCAGTATAGAATCATCGCCATCCATTCCAGATGAGTGGTCATCATCTTCTGGTTCTGGAGGTGGAAAATCACCAAGGTATGTATTGGCAGGAGTTTTAGCTCCAGGACAGCATGGGAACAATGTTTCATCAAATAGTGCCATAGCACCAATGAATATTGTGCCACTAGGTCACATGAAATGGTATGCTTTAATGCCATCTTCTAATCCAAGGTATGTCATCAACTCCGATCGAGGAGCCAATGTGTTTGGACGCTTCTCCTTGGGTAGGTAGACATAAGCACCACAACCGAAAACCTTCAGATTGTTTAGATCTGGGTGGACCTTTGTCAGGTCCTCAACTGGTGTCAGCCATTTCAGGTGCTTTATTGGGGTTCGGTTGTAGAGGTGTGTTGCATGTTCAATGCAACATCCCCACCATGATTGTGGTAGACATGCAGTAAATCACAGGGTTTGCGACTTTTCCATTATTGTCCTTATGGCATGCTCTGCATGCCCATTCTGTTGGTGAACGTGGGGTGCAGACATCTCTATTTTGATGCCAAAGTCTTTGAGCACATTTTGTAGCTCATGATCTTTGAATTCCCCCCCTGGATCAACATGCCAGCGCTTGATTGTAGTGCCATACAGTGTCAAAGCTACTGCCCAAAATTGTCTGATGGCCGCAGCAGCATCAGATTTCTTTTTAAGGCATTGGACCCAGATATGTGACGTCTTGTCATCCAGAAATACAATAAAGTATTTATGTTTATGGTACGATAGTACTGGGAGTTCCTTCAGATCGGAATGTATTAATTCAAAGGGTCTTTCTGCATGTGAATCTGATTCAGGAAAAAATTTTGAGGTCATTTTCCCTTCAGCGCACCCTGGACATATAATTTTGTCTTTAGTAATAATTAAATTCCTCAGGAATTTTATGGTGCTATTAGGCATCTTCCTTAGCGCCTCTTTGGATGGGTGTCCAAGTCGCTTATGCCAAGTCGAGTAGTCTGCAACATACATCGTCACAACATTGATTCCCTTGGTGCTCAATATATAAGTCCGAGCCCAATAAATTGTGTCATGTTTCATAAGAGGGACGCAATCCATAATTGGGTTTCCTTGCTTGAAAAATGAAATGTGTGCAGAGGAACCATGCACATCACTTCTGTCTTGCAAGAAGATGCCCATTGACAGTAATCGAGCATTACAGTCGGATATGTAGTAGATGGGGTATAATCACGTTTCATGCATCTCTGACTTCCTGTGACATACTATCTGATGTCTAATGAAGACTGCTCCTTTCCCTACTATATGAGTAGTACCCATGGCTGTTTGAACCAGGGTAGAGTCCTTTCTCGGTAAAGGCTCATAAGAAGCAAAATCTTTAATTTCACCAGTGAAGTGTTTTGATGTGCCTGAATCCATGATCCAGTCAGCACCTTTCTTACAATTTCCATTTGCACACATAACACATGTAAATTGTTCTATGATACATTTAGTAGCAGTAAAATTTCACATGAAAAGTTCGCTGTGATCAGTGGAATGTTAATTTTTGTGCTTGTGGCAGGGAAAAGGACTGACCTTTCATCATATGTACCTGTTTCAAGCAGTTCATTGATGGCTTTCCATACTTCTTCATCAGAAACTGCAGGCTCTGATCCAAGGGAGACACTATCATCTTCTACCTCTTCGATCCTCGGTTCTGGTTCAATCCTACTCCTCTTACCTTCTTGCACTGTTAGGTGCTCTTCCAGCAGTCACAGATTTTTTGCGCTGCACAGGAGATTCATTTGCTCAAGGGTGTCTCGAGCCTGCTGATATTTAGTATAGACCGAATGAGAGGTAGAGGCCACGCCCATGTATGCCTGTGCAGGTGGTCGGCAGCAAGGATCCCTTGTAGGAGTATGTTCATGCTTCTCGATGCGCTGGATGAGCGGTATCAGCAGTATGATGGTGCCATTACCATTTATAGTAGTAAAGGCTTTTGAGGTGAGGTGGGTATGTTTCTCTTTAGGCTTTTCCTCTTTAGTCTTTTTGTCCCCACATCATCCACGCTTTTGGAACAAATCTCCATTGTTGCCCTGAGATTGCCATTTGGGGTTTCCCCCTTTGCGCTTGACAGCGGAAAGCTTGGTGGCCTGAGGCAGGCTGATGGGCTTTCCAACTGCCATGCGCCATGAGGCCTCAGCGACAATGGAGTCCTTGACATGTTTAAACATCAAGGCTCTAGTAGCGGTCATGTTAAGGACCATGGCAGATAGAGAATCATACTCGCGCGGCATCGCAGCGAGTAGAATCATTGCCTGTACTAATTTGGGGATGGCAATATTGGCAGCTGTAAGGCGCTCAAATTTATCAGCCATTTTGGCAATCTCTGGCATGGGATTCACAGCTGGAATTTTGATTGCGATTGCAGACCTAAAGTCCACAAAGACTTGGGAGGGGCCATCGACACCATAATCAGTGTGGATGAGATCCCACACCTCCTCAGCAGTGTCCTTGGTGTTGGCACACTGCCGAATAGAGGGGGCCAGGCAGAGCACTAGGCTACCAATTGCCTGGTCATTCTTGTTGTTCCAGGTCTGGAGCTTGGCATTAGCTTCTGCTACTAGTGCAGCATTTGTTGCCATCAAAGGAGGTGCCAGGGGTGGTTTTAGTTCCATCCCACTAGTTATTTGCCAGAGGCCCTGAGACCTGAGCCACGCCTTCATTGAGTCAGCCCATTGAATGTAGTTAGAGCCATTGAAAGTTTGTACGAGTTTTTCAAGAGTTGAAGACATGATGTTATAGTGGCAGCTGGTAAAAGCGCTCAATCAGTCCTCCATTCAAGAAAACACATTCCATAATCTTAGGCAAAAACACTCCTTCAGAGTGGTTAACCCTAGTCAACCTGGGTTTTTAAATGCAGCTCGCAGGGAGCGCAGTGCAGCTCACGAAGAGCGCAAGGTTACAATTTGGAGACAATGAAGTCAACATCATTTGCAGCCAGTTAAGGCGTGTTTGTGATGTGCCCAGCAGGGCCCATAACCTGTTGGAGCAGACTACATATGCTGCACAGAGGAAGAGATGACACGTTCCTTATAACCTACCTGAGGTTTAGTTAGTCTTAGAGCTAGGGTTTAGCAGAGGTAAGAACACTGTATATCTACTATGGTACAGGTTCTCCTTATATACATAATAGTAAGGATGTCACATGACTCAGGAATGTGTTTACCACATGTAAGCGCAGTAACATGTGTGTGCTGCATGCATTGCCTCATGTATGCAGCATGCATGGGAATTTAATTTCAATACTTGTAACCACTGCTGCATGGTTGGTAACTACAGCAGAGGCCACATGCCTTTTTCAAATTGAACAATGCAGGCCATCTCAAAACTACATGACACAATACAACCTGCCACCAAATCCTTGCTTTGGTACACCATGGATGCATCTATTCAACAGCCAGAGTGATCGAGCCTTCATCATGACAATGGGTTTGGATGTAGAAACATTCAATTTCATCCACAATTCAGGATTTGCAGTATCATGGCTCCTGCAGCCAATTCCTTGTAATGATACTGGGTCATCAGGCCATTCTCATCCTGGAAGAAGGTCTTTGAATGCTAATGGAGCTCTGGGTTTAGCAGTGCACTATCTTAATTCAACAATGATGGAGTCCAGCCTTCAGCAAATATTTGGTTTGATACCTTCAACAACATCTCGATACATCACATTCAGCTTGGCAATCTTCCTTAAAATGCTGTGCAACATGTATGATTCCACAATACAATGGCCACAGACTCTGCAGCAATTCAAAAACTACTCATGTCTCATCACAGCACATCACCCATGGCTTCATGGGGTGTTTGCAACAATTGATGGTCTGAATCTCATGGTAGAGGCTTCTGATGATATAGATGTTGAGAAGGCAATATATAATAGTTGGCTATCTGAGCATTTTATCAGTAGTGTTATTCTTTTTGCCCCAGATGGTATGAAATTGCATCCCAGATATTTGCTGAAAATTTAGGGCCTTTTCAGTAACCAGTCAGGGCCTTTTCGGTAGCTGGTTAGGAAAGGTTTGGTCAGATTAAGCTTCCTAATATGTAGATAGCCAAGTTGTAAGAGCAACCTCAAAGCCTCACTTAGAACTGAGCTAACAGAGGGGAATCCAAAGTTAATATTATACTATATAATACAGATACTCTAGATGCACCTAACAGAGGGGAATTTAAAGAGAAAACTCTAAGAACCCATCTGTCAATGCCCAGTATATGTGATAGAGCTGAAAATCAAATAGTAAGCTAAAAATAGCAAAAGGGCAGAGATAGGCAGAGATAGGTGGATCAGACTGCAGGATGGCATCACCTTGAAGGGTAAACATCCAGAAGGGGTCCCACCTCTAAGAATATAACTGTCAACATGTACCAACATGGAAAAAAGCGAAATATAATAATAAAATAGGAATAAATCATAGAAAATCATAGAAAATGCAGAATAGGGTGAAATAAAATATAAAAAAATATGGGATAAATGCAGAACATTGCCCAGACACCTGAGATGCTTTCCTTTCCCCTGACACAAGTCAATGTATCGTAACCTGACTCAAAGACCATTCAGCTGCATCAAGCCCAGGTTAGGATGTCACAAATAGTGTCACACCACGTTAAGTGCACATTTTCTCATCTACATCAATATAACGTGTCTCTCATGACCACCTGCCTGTCTTTACTCAACTTTATCTATAGTCTCTCACTTACTTTATATCTTTTCCCAAAAATTCCTCCAAAAATGCCTCCTCGAGCTGTCTGAAACATGGATTGTGACTTAATCCTTCTGGATGTTCTCATCAAACAGCAGGAAAGTGGACTGCAGACCAGCAACAGCAACTTTCATACTTCAGCTTGGATGGAGGCTGAGAAGGCATTAACTAAAATTGAAATGCATACTGGTGGAGCTCCCAAGTCTGTCTTGTGTTGCCAAAATCATTGGGGCTGCTGTAACTGCCATCTTTCACTTGGACTTTTGGCATGTATACTGATATTGTTAATTATTCATATTTAGCTTAAGAAGGACTGTGCTTCTGTAAAAAAGCTCAAGGAGATGTCAAGTTTTGGCTGGGATGACACCAAAAAGGCAGTCACTGCTCCAAATGAAGTCTGGGACAAACTTCTCGAGGTGATTCAGATTAAACTAATGATCTTTTTGCATTGTTATTAATTCAAGTTGACATTCTTTGTACTCAGAAGCATCCAAAGCTGAGGAAGTGGAGATCAAAAGGTTTTCCTCTTTTCAATGACATGACTGATCTTGTTGATAGTACCTACACAATGGAGACCAATGTCTATAGTGTTTGAAAGTCTGGTCTAGTCCAATTTTTTGCCCCTCTCAAGGGGCAACTGCAGACTGAACCAGTTGTCTCATTTCAAAATATCTATGCAACCTAAGACCAGACCAGTATGAACCAGCCCTAGTTGGTTGCCTAACAGTCGCTGAACTGGTTTACACCAGTTCAGAATTGGACTGGTTTACACCAGTTCAGAATTGGACTGGTTTACACCAGTTCAGAATTGGACTGGTCCCAACTGGTTAAAAACTGGTCAGGACTGACTAGATAGTACAAATCAGAAACTAAAGTAAACTAAAAAAAATACTCCTCATAGGCAGGAGCCTGTGAGCAAGCAGACACCTCATAAACTAAACTAAATAATACCACCTTGTAGGATGTGCAAGGGAAGGAAGTCATTAGTACAAAAGGCCTCCCCCCTCTTTGTGGAAATTGCAGGGTGAGAGGCTGTCATCATCGTTGTCATTGTTAGTTGTCCATCATTACCATTCATTGTTGCTATGAGGCCCTGGGCATGTGGGTTCATGTTGCTGTCCTCGAGGTATTGAGGTAGTTGGTGATGTGGCAGCAGTGGGATATCCATCATCACCTTCACAAAATTTTCATTAGCACCCACATTCCCTCATGTGGGCAGTGGCTCACAACACTGAGTGTGGGTGCTAGATCCCATTGTAAATCCAATTTTGTAAAGACCTTGGCTTTTTCCACTTTGTCAATTATTTCTGAGATCAATGGCAGAGGGTATGCATTCTTCACTGTCCACTCATTCGGATACCTATAATCTGTATACATCCTCTTCCTCTGATCTTTCTTTAGTACAAAAAATATTGGTAACATCTGCAGTGATTTTGAAGGTTGTATGTATCCCTTGCACAATTGTTTATTTAGGAATGCATCAACTTCTTCTTATTCCATTGGAGATAATGGATAGACTTTTGACTTCTTTGGCACAAATCCTGGCTTCATCTCAATAGCATGATCCCATGGCTTTTGCACTGGCATTTGCTCAGATTTTTTTCTTCTGAAAGACTGACAAATGTTCATGATATGCTTTTGGTACCCACTCCTCCACTAGCTTTTCCATCTTCACAATGTTTTTATCCCACAACTGTCCTCCACAAATTTCTCTAAAGATTTGTTTCTGTTCTTTTTTGTTGATCATGATCAGAACTTCCCCATTTGGCATTTCTTCACCCTCCACTTCCTCCATTGTAACAGAATACTTCCTTGGATGTTCTTTTCCTTTTCTTTTCTTCTTTTCTTTCTTTATCTTTTTCACCTTCCTCCCATACACATTACATTCTATAGGACAATGAGTCATGTGCACTTTCCCAGTTTTCCAATCAATTTCTGGATTATGCTTATGTAACCACAGACATCCAATTATGAGATTGATTTTTCCAAGATTGCACACTTCAAATATGGCTTGTTCCTGATGATCTTGATACTGTAGTAGCATAGTCATTTCCTTAATAGTTCCTCTATGATTCATTGTTCCATCAATATTTACCATTATAGGTTGCAACAGTTTGTGCATGCTAATACCATTTACAGTAATTAAGGACTGATTAATGAATAATTCTGTAGCACCACTATTGAGTAATGCCTCCACATCAATAGCTGCATGCATGTCCACTGTCTTCAATTTTACAGTCAAGGTGATTTCAGGTTCCATTCATGCAGAGTGAATAAAGAATTTAGGGGTTTTCAGAAATAGTGCTTGACAATTCTCTTTATTGCATAATTGACAAGGTTGTACTCAATTTCCTTTTCTGGTTCCTTTTGGGTTTCCTCAGATACTAATACATTATAACAATTCTGGGCCACCAATAGGAAAACCTTTACTGGGACTCTTCCACAAAATTCTTCTGCTTGTCTTCCTCTGACTTCACTTCCTCAATTGTAGCTTCCCTAATCTTCCTTTTCTGCCTACAATTCCTAGCAATATGCCCTAGTTGCCCACAATTAAAGCATTTAAGTGGGGCTTATCTCCCTGCTTGATCAACATCTATTGCATTCATCGATGCTGCTGACTCCTTAACAATAGGTGTCACTGCCATGGCCAGTGGCTGTGCCCTCGGAGTTTGTACCTGATTTTTTTTTTACTTTCCAAATCTGGCATTTCCATACATCAATTTCGACTCCACCTGTTCCTGTCGATATTGTCGATCAAGACGCATTGCCCAATTATACCACTCATCCAACCTCTCCAGCATAGAAGGTAGTCGATAGATAGACTTGAATAAAGAGGGATTTAATCTTGCCTTCAAAAATTCTACCAATGCAGCTTCTCCCATATTGGTCTGTGATGCTTCTGCCTTGAACTGCAAAATAAATTCGTCTGCTGTCAGAGAACCTTGGCACATGGTTTTTAATTTTGCATTCACTGTCGCCTTTGGGTTAGGGTCTCCAAACTGTGTCTCCAACCTCTCCAAAAATTCCCTGAAGCTTGCAAACAGTTTATATCCCACAGCAATTTGATTAATGGCTTCATTTCTCCAGAACTGTGCTTTCCCTCTCTGGATGCATGAGAGAGCAAACATAATTCTAGACTTGGTTGTATGAAATTCTGGCCTCCTCCCATGGATATACAATACTATAGAGCTGATGAAGGATTTTGTATTATCCATGGTACCATCAAAGATTTGCAGAGGTGCATACTTAGATAAGCACACTTTTCTATTTTTGGATTTCTCTGCCATCTGCACATCTTCCTGGGACATCCACTCCACCATCTCCTCCATTTCATCATCTTTATCTTCCATCATCTCTGGTTTTATTTCTGCTTGTCTAGGCTGGGATTTGGCCAATGCTGACACTAGTTGGGAACAGGATTAGGACCAGGTTAGAAGTTGAAGGTTCAGACATAATGATTTCAAGCTGTGATGAGTCACTTCTTCAACAATTCCAAAAGTTGGTTTTTGGAACCTCTCCAAACGTCTATGAGTCACATGATTCAGTAACTTGGGTACCAAACTTGGCAAAACCTGTGATTCAGTAACTTGTCAACTGTTCAGTTTGTCAAGCACTTCAAATCAATATCCCTTCTGACAGTGCCTGATCTTGGGGATAGTACTAAATTCAGTTTGTAACTAAAATAGTCATCTGAATAGAGTAAGTAAATCTTGACTAAACCAGATCCAATCAGTTGTCTGGTTGCAGCTGTCCTAATGATGAGCACTGCCTCTCGATCACTGGTGATCACAATGTAAGGTGAGGCCTGGTATTGGCTTACAAAAGAAAAGGTAGATTACATATGTACAATCACTTCTGGCTCATGCCAAAAGGATGAGTAATTGGATGTGGCATGATGAAACAATGTCATATGCACAAGTAAGAGAAGGCACACTGATGGGGTAGTTGTATCCTTTTGTTAGGGTGACACCCACTTATCTGCTAGCTTGACTGTGTGGGTTCTCTCTACAAGAAGGGGGTGGGATCTGCATGCGTGATGGGGGTTTTGATGGTTTTGATGGGAGGGGTTATTAATAGATGAGTTGGTTGAGAAAGGCTTTTCTCACCACAAGTGTAGATGGAATACCTAAGAGAACACAACTAATGTTCTCCTGGTGTATATTTTAGGTTTATATACTATGTTACATATATTGTACTATATTGTTACCAACACACTCATACATGCATGTACATATTGATGCATGCAAAATAAAATTCTTACACTAACAAAGTGTAGGGTTCTGAGGTGTAGGATAGCATAATTTGACATCCATAATAAAGTGAGATTGGTCACATGAATGTGGCATGGGTAAATGAATGACAAACTCTGCAGGGGTGGAAATGGCATCATGCCGTGAGACTCTGCAGAGGTGTGGGAAAGTGAGAATGGTGAGAAAGTATGACAAATATCAAAATCTGACATTGTGGGAATCTAATCCAATTTTTGGCTAACCTGGGTGTTTCCATCATTTCAAAAATTAGCCGAAGATTTTTTGATTAGCCAAAAAAAAAATTTTAGGCTATTTTTAACTGTTCCCATGATAAGAAAAAATTTCGGCTAAGTTTTGGGCCCGATCACAAATTCAATATAACTGTTCCCATCAGAACAAATATTTTCCTGATGACAAATATAATTAAGTGTTCCTATGATGACAAATCTAATAACTTTGTGTAGGAACCAAATTTTCCACTACTTTTTGGTCTGATGACAAATAAGGTTACCATGATCACAAATCTAATAACTGAGTGTAGTAACCAAATTTTTGGCTAATGTTTGACCTGCTGACAAATGTAATAATGTGTTCCTATCAAAACAAATCTAATGACTGAGTGTAGGATCAATTTTTTCAGCTAATTTTCGGCTTACTGGGTGTAGGAACCCAATTTTCAGCTGATTTTTGGCCACTTCTAGCTTTTCTGCTCTCTTTCTGGCTCTGGGCTCTTTTCCAGTGGGGTTGTTTTTGCATTCTTGGGGTATCTGTAGACCAAGGTGAAGCTCTGTAAAGTCCTACCTCCCTGGCTTCTCTTTTTTTAACAAAAAGAGTGTCTGCCAGTTGTTTTTTGGACCTCTCTCAGGGCATAGTATGCAGGGAGATTGGGCTGGTGGGTTTGCAGTTGCCTCCCCTTCCATTTTTGGAAGTTGCTCCACTATCAACTGCCACTGTTTGCACCAATTTCACAGCCTCCTACAAGAATCTCACCTTCTCTGCTGCTGTAAGAGAGCTCTCCGATTCCCATGGACCCGACTCCACCCAATACTCCTCAACATGTTCAGACAGCTGCACATCAAACTGAACGGGACCAATGGACCTTGGATAGCCCTACTCACCACTGGACTCCACACCATGCTCACACAATGAACATTACCCAGCCTTTGCTGCCTGTGCCACCTCCCCATGGTGGTTTGCTGAATGGGAATGATGCCGATTCTTTTCTTGCCCCTCCACCTCCACCTCCTCAATACAACCATCTTCCTCCTCATTTGGCACAACAGCTGGCAGCACTTCCTCCCCTTCCACAGGTGGTGAGAGGCAGAGGCAGAGGAAGAGGAAGAGGGAGGGGAAGAGGCTCAATTCATGCAGCTCCACCTCTGCCTGTGGTCGCTCCTTTACACAATGCAGCTTTCCCATATTATTTTAATGCCCCTCCTGCCCCTCCTGTTTTTGACCCTCCTGTTTCAGCACCTCCTATTCTTGCACCTCCCATTCCTGTTGCTCCGGCACCCGCTATTCCTGTTGCACCTGCACCTCCTATTCCTACTACTTATGCAATTGCCCACACTGGGCTGCGAGTTCCACCTTTGGATCCTCCTCCTGTTTTTGACCCTCCAGCTCCTATTCCTTTGGTTCCTGCACCTCCTATTCCTTTGCTCCTCCAATGGCCTGGCCTGGACATCAAGTTCCACCTGTTATTCCTCCTGTAGCCGTATGTTGGATTACATATTCTTCTATGTGACACAGGTTAATTAACAACATAATACTGATGCAGCCTTTTCTGCCTCCTGTTTTTGACCCTCCAGCTCCTGTTGCTCCTGTTCCTGCACCTCCTGTTCCTGTCACACCTGCCATGCCCTGGGATACACAGCAAGTTCCACTTTTTCACACCCCCAAGCAGATAGACAGCCTTCTGTCTTCAGAGTTTCCTGATGATGATCCTGAGCTCCTCGACCTCATCAAAAAGTTCATGGTCCATAAACCCTGTGGTGCAGAAAACCCTGCAGCTCCTTGCATGGTGAATGAACAGTGCTCCAAAGGTTTTCCCAAGCCATTCAGAGATCAGACCACCATCTCTGAGGATGCCTATGCCTCTACCAAGCGTCGGGACGCTGGACACACATATCACGTTTGGGGAAAGCAGGTCGACAATCGTTGGGTGGTCACTTACTCTGCCTATCTCATCTGGAAGTACCATTGCCACATCAATATTGAGTCCATCAGCTCTATCAAGGCCATCAAGTACATCTACAAATATGTCTACAAAGGCCATGATCGCATCACCATGGAGTTTGGAACTTGCAACAATGAAGTCAGGCAGTACCTCAATGCTCGCTACATATCTGCATGCGAAAGCATCTGGTGCCTCTTCCACTTCACAATGCATGGTGCTTCTCCCAATGTCGTCCATCTTCAGGTCCACCTTCCTGGCCAGCAGTATGTCACTTGAAATCAGAATGGTCCACAGTCTATCCAGGAAATCGTCCAGCATGCTGCACAGCGTGACACCACCCTCACTGCCTTTTTCAAGGCCAATCAGAAGTATCCAGAGCTTGCACAGGTCATTCTTTACCAGGACTTTCCTTCCAAATTTGTGTGGGATCAAAGGGCTCACAAGTGGAAGCCCAGGCAGAGGGGATTCGCCATTGGAAGGATGTTCTATGCTCTACCCAGTGCCGGTGAACGCTTTTACCTCAGGCTGCTTCTCACTGCTGTGAAAGGGGCTACATCATACAAAGACCTTCGCACTTTTCAGGGCATCATCACTCCCTCATTCAGGGAGGCCTGCCTCACCCGTAGCCTTTTGGAGGATGACCAAGAGTGGCAGCAGTGTCTGGAGGAAGCAAAGTCCATGGCAACCGGTTGTCAGCTTCGCAATCTTTTCATCACCATCCTTCATGACTGTGCTCCCTCTGATCCTGTCCACCTCTGGAATACATATTGGCCTCACATTTGCGATGACTTGAGATATCAGCTCCAGCACACCAACATTCATATCAACCCCACCGATGACGATGTCCATGATTATGGCCTTTATCTTATCAATCAGCTTCTCATGGTCTCTGGGAAATCTCTTGAGAAGTATTGGCCATACATGCCTCAGATCACTCAGAATTGGGATGCCA
Organism: Tricholoma bakamatsutake; assembly: GCA_029959215.1. Taxonomy (NCBI): domain Eukaryota; kingdom Fungi; phylum Basidiomycota; class Agaricomycetes; order Agaricales; family Tricholomataceae; genus Tricholoma; species Tricholoma bakamatsutake. The sequence continues at coordinate 5,966,951 of CP114868.1, read as the reverse complement.
ACATTCAAAACTGGTTGATCGCAGAGCAGTGCAGATACAATGTTGTGGAGCAGGCCGAGTTGGCTGCACACAATCTGGACACTTTCTGTTACGAGAAGGTGTGGGAGTTCAATTTTCTTTTGTTACTATTGTTCTGCCGTTCAGGTTCTCTCACGCTATTGTTCATTCCCTTTTGTCTCGTCGACACACACCCCTACAATACGCTTTTACCGACTCACGCTAGCATAATATACTGCAGACGCTTACCGTTCTTATTGTCCTTATTGTCTTTCCATTATTATCCTTTCTATTGTTCCTTTAACATGATTCGTATCTACGATCTACACCTGTAGTATTTATACGATGAATGTATGACTGGTCAATCAGCTTGACCTAATCCTTTTTACACTCCTAAACCAGTGAGATCTAAGTCTTCTGCTCAACCATTGCTTACGAGCTTCAGCGATCCTCATCTCTAACTAATGCCAACACTTACGAGTCTCGACTCACGTTTTGATCAGGAGTATCAACCGTAACAAAAGGTCAAGCTGATTTTTACTCTGCCGACTAAACACAGTCCAGGCAGCCCACATATACGACGACATCACTCTTATGAGAATCATCCGACTGCTCCCCACCAAACGCATAATGGCAGCTCCGTCTACTCCTACTGCTCCTACTGCACCCACCACTCTCCCCACTCGCACAGCCGAGATCAAGATGAGAGCGCCCACTGACTACTCGGGAGATAGAACTAAAATGATGCTCTTCCTACTCGAGTGCGGAGCCTATGTTGACGCTAACGCAGCTGCATTTCCCGATGATCGACACAAGATCCTGTTTATGCTCTCATATATGAACGGAGGGATGGCAGGGCCATGGAAACAGGCTTATTTGGAAGAGAGATATATAGAATCGAAACCCTGGGACTCGTTCCAGGAATTTATCGCAAAGGTGCGCTCGGCATTCTCGCCGATCGATGACGTGGGAAACGTGTGAACACAGCTGAGAGTGCTGTCGCAAGGAGGAAAGGGGATAGATGAGTATATTGCCCAATTCAAAACCCTTGCTTACCGCACCAAAATCAAAGAAGACGCCGCACTGATCGAGTATTTCGTCGACGGGCTCAACAACCGAGTCCTCGACAAAGTCTTCGGCATGGAGAACCCACCTGACACGATCGAGGGATGGTATATGCATGCAGCGAGGGCAGAAGGGCATCTAAGAAGGGCAAAGGCGATAAAAGAGAGGACTTACAGCAAGGTAGGGGGAGGAGGAGCAAGTGGCTCTTCAAGGGACCCAACGCCATGGACATCGACGTGACGTGCCTCTCTTACACAGAGAGGGTAAAGCACATGAAAGAGGGAAGATGTTTCATTTGTCATAAAACAGGGCACAGAGCCAGCGACCACAAGGGCAGGAAAGAGCCACCCGCCAAAGAAGAAAAGAAGACCGAGATGAAGAAAACGTCTCGAGAACACTACACTAAAATCCGAGCGCTCATCAACAAGCTGGAGGAAAAGCAGAAGGAGGAGGTATTGGACTTAATGGTAGAGGAGGGTTTTTAAGACGGCAGCCTGCATCGGCAGCAGAGCCCACCAGGATAGTTGTCTCGAGTGTACTGGTAGCTGACGTGAGCAAACAATCCATGCACGTCCCAGTTTACTGCTTGTTAGATAACAAGAAAGCCGAAATACCCGCCCTAGTCGACTCGGGGGTGGGAGAAACCTTCATTGACCACTGAGTAGTCCAAAAACTCGGCCTACAGAAGAACCCACTCAGCAGGAAAATCCTCGCCAAAAACGTCGACGGGATGCTAAACAAGAACGGAACAATCTCGCACTACGTCATCATTGACACCGAGATCGGAGGCAAGGAGGAGAAGATCAGAATGCTGATAACGGGGCTGGGAAATGAGATGATGATCTTGGGATACACCTGGCTCCAACGATGAAACCCTGCCATCGACTGGCAGAGGGGGACCCTCATGGACAGACGGACCAAAAGGTCCATTATGGGAAAGATCTGGATGATGATCGAGCGAACCCAGACCACAATCGGTAAGCAGAGTCTTACTATAGATGACAAGGGGCCGCTTGTATCGAGAGTAACGTTGAGCCCAACTCTTGAGAGGCTACCTAGAAGGAGTGCTGGGGAGACCTTCGGGAAAACCCACCTCGCCGTCGCTGAGCATGTGAAGAGTAGGCTCGGGGCGGTTCATCTCGCAAGAGGACTCTGCGCCCCAGACGAACCCGAGGAGAGCGGATTACACATGGCAATGGACATGGCAAAGGACATGGTGACGGACACCCACCCCGAGATTGATCCACCGATCTCTACACCGGACAAATCCAACATCAGCTTATCACTTAACGGGAATAATGACAGAACGGATGCTCTATTCGCCTACATCCAGGGGGAACCAATGATCGGGATATTCAGGACCGAGGAATCCCCCCTCACAATCGAACACGACTACATCCCACCGAATTACCAGAAGCTCAGGCACATCGCGTGCATCACTCGATCTCGATTGACCGGCAGATTCGTCTTCTCTCATACCACCCACATCCGAGCCAAGACCTCCGTCTCGCAGAGGCTCGCTCGCGAGAAGGAAGATGCTAAGGAAAAGCTGTCGCTCGATGACCTCCTTCCTGACAAATATAAGGAGTATCGGAGCGTGTTCGAAAAAGCAGCATCGGAAAGGTTCCCCGAATCGAGACCGTGGGATCATGCGATCGAGCTCAAGCCAGATTTCATCCCAAGAGACTGTAAGGTCTACCCGATCACCCCGGCGGAACAAAAGAAATTAGACGAATTCATCGACGATAACCTGAGAAAGGGGTACATCACCCCATCCAAATCTCCGATGGCATCACCATTTTTCTTTGTAGCAAAGAAGGACTCCGACGCACTCAGGCTGTGCCAAGACTACTGGTACCTAAATGAGGGAACCATCAAAAACTCGTACCCACTCCCGTTGATCAGCGATTTGCTGGATAAACTGAAGGGGGCAAAATGGTTCACCAAACTGGACATCAGATGGGGATACCACAACGTCAGGATTAAAAAGGGAGATGAATGGAAGGCGGCATTCAAGACCAACAAGGGGCTGTTCGAGCCCAAGGTCATGTTTTTCAGCCTCTGCAACTCCCCGGCGACTTTCCAGGCTATGATGAATGATATCTTCAGGGACATGCTAAATGAGGGTTGGCTGGTAATATACATGGACGACATTCTCATCTTCTCCAAAGACAAGAAAGAGCACGAGGAGAGAACGAAAAGAGTCTTGGCAAGGCTTAGGGAAAACGATCTGTACCTAAAACCAGAAAAGTCTAAGTTCGATGTACAAGAGGTCGAATTCCTTGGCTTGATCCTGCGACCAAACCAATTAGCTATGGACCCGACTAAGCTAAGCGGAATAAGGGACTGGCCAGCCCCAACCAACGTAAAAGGAGTTAGATCGTTCCTGGGCTTCGGGAACTTCTACAGAAGATTCATTGGCAATTTTGCTGCGATCACTAAACCGCTAAACGACTTGACGAGAAAAGACCAACCGTTCAACTGGACTAGCGAATGCCAAGGGGCATTCGACTTACTAAAAAAGAGGTTCTCTGAGGCACCGGTATTACTGATGCCCGACGCAGAGAAACCATTCATGATTGAAAGCGATGCCTCGAAATACGCAACAGGTGCCATACTAAAACAAACCGACTCCAATGGAGATTGGCACCCTTGCGGGTATATCTCCCACTCCCTGACAGCCACTGAGTGAAACTACGAGATCTATGATCAGGAGCTATTGGGAATAATACGGGCACTCGAGACCTGGAGACACTATCTCCAGGGATCGGAACACGCAACAACGATCTTATCAGATCATAAAAATTTAATGTATTTTAGGACAGCACGGAAATTGAATTGGCAACAGGCTAGGTGGAGCCTTTTCCTGTCACAATTCAACCTAAAATTGGTACACGTCCCGGGGAAAATGATGATCCAGTCAGACGCCTTATCATGAAGGGGAGATCACATACCAGATATCGACAATGATAATGACGATATCACCCTACTGAAGGACGAGATCTTCACATGGACCATCGATACCGAGCTAAAGGAAGTGCTAACTGAAAGTATGATGAGAGATGACTTGCTTAAGGAGATAGTAAGAGCAATCAAAGAAGGAGGAACACCACCGATCAAGTCAGCGGTAGAAGATTGGAAGATGGAAGATGATGGGACGGTCTTCTTCAAAGACCGATGCTACGTCCCGGATGACAAGGAATTACGAAGAAAAATCGTGGAAAAATACCATGATAACATACTTACAGGGCACCCCGGACGATTTCAGACTCTGGAACTTGTGCGGAGAGACTACTGGTGGCCAGGGATGACCATATTCATTCGGAATTACGTCGATGGCTGCGCCACCTGCCAGCAGATGAAAGTAAACACCCATCCGACAACACTGGGACTATCCCTGATCAAATCAACTGCCACTCGACCATTCGCGCTAGTAACGATGGACTTCATCACCGATCTCCCGATAAGCGATGGATGTGACACAATCATGGTCGTGGTAGACCATGGACTTACTAAGGGGGTAATTTTCATCCCCTGTAACAAAAGCATAGACGCATTGGGAGCAGCCGACCTCTATCTCCACAACGTGTTCAGGAGATTTGGTCTCCCAGATAAGATTATCTCTGACCGAGACCCATGCTTCACGTCGAACGCTTTCCAGGAACTAGGGAGACTTTTGGGGATAAGATTAGCGATGAGCACGGCTTACCACCCACAGACTGATGGGGAAATGGAAAGGGTGAATCAGGAGCTCGAAATCTATCTCCGGATCTTCTGCACGAACAAACCTTCGCAATGGAAGAGCCACCTTACCACCGCTGAATTCACGCACAATCAAAAGCACCATTCGGCTATCAAGAACACCCCATTTTACATGATGATGGGAGTACACCCCAGAGCTATCCCCACGACCTACCCGAAAACGAATGTGCCAGCTACCGAACAGCGGATAGCCGAACTAGGAAATGTATGGCGGAAAGCCCTAGCAGCTCACGAACTCTCCCGACAAGTAATGATCAGATGAAACGGACGGGGATTCTGTCTATTCACAGTGGGAGAGAAGGTCTGGCTCGACTCAAAAAACCTAAAATTAGGGTACCCGACTAGAAAACTCTCCCCCAAACACGAAGGACCCTTCCTTATCACGCGGGTAATCTCACCCCACGCCTATGAACTGAGGCTTCCCTCCCAATGGAAAATTCACCCAGTGTTCCACGCCTCTCTTCTCTCACGCTTCAAGGAAAATGAGACCCATGGACCAAACTTCCTTGCTCTGCCACCGGATCTGATCGAAGGAGAACAAGAACACGAGGTCGAGGCTATTTTAGCACATAGGGGGGCAGGCAAGAGAATTCGATTCCTGGTGAAGTGGAAGGGATACAGCATGGCGGAAAACACCTGGGAGCCACCAATCCATTTAAAAAACGCTGCTGAACTGTTGGGAGAATACAAGACCACCCACAACCTCTCACAATCATGAGCTGCCCTTTGCACTTCTTTATGAATGTCACACCCGACCCTGACCCAGTCAGGACCTTCAAACTTATCCTTAGCTTCGTCCGAGACACAGACGGCATCAGAAATGAAGAAAGACTGTTATCAGTGACCCAAGACCGCGCGCTGCTCCACAGCACCATGCAAAACCTTTTTGAGACATACAGAGCTATCTCCCGCCTTCAGCGGGTATTCCGACGACTGACTGAAGAAGCATATTATCTCGACCTGCTCCCACTAATGAGGAGCCTTGATGAGCAGGCACTTCGATACAGACCCAGAGAACGGGTCCCCATGCCACAACAAATCTTCATCATAGAACCGCTCGACGACGAAGAGGACGAAGAAACGCCAATGACGACATCCCCACATCCTCCACTCCCACCTTACGTCTCACAGTCTCCGCCGAGACGAGCACCCACACCCTATCCTACCCAAACTGCCGCCCCCGATTACGCACCCGCGCCAGCGTGGATGAGAAACTCGGTTTGCTTCACCTGCGCTCAGGTGGGGCACTTTTCATCACACTGCCCCGAATACCAATGCCCACACTGTCAATGGTGGCGACCTGAGCACTCAGTGCTCTTCTGCCCAAGCAACCCCACACATGACGTGCCGCCACGTCATCGCACGACCTAGAAGCAAACCACCATGACCTATAACGTCTATACTGCCGTCGCTCTCGGCACCGTTTTTGGCGCGTTCATTTTTATTATGCTGATCTATTATATGCTCATCTTGTTCAAAATCGTCTCCACCCCACCACTCCCACGAATCTCCCCTTTCATCACGGGCACCTCTGTTCGCTTCGCCAGGGAAAGAGACATCGAACTTCCCGCCTGAGTTTACATGCACGACACCCCCACCCCTACGACGTTCTCCACGTTCTCTGCGACCAGTGACGCGCCGTCTTTTGACCCAATGCGGACAATGAGGACTTAGTTTCAGATGGAACTTGAAACCATAGAGAGGAGCTAATGTTACGAGAAGGTGTGGGAGTTCAATTTTCTTTTGTTACTATTGTTCTGCCGTTCAGGTTCTCTCACGCTATTGTTCGTTCCCTTTTGTCTCGTCGACACACACCCCTACAATACACTTTTACCGACTCATGCTAGCGTAATATACTGCGGACGCTTACCGTTCTTATTGTCCTTATTGTCTTTCCATTATTATCCTTTCTATTGTTCCTTTAACATGATTCGTATCTACGATCTACACCTGTAGTATTTATACGATGAATGTATGACTGGTCAATCAGCTTGACCTAGTCCTTTTTACACTCCTAAACCAGTGAGATCTAAGTCTTCTGCTCAACCGTTGCTTACGAGCTTCGGCGATCCTCATCTCTAACTAACGCCGACACTTACGAGTCTCGACTCACGTTTTGATCAGGAGTATCGACCGTAACACTTTCAATCACAATCAGAGGGCTGTCTTTGATGAGATCATGCATCCAGTCAACAACAAGACTGGCCAGACATTTTTCCTCCATGGTCCAGATGGCACTGGCAAAACCTATGTTAACAACACCCTCTGCCATCAGCTTCGCTCTCAAGGCAAGATCGTCCACTGTGCTGCATCATCTGAAATAGCTGCTCTTTTGCTCAAAGGTGGTCGTACTTCCAATTCCTGCTTTCAGATCCTAATCATCATAAACGAGTCATCCACCTGCACCATTTCCAGAGGTTCAACACAGGCACAGCTCCTGCAGCAGACTGACTTGATCATTTGGGACGAGGCACTCATGCAGCATTGTCATCTCCATGAAGCTGTCAACCGCACTCTGAAAGACATTCTCCAATGTGACAAACCCTTTGGGGATGTGCCTGTGGTCTTTGGAGGCAACTTTCATCAGATCCTGCCTGTCATTGAGAAGGGTTCTCGACCTCAAATCGTTGGTGCTTCTTTGCAATGCTCTGTTATCTGGCAACACATCAAAATCCTTCATCTCAAAATCAACATGCGTTTGAACACAGACAATCTTCAGGAGCGCAACTTTGCAAAGTGGCAGTTGGAGGTTGGAAAGGGTGGTCATACAGATGAAGGTGGCACTTTCAATCTTCCTGATCATCTCAAATGTCCTCAGAACACCATCACTTCCCTCATTGACACCATCTATCCTGGCATCTATGATCAGGCTCAGCATTCAGATCAATACTTTTCAGAGAAGGTCATCCTGGCGAGCAAGAACGATGATGTCAATGATTTGAACCATCACATTCTTCACAATTTTCCTGGACAGGAGCACATCTTTCACAGTGCTGACTCGATTGCAAATGATGAGAATGCTGAACTTCTATATCCCTAAGAATATCTTAACTCCATCAACTGCTCAGGTCTACCTTTGGCACATTTGGCACTCAAGGTCGGCATCCCTGTCATGATACTTCACAATCTCAATATTGCTGGAGGGGTCTGCAATGGAAGTCGGGGGATATTGACTTGGATCAGGAATAGGGTTTTGGAGATTTGGTTGATCACTGGAGATAATGCAGGAGAGACTGTTTTCATTCCATGGATGCGACTTTGGCCCATTGAAGGTCAACTCCCCTTCACACTCTCTCGACTGCAGTTTGCTGTTCATCTTTGCTTTTCAATGTCGATCAACAAGTCACAAGGGCAGTCAGTGAAGCATGTGGGTTTGGATTTCAGGAGTCCTGTCTTTACACATGGGCAGTTCTATGTGGCAATATCCAGGGTCAAGTCAGTGCACAATATCAAGGCAATATGGCCAAGCTCAAAGGACAGTGCAAAGACAAAAAATATTGTATATGATGAAGTGTTATTAGATTAAAATATATATTGTACATATGTAACTACTACTCATAGAAAATCAATGAACACAGTGAACAACGTGTGCTGGAGGCACATTTAAAAACCTTGTCAATAATAAAAGGAGGATGGTCAGGTGACTAGGCTGTGGGAAGTGATGAGGGCATGGGAGATGAAGAGACCGTGGGAGGTGAAGAGGCCATGGGAGTTGCTCTGAGTGGGTGGGAGAGTGATGACCAACTCTGAGGGTCATGAGACATGATGACAAATATAAGTGAAAGGTGAGAACAGATGATAACAAAAATTTTCGGCTAATTTGGGGCCAGATCACAAATATAATAACTAATGACATCAATTTCGGCTACAATAATATAATGCAGGAACAACATTTTCGGCTACATTGGGGGATCAAAAATTTTGGGTAATTTTTTTTTATTGGGCCTGATGACAAATATAATTTAATTACTGGGTGTTGCCATGATGATAAATTTAAACTTTTCAGCTACATTGTGGGATCAAAATTTTCAGCTAATTTTTTTGGTGGGGGCCTGATGACAAATATATTTTGATTACTGGGTGTTGCCATGATGATAAATATAATAACTTTGTGTAGGATCAATATTTTCAGCTGATTTTTGGCCTGATGACAAATATGATTACCAAGTGTAGAAACCAAATTTTCGGCTGATTTTTGGCCACTTCTAGCTTTTCTGCTCTCTTTCTGGCTCTGGGCTCTTTTCCAGTGGGGTTGTTTTTGCATTCTTGGGGTATCTATAGACCAAGGTGAAGCTCTGTAAAGTCCTACCTCCCTGGCTTCTCTTTTTTCAACAAAAAGAGTGTCTGCTAGTTGTTTTTTGGACCTCTCTCAGAGCACAGTGTGCAGGGAGATTGGGCTGGCGGGTTTGCAGTTGCCTCCCCTTCCATTTTTGGAAGTTGCTCCACTATCAACTGCCACTGTTTGCACCAATTTCACAGCCTCCTGCAAGAATCTCACCTTCTCTGCTGCTGTAAGAGAGCTCCCTGATTCCCATGGACCCAACTCCACCCAATACTCCTCGACGGGTCCAGACAGCTGCGCAGCAAACTGAATGGGACCAATGGACCTTGGATAGCCCTACTCACCACCGGACTCCACACCATGCTCACACAGTAAACATTGCCCAGCCTTTGCTGCCAGTGCCACCTCCCCATGGTGGTTTGCTGAATGGGAATGACACCGATCCTTTTCTTGCCCCTCCACCTCCACCTCCTCAATACAATCACCTTCCTCCTCATTTGGTACAGCAGCTAGCGGCACTTCCTCCCCTTCCACAGATTGCAAGAGGCAGGGGCAGAGGGAGGGGAAGAGGAAGGGGAAGAGGCTCAAGTCATGCTGCTCCACCTCAGCCTGTTGTTGCTCCTTTACACAATGCAGCTTTCCCATATTATTTTAATGCCCCTCCTGTTTCTGACCCTCCTGTTCCTGCCCCTCCAATTCCTGCACCTCCTATTCCTGTGGCAGCTCCTGCAATAGCCTGGACCGAACTTGCTTTTCAACATGCTGCACTGCCTGCTCTATTTCCTGCTGTATGTTGGTTTATCTTTCACATAATGTATGTTATCTGACAATATCATGATCTAGCCTCCTCCTCCTCCTCCTCCTCCTGTTTTTGATCCTCCTCCTGCTGTTCCTGCTGTTCCTGCTGTTCCTGCTCCTATCATCCCTCTTGCCAATATCCCTCTCCATGTAGGCTTATATATGTTCTTTTGAGTATATTAACTGACAATAATGATAATGTAGCATCCTGCTCCTGCCCCTCCTGTTTTTGATCTCCCTGCACCTGTTCCTCCCGTTCCTGCACCTGCTATCCCTGTTTTTGATCCCCCTGCACCTGTTCCTCCTGTTCCTGCACCTGCTATCCCTGTTTTTGATCCCCCTGCACCTGTTCCTGCCATTCCTGCTCCTGTTGTCCCTGTTTTTGATCCCCCTGCACCTGTTCCTTCAGTTCCTGCACCTGCTATCCCTGTTTTTGATCTGCCTGCACCTGTTCCTCCCATTCCTGCACCTGTCATCCCTGTTGTTGATATTCCTCCACATGTATACTTATGTCCTTTTTGGTCATGTCTTTATTTTGTGACTGACTCAATTATCCCAGGTGGCTCAACATATTGATCCTGCACCTGTTCCACTTGGGCCCCTCCCTCCTGCATGCCGTCCTTTTAGTCCTGACTGGCCTGTTCATTATCTGGGAAGAATGGATATTCAGTGTCCCAATTGTCATGCATTGCACTGGATGGCCGAGCGTCTCACAGCATCCTCCAATATAAATCCCAGATTTGGCATGTGCTGCTTGAGTGGAAAAATCATTTTGCCTCCTCTCTACCCAGTCCCACCTGAACTTCTCCAGTTGCTCACTGCTCAGGATCACATTGGCAGGTCGTTTCATGATCATATCCACACATACAACAATGCTCTTGCCATGACTTCCATTGGGCGCAAAATCAATGAGTCTGTTAATGAAGGTGAAGAGGCTGTGAATGATGGTGTTGGCCCCTACATCTTCAAACTGCATGGCGAGCTGTCCCACAGGATTTACCAGAGGGTGAATCCCCGGTGTATGCTTAGCTTTACATTTATGATCCAGCCGACACAGCCAACTTTCGCATGGCCAATGCCTGGAACACTCACCTCAATCACCACACTTTGCTCACCTTCCAGGACATGCTCCACCATCTCCATCCTGCAGTTCAGATGTACAAGCAGGCCCATGAGCTCACCAGGAACTTGCCTCCACACCAGCAGTGCAAAATAGCTTTGCACTTTGATCAATCCTGTGACCATCGCCGCTACAATCTTCCTGATGCCACCAACAATGAGATCGCGGTCATTCTTCCAGGTAATGGCAATCAGCCAGAGAGCACACATGATATCATTCTCTACCACAGGCATGGCCCTCCCCTTCAGCACATCACCGATGTCCATCCCCTCTATCCTGCTCTTCACTATGTCCTCCTGTTTCCTACTGGCCAGCTCCAATGGCATCCTCAAATTGAGTATGCAGCTGCTAATGAAGGTGGTGCAAGGGTTCGCAAGCATGTGTCAAAATCAGATTTCTACTGCTATTGTCTCCACCCTTGACCACCTGCTATCAAGCCTCAGCATATATTGTTGAGTGGAAAGCTTTTTCAGGAGTTTGTTTGTGACCAGTGGGCAACTTCAGAGCAGGATCAGTTGTGCTTTATCATGATGAATCAGGACACTATTCGTGGTGAAGTCTATATGGGCTTGGCTGATGCTGTGGCTGCAAATGTGGATGAAGACACAGAGTCTCTCGGTCAAAGAATCATCCTGCCTTCTTCATTCACAGGGAGCACATGTCATATGCAGCAGCTTCTTCAGGATGCCTTGGCTATCAATCACTATTTCAAGGGTGGTGATCTCTTTTTGACCATGACTGCAAACCCAGCTTGGCCAGAGATTCAGGATGAGCTCAAGCCTGGGCAGACTGCTGCCAATCACCCTGACTTGGTCTTTCGTGCATTCCATGCAAAGCAGAAGGAGATGATCAAAGACATTGAGGCTTGGATCTTTGGCAAGGCACTCTCTTATGTGTTTGTGATTGAGTTTCAGAAGCATGGCCTGCCTCACATGCACTGCATTATCTTTCTTGATGGGAAGTCCAAGCTTTGCACTCCTGAGCAGATAGACAGCCTCATGTGCTCAGAGTTTCCTGATGACAATCCTGAGCTGCTCAAGTTGGTCAAGAAGTTCATGGTCCATAACCCCTGTGGTGCAGAGAACCCTGCAGCTCCTTGCATGGTGAATGGACAGTGCTCCAAAGGTTTTCCCAAGCTATTCAGGGATCAGACAACCATCTCTGAGGATGCCTATGCCTCCACCAGGCATCGTAACACTGGACAGACATATCAGGTTCAGGGAAAGCAGGTCAACAATTGCTGGGTCATCACTTATTCACCCTATCTCCTCTGGAAGTACCGCTGCCACATCAACATCGAGTCCATTGCCTCCATCAAAGCTGTCAAATACATCTACAAATATATGTACAAAGGCCATGATTGCATCACCATGCAGTTTGGGACTTGGAATGATGAAGTCAAACAGTATCTGGACGCTCGCTATATTTCTGCCTGCAAGAGCATTTGGTGCCTCTTTCATTTACCTATGCACTCTGCTTCTCCCAATGTCATCCGACTTCAGATCCACCTCCCTGGCCAGCAGTATGTCACTTGGAATCAGAACGGTCCACAGTCTATCCAGGAAATCGTCCAGCATGCTGCACAGCATGACACCACCCTCACTGGCTATTTCAAAGCCAATCAGCAGTATCCAGAGCTTGCACAGGATCTTCTCTATCAGGACCTTCCCTCCAAATTTGTGTGGGATCAGAAAGTCCACAAGTGGAAGCCCAGACAGAGAGGGTTCGCTATTGGGAGGATGTACTACACTCAGCCTACTGCAGGTGAACACTTCTACCTCAGACTTCTTCTGACAGCTGTCAAGGGTGCAACATCATATGAACATCTGTGCACTTTTCAGGGAAATGTCTCTCCCTCATTCAGAGAAGCATGTCTGGCATGTGGCCTTTTGGAGGATGACCAAGAGTGGGTGCAGTGTTTGGAGGAAGCAAAGTCCATGGCAACAGGTTGTCAGCTCCGGCAACTCTTTGTCACTATTCTTTGTGATTGTGCACCCTCTGATCCTGTCCAGCTTTGGAACACATACTGGCCCCACATTTGCGATGACCTGCAGTATCAACTCCAGCACAACAATATCCGTCTCAACCCTACTGATGATGATGTGCAGGATTATGGCCTCTACTTGATCAACCAGCTTCTCTTATCCTCTGGCAAATCTCTCAGCAATGATTGGCCATACATGCCTCAGATCACTCAGAATTGGGAAGCCAACCTCGAAAACCGGTTGATTGCAGAGCAGTGCAGATATGATGTTGTGGAGCAGGCTGAGTTGGCTGCACAGAACTTGGACACTTTCAATCCAGACCAGAGAGCTGTCTTTGAGGAGATCATGCATGCTGTCGACAACCCGACTGGCCAGACCTTTTTCTCCATGGTCCTGGTGGCACAGGCAAAACCTTTGTATACAACACTCTGGCCCATCAGCTTCATTCTCAGGGTAAAATCGTCCTCTGTATAGCATCATCTGGCATCGCTGCACTCCTGCTCAAAGGTGGCTCCACTTCTCATTCATGTCTCCAGATCCCTCTCATCATCAATGAGTCATCCACCTGCTCTATCTCCAGAGGTTCAATTTGGGCAAAGCTGTTGCAGGAGACTGACTTGATCATTTGGGATGAGGCACTCATGCAGCATCATCATCTCCATGAAGCTGTCAACTGCACTCTCAAAGACATTCTCCAATCTGATCAACCCTTTGGTGGCATTCCTATTATTTTTGGGGGTGACTTTCACCAGATCCTGCCTGTTATCGAGAGGGGTTCACGGCCTCAGATTGTTGGTGCTTCCTTGCAGTGCTCTGTTCTTTGGCAACATATTAAAGTTCTTCATCTCAAAATCAACATGTGATTGAACACGGATGATCTCGAAGAGTGACAGTTTGCAAAGTGGCAGCTGGAGGTTGGAAAGGGTGATCATACAGATGAGGGTGGCAACATTGAACTTCCCAACCATTTCAAGTGTCCAGAAAACACTCTGGCTTCCCTCATCGACACCATCTATCCTGGCATCTATAATCATGCTCTGCATCCTGATCAATACTTCTCAGAGCAGATTGTCCTGGCAAGCAAAAATGATGATGTGGATGATTTGAACCATTACATTCTTCAGAGGTTCCCTGAAGAGGAGCAAGTGTTTCATAGTGCAGACTCTATTGCAAACAATGAACTTCTGTATCCACCTGAATACCTCAACTCAATCAACTGCTCCGGTCTACCTTTGGCACACTTGGCACTCAAGGTTGGTGTCCCTGTAATAATACTTCGCAATCTCAATATTGCTGGAGGGGTCTGCAATGGTTCTCGAGGGATTTTGACTCGGATTCGGAACAGAGTGTTGGAGGTTCGGTTGATTACTGGAGATCATGCTGGAGAGAAGGTGTTTATTCCATGGATGCAACTACAGCCAATCGAAGGACAACTCCCTTTCACTCTGTCTCAACTCCAATTTGCTGTTTGACTATGCTTTTCAATGTCGATCAACAAATCCCAGGGACAGTCAGTGCAGCATGTGGGATTAGATTTCAGGAGTCCTGTCTTCACTCATGGGCAGTTCTATATAGCGATATCATGAGTAAGGTCTGTGCACAACATCAAGGCAATATGGCCAAGTGACAGTGGAAGTGCAAAAACCAAAAATATTGTATATAATGAAGTACTATTAGAGTAACATAGAAATGAAGTACTATGTATATAGAAATGAAGTCCATACTTATTAAACATGTTAACACATGACAGTGGAAGTGCAAAAACCAAAATAATGAAGTTACTATCAGACTAACAGAGAAATGAAGTTGTGACAGTAGAAGTGCAAAAACCAACAATATTGTATATATTACTTATTAAACATGTTAAAACATGTTAACACATGACAGTGGAAGTGCAAAAACCAAAAATATTGTATATATTACTTATTAAACATGTTAGTGCATGCCAGAGGCACATTTAAAAACCTTGTAATGAAATAAAATAAAATATTGGGGCTGTTTCTACCACCTGGCATTGGCTTATGAAAGAAAAAATAGCTTACATATATACAAGTACTTCCAGCTCATGCTGAAAGGATGAGTAATTGGATGTGGCACAGTGAAACAATGATGTATGTACAAGTAAGAGAAGGCACTGATTGGAAAGTTGTGTTCTTCTGTTAGGGTGACACCCACTATCTGCTAGCTAAGACCATGCAGGTTCTCTCTACAAGAAGGGGATGGGATTTACATGCATGATGGGGGAAATGATGGTTTGATGTGGGGGGTTATTAATAGATG
Organism: Tricholoma bakamatsutake; assembly: GCA_029959215.1. Taxonomy (NCBI): domain Eukaryota; kingdom Fungi; phylum Basidiomycota; class Agaricomycetes; order Agaricales; family Tricholomataceae; genus Tricholoma; species Tricholoma bakamatsutake. Next base: position 5,951,662 of record CP114868.1, on the reverse strand, counting down.
AGTTGGTTGAGAAAGGTGTTTCGCACCACAAGTATGTATGAATGGAATACCTAAGAGAACATAACTGGGGTTCCCTAGGTGTACATTTAAGGTTTATATACTATGTTACATGTATTGTACAATGTTGTCACTGATGCACTCATACATATTGATGCATGTGAAATAAAATTCTCACACTAACAAAGTGTAGCATTCTTCAGTGTAGGGTAGCATAATTTGATATAATAAAATAAAATATTATTAGGTAATGGGGCTATTTCCTAACAGAACCACTCTTGCATTTCCTGGTTTCCCATCCTGTTCGAGTGATATGCAAGAAGATTGCAAGTTGTTCTTCTGATGTAATGTGCTTTGTGTTGTGCAGTCCACTTGTGTTCTAATTCACAGAGTAATTTTTGGAATACAAAACACTACATTCCAAACTAGCACCAAAAACATTGATAGGTCCACTGTGTGCTCTAGGGTCTGGGAAGGTTTCCAGACATATCGACACATTATGACTTATGATCACAACCCCTGTAAACCCCATGAAATCAATTTTGAATGATTTTAAATGACTTCAAATGACTTTGTGACACTTTGAACAACTTTGAATAAATTTGCAGCACCTCGCCACCAAACACCCTTTTGATACACACAGCACATCCAGTACAAGCTACTGTGTCACATATCAAGCACTACCAGACACGAGGAGACATGACAAAAGACTTTTAGAATGCAATAATTGCGCTTTTGCATTTCAATGATATACTGAAGCAATAGGATAAGTACTTTTACTATACTACAACACTGTACATTTCAATTATTATCATTTCTCATTTGTTTTATGATTTACAAAGTCCTTTATTGCTGTGCATACTGCCTCATGTTCTACACATGTTATATTTCCTTTTTAGTACCATCTCTTCAAAATGTATGTAGACTTGTACTAGTTACTTAGAACAACAGAGAAGAAGTCACCCTCTTCCATTATCGTCTGATTTAAGAGCCATCCTCTGAAGTCCAAGCCTCGCTTCATATTTCTAAGTTCTGTGAATTATTGTGAACTTCTTTGAACTTTCATACTAGCTTCTCAACTTATCATGTATTGCCTATCATCACTCAAAAACACTTGCAATTCACTATATTCATCCCTCAATATTCTTTGAAGCTATTCTTATTCTTCCCCAAACCCTTCGAACATCTTCGACCTTCCTTGAAACTTCTTTGAACCTCTTCAAACCTCTTTCGAACATCTTTGTACACCCCTAAAAACTATTTGCAACATCTCTCACCATTTTACACCTCTAACTACCACCTTTGGGTAACAGCAGTGATATTTAATACCAACTCGCATCCTTTCTCTAGGCTGTGTTACACTTCCTAGGCCTTTTAGCAGGTTTTTGTTAGGTTTCCAGGTCAAGTATTATCAACATGAAGGATGCCCTGTATAAGTTATAATTTTTTATAAATCAGATAGCAGATTCAAAAAAAAGGATTCTAACTGGCTACCTGTCAGAAGCTCATCAAGCCACCTCTGTCCTGTAAGAATTGATGTATGCAAAGCCTGTTTGTCAACATGTTGTGATGAATGAACAGCTGCTGTTACAGCACCAGCAATAGTAGCCATTACACATGATATCTTCTTGTACTTCTGTTTTCTAATTTGATGACTAGATAAGGAGGTCTTACTCTGCCTCTTGGAGGGACTAGCAGTGAGAACCATGGTTGCGAGATGTAGAGAAATGGTAATAGACAACTAATATATATTTGGTTGTCACACAGCCCAGCAGGAGTACAACACAGCTCGACTGATCAAGTTGGTTTCGGGACTTTCCGAAACCTGTTCCCAGCTTAACCTGCCCTACCCTAACCGGTTATTGAAAAGGCTTAGAGTCTGCTGCCTACCCTGACTGGTTACCGAAAGGGGCCTAAAGCGCCGCGCAGAAGATTTTCTGCATCAATTTGAGATTATTGGATTGTTGACGAGCGTGAGGACATTAGTTGTAGAGAATGTCGTGGAAGATCTGAAGGGGATCGCAGATTGATCTTTGTTAGTGGCAGCAGGAGGCCTGGTGTTGGTCGCAGAAGGCGAGTAAAGTAAGACAAAGTAGTGGTAGGAGATAAGGGATAGCTATGTGATGTAAGCCATGTACAATATGTAGTTACGCATAATTTCCTTCGATGTTCAGATCGCTCTAGTATGAAAGCCCATCGCTTGGAAGACGCGTTAAACTGAGAACTTTGGTGATCTTCAGATTTGAATTTGTTCCCACCATGGAGAACTTCGACGAACAACCTTCTGGATCTCATGTACAACAAAGCACATTCAATGTCGGCGAACAGCTTGATCTTGTCGGTGGGACGTTCGCCGTCATCGAATCGGATCCAGGTCAGTGCAAGCCTGCTCATGTGGAGAATTAGGTCATAACCGAAGGTAATTTGCCAGGCGTATTCACGTCTCTCGCTCGTAAACTAGGCATCCGCAATTTGGAACTCGTCGAGATGTACGATATAGAACCTTGGGCAGTTGACCATCTTAATCCACGTGGACTTATCTTCTGCTTTCTCTGGCGCAAGGACTCCCATCGTCCAGCAGACTTTGATGATCCCGCTGCCGAACATGTTTGGTTTGCGAATCAGCTCAGCGACGACGCATGTGCATCTCATGCTCTTCTCAACGTGGTGTTAAACTGTCCAGATATTGATATTGGTGAGCCTTTACGGGCGTTTAAGCAGGATACTGAGATGATGTCCCCTGTGGTGTGTTCAACCTCGTCTCATCGCACTCTTTTTGGGCTCACCTTGCAGTGGACGTTTTACAGATGAAAGGGTTGGCCATCACAAATTCTTCACTGCTTCGCCAAGCCCATAACTCACTCGCACGGTATGTTCTTTCGGTTTACGTTGCACTTCAAACCTTGCGTCCTTACGTGTGTTCTCTCTATTCTTTACAACTCTAAGGCCAGCTGATATTCGTGGTTCACTCAACTCTACAGTTATTGCTACCCTAGACCAAGCCAAGGCGAGAGGGAAGCCCAAAACAAAAATTGCACAGAAATCCACACGAGACACCAAACCTTCCCCAACGAAACGTGCCAAAACTTCGAAAACCTCTTCCCAAGCTAAGGAAGTGAAAGCGGAGAAAGATGAGAGTGAGATGGAGGATGCGGAGGAGGTATACCATTTCATTGGGTACGTTCCTGCATATGGCAAAGTGTGGGAGCTCGACGGGCTCAAATCGGGTCCTCTGGAGATTGGCGAGCTACCTATCCCGTCCCCCGCAGCAACATTCGCCACTGTGAGCCAAAGCCTCCCGCACCTGTCAGCATCAAACAATGCAGGCTGGATGGACGTTGTCCGCCCTGCCCTGAGGATGAAGATGGAGAAATATGGGGGTGCAGCTGAAGGAGGGGATAACATTCGGTTTAGCTTGCTTGCAATTGTGGACGGGCTGTATGAGAAGGCAAGTGATGAGCTAGAACTGATCAAGCGGCAACGGATAGCGTTGGAGAGGCGGCTTGGTGTAGGGTGGGAAAAGCAGGTGTGTGTGTGCGTTTCCTGAAGATGTGATGACAATCGTGAGTATTCATCTGACTGCGGCAGGTAGATCAGACGCTTTGGGCATCTGCGCAAAATCTGTTTGGTGCTGCTGAAGGGCAGACATCCTCTGTCTTGGGACGGACGTATGCGCAGGACTTCGGTGCTCGAAGGATGGAGAAGAACATGGAGATCATAAATATGCCAGAGAAGGATCTGATCTCTGCATGGGAGAGATGCGTGCAGAACGGATTGAGAGCAAAGGTGGCGGTTGATGATGAGGTGATGAAGGGGGTTCGAGCAAATGTCAGTGCTGATCTTTCTGGTCGGCTCTTGTCGCTTATCTTTGCTGATTGATTAGACGGATCACTTGAAACGGACATTTGATTATGAACCATTCTTTAAGGAGTTTGTGGGTAGGTTGCAGCAGGAGGGCTTGCTTAATTCGCTACTCGGTCTGGATAACAATGGCAAGGCGATCAAAGCGCAAGGGACTACAAGGCGTGGCAAAGAAAAGCGCAACGGCGAATGATACCACAAGGTATAATATAAGCTTGCAGTTGTGACCGTCGTGTGCTGATGATGGATTTTGGTTTAGTAATCTGGCGACATGTACTGCATGTCGCGGTCGCGATCACGAAGACTGAATGGATTACATCCGGTTGTTAAATCCACATTGGCTGGATATGATCATGCCTAAAAGCTTCTTTTTTATAATTAACTCAGATGCTGGGACACTTTCTTAAACATGCGAAGTACTTCATGATAACTTGCCCATAAGAAAATAATGTTGGTGCTAGGCCACACTTCACGTGCCCCTAAAAACTTTACCGTTCATGATAACAAGTGCTTCTCAAGTAGAACATAGTGCCATGGCTCTCTCTACCTCCTCGTCCGTCATCGACGTATACAGGTTCTCCCCTCCAACGCCATACGGTGAAACACTTCCATGCATTGCCATTGGGCCGCTTGGGCCGTTCGACGCGCCCGTCAATATCAAGTAACGCTGTTTCAAGCATAGTTGGGCTAGTGATAGTCATGGACTGCGTAGTGATCGTGGGGTCGAGTGGTTGAGGTAATAGTAGAAGCGGTGATAGATGTTTTGTCGAGCCCGACTCTACGAGAACGGTAATGGCATGAGTGTTCGGATGAATCGATTGTATCTATGTATATTGAGTTACAAAAAAGGAAGAAGACCGAGAGAGAAGACGTACAATTGCATCTTTCTCGATCGACATATTCACGCCCGGGAAGTTACGTTTATATGCAATCACATCACCAACACGTATCACTTTGTCCTTTGACAGTGTGACAAGCCTGACTTCGGCGGCCTCGCTGTAATGATTGATGTTCAGTGCACATGTGGATGTGAAGGAAGATCAGTACGCACCCAGCCCGCGCGGAAGATTCAGGAACGTTGCCCAACTGGGAAGTCTTTTTCACAGACTTCAGTTGACTGGGTTTGTTGTCCATTTCCCAGATGTCGTCCTTCCATGCCGCCGCCAAAGTTCCATCTCGGATACCAGCCTGAAATTTGTTCACTTTCTCCCTGTGAGCATCTGACATCCAGTCGGAATAGATGTGATCTTGAAACGTGCGCGCAGCAGCTAAGAAATGAGAGTCCGTGAACATAGAACGGTCGAGCACACCAGAATGTGCGCTGGGAGGTTGGTCTACCACCATGGAGTCTGCGACAGAGGGATGATTCGGCTCTAGAGAAGACTGAAACCCATGGAAAGCAGTTGGTGGAAGAAGAGTTATTAAAGCTGCTTGCGATTCTGGGGAAAGCATATCCCATGAGCCAGCATTTATGAGATCCTAGGAAGACGAAATTTGTTGAGCGGATCGTTTAGCTGAAAGGCTTGAGAATGATCGCAGTTTGTGTGACCGGTTCTAATGGATGTCCAACGTACAGATATGTCCACGGTGGTTAAAGGGCTTTTACGATTTTGAAGCAAAAAGCGCAGTTCGTCGACAGGGTCTGCATCTTGGGCTTTGCGTTTTGGCCGAGTAATTACAGCAGTAGCAAGAGCAAATTCTTGATATTTGTGTGGTTGACGTGTAGAACGTCTTGGACGATCTAACATTGTAGTGGAGTTCAAGGCAAAGGTTGTCTGACTTGAAGTCCACGAAACAAACTATGATTCTAGTGTGAGCTCACTGCCTCTTCAACACGTTTCAACGTCAACCTCTTCCGTTAACTTTATTCTTATCTCCTATTTATCATTATTTCCCTACCTCGACTCAACTCAACGTTTGTTGATTCATGGCGATCTGTGAACCAGTAAACAGTCCGGCGAAAGACCAGTCCACATTTTGGAGTTCGAATGGGGTCAACTGGGACCAGCATAGGATTGGATGGGCGATTGCAGGCGCATGCGCATGCGTGGTGAGAGGCCACGCTCTGTCGTACCCTGAGCTCAGCAGCTGATTACTAGCATCTCATGTAGACAGTTCTCATAACAATGGTCTCAGTCCTGAGGCATTGTAGGTATGAGATTGCAATCATCCATCGTTCAAGCAGCGGCTAAAATGTTGTTGTCAAAGGAACTATACCAACAGGAGGGAACAACAACAAATGTAAGGAAAACTCCTGGTCCATCTGAGCCACCCACTTACTTGTGGCCGCTAGCATACGGATTTTGTACATGCCTTTAGTCTATGCTGTCATCTCTTTTTTTTCCTATCGCTTCTTCCGAAACTACACATATTACTCTTTCATCGAAGTCGGTACGTGAATTTCGTTGCATACGATACTTTTAACTCTAAGATTTTTTGTCCAAAGCATATGAAGTATGTTGTCCTTCTTCAATATGAAACAACTTTCTTATGGTCTTGAAACTTGAAGGCTGTGACTCTAAGCGCTTTCCTGTGCGTATTTTCCGAGATATTCCGGCCTTTAGTCCTCATATCTCTACAGTCTCCTATTGATTGAATTCGTCGCCGCTACTGCTTCTGGGCATAATGCGGAACTGGCTATCGCTCGCAAAGACAAAAGGCCTCTACCTATCCCTGTAGGTGAACTTTGTCAGCCGTCTGCTGCCCAACATTCATTCAGACTCCGTCTCAGTTCTGTTTTTGGAGATATCGACCTACCAAGGCAAGCACAGATTTTTTTGCGCTTTATCCCGTCGAGCTCACCTATACTCGTTCATAGCCTTACTTTATGTACACCGTCAAGGTGAGTATCTCAGGCTTTTTTAAAAACCCTCTAACCGATCGAGCTCAGTGGTGTGTTCTTCAATATGTTGTCATCCGTCCACGTAAGTCTCTGCACTTCATTGGAACCATTCACATCTATAAACAATCTAGTTGTGTCTATCATCGGCATCGTCTGTCAGAAGTACGGCGTACTCTGTGAAACTGCTGGTTTCAACCCTCACTTTGCCAATATCTATCTACAATCAGTCGATTTCGTGAGCATTAGGTTGGTGGAGTTGGTTCTGCAAATTTTTTTTTCGCTGACCATTTCAGTATCGCACTATACGGCCTTCTTGTGTTTTATGGCCTGACGGCGGAAGAATTAGAAGGCCGTCGGCCTCTCGCGAAGTTTTTGGCTATCAAACTCATTGTGATCTTTACTTTCTATCAATCTTTTGTGGTCAGTTATATTGTTCACTTCTAAGCTTCACTTGCGAACCAATTTTTCAGTTTAGTGCCTTGGAAAACCGGGTTATTCACGGCATGTCCTTGCGTAAATCTGTCAGCTTGTGCTCAATCTTTTTTTCCTGTAGCAACTCAATACTGGACTGTGACTAACATAGCCAACGGGCTCAACGCCCTCGCCATCTGCATCGAGGTAGGATCCTTAGATATCTAGACATCCATCACTCACGCCAGGCAGATGGTGTTTTTTTCTCTCTTTATGATGTGGGCTTATAGCCCAGCTGAATACACAAAGGCTGGAGCAGTTCCTACTAGCATCTGGCGTCCACTCTGGGATTCGTTCGTTAATCTTTCCTGTCTTCCAATCCTGAATGACTGTTAATCCGTATGCTTTGCATCCAACAGAATTAATTACAGTACGCCAGCTCATTGTATACTTAGTACCGCGCAACTTTGACCAATCTTCTACTCTCAAACAGGCGATTTCGCACAAGAGATCCTCGGTTCCCTTCGCTTCTTCGTCGATTACGCACGAGGAAAACCTCATGCACGCAGTCACGGACATCAACAAAATATGGATTTCGGTGAAGCATTTGGCTTGAGTTCCGCCCGCAACGCGCCATATGCCATGAAGAGTGTGTCTCCAGACCTCGGTAGCAGTGAGCTTAACCCGCGACCTCCTGCTTCTCGACCAAGTCAGGATGAACGCGCCCTTCTGGTCCGGTGATCGACTTATTGTAATTCCTCCCTCCTCATAACCATCCTTACAACGTGTGGCTTACGCAGGATCGTTCGTTAGTACTGCTTTAACTCGGAGTCTGGCCTTCATGAACAATAATTGGATATACTCACTTGTACATTTTGTCAATCACATTCCCTGAGCATGTGACTTAGTCACCTTACATATGTTTATGTAACCATTATTGCATGGCTACTAGTAGCAAGCCATGTCCTGACTGTGATGAGTAGTGCCTGTTGGGCACAGGCAGATGCAAAAATTTGGAGTTGCACCATACTTCCAAGGCCCGTAAATGAAATCAGCAAAAACAATTGACAAAAGCCAATATGCAGCCCAGATTCTGTCCTCACACATTCCACCTAGTGATGTGCAGGGCCGGCTCGGCTTGGGCGGGCTCAGGCTTCGATACATGGTAAGCCGGGCCTTGGGAGCGGGGTCAGGCTCGGCTTAGGCTTAGGCCGGGGCTTGAGGAGGGATGCGAGAAATTCATGAAGGATGTAATAGAATCACAGTTATACGACAAGTTCCTGACTTTACACAGTTCCAACGCCCGTGGTTGTTGACATCGTTTGATTGTTGGACTGGGAGTTGCCGGACATCGATCAATGATGCGCGTCAACACAATTGTCGACACCCGTTTCATCTTCTGGCCCTTCAACAGTGCAAGGTAGTCTTCTCTTTATTTATATGATACTGACTAATGTTTCTTTTGTATTCTAGGACATTGTTTGTCTTATTGTAATGACGAAACTTCAAATGGGATCAACAACTTGATTTTGGAATCTAGAGTGATGCATTGGAGGTGCCAAGAGACCTGCGAGGTAGGATACCCGCAAGGTACGCATGCCTTCATCCTCATCCTGGCTTACTGACAACACCACCATCCCTCAAAACAGGAAGAATGTGATGGTAATGCTGACTACATAATAATATGTACAGCTGCGGCTATGGATGAGATGATGACTGTCAGCACCAGATGGACAACACACAACTGATAACACAGCAGAATCAGCACTCCTGTTTGCGAGCTTGACTTCACGTCGCTCAGCATCCATGTGATCATAGGTTTCATAACATCAATGTACATTCCCCAACCCCAGTCCCTTCTCCCTACTGCCATGTCATCCATGCAGCTCCTGTAAGCCACATCAGGAAAAAAGCAGTGGTCAATGTAGTGCTATGTTGCAAATATAGCACTGGTAGTCCTGTTGCTTGCCCCCTATTTTATAGCACACTGTAGCATCCCCTGTAATCTATAGTTCAGTAGCTCCTTGTAGTACACTGTAGCAGATATATCCTCAAGATAGCCACACCTCATCACAACAGATAAATAGGTAAAAATCAGTTTTTATTCAATCAGTATGACATACATAAATGAAACCAACAAATCATGCACAAAACTCAACCTGCTCATACATAATCAACAAGTAATGCTATAGGGATGACACTCACAATTTGTGGTGCCATCTGGGTACCACATGGCCTCACATCATTCTGCAATCTGGGCCCCAGACACACACCCATAGATGACATCTTGGTATGTGGGGGTTGGTCCTCTCCTCCCTTCATCGGTGCCTGGTGGTCATCCTCATCATTTGGTTCCATTTTGCTGTCTCATGTCATCCCTGTCATCTGGTGCTCCTGGCAGTGGTGGTTGGTCCTTGTCTGCCCTCCATCTACCCTGTCATTCCCACCATTCCCACACCCCGTATTCACCCCATGAGCAGTTGCTCACAGTGGTTGGGGGGTGTTGGTTGTCATCAGCATCATGGGGGTGCTTCGAGCCTTTCTTGCAATGACCAATGTGAATCTGTACTAAATCATCTATTAGTAGGGGCAAGGGGTCAACAACATGCAAAATTCTGACCTAAGGCAATCAGCTAGTAGGCCGAGGGGATGACAGCATGCACATTAGTTGCTCATGAGATAAACTATATTGTTTTGCATGTGCTTACCAGACAAATTCAGCCCAATCAACCTGATTAGAGACCCATACAATAGAAAGCTGAGTCACGAATGCACATTGAATCAAATTGAATCTTACATTGTAATCCCGCAATGGCTTGAGGGTGAGGAAGAGGAGCAAATGAGATGGGAGATGGAAGGAAAGAGATGTTATTGACTGTTTGTACAATGTTGAACTTTTTGAAAGCATGATTTTGGACAACATGGAAGCAGACTTCGAACTGCTTTGTGGTTTAGCGTTCATCAACTATTGATCATCCATTGTCAATGTCCATGCCTGACTCCATGAATGTGGCAAATTTACACCTTATAAGTACATAGTATTTGCATTGGTATAATACCTCTCTGTAGACACCACTGCCAGATGTCTTGTATATATATATACCAATATATACCTCCCATCCATAACTATAGCACATTACTCTCATTAGTCCTATATGAGCTATGGACAGTGAGCAGTGTTCTACAGAATCTATGGATGCGACATACCCATCGGTGCATGCAATGATGCCCTATGTGATCTGCCCTCATCCCTATCACATGGCATATAGCTACCAAATATTCAGGCACTGATACAGAGCAGAAGATAGCCTACATGTGGCTATCAAATCCTGGTGGGGAGCTATGGCCTGAACACTTTTCCCTGATGCAGACAATAAGCAATAGCTTGCTGCTGTGCACCAGGAGCTTCTAATAGACAACAGGAGGAGGAGTGATAGTGATAATGGCTTATGACAATGCACAAGTGCACCAACTGAATCACAGCCACTGAGCTGGGGCTTAATGGCTCAGCTCAGGCTTCAGAAATCTTGAGCTGAGCCTTGAGCCCTACCAAGCATGCTCCAAGGCTTGGCTTGGCTCCTCCTTCTAGGGCTCAGCTACTGGGGCTTGAGGGCTTTCAGCTGGGCCTTGCACATCACTAATTCCACAAGTTGTCCAATAGCCAAACACCTTCATTGAGGTCTTCACAAGAAGGTGGTGACCATATTAGAGACTGTGTGATAAATTTGAAGAGGTGTGAATTGATATCCCAGATGGAAATTGATGAAGGCAATTATGCTGTGCAAAACTCATCCATTACTCATATTTTGACACATGTCACATTCCCACTATTTTATGGTTTCATCATGCATAGCCATATCGAGGGGACTGTATCTATTAAGCTGACTGATTCAGCCAGGCTAACAAAGTGGGAACAATGAGATCTTGCTCAGATACTCATCAAGAATAATACAAGTGATGAGCAAATGGTCCATATAAATCAGGAGTCTATAATGATGGCTGCCCAGATGTGGCAAAGTCTTCATGCAGTTCACAAAGTGCAGAGACAAAGTGCCATTATAGCCACCAAGTGCACCTTCTATGCTATGCTGTAAGGAAACCACTCCTGTGCTTTGATCACTTAGGAAAAAGGGGCTAAAGTAAATTAGAACTTGGTATGGATTAAAGGGAGAATGAGAACTATCTAAGACATTGTTCACGATATCAACATTCTAGCATGTGATTATGTATATTAGTGATGTTCCTGAAGAAATGGTAACACATGTGGTGGGAATGGTAAGGTAGTATTAGTAATGTTCCTGAAGGGAAATGGTAATGCATTTGGTGGGAATGGCAAGATAGTAAGATAATGTAGGAAATTATCTTACACTCGCATATATCCTCTCTAAGAAACAAGATAGAGGTCCTTCAAAGAATTGAGTTAAGGATTCTCTGCCTTATACAGAGCTAGTGCCTCCATTTCGATGAGTTTGGAGCGAGGTAACCAGAGGTCGTGTTCCAGTCCATATCCACTCCAGCGTATGAGAAATTGGTGTTCCCTTCCTCTTGGTCATCAGTCGAGGATTTTATCAATGAAATATTTGGTTGTGCCATCTTCTGTCACCGGTGGTTTTGGTGTGATGTGAGCATGGCTGGGGAAGAGAGTATCAGCTGGAAAAGTCACTCGTACAAATTCTTGTATTTTGGAATCACAAGTCTGTTGCCAATGAAGAGTAGGCCATGTTTGAGGGAGACATTCAGTTTGGTGTCCAACATTCCTCACTTTAGGTCATTGAGCATACCCAGACACCAGGGGTCTGCAAGATACCCATTCGTTATCTGGGTGATAAGTTTAGGATCAGATTGAATCAAAAAGACTGCAGAGATGATGATAGGAGGGTGATCATGTCCACAGAATCAGGGAGTCTGTACAGAGCATCTGCTACAGTGTTCCAGTCCCCATTAATGTAAATTATACTGTATTCATATTGTGAGAGATATTCTATCCAATGAGCCTGTTGTTGCAACAGGTCTTGCTGAAAATTGAAGTTTTGTAGTGTTTTATGATCTGTGTGGATGTGAATATGTAAACTAAGGAGGTCTACTCACCATTTCTTCAATGCTCTCACGATTGCAAGCATTTCTTCCTTGTGGACAGGATAGTTGCACTCTGTGCTGTTCATCTGACAGCTTTCAAACATGACCGATTGAGCTGATTCCCAGGTCTCTCCAAATGACAGTACCACACCTGTCCTCCTCTTGCTCATGTCACACATTACAAATAATTTTCTGTCACCGTTCTTGTCATCAATTGTCATCAAACAATCCTGCCCAATAACAGTCACTTTATGTTCTTGAAAGCTGCTTGGTGAATGCATGTCCACACAGGAAAGTTGTTGTTACATTCTTTTCAAGTGAGTGGTGTGAAGATGGCAGTGTACTCGGCTAGTGTTGGAAGGAACCAATGTACCAGACTAAACCAAGAAATTGCCAAACATGTTTCATGGATTTTGGTGCTGGCCAGTTGAGAATCTGCAGTACTTTTGATTGGTCTGCTTCAATGCCCTGTGCTGAGATGCAATGACCCAGAAAGTCAATTTTTGTTGTAAAGAGTGTCAACTTCTTCAGAGAACAATACAGTTCTGCTCTTTGAAGTGCTTCTAGTACTAGACTCACATTCATTTTGTGCTCCTCAAATGTGTTGGATTAGATAATTACATTGTCCAGATACACATGGCATATCTTCCAGTGAGCTTTTTCATATGTCTTCAAAAATTTTTCAAGTTGCTAACAATTTTATAGTGTGATAAATGTGCTGTATTCAGGTCCCAGCCATGTTGTGTCATCAAGGAGGGGGTTACAAAATGCACCCAGGATGCGCAGGGTGTTATTGGGATGGGGTTTCAAGGAGGGGGCTTCGAAAAGGTGAAGCAAAGAGATTTGAGAGTGCAAAACAAGATTCACACCCCAGACCAGGTACAGAATTTGTTTGAAGTAATTTTGAAGTGTTTGCTAACTTGTCTTTGAATTATAAAAGTGCATTGTATTCATGTTGTTAGACCAGTAACTGACATTGAACTGGTTCTAGGGCCTTTGAAATCGTCAAAGGAGAAAAAGAGGTTGTTGAAAGGAAAGGGCAAAGCGAAGGCATGTGAGTTGCAAGGGTTTGTCCAGGCAGATAGAGGTGGTGGAGGAGATGTTAAAGGAGTATAATATATATATATTTGCTGTATATCTTTTATTCGAAATTTTGATTTCATAAATGTCTTTGAAAGAAAGGTGAAGAGGAAATGAAGAAAATGAAAAATGAATTTTAGCGAAAGGCTCAGTAAATCATCATGGCTGAAAAACCCTTTGGAGTTTGCATGACCACACTATAATGTGATATTGCAACTTGTGTTGTACACTAAAAGCAATTGAAGTCTTTTATAAGTAATTGCAAACAAAGAAAAACAATAATTATTTGTTTTTGAAGTCCAGAAAGTCTTTGGAAATATCTTCATCGAGGTTCAAAGTTGTTTGAAGTTGTTTGAGCCATTCGGAGTCGATATTGAGGAAGTTTGGTGGAAGAAGAATAGATTTTCAAGCAAAATATGGTAGCAATTGAAAGGCAGCAACAGGTCGATGTAGTACTGATCCATTGAGTTTGCAGAGGATATAAGCTCCTCCATGGTTTCATTTGATAATGATGAGAGAGGGCTGATATATTATGGTTTCATCTTGCGATTAAGGGATTTCTTGATTTGCATGTTTCAAAGTAGCACTAAATCCCCTTTTACAAAGTTGTAGTCACACATCATTTGTTTGTGTGAGTTTGAAGCATTTTGCAGCTTCGAGTCAAGAAGCATAGATTTTTGGATATAAAACTTTGAGGTCACAATCATTTTTGTAGTGCTATGGCTCATTGAGCTATGAGATCAGTTGTTGATAAGATAGAATCAGGAGGCAGTTGCAAGTATGTCACTTTGAAGATATCAAAGGGAATTAGAGATTGTGATCCTGTAACTGCAAAGTAAGGAGAGCAACCCATACATTTATGAACCATGACACATTCTGTCCAAAATACTGAATGTGCTCCTGCTGACCATTTTGCTTGCTCTCTGTTGACAGCTTTGAATAATGGTTGTTGAACATTGAAGTTGGCTCATTAGATGAGTCCATTGGCACATGAATTATAACTACTAATCCTCACATGGTTGATATGATATCATTTTGCAAGATATTCCATAGCTGCAATAAACACACAGCCATTGTCAGTTATGATTTCATATAGTGAGCCCCATTGACAAATGATGTTTTTGAAGATCCACCACTGAGGGATATGGTATTTTTGCATCAAAGTTTTTGCCATTCAGGATAAGTCATTAGTGAACATTGACCTTGTACAATGTATTTAAATCTGTTTGACTGGGCATTTGCATTTGCATTGTATCAATATAGATTTTGCCAAAAAAAGGTGCTGGAGTGGCAACTGTGGACAGAATTAAAAGATTTTGCATTCATCAAATTTGACATAGGTGGCAAGTATGAATAAACCATGTGATGTCAGCTTTCATGTTCAGCCACCAAAATTGAAGGCCAATAACTGATTTAGTAGCAAAAACCATCTTGTGTCCAATATCATTGTGAGCTGCACAAATAATTTTGAGATGATGTTCTGGAGTTGTGACAATTTTGTGAGCTCCATGGGAGTTCTTTCTCCATAGTTTGCCCAAGTCTAAAAAGAATTTGGTGATAATGCTTGACCTGGAAACTTTACAAAAACTGTTAAAAGGTTTAAAAATATAACACAGGCTAGAGGAAGGGTGCAAGTTGGTACTAAATGTCACTGCTGTCACCCAAAGGTTGTGGTTAAAAGCATGAAATGGTGAGACACATTGCAAATGAACTCTAGGAGCATATGAAAAGGTTTGAAGGAGGTTCAAAAGATGTTCAAAGGGGTTTAAAGATGTTCGAAGTAGTTTTGAGGAAGTTTGAAGATGTTTGAAATGGTTCGAGAAGCTTCAAAAGAGTCAGACTGGTATCGAGGTATATCAAGGAGCGAATATAGCAAATGAGAAGTGTTTTTCGAGAGGCGATGGGCAATGTGCGATAAGTTGAGGAGTGAATACAAAAGTTTGAAGAAGTTCACAATATTTCACAGAACTTAGAGATATGATGCAAGGCTAAGACTCAAGAGAATGGATCTTAAATCAAAAGGGAGCAGGTAACTTCTTCTCTGTTCCCTTATCTGAGTAACTAGTACAAGTCTATATACAATTTAAAGAGATAGTACTAAAAAGCAATAACATGTGGAAAACATGAGGCAGTATGCACAGCAAATAAAGGTATTGTAAAACATAAAACAAATGAGAAATGATAATAAATAAAATGTTCATTGTCCCAGTATAGTAAAAGTACCTGTCCTATTGCTTCAATATATCATTGAAACCTCTAAGCGCTATTATCGGAAAAGGTTTCCAATCATATCGACACATTATGACAGACACTCCGAACTGCTATGAATCCTACAAACTCGATTTCAAACTAATTTCAAACTTTTCGAACAACTTTGCATGATTTTGAATAACTTCGAACAACTTTGTGACATTTCAAATGCCTTTGAACAACTTTGCAGCACTTTGAATGAAGTCGGCTGCCATATAGCTGTCCTGAAACCCTTTCGACTTACATGGTACATCCAGAATATTGGTACAATATTGAATAAAGGTAGCATATTCAGCATCTGATAAATCAGGGGGTCACACCAGATCATGTAACCATTTTCAAATGTGAAGTAATCTTTCGTTGTCCTTTTTTGCATTATTTGTTCATGGGACATCATTATAAGTAAGGTCCTCCCCCTTATTGAGATCTGAAGAAAGGGAGAGGATCAAAATTCGATGTGAAGGGAAGGGATGAGTCATAATGAAATTGATTTGATGTATGAATCCATGAAGACAGTCAATCCAGTCTCCAAAATCATTTTCATTGTCAAGCTGATCATCTTTGTCTTGTGGGGGGTGTCTTGAAAGTCCGTCTGGACCATGGTGTGTCCCTGCAACATGGACTAATGTAAAGTGAAATGTTAGGATCGATACTATCCATCAACTGATGCTAGTGCTAGGTGCAATATCAGAATTTGAAAGCATGCTTTTGATATACCTCACATCAACTTTGATGATAAGCTTTTGAACCCCTATTAGGTACAATCACAGTGCTCCAAGAGTGCGATATAGATTATAGAGTTCGAGTTTTGGTTGCAAAAATCAAAATTTGCAGTCATTAAGTGTAATCGATCTGAATCGACTGTAATACTGTTTTTGAGGGTTGTTGGGATTGCATTGAGTGAGAAAGAAACCAATAGCAATCTGCGAAGTGTTAACTGATAAGATAACTGGAGTGGCAGATGAGTAGTCAATAGCTCAAATTGCTGGAGAGTTGATTAAACCTTCTTTCAAATCTTCTTGCACTGCTAGGGGTTCTAGTTTGAATTCAAAAGGAACATCTTTGTGAGTGAGTTGAATCAGCGCTGCAGCACATTGAGCAAAATTTTGAATGAAGATATGACAAACTCTAATAGTTCCTAGGAACACTTTAACTTTGGTAAGGCTTCAACAAGGTTCCCATTTGCTAACTGCTGTGATGTGAGTGGGATCAGCCATATAACCTTAAATGTTGCATCGATGCCCTAAAACAATTATTTTGGGGATGCAAAGGTAGAGTTTAGGACCAGAGAATGTTCCTCTGCAGTACTTCATGCATTAAACTATCCAATTCAAGTTTTCAAAGTGCTCCCAGATGAAACATTGAATAGCTGAATTATCGGGAAACATTTCATAGGATCTGCTGATCATTCAATATTCTGATTTTGGGCCCTTAACTGGTGTGTTATCGATGTAGGGGATAGTAATATTTTGGGCTGCAGGATGAATGTGACATCATTACATAAGATTGGAACTGAATTCGTCCAACCCATGGGTAGGGTAATGATACGAAGTGCTCCAAACAGTGTCTGAAATGTTGTTAGATTGTGAGATGATTCTGCTACTTTCCTTTCATCGAATGCCACATAAAGACCTAACATTCCTTTGCAAGATTGTCCACCAAATTGTTCTGCTAAATGTTTGGATATCAGTATGACACCTGAGTGCTGTATTGTTACTTAATTAAGTGGTTTGAGACTGTGGACAATTTGAAGCAATTTTGCATCTTCCTCACAATGCAAAACCATCATGATTGATATGAAGAATTTGATGGTTCATATACTCCTGCTTCTATCTTCTTTTTCAGCATTTTGCAGATCTGGGCATACAAACCAGAAGGTATAGGAATGTTTCATTTGACCCAAGGAGTATGTGGGATGACAGGGAATTGTATAGAAGGGAAGAAGTCAGGGTGAAAGCTTCTTCACTCTTGTTTTGTCCACATAAAAGCTGTTTCATGATTTCAAATAAAGTCATGCATGAGCTTCCATTCTTCTGGCCATAGAAAATCACCAAAATGGTTTTTGTTGATAATAGCTTTGCATTCAAGTGAATATTGGAGAGATGGAATAAATAATGGTGGATGAAGATTGAGTTTTGGCATATTTTCGAAGGGGTTACCAGTGATTTTGAACAATGCAAAATCAATCAGGAAGTTTGGTAATAACTGGTCAAATTTTCTGTGCAACTGGTTTGTATTTCTTTTTCAATGCTGTGAAGGTCAGATATAGAGAGTCGATTGATAGAATAGTAGGGATAGAGGGCATAGAAAGGTTTTGCATAAATGTTGCCATTGAGGTCGATAAATATGTTTTGTACTGACGACTGGCTGTTAATATAAATTGGCAAGGATTGAGGAATAAGAAAGAGTGTTTGAAGAATTCGAGGAGTTCATATCAGGAATATTCACAGTGCATTCGACAGTGATAGATGAATTAGAAGGATCGAAAGAGATAATAAGACTACACTGGTTTGTGTCTGAAATTTCGTCCTCTAGTTGTAAAAATCCTCTCTGACTACCTTTCGATGCTGTAAGGGGAAATGAAGGTGCGCCAAGCATCTAGGCAATTTTCTGCATTTATCCCATTTTTTTATATTTTATCTCACCCTATTCTGCCTTTTCTATGATTTTCTATGATTTAATCCTATTTTATTATTATATTTCAGTTTTTTCCATGTTGGTACATGTTGACAGTTCTATTCTTAGAAGAGGGACCCCTTCTAAATGTTTACCCATCAAGGTGACATCATCCTGCAGCTTGATCTGCCTATCTCCACCTTTTGCTAATTTTTAGCTTACTATTTGATTTTCAGCTCTATCACATATACTGGGCATCGACAGATGGGTCCTTAGGATTTTCTCTTTGGATTCCCCTCTGTTAGGTGTGTGCCTGGAGTGTCTGTATTATGTAGTGTAATATTAACTTTGGATTCCCCTCTGTTAGCTCACTATTAAGTGAGACTTGAGATTGCCCTTACAGTAGAAAATTCTCTCCCTAGGCCCGGAATCAAAGAGCACTGCAGATATAATGTGTCCTACACCTACAGGACATTGCCCAGGATGTAATCGACACCCCCGCCTTGAGTGAATGCTTATCTCCACTCGATGCGCTGCCATGTGCCATGGATGCCCAAAAACACGTCGAAGCACTCGAAGGCACTGTTACTGGATTGTGCACACAAATTGAATCACTTAAACCATGCATCGAAAGCTTTGTTAATACTCTACAGCTTAGTCCCTTACATAATATCCCATTTATTCCAACTCCAACCACTTCCAGCATCAATGCTCTACCTAATATCACTGGCACACAGATCAAACTGTCCCCCCCCACTGACTTCAATGGTGCACACTCTCATGGATGTTCTTTCCTCAACTCCTGTGAGTTATACATCAGTCTTCACCCTAATAAATTCCTAGATGACCCCACAAAATTTTATTGGGCCTTTACATATATGAAATCTGAGCATGCCTACCTCTACATCAACTGCATTTTGTGCCAAGCCCAGAAACTTGGTTCCCTCCCTTTTTCCTCTTAAGATGTCTTTAGGAAGGAGTTTGTATGACATTTCTGCCCTCTCCACAAATGCAAATGAGCTGCAATGCACCTCGAGTCATCCTTATATTACCAAGCACACCAATCTGTGGATGACTATATCAATGAGTTTAGGGATTTGGTGGACATGGTGGGATATAGGAATGGGCTACCAGTGGTGGTTAAATTTCATCATGGTCTCAATTGAGAGATTCAGGACCAGATTGCACAGATGTTGAAGGGACACCCAGCTGATGACAATATTGATGCTTGGTACAAAGCTGCTTCTCTCTATGATGAGAACTGACTCATGAATGTAGCTTTTCACACTATACTCCATGCCACTACGACCACACATACCCCCAATCCCTCTAACTACCCACTCCCACTGCCCACCAGTAACTGCTTCGATGCCCTGCTGGTTGACCCACTTGAGGAAGAACTTCACTCCATAACCAACCTCCCCCCTGAGTCCCTTAGCTCATTGGAAGTCACATCTGCTCCACTCACACCTGTTTCTCCTCTTCCCAGATTGAAATTTTGGGAGTGCAAGCTACCACACAAATACATTGTAGTGTCCATCCCCTTCTTGCAATCACTAGAATTGAAGGTCGAGCTGCAGACTACGGATACACGGCAAATACTTGGTGTCTCTGCTCTGCTGGACTTGGGTGCCACAGGCCTTTTCATTGATTCACACCTGGTCTAACAAAAATGACTTAATACTTGCTCACTATCTCGACCTATACCTGTCTACAATGTGGATGGTTCCCCAAATAAAGCTGGGGCAATTTGGGAGGTTGTCAACCTAGTCCTCTGGTACAATGACCACAGTAAATGGGCTCTCTTTACTGTGACCCAACTGGGGAAGCAGGAGGCAATTTTGGGCTACCCATGGCTTCATAACCATAATCCTGAGGTTGACTAGGTGACAGGTGAAGTTATGATGAGCCGTTGTCCCTTTCGTTGCTGTACTTGCTTCACTGAAGGCAGACAGGAACATCAAGGGGAAAAGGTCTTCTTACAGTGCACTCGAAAGTGTCATGCTGGTCCAATGCCTATAGCTGATGTGGACTTGGAAGATGTTCCAGATCTCACACCTGATTCTGATGATGATGTGGAGGAAGTGGAGGAGATTAAGGAAGGTGACCAAATTTTCTACACTGCTATTAACCCTTCGCACGAGGTGCATGCCACCTCGAATGTCTCCCAGTACCTCTGGAGGCCTTCCACAAGAACAGTGCACTCAAATCCTTCACTGACTTGGTACTTCCTCACCTGCATGACTTTGAGGATGTCTTCTCTAAGGAATCTTTTGACTCACTTCCTAGCCGTAAGCTGTGGGATCATGCAATTGAGCTCACACTGGGTGCCATACCCTCCTCCTGCAAGATCTATCCACTCTTCCCTGAAGAACAATGACAACTTGGCAAGTTCATTGATGAACACTTGGCTTCTGGTCATATCTGCCCTTTAAAGTTGCCCATGGCCTTGCCTTTCTTCTTTGTTAAAAAGAAGGATGGGTCTCTTTGACCAGTTCAAGACTATCAATGCCTGAATGACATCACAGTCAAGAACCACTATCCACTACCCCTCATATCTGAACTCATCAACCAACTCTGCAAGGCGCATTACTTCACCAAGCTTCATGTCCATTGGAGTTACAACAATGTGCAGATAAAGGAAGGGGATGAGTGGAAGGCAGCTTTTCACACAAACTGTGGTTTTTTTGAACCACTTGTCATGTTCTTTGGTCTCACTAATAGTTCTGCCACCTTTCAGACTATGATGAACAATCTTCCATGATCTCATATTGGAAGGTGTGGTCTGTGTCTACCTCAACGACATTCTCATCTTTACTCGAGACCTTGATGAACATCACCAAATCACATGCCTGGTGCTAGAGTGCCTTCAGCAGCACAAACTCTACCTTCATCATGACAAGTGCGAGTTTGAGAAAACACGGATTGAGTACTTGGGATTGATTATCTCAGATGGACAGGTGGAGATGGACATGGTCAAGGTTGCTGGCATTACAACTTGGCCCATGCCCACAAACAAGAAAGAGGTGCAGTCTTTTCTAAACTTCATCAATTTCTATCAGCACTTTATTAAAGATTTTTCTCACCATGCACACCCATTATTCAACCTCACTGGCAAGGAGAGATGGAACTTTGAGCTTCTTAAAAGCCTCCTGCTGTGCATTTTCCCACTTCCATCTCTCCTTGCCAGTGAGGTTGAATAATGGGTGCGTGCACAGCAGGAGGCTTTTAAGAAGCTCAAAGAGATGGTCACTTCCATTCCAATTCTTACCTTTGCTAATGACTCACATTTCTTCCATGTAGAAGCTGACAGCTCAGACTTTGTGATGGGTGCAGTGCTGTCCCAACAGTCTCCCAAGGACCAGAAGTGGCACTCCATTGCCTTCTACTCCAAGAGTCTCAGTGCTATGGAACACAATTATAAGATCCATGACAAGGAGATGTTGGCAATAATGCAGGCATTGGAGGAGTGGCAACATTTCCTGGAGGGTGCTTAACACAAAGTAGAGATCTGGACAAACTACAAGAACCTCGAGTACTTCATTACCACCAAGAAACTTAATCACTGCCAAGCCTGCTGGTCCCTTTATCTCTCCAGGTTCGATTTCTCCCTGCACAATCACCTGGGATGCAGCATGGGGAAGACTGATGCGCTCTCTCATCATCCATACCATGGGAATGGAAGCAATGACAATCAAGGTATTGTGTTGTTGCAACCTGATCTGTTTACAGTCTGTGCACTAGAAGGTGTTACCTTGGAGGGTGAGGAGTGCAGTATCCTATGTGACATTCATCATGTGAACTGTAGCAGTTTACACAAGGATGCTGTGGCTCTGGCAGTGAAGGAGCTGAGAAAGGGATTCACCCCTATGCTTCATGCAGCAGAGTGGACAGAAAAGGATGACATCTTGTATTTCTGTGACTGCATCTACATCCCTAACAATTTCCAGCTTTGATGATGACTCATCTTTCAGCACCATGACTCACTCATTGCTAGCCACCCTGGGAATTGGAAGATGTTGGAACTTATATCATGGAATTATTGGTGGCCCCAGATGTCTCAACTCATTGGTCAGTACTGCTGCACCTGTGATCTCTGCTTATGCACCAAGACTCCACAGCACAAGCCCATGGGCAAGTTACACCCCCTTTCTGTCCCAGAGAATCATTGGAATGTCGTCAGTGTGGACTTCATAGTGGAACTACCAGAGTCCAATGGGTTTGATGTGGTAATGTGCACAGTCGACTCTGCTGGTAAGTGAGCTCATTTTATCCCCACTCATATGACAGTCACTGCATTTAGAGCAGCTTGACTTTATTTGCACCATGTGTGGAAGCTCCATGGACTGCCTGGCACATTCCTCTGTGACTGAGGACCACAGTTCATTGCAGAGTTCACCCAAGAGCTGTACTGTTTGCTGGGAATCAAACTTCTCACCTTGACTGCCTACCACCCACAGACAGATGGGCAGATGGAATGAGTCAACCAAGAACTGGAGCAGTACATCTGTATCTTTGTCAATGAGCAATGGGACGATTGGGAAGATCTCCTCCCCATGGCCAAGTTTGGATACAACAATCATGTCCACTCTTCCACCCAACAAACTCCCTTCCTCCTCGACACAGGGCAACACCCATGCATGGGCTTCGAGCCTCAACAAGCACCCTTTCACTTGGAGATGGTGAATGAGTTTATGGAGCAGATGAAGGACATCTTGGAGGAGGCGAAGTCAGCTTTGGCCAAGGCAAAGGATAACATGGCATGCTTCTACAACCAGCATCACTCACCCACACCCACATATAAGGTTGGTGATTGTGTCTATCTTGACTCTAGTGAAATTTCCACTACATGTCCATCCAAGAAACTTGCCCACCGCTTTCTTGGACCATTCTTCATCACTAGATGTGTCAGGTCGCATGCCTACTGCCTACAGCTACTACAGTCCATGTCCAGACTCCACCCTATTTTCCATGTTGTAAAGCTGCTGCCTGCACCCACAGATCCATTTCCTGGATGCATGTCATGACCTCCCCCACTGCCTACAGTTATCAAAGGTGAACCTCAGTATGAGGTTGAGTCCATCTTAGACAGCTGCTTATATCAAGGTAAACTCAAATACCTGGTATACTGGAAGGGTTATGAGTATGAGGAGAACTCCTGGGTTGCAGAGTCTGATGTGAATGCCCCACAACTGGTCAGGGAGTTTTACCAGTGACATTCCTCTGCGCCTCAGCACATTCAAGTGTCTGACTTTGGGCAAATACAGTTTCGAATGCATCAGGGCAATGCATCATAGAAGGAGGGGGTGATGTAAGGAGAAAGGAAGGTGCCCCAGGTGTCTGGGCAATTTTCTGCATTCATCCCATATTTTTATATATTTTATCTCACTCTATTCTGCCTTTTCTATGATTTTCTATGATTTATTCCTATTTTATTATTATATTTCAGTTTTTTCCATGTTGGTACAGGTTTACAGTTCTATTCTTAGAAGCAGGACCCCCTTCTGGATGTTTACCCATCAAGGTGATGTCATTCCACAGCTTGATCTGCCTATCTCCACTTTTTTGCTATTTTTAGCTTACTATTTGATCTTCAGGTCCATCACATATACTGGGCATCGACAGATGGGTCCTTAAAGTTTTCTCTTTGTATTCCCCTCTGTTAGGTGTGCCTGGAGTGTCTGTATTATGTAGTGTAATATTAACTTTGGATTCCCCTCTGTTAGCTCACTATTAAGTGCAGCTTGAAGTTGCCCTTACAGATGCTGATTAGAATGGGGAATCGTGGGGATGGCACATAAATGTGTTGAATTAGGGTCATATACCGCAATCGTCTGAGCTTCATGTCTGTAATTCTTGACAGTGCTTTTGGTGAGGACATTGAATGGATAACCAAGTAGGATATCATAGCTGGAGTAGCAAATTATGTGAATCTGCATGTATAGTATGATACTCCCAACTTCACAAGGCACATTTTGTGCTAGACCTAAACTTTCATCAATGCCACTGTTAGCTGATTGAAGGGGGATATGAATCAAAGGATTGTAGGTGAGTCCGAGTTCATGACAGATTATTTCAGACATTGCAATAATCGAGGAACCAGGATTGATGACACTTTTGACAGGATTTCTTCCATTGACATTCATAATAATTGATTTAATTGAGTGAGATTTATTTGCAGCAATAAATGGTTCTGGAATATCACCAGGTCGAAGACTGTTAATGTAAGTTTTGTAAGGATCGTCAATCACAAAAATATCATTGTTAAGGAGATTCATAGCATTATTTCCTTTGGGCTACTGGATACAACATGGAGTAACCTGTTCTTTCCATTTCATATGAACTTCGGGTGATAGAGACAGTAATTCTTTAGGGGTTAACATGATAATTGGGGTCTTCATGAAGTGAGCAAAAACATCTTCCATTATCCTTTTGAATTGGAGCTTGGGTATGATATGAAGAACTATCTTTGCCTTCACCTTTCGCAGTTGACCCAAAGTTTCATTCATGAGGTGGCAAGTACAAATTTTCTTTTGTAGCAGTGTTGATGATACTCAACCTGGAAACCTAACAAAAACCTGTTAAAAGGCTTAGGAAGTATAACACAGGCTAGAGGAAGGGTGTGAGTTGGTACTAAATATCACTGCTGATACCCAAAACATTGTGTTTAGTGATATGAAATTGTAAGGGCTGTGGCAAATAGTCTTTAAAGGCATATGAAGAGAATCGAAAAAGGTCAAAATAGGTTTGAATATGTCCGAAAGAGTTCAAAAAAGGTTCAAAGAGGTGCAAAGTAGTTTGAAGTAGGCTCAAAGAAGTTCAAAGAAGTTTGTAGATGTCAGACTAGTGTCGAGGTATGTCAAAAAGCAAATATAACAAATAAGGAGTATTTGTTGAGAGGTGATAGGCGATGTGTGATAAAATGAGGAGCAAATACAATAGTTTCAAAGAAGTTCACAATATTTCACAGAACTTAGAGATATGATGCGAGCTAAGACTCAAGAGAATGGCTCTTAAATCTGATGATAGTCAGAGGGTAACTTCTTCTGTGTTCCCCATTGCTTTTCTTCTTATTCTAAGTAACTAATACAAGTCTATATACAAATTGAAGAGATAATACTAAAAAAGAAATAATAACATGTGTGAAACATGAGGCAATATATCCAACAATGAGGACTTTGTAGATCATGAAACAAATGAAAAATGATAAATAATTGAAATGTGTAGTGTTCCCATATAGTAAAAGTACTTATCTTTTGCTCCAATATATCATTGAAACATAAAAATCCTATTATCGCATCCTAAATCTCTTGTAGTCTCTCCTCATGTCCGGTAGTGCTCAATATGCGATGAAATAGTTTGTTCCAAATGTGCAGCATGTATTGAAAGTGTTTTAAAACAGCTATATGGCAGCTGATGTTGTTTGAAATGCTACAAAGTCATTCGAAGTGTCATGAAATGTCGTGAAATAATTCAAAATGGTTCGAAGTCATCCGAAATAGTGCAAAATAGTTCAAAATAGTTTGAAAAGAATTTTGTAGGGTTCATAGCAGTTCGGAACATGTGTCATAATGTCTTGATATGGTTAGATCCTTTTTCAGACCTTATAGTGCACAGTGGACCTATTAGTGTATGGGTGAGTGATGGGTTGTAAAGTTGTTTTGGAAGTCAAAGATGGTGCTGAAGTCAAAGTACATAGATTAGTTACCATGGATGATATGGATGGCACTGGTACTTGTGGAATAGATGCTTTGACTGGTGCAGAGTTTTGAGGGATCGAAGGCCAAGATGTAGGAACTGTTGGTGTGTTTGAATTGATTCTGATAAAAGGTCTACCACTTTGCAAAGCATATATCTCTTGTTTGAGCTTTGCGATACAATCTTCAGCTGCTGTAGATAGGTCAGAAACTTGGTAAATCCCTCTGGATGGTGTCAAAATACTCATTGAAGGTGTGATGTTATATACATATTAGCAATGGTGTAGCTGTAGATGGAGGGTTTCATCAAGTCCATTTGTCAATTCTGTCCTTGATAAAATGACCAGGGATGTTTCAAGGAGTGAATTGTCCATTTGAAAGAACAATTTTTCTTTCAGTATTCTTTTTACACTTTCCTTCATTGATATAAGGCTGGCAAACCAAGCAGTCACTAACGAGATGACCAGTAAGTCCACAGAAGACACAAACTAAATTTTCAAGCTGGTCCAAATGAAATCCACTGTTAGGTCAAGGAGTATTAGTAGGTTTAGAGCCTGCTAAAGCTGTGATGAGTGTAGTTGTGAATTTTTCAAAGGATTGCCAATAAGTCTTCTGATTTAATCTGTGTTGAAGATGTTGAGGTCAATGGTAATGCTGAAGAGTGTGAACCATGTAATGATGTTGAGTCCAAACTAATTGATCCTGCTAAAATAAACTTTGCTGCTGTGTGAATATCATTGAGTGGATAGGTGCCATCTGGATAATGGTCTGGAGGAAATTTAAATTTGAGTCGTTGTGTGATTTGTGACCATAAGCCTGGCTGAAAACCATGAATGAATGCTCTGCTTTGTTCCACTTCCAAAATTTGGCCTTTAGAGAGAAGAAACTTTGTGATGTTGTGGAATGATCGGTAGTACAAGCCTAAGTCACTTGCATTAAAGATTCTTATACAAAGTTGTTCACCAATGAGTTTGTCCATGTCTGAAATTGACTATTTTCAATCATCTTTGGAACCAGGGTATAGTCTGTGAATCGCAATGCAAAAATCCTGAAATGAAGTGCCAGTTTTGTATTCTGGAATTGATTCCCAAAGTTTAGAGGTGTCAATGTCAATGTATCAGCAGGCATGCTTCTTCATGACTTTTGAATCCATAATGTTGCAGTCTATAAAGAGTATTTCGAGCTTGTTAAAATATCAATGAAGCTCTCAAGGTTGGGTGGGGTCAAATTTTGGAGCTGTGGAATGACCACGAGCTGGCATAGTCACTTGTGTAGCCATAGATGTGACAATTCTTAAGGTAGGAGTTAAAACTTGAGTGAAGGATGGTAGATGTGTCAAAGTCATTGGGAGAATGAATGAAGGAGTAGATGATGATGAAGAGGAAGATGACATTGAAGATGAGGATATAGGCATAGGAAACAGTTGACAATGTGTATACTCTGCTTCAGAAACCAAAATTAAATGATGAAATGGTTCAGAAACCCCTTGCAGTGGGCTTCAAAATAATAATACTCAATCTGAAAACCAAACAAAAACCTGCTAAAAGGTCTAGGAAGTGTAACACAGGCTAGAGGAAGGGTGTGAGGTGGTACTAAATATCACTGCTGTTATCCAAGGGTTGTAGTTAGAGGTGTGAAATAGTGAGACATGTTGCGAATAGTTTTAGGAGCATACAAAGGTTTTCAAAGGGGCTATGAAGAGGTTTGAAGATGTTTGAGGTAGTTTAAAGATGTTCAAGGAAGTTCAAGGACATTCGAGGAGCTTAGAGAGAGTAGATGTGGTTTTGAGGGATAACAAGAAATGAATATAGCAAATTGGAAGGGTTTTTGAGAGATGATAGGTGATATGCAATTGGTCGAGAAGTTCATAATAATCCACAGAACTTAGAAATATGATGCAAGGCTTGGACTCAAGAGGATGGCTCTTAAATCAGATAATAAAATGTGAGAGGGTGACTTCTTCTCTGTTGTTCTAAGTAACTAGTACAAGTCTATATACATTTTGAAGAGATAGTACTTAAAAAGGAAATATAACATGTGGAGAACATGAGGCCATATGCACAGCAATAAAGGACTTTGCAAAACATAAAACAAATGAGAAATAATGATAAATGAAATGTACAGAGTCACAGTATAGTAAAAGTACTTGTCCTATTGTTTCAATATATCATTGAAATGCCAAAATGCTGCAATCGAGTCCTAAAAGTCCTTTGTCATATCTCCTCATGTCTGGTAGTGGTCAATATGTAACACAATAGCTCATGCTAGATGTGCTGTGTGTATCGAAAGGGTGTTGTGATAGCCATATGGCAGCCATCATCGTTCGAAGTGCTGCAAAGTTATTCAAAGTCATTCAAAGTGTTGCAAAGTCATTCAAAGTGTTGCAAAGTCATTCAAAGTGTTGTGAAGTCATTCAAAGTAGGTTGAAGTAGTTCGAAATGGTTCAAAATTGATTTTGTGGGGTTCATAGGGGTTGGGATCATGAGTCATAATGTATCGATACATCTGGAAACCTTTCCAGACCCTAGAGTGCAGAGTGGACCTATCAGCGCTCAGTGCACTAGGGGTTGAAATGGGTGGAGCAGGGTTTGACTGGAGAGTTCTAATGAAGGTTTCAATGGTAGCTGTAAGTGTATCAATTTGTGCACAAATTCCAGCAACATTGCCTTCAAGCACATCGATGCACTCTGGGGTGTCCATGGCACTAGGTGGCAGGTTGGGTGAAATGTGATGCACACTAAAGATGGAGTATCTGGGATAGTGTGTAGGGAGTCTGAGGGTCATCTTCTACTCCATACCTGCCTATCTTGGCAGAGTGTCCAAGATTTCGAGCCTTAAGGGAGAGTTTTCTACTGTAAGGGCAACCTCGAGCCTCACTTAATAGTGTGCTAACAGAGGGTAATCCAAAGTTAATATTATACTACATAATACAGACACTTCAAGTGCACCTAACAGAGAGGAATCCAAAGAGAAAACTCTAAGGACCCATCTGTCAATGCTCAGTATATGTGATGGACCTGAAGATCAAATAGTAAGCTAAAAATAGCAAAAAGGTGGAAATAGGCAGATCAAGCTGTGGGATGATGTCATCTTGATGGGTAAATGTCCAGAAGGGGTCCCACCTCTAAGAATAGAACTGTCAACATGTACCAACATGGAAAAAGCTGAAATATAATTATAAAATAGGAATAAATCATAGAAAATCATAGAAAAGGCAGAATAGGGTGAAATAAAATATATAAAAATATGGGACAAATGCAGAAAATTCCCCAGATGCCTGGGATGCCTGGGATGCCTTCCTTTCCTCTTACAGGGGGAAGGGGGTGTTTCACATAAATGGTGGTGTATGTTGTGGCTTTGGGCAGAAGATAATGTTGATGGCCTTCTGAACATTCTGATGCAAATGCATCTTCTTGCCCAGAAAGGTTAGATGGAAACTCTGTTATCAGTGGTGCTCACTTTTAGTCCAATTGGTTTTGATCCTTAATGCAAGGGGCTTTTGGACAGGAATGTGTGGTTCTTTGCAGTAATACATGGGAATTCTTTATTTTTATTTCCTGAGTTTAAGATGAGGCATTTTGGAGAGAGTTTCACTGAGTTCAAATTTTAAAAAAGTGTAAGAAAAGCACTCCTGTGCTTTGATCACTTAGGAAAAAGAGGCCAAAGTAAATTAGAACTTGGTATGGATTAAAGGGAGAATGAGAACTATCTAAGACATTGTTCATGATATCAACACTCTAGCATGTGATTGTGTATATTAGTAATGTTCCTGAAGAAATGGTAATGCATGTGGTGGGAATGGTAAAGTAGTATTAGTAATGTTCCTGAAAGAGAAATGGTAACACATTTGGGAATAGCAAGGTAGTAAGATAATGTAGGCAATCATCTTACATATGCATGCTTCTGATGATGTAAACATCCCAGAGCATGTAGCCAAAATGCATCATCAGCAGAATAGGCTAAATTAAATGGATTGTCAGATCTTACATGAAGAATTTAAATCCATACTTGTCATATCTCTTCCACAATTATGAGATCACTTCATCACTTCCTATCAAGGCACACATGTTAAACCAGAAAAGGAAGGCAAGCAAGGCATCACATCACAGGAGTTGCCTCCATCTTCATTGATGAACATCACTGCTGTCTTGATTTGGAGAATGAATCACATGATCCAGTGTTTTATGTGCAACCCACAATCAGCCACAACAAGAAGAGGAAGGTGATGGTAGATGATCCTACCCCCAATACTAGCACAACAGCCAAACCAAAGTGCAGTATTTGTGGAAAGGACAACCATCTAACCTTCAAATGTTATCATAAAGGAAAACCCAAATATGGCAAGTGTGGAAAATTCAGTCATAAGACCGAGAACTGTAGGAGTGATCGATCCCTGAACAAAAAGTTTAGAAAAGGGAAAGAATGTGCAAAAATCACACAAGAGGATGATAATGCTGAAATGAGCTATGTAGCCAGTCCAAATGTATCTCATATGAATGAAGATTCTGTTTTCTTTTACTCATGGTATGCTGATTCAGCAACCACTTCACATATAACCCATGAACAGTCCACATTGATATCTAACTAAGAAATTCTGTATCTGGTGAGCTGATCAAAGAATTGTAATTAAAACTACTGCACCATATTCTTCCTCACAAAATGGAGTAGCTGAAAGAATGAACTGAACACTTACTGAATTAGCTCGAGCCATGATCATTGCTCATAATATTCTGAAGTCATTATGGCCAGAAGCGATCAATCACAGAGGTTATGTCTGATTGTATACATGAGCAATTAAGGGAAGTACTCCTGAAGGTACATAGACAAATATATGTCCTAATGTTGCTCATTTTTGAATCCCTGTGTGGATATTCTGGGAAAAGCAACATCCAAAACTTGAACCTAAATCTATTAAACAAATTTTTGTAAGGTTTGAAGATGGTCCTAAAGCCATCAAATATTATGATACAACTACCCATCATATAAAAACTTCATGAAACTATATTTTCAACTCTACAAATCCCCCTGTCCAATTTGAGGAGAGAGGTGTCAAGATTCAAGATCACTACTACCAAGGTCAGGACTTGGTCAGGAATACATCAGACTTCCAGTTGGAGGTGGTCGGAGGTGTTCAGGGGTTCTAGGCAGAAGCCACTGGGCTGTAGCATGCCAGGTGAAAAGGGGCCAGAGAGTACTTGGCTTCAACTTATAAGAAGTTGCACCCTTCTCCTCATCAGTTGTCCAATTTCAGGTGAAGGAGTGTGGATGTCCAGTGGGTTTTTAGATGGAGGGTGAAGGTAAAAGGAAGCAGAGGTTATGAAGTGATTAAGTCAAGAGGAGTCAAAAGATTGAAGGTTTGGTTCAGGAATGAGTCAAGGGTGATTAAAGGGATGATATTAGGCAAAGGATGATACAAGGCAAGATACAAGCAATAGGCAATGTAATGCACCAGTACAAGTACAAGTAATTTGCAAACTGGAGACTAAGGCTAAGCTATGGGTGCTTAAATAACAAGGGCCAGAAGAATAATGGATAATGTGGAAGTTTACTAACAGGTCTTGGTAAGTGTCCATGACCAGAATTGGTAAGACTGTATTAGGAATAAAGTGAGTAAGCAAATGATTATTAAAGCATGTGATGACTTGTCTGATGACTAAAAGATGCTGTGGCCAGGATGCCGATGGACAAGGTCAGAAAAGAATTGGAAAAGAATTAGGAATTATCAGGAATCTGATCAGGTGAATCGGGTCTTGACAGGAGGAGGAGATGGAAGAAGAGCAAATAGGTATGGAATCAGTTAGTAAAAAGAGAAAATGTTCCATGGATAAAAATCCAGACATATATTTAAGGTGAAGTGCAAGACCCAGAGTGCAGCATGATTATGCAACTCTTCATGACCCATTTCTTGAATATGATCTAGCACCAGAATTAGCAGCATTAGCATGCAATCCAGAGGAAGGCCAATATATTAGGACATTGGATGAATTAATGCTACATTAAATATAGCAAATCTTGCATCTGAAGATCCCCAATTGCTTATGGAAACTAGGGAATCACCTGACTGGCCAGAATAGGAAAAAACCATTCATATCAAATTGGATCAGTTACATCAGAGAAAGACATGGGCACTAGTTGACCCATCTAAGGAACAAAATATTATTAAGAATAAATGAATCTTCTAAAGAAAGTATGATAAGTTGGGAATATTAACTAAATACAAAGGCAGATTAGTGACTAAGGGATATTTCCAGGTACCAGGAATAGACTATATTGATGTATTTTCCCCAGTCATACACCTTGAAATCATATGTGCATTATCCCTGTCGTCCTCCTCAGCAGGCTCTACCTGGATGACCCACTTGGCCTCCTCAGCTAGCCCAGCTAGCTCCTCCCTTACCTACCCCTCACTCCAGCTCTCCTCCTCTGACTCCTCCTCCACTTTCCCTGCCCATTGTCAAGACCTAAATCACCTGATCAAATTCCCAGTCTTCTCCGGACACTTTTCTGATTCCTTTCTGACCTTGTCCATTGGCACCCTGGCCACAGCACCTTTTAGTCATCAGACAAGTCATCATGTGCCTTAGTAACAATTTGCTTACTCACTTTATTTCTAATAGTCTTACCAATTCTGGTCATGGACACTTACCAAGACCTGTTAGTAAACTTCCACATTATCCATTATTCTTCTGGCCCTTGTTATTTAAGCACCCATAGCTTAGCCTTAGTCTCCAGTTTGCAAATTACTTGTACTTGTACTGGTGCATTACATTGCCTATTGCTTGTATCTTGCCTTGTATCATCCTTTGCCTAATATCATCCCTTTAATCACCCTTGACTCATTCCTGAACCAAACCTTCAATCTTTTGACTCCTCTTGACTTAATCACTTCATAACCTCTGCTTCCTTTTACCTTCACCCTCCATCTGGAAACCTGCTGGACATCCACACTCCCACCTGAAATTGGACAACTGATGAGGAGAAGGGTGCAACTTCTTATAAGTTGAAGCCAAGTACTCTCTGGCCCCTTTTCACCTGGCCTGCTATAGCCCAGTGGATTCTGCCTGGAACCTCTGAACCCCTTGACCACTGATGACCAAGTCTGACCAGAAGTCTGGTGTTTTTTCTGGCCAAGTCCTGTCTTTGGTAGCAGCAATTTGAACTCTGCCACTGTGTGCCAGTAGTATTAGATAGTGCATTGATGCTGGAAGTGGTTGGAGTTGAAATAAATGGAATATTAGGTGGGGAACTATGCTGTAGGGTATTAATGAAACTTTTGATGCATGATTTAAGTGATTCAATTTGTGTGTGCAATCCAGTAACAGCATCAAGTGGAGATAAGCACACACTTAAGTTGGGGGTGTCGATTGCATTCTGGGCCATCTGTCAATGCCTAGTATATGTGAAAGACCCAAAAACCAACTAGCTAAAAATAGGAAAAGGCAGAGATAGGCTGATCAAAGCTATGGAATGATGTCATCT
Source organism: Tricholoma bakamatsutake (assembly GCA_029959215.1). Classification (NCBI taxonomy): domain Eukaryota; kingdom Fungi; phylum Basidiomycota; class Agaricomycetes; order Agaricales; family Tricholomataceae; genus Tricholoma; species Tricholoma bakamatsutake. The sequence goes on along the minus strand of CP114868.1, from coordinate 5,918,353 downwards.
TGTAAGTATCTGAAAAGGGCCCTGCCTCTAAAAATAAAACTGTCAACATGTACAAATGTGGGGAAATGGAAAAATAATCATAAAACAGGGATAAAATCATAGAAAATCATAGAAAATGCAGAATAAAGTGAAATAAAATGTAAAAAATATGGGATGAATGCAGAAAATTGCCAAGACCCTTGGAACACCTCCTAGTCTCCTTACACAACCATCCACTCAACTGTCCACTCAACCATCTGCTCAATCATCCACTCAACCATCTTTCACCCAGAATCTGGGGGTCTCTTTTGTTCATGTGATGACTGCTCTGGAGCTGGGGCCTCTAGCTTTGAACTTGGCTGCAACTGTTATGGACAGGTGGCAAGCAAGTGGAATGAATCCAACAAAGAAAGGTACCAAGATGCAACCTGGTTCTACATTGACTCCACATATGTAACACACATAGTGCTAGTGTCCACCTGTTCTTACATGTTTGCACCTTCTATAGAAACCTCTGTGCTGTTGACTGGTGTGCAAAGCATCCTGATGGAACAACAGCTGAATTTAAACAATATTATGATCACAAGATTTCTGATGATCTTAAGAAGGTTTGTTTTGGCTAGCCTGCTTGCTACATCACAAATACTAATTATTTTTTCAGCCAGAGTTATGAACAATGTTTGAAAGAAGTTGAGGCAAAGGAAAGCAAGGCAAGCCTTAATAAGTTTAAATTAAGCTTGAGTTGCACTCATGTTAACCTGCTGATCAGAAATCCAGTTAGAACGTCTCTTGTTGCAGTTGTGTAGACAGAAACATACATGACTTCCACCACATGCACGAGCGCCTGTGCGTGCCGTGTTGTCATCATGATATCCTAGATTTTGCACGTTTTTAATAGATTTTACTTTGTTTCATAATGATCGATTAAAAATGATTAAATTCGGGATAGATCGAGATACAGACGGAAATCGATTTTACTCAGTTTATTTAATAGCAATCAACCTTGTAAACTGCCTTTATTCCCCATTATAAAAGGATATTTTGCTGATGTTACTCGATTTAAATATAAATAAACCAATGGGACAAGATCGAGTTCTCACTGGGATGCATGAATTCTGCCAAACTCCTATCGATAGGCCACCCAAAAATACAAACACAGGTTAATATTTTTTTTCGATTTCCGACAGACTAGAGAGATACGTAGCGGAAGTTGAAATTTATGCTTGCACATCTAGCCTTCTGGAACGTTAGAAGGTACATAGAGTTCGCCACTAGTAAGGCCAAGGCGCTTAACAGGGTCATGGTATTATCAGACTGAGTGAGGTTCCGTCCTACGTGGGTAATTTTTGATGGGGCCTATCGATATGAGTTTGGCTGTTATTTCTTTTATTTCTTTCTCCTTTTTTGGCCCAGTACTATAGGGGATAAAATGACCCCTGAAATCTCTACCAGATCCCTGAGGCCAATGCGAATAAAAATTGGGCAAAAGTTCACAAGTCCCTCAGGTCTATCTATGTGGCCGAAGCGGATAAAACCCGTCGGGCCGGCACGTCGCTCGGGTTCAAATGCGGGTACAGCATCAATCAACTGGTACAACTAATACCGTCACTTAACAGGTGGAGTCATATTGACGTCAATCATTTACTCTCAAACGCCGAAGAAGATGCTTTCAAGAAAGAAGTTCCAACTACCCGTTCAACTCCGAGTCGGTGATGCTCGCATAAGCAATGTCTGTCCGCTATGCGCCGCAGATGTTCGCATGGCTTCGTAGTTGTCAATAAGTCATGCTTAGAAAAGGTTAAAGTTTTTCATAAGTGTTAGACTATTGCACAAAACAGTGTGCTATCTACGCTAAATCGGACGGGAACGCTGGGTATGCGACTCGCTGCTGTTTCCGACATCTTATTCTGGGGGTGCATATTCCTGGTGGGCAAACAAGAGGTTTTGCTTGTTGCCGTCTACCGCCTTCTTTGTACCCAGACTTAAAGAGGGCTGAAGATCTCACCTCGGGTTAGGATACTCTTGCGTAACTTGAGGGATAGCTCTGCTTGTATGCTACCTCTTTAGCTGGTAGAACAAAGAAGTCCTGATCACGTGGTCGATGATATCGATTGATATTGAATATTGCAGTTTCAACGTACAGTAATTCATATTCTAATCATATAGTAGACACCTTGTTGCTTCGTGTGAGGTTAATTTCTAGAGATTTTCTCATAGGCCTGAGGCATGGTGCGGATAAAAATGGGGGCCAGAGCCGATTTCCGGATAAAAACGGATAAAACTCGTGGCGACCTGGATCTCGGATTTGGCGGAGCTTTCAGCTGCAGGGGTCCTGGGATAATCAAGGATATCACTTGGCATAAGTACGTCCGGACGGAAGAATGATTACAGATTAGCGATGACAAGGACATTTGGGGGTGTGTTCGATCACCAGGAAGTTCACCTTTTAAGGCAAACTAAAAACTTTGCCAAAATTTGTGATTTTGGGGATCAGGGACTGAAATCAATGATTTCAGTGAAGATTTCATAGTTTCAGGCCACCTTGAAGTGGGAAGTTTCAAGGCACTTAAATGTAGGCACAGTTTTAGCAGCCCTGAGGCCTGAGATGTTGTATACAGTTGCTGGTGTGACAATCTCCATTAGGTCAAATGAGGGCACAGTGAACTTGCCTCTGACCGGAAGGCTGGCAAAACGAGGAGAGTATTATCTCTTTCATGTCAATCACGTAGTATATGTAATGAGACGGATGCGTAGTATGCAACTAGTATGATTCGAATTCGGAGTGTGGAACAGCAAAAATACCCTTTCCTTATGCTACGCCCTAAATAGAGAGAACCACCAAAAACCCAAATGAACATAAAAAACAAATAAAAAATTAAATGACCCAGCGTGTCCCACCTTGAGCGAGGGGACATTTGTGGTTCCCTAATGTCTTCTTACTGGAGAAGAACCGTCCACAATCATCGCAAAGAAACTCACAGACTCTACCGTGTTTTGCCACCTCATGGCGCAGCCGATCATGCTGCCTTGAGAATCGCTCTGAACAGCCGTGAGTACATGGGAAGGACACTCGAGGTTTGGGTTTGTGTGCCTCCATGTGGACTTTCAATGTATACTGGCTGGTAAAGCGTCGTGTACAACCCAGGATGAGACATGGGAAGCGTCGTTTATGGTTATGGTCGCTGTCACTGCTCAATGGATGTTCTTGAGATCTTTGTGACATCAGCCCAATATTCTGAGGTGGATGAGACATGGCGTCATATGGTTTTCGGGCAAATGATAAAGGGAGAGGTGATGGTTGACGTGATGGAGGTTCTGAAGCTGGGAAGAATTCGTTTGGCAATGATGCGGAGAAATCGAAATCGAATACGTTGAAGCATTCGTTTAACAGCAAGGGCGACGATATGGAGGCTAGTGGATGGCTGCTACATGAGAGGTGCGAAGGAAGATTCGCAGCACAACTCACTATCTGTACTGGCATCCGAAAAGCAACTTCCTGGTGACATTAGGGAATCGATACGTGGAGAGAACAAGTCCATGTCCGGCGTAGTTGGTAGAGAATCGCCCGTATAGAAATCTTCAGTCAATGGCAGGTTGTCTGCTTTGTCTACATCATATGAGTTACATGATGGAGCAAAATTGCCAAGTGGCTAACCGCAAATACCTGTGTCGTCATGGGAGAAAAGCGGCTGATATGCGGAAGCAAGATCATAATCGAATGCTAAATCATTAAGTTAGACCTTTACTCCTTGATGAAAACATGAAACAATTTACGCATTTGATAAGGATCCAGTTCTGATGATGCAGTCGAGTAGTTCCCTTGAACATTCGATGTGTGTCAGTCAGTCTTCGAAGGATAACTTGAACTACACCACCTGACTTACCATTATATATGTCGTTTCCACACCTGGATTCGAGGTCATCGCACTCTGGGAAGAATGTAAACATTTCTACGTCGTGAGCTTGTTAGGGAAAGGTTTACTGGACATGAAACAACAACATACCGACATGAGTGGAAGAGGCAAATGGGGCTTTCGCACTTTCCATCATGAATAGTAGTAATGGGAGGTGAGGGGGCGAAAAGGATGACTTTTTCAGATGGTGGAGGGGGCTTTATCAGGCAAAAAAAAAGCAATGGAAGTAATGAATCTGTCGATCGGAGATGGAGCAGCTCCGCTACCAGCAGGGGGAACGTGGCACGGAATTGACACAACATTTCCTACTGGCATTGTGGTCCTGTGTTCCTTGACCTTGCGGCCACTGAGCATTCTGGGAAGGAGGTGCGCTGACAAGGCGGAATATACCCAGGATGTCGATTACGTAAATCGGACGAGCTTGACATGCGGGACCTTGTCCTCGATTTCCGTTGGCAAGCGTGCAGGGTCTGCGTGCGAAAGAGGCCCAGACTCCAGGAAAAAGAGTCGGCTATCTTGGTAAACACAATATCTGTCGGACAGCCCTAATCCCGTCCTTCCAGGACACTTGTGATTTGTCGATCATGATCTTGTGTCCATTGTTTCCCACATCGGCCAAGGTTTTCAAACTTCAAACTATGACCGCGGTTATCTCCTGGGATCCTGATGAAAAACTTTCCATAAAAATAGCGATGCCATCCCCGGACTTGCCCCCCGAGCACTCGTCATTCATTGTTTGTTCGTCATAATGCTGTAAGTGCCCCTTGAGTCTCTCACCGTGTCGATCCTCAAGGGGTATCGTCGGCCTACTTCCCGAAAGTCAGTGCACATCGACAACAACACGGTATCTACTTGGGTCTCCTCCTGACATACCGTACAAGGGCGACAACCTAAGGTGTTAGTAATAAACGAGGTACCAACGCCTTCGCTTTTTCTCTCGTCGGCGGATCGATCTGGATGCCATAGTCAATTTTTTAGTTCCGACCTATCGGGACCACGTAGGGTCGTATCGTTATACTTTTGATAGCTCATGGAGCATAAATAAGTCTGTTCGAACTTGACGCGAGACTTGACGCGAGACTAGCCACGATCACTTGATGTATCGCGTAGTTGTAGCGTATGGAACTGAGCATGTCCCCGGATATCAACGTCTGTCAGTATGTCTTTGTACGGGCTCGACATCACCTCCAAAGGCTATTCGAGTCATTAATGCCTCATCGGTTGCGCACAGACCCCATGGGCGGCCGGCAGTGGTACTATATAAAGAAAATAAGTTGAAACTCCGAAGGAGGCGGAAGCGTCGCAGGCGTTGTGAGAAATCAACTCGAACAACGCTCACGACCAGCGACGGCGCTCTTTGCTTCAAGAACTGACAGGGCTTCATAAGCTTGCAAAAGAAAGTTTTCTTCGCGTTACTGAGATTGCGGAGGCTCAAGTTCATTCAAGCGAAAGCAAGCTTTACCAGCATTCGAACAATGTGGTCTGAATCTCGGACTCCTTCTCTCACACCAAGTAGATCTCCATCCCCATCTCCTCCAATCCAACCAGATCACTTCTATGGTGCTGAAGGCACTCAGCTACCTTCTCCCGACTCCGATGGAAAGACATGGCTTGATCCAAACGACGACCCTCTGGCACATCGCGGTATACCAGTGTTTAAACCAACCATGGACGAATTCAGAGATTTTGAGGCATACATGACAAGAGTAGAATGTTGGGGGAGTCGGAGTGGAATTGTGAAAGTTATACCTCCCAAGGAATGGTGAGTGTTGTCAATGCCTCATGTCCGTCTAATTGGTTTGTCTTAAACATCATAGGACGGCATCACTGCCACCTTTAAATCCACAATTGCGTCAAGTTAAAATACGAACACCTATTGAACAACATATGCTGGGACGAGGCGGTCTCTTTCGCCAGGAAAACATGGAGAAGCGGAAGGTGATGAGTGTTCGAGAGTGGGCAGAATTATGTGCCAAGGACGAATTTCGCGCACCCGGCGTAAATGAAGTGGGTCTGCATGCTCGAAGTACAAACTATAAGCCCAAGGCGAAAAAATCGAAAAAGAAGAGTGATATGGCCAATGCGGAGTCCCTCGGCCCGGATATCATCGCGATCAAGCAGGAGCCTATTGACGACGTGCAGCCAATCTTTTTCGGAGATACGGGTGTAATTCATTGCCCGATTGTGCTGTCTCCTCCCAGCAGTGTAGCCACGCCAGTCTCTCCCACTACTGGTGGGTCTGATAAGGTCGATGCTGTACTGGCCGAGTCCGAGACAAAGTCGGAAGAGAAATCCATTGGGAAAGGTCGACGGGTTGCACAGACCCGGATGGCTAGAGAAGCTGGCCTGGCTGATCGTGCTGCTCGGGATATGGAGTTCCTAGACACGTTTGATCCCTATACGGACTGGCTCCCGGCTACTACCAAATCGACCGATTATACACCAGAGTTTTGTCAGAAGCTTGAAAGGCAGTATTGGCGGAACTGTGGCTTAGGGAGACCAGCTTGGTATGGCGCCGATACGCAGGGTGGGTGGTCACCATCCATCTTCACCTTCCCTTACTTATCGCGCATGAAGGTTCTTTGTATACGGATGAAACTACCTCATGGAACGTAGCACACCTACCGTCGACATTGTCTCGGCTTCTGCCTTCTTCTGACCAAGGTCTGCCGGGCGTCAACACACCTTATCTCTATTTTGGAATGTGGCGGGCAACCTTCGCCTGGCATGTCGAAGACATGGATTTATTTAGTATCAATTACATCCATTTCGGAGCACCCAAGTTTTGGTATTCTGTTCCTCAAGGTAGGGCTAACGCCCTAGAACAAACCATGAGAGGTGGGATTCTTTCTTCACTGTCTCAGACAATGCTCATCTCTCCCTTCAGGTTACTTCCCGAAGGATACATCCACTTGTCCTCAGTTCCTGCGTCACAAATCTTTCCTTGCTTCACCTACACTTCTCGCTCAGTCATCCTGCCGACCTAACCACCTTGTGCAGCATGCAGGCGAGTTTGTGGTCACTTTCCCTCGTGGTTACCATGCTGGTTTCAATTTGGGATTTAACTGCGCGGAGAGCGTCAACTTTGCTTTGGATAGTTGGCTGGAACTTGGCAGGGTTGCCAAAGCATGCGAGTGCATCAGCGACAGGTTAATTGTCCATCCATATGTGCTTTGATCATGCTAACGTATTCATCGCAGCGTTCGCATTGACGTTGATCAGCTTTTGAGGGACCGTGCGATCGAAGCTTCTAACCAACCCGAGTTTTCCAAGTCGCCAAGCAAAACCACTATCAAAATAAAAAAAGAAAACAATGATCTGGTCTCAATACACAAGCGGCCTCATAAACGTAAAGCGGAAAGTGGAGGGGATACTCCTGCGCACAAGAAGATAAAGATCAAGGCGAAGGGCGCTTCACAGGCAGAATTGCCTTCCAGGAAGCCCCTACCCAAGCTGTCTGTCACTTTAAAACTTGGACCAAGACCGGCCGAACCCGAATCTTACCCCTGCTGTTTGTGTATATCCACGAGTAGAGAAGGGTTGCTAAGGGTTCATGATCCACCTGTCACGCGGAAGGATGCTGTCGACGCTGCGGGTAACCCGAAGGAGTGGATGGCTCATGAGTATTGCGCTAACGTTGTTCCCGAGACTTGGGTCGATGAGATCGAATTTGGCCCAAGCGACGAGAAGGAGAAGGTTGTGTTTGGGGTGGATGGAATTGTTAAGGATAGGTGGCATCTGGTGCGTATGGTGGTTCTGATTGAAGACCGCCGCTCATTCAGATGATATAGAAATGTTCTGCTTGCACGAAGACCCGCCCCAAAGCACACGGCGCTCCCATACAATGTACAAAAGGTAAATGTCCCAAAGCCTTCCATGTATCCTGTGCGAGGGATAGCGAAGGAGGTATTGTCTTCAACGTCCTGAAAGAGGTCGAGAAGGAAGTCGTACTTCTCGATCCTACTACGGGCACGGCGCCAATCACATCGACAGACCAAATGCAGGTTGATTCATGGATGCAAGCTGTCGATCCAACGGCGACCGAAGTGTCTCCGCCTACTTCTCGGGTGATCAAAGTCATCAGGAAACTCGAGATCCAGGTATTGTGCGTACAACACAACCCTGTAGGTGTTAACTCCTTTTTATGTCCGATGTGTTTCCGATCTTTTGCTGTGCTGACCCTTTGACTGATTGTACAGGCGATCGCTGCCGCAAAAAGGGCAAATAAGCAAGACAAGATTAAGAATGATCTGTTGGCGCTTCCTAGCATGGCTCGCATCAAGATCCGAGTCAGCGCCGGTGTTTTTGAAGTTTCGCTTGTTCGAGTCATCGAGGAAACAAGCTCTGTGGAGGTACTGTGGGATCGAGGCGTCAAAAGAGACTTTAAATGGGGTAGTGTTGTTTTCGGAAGCACGGACGGTCCTGTACAACAGAAACCTTCCGAGCCCGCTCCTGATTCTCAACGTAAGCTTTCCTCATTCTGGCTGATTACGGGGATGACAATAGGCGCTAATGGGGCTCAATCCACACCTAGCCCCACGTAGTGTGGTTCCCATATCGAGCGGCCTTCCAGTACCCACGTATTCATCTGTGACCGCGGCGACGACGACACATTTGTATCAGTCTGGCCAGCCTTATTCTAGCGCAGTTGTTCCAACTACGATGCAGTCGTTTGGAAATCGAGTGCAATATCCCCATCCATCAGGGCGTTACGATGCCTGGCCTTATCAAGCACCATTCACGAGCACCCAACCCCCTCATCATTCATATGGATATGGGTATTACCCATCGGGAGCAGTAGGAGCAGCAGGAACTGGGTCTTCATCTCCCTACAATGGGTATGCTTATAGTCAGCATGGTCCCACGCAACTGCAGTGGCAGCAGCCCTACCAAAACCAGGGGTATTATCGACATGGACAGTCTCAACAGCGCACTCAACCTCCTGGCATTGACACTAGTGATCCAAACTCCGAAGGGGCTTCATCTCTCCAGCTTTCGCCTCCAAATCCGGCTTCGCCCGCGGCGGAGAGTTCTGCGCAGACACGGCTGTCTGGTTCTGTAGAGACGGAACCAGCGTCCAATGACAATCTCGGTATTTTGGCAGCATTGCAGCCTGCTCAGATTGAGGAAATGTTGCGGAATAACCCGCAATTGAGGGATGTCGTTATAGCTGCTATCAATGATGCGAAGAAGGTTCTTCCGTCCTCGTCGTAATCCGATTAGGCCCGACACTTTTACTGTGGACTCTTTTCTGCCATTTAATACATCACACGCTCCTGTTATTCTATTCTTATGTCTACTTAGTGTACTTATTGCAGTGTGGGTGAAGCACTGAAGTCCGAAGAGTGATCGTATTATATAATGGACGCTGTGGTTTTGTCTACGAAGCTTAGCAGACCTCAATACTCCCCTTCTCCTCATCCCACGGTCATTTCCTTCGACCTCTATGATCAACGTTTCAACATCCACCACCCCCGATCACCCTTAACACTCGAGCGCAATCTTCTTATGCTGCTGTGATCCAATTATATGCGCGCACGTACCAGCTGGATTCGGCCTTAACCGACTACATAACGGGTCTTCAGCCATAGTGTCGATTCGAGTTGCCATGTGCTCGAATCTGCCCCATCACATTTTCACCGAATGACCATGTTTTTCAAACTCTCAGACTCTCAGGAAGACTGCTACCATCTGTCGAGGATTTCATGATTACGAATCTCCGGCATCCTACTCCTACGCAGCGGCAACGTACCCACTCAACTGGCAAACGAACTGCCATGCGAATTCGATTAGTGGCCCAAATTTGGGGTACAGTAGTACGTCGTGAGTTTGCTCCCGGGGACATCCACCCAAACAAAACAAAACAGCAACACCTCTTTCATATGCTCCTGTCTTACACCGTTTGATATCATCTCTCTTCTCACTTTACTTGAGGTTCAGCTTACTCCGCACCCGAGTTATTATCAGACTGAAACTAACAGCAAGTACACATAAATCAAACCAATGTCATGTGACACTCGGTCAAATTGGGAAGTTTTGCCTCGCAGAAACCCTGAGAAGCTGAGAGTGAACTGAACGAGAAATGAGACTTGCAAAATTTAGCATCTACACTCATGAAACATCGCATGTTCGTCTGAGAAATCTGTGAAACGGATATAATGCGACAAACTACGTGATGGTCTTTCTCATGCCTGCTGAAGTTTTATAGTCTATTGGCTGTAGATGGAATGTTATCAGCAAGTGTGGTGCAGTAGAATATGTTTTTTCGAGACGCGACGTGCTTGTCGCGAGCCACGCTAAGCACGTGACGTTGGTACTGAAAGTCGTTTACCTTAGTGGCAGAGCTTCTGCATCAAGGCAAATCTCGAGGCACAGTGCTGACTTTCAAGGCCATTAATTTTTTCAAAACTCCTAGAATGTGGACGTTGACAGGCCCTTTCGATGGCGAAGTAGTCGGCGAGCTTGGTTTTCAAAGCAAGTGGTACACCGTAATTGAGGGATGTAGGGAGTGATTCTAAATCGTGTACAGAGACCAAGCTTCTCAAAACCGGGACATCATACCTACTGGGGAGGAAGGGATGCCCTCTCATCGTTGCCAGCAAGAAGGTTTCCAGTTCTCATTGCGACTTCGTTGTTGGAAAATACTCAGTCGATGACGTGGTGCGTTCTGCGTATTTCATCGAATTTCGTTTTCTGAAAATACTTTGGACAGGGTGATCCTACCAAGAGACCGACTTTAGAATTCGTCAACAAAAGAGACAAAGGCATGCGAATTATGCGGGGAGAACTCCAAATCGATATCAATCCCTCTGCAACACATGAGTTACAGGATGGCGACGTCGTTACAATCGTATCAGGTGGCTCGATAATGTGAGTTCTGTTATGTTCACAGCTTTCGTTGCAGTTTAAATAGGTATCGAGTGTACAATGGGTGGCAGTATGTTGCTATGCTCAGCCAGTTCGGGGAAAGTCACCAGTGTCATTAGACGCATGCGCGTCACTCGGTGAGATCTGTTTAACTGCATAATCCTGTCGCATGACTGCGGTTATCTAGGAATTAACGTTGTTCCCATACCAAATCCTCACGTCACACATCACCTTGTTTCCACATACATAGCTAATCCCGCTATTGCTGCATCGCTACTCTCCGCCTGTCAGCTTGTCAAGCCCGAATGGATCAACGAAGTTGTCCGACTGGGAAGTTTACCAGCCGATTCCTCAGGTGGTGCTTCGCTGGAGCACACGTTCTCGCTTCCTCCAATAAGCAAATTCCGACCATCTTTCTCACCTTCTTTATTACCCGACCATAAAGTGTGGGAGCCGAACGAAGAGCGTCTTGACATGCTGGCCAGTTGTCGCTTTCTTTGTGTAGGGGAAAAAGGCAGAGAGTTGGAAAGCGACCTCCGAGATATTATTGAGCGAGGTGGAGCCGCGTTTGAAACCTTCGATGTCAAGGCCGGTAAAACCAAGTTTCACAGAGCCCTCACGCGTGGTCAGGCGAAGGAGGGCAAGAAACAGATTGTCCTTGCAAAGGGGCAGGGCATGCAAGCCGCGATCGGCAAGGACGGTTGGCAGGAATTGGTTGAAGAAGCAAGAACGTACGTCTTTTTTTTTTTCTTTTAGCTCCTCCGCAAGGACTTCACGGCGTCCGTAGCTTTGGTGTGCATTGTATTGAACCTGAAGTACTCGTTCAAGTAGTTGTGTCGCTTGATACATCATTGTTGGACAGAGAGCCGATAACAACTATGGGCGTTAATGGTTTGTGTTACGCTTCATTGAGCATTAGCGTGTTTGAAAGTCCTCGCAGGTCCTTCCTCGTCCTCTCCCATTCCAGATTTCATCCCCAATACGCATCCTGACGAACCTTCAATTGCCCCATCTGAGACAGAACAACCTCCGAAGCGTTTTGGTCGACGGGTGGCACCGCCCCGAGCCTCTCAAGAGCCCACCTCAGTGCCGAAGAGCCCTCCGACAAGCTCACAACTGGAAGAGCCGGTGGAAATCTCTCGTCCTCGCAGAGTGATTATTTTATGGGTGTCTTCATCTTAGTGCTCATTTGTTTCTCACACACAGGCTTTGACAAGACGGGTCAATGCAGGGGTGCCAGTCGTGACTGGGCTCGACGATCCATCATCTATCCTTAATACGACCCCGGATGTCTCAGCACCTCCAAGTCCACCGCGGGAGCCACTGGCGATAGTCGACCATACTGTAAGTACTGTGCTCATACAGTGAATTTCAGCATTTCTCTGATCAATTTCAGGCACCCACTCCAGCGCGACCGACGAGGCTTAAACGACGGGTTTTAAGTGATGTCGCACCAGAGATTTTGGGATCCGACGTCTTCGCCTTGCGAATTGACGAACCATCTGAACAGCCTCCATTGAAAAAGTTCAAGGCCTTGTTTGATGCCAGCGATCCGGATCGGATAGGTGCTAGTGCGTTCGATGGAAATGCACTTGAAGAAATACAGAGTGCGACGCTTGGCGGTTCTAGTCAGACTCAAACCCAAAGTCAAATAGCAGATAGAGCAGGTCGACCGTTGAGGAGTGGTGCCCATGTGAACCTGGATGTCCTCAGGGAGGAGGAGGAGGAGTCTCAATCTGGAGCAGGTTTGGCAAGTGATCAAAAAGGGAGTAAGAGGTCGATCGAGGATGTGGATGTGGATGAGGATGTGGAGATGGAGATGGGCGATGTTGAGAGTGCCACTTTGACCTCGGGAGCAGAATCGGCTCCGAGTAAGGCAAAGAAGCGAGCTGTCGAGAACGTGAACGCGGTTGAGAAGACTTCAGACAAAACGAAGGAGCCTGCTAGTATACATGCAGCTGGCAAACCGCCATCGACCACTTACATCACAAAGACGGTGAAGGGTGGTGCACCGCCCGGTCAACCAGACAAGGACACTGCATTTTTGAAAGCTATTGCCTCGACGAAACGGGGTAAGAAGGCGGAGGATGACTTTGATCGCGAGTTCAATAAGTTGAAGATCTCGAAGCCTGATCTTATCCGTGAGGACCCAGAGAAAGAGTGGGCAGTACTTGAAGAATTTGGAGATGAGACAAACGTGAGAGGAAACTTTATGGTGGTCGTGGAATTGGACGTTTTCAATAATGGGGAAAGGACGAGGAAAACTCGAGATGTTGCTCCTGGGTGGCAAGGGAAATCTAATTTTAAGAAATTTAAAAAGGTATGCAATATGTGTTATGTCGAAGGGGCGGAGCTGATTTTCTGAATGTAGAAGGAGGGTTACACCCGCGGATCGAAGATCGAGCTTGTGGTTAGGGAAGAAAATGACTATGGGATGGGCCCTTGTGAGACTCACTTTGTCGCTTTGAACATGAAAAACTGATGTTCAGTATAGCATATTGGAAACCGGGGAACGCCCAGAATCAATCCCAGGTTGACTCCGCCCCTACTAGAAAGCTGGTTGAGGTCAAAGACGAAGCCCCCAGAAAGATTGCCCCGAAACGGAGGAATCAAGCATTGGTTATCAATGACTCTGACGACTCTGACGAAACTGTTGCTCATCGTAAAGGCAAAAGTAGGGCCTCCTCCAGAGCCGGCTCAGTTGCTCCTGCTGTTGCGAAAAGAACGACCCGGTCAACGAAAGCATCTGGAACAACAAAACCCTTATTCCTTCATTCTGATAATGAAAATGCGATACAAGAAGAAGCTGAACCCCAGCTGGCCATAAGCGACGATGATACGCAGACGCTCATGTCCAGTGCAGGGACATCGAAGGTCACGAGGGCGAAGGGACCCCCAAAGACGAAGAAACCAGCACCTATACTTGCTGATGATGATAGTGATGACGGGGTATTCAAGGGATTTAGAAGCAAGCGGCAACGGTAACCTGATGGGGTTTCCCCAGCTCCTATTAATTTTTTTTCTTCAAGAGGATCTTGTCAAAGAGATCTATTAGAAGAAGACGTCGTGAACATATGGAATGCATGTGTTTTGCGCCCAATGACAGGAACAGGTACAGAGTTAGACGTGATAACTGTTCAACGTTTAGGGTGTTAGGTTGTATCTAGATCTCGGTGCCGGGATAAGTATCGTGCACTCTTGTCATGTACAAGACCATTTAGTACGTATTCAATATGCCCCAATTCACTGATGGGATGACTTGATGATTGATTGTGATTGAAGTAAGAAATGCAAATGATGTAACCCGACATTTCAAATACCTACAATACGTATCCCGCTGCACTCAGAGCTTGCGCGAACGGCCTTAACGTCACCGGATCCGTCGCCGATAGCATAGCCTTCAGTTGTTGTCCTTGTCTCTTAGACAGTGAAACCAACTGCTCCCCAAGATACTGCTGAGTATCATGAACATATGCCACAGGGTCGACTTCAACGGATTCTGACGCTGCTAGTTTTGAGTATGCAGCCTGGTAACCTACTGTTTGTTCTTCATAGTCGATGACTGTAATTGCAGCATGGGGGTCCTCTTCGTCTTTAGTGCTCGTAAGGTATTGAGGCTCACTGAAGAGCTTTACGAGGGAGGTGAATGTTGCAGGCCTGTCGAGGTATTTAACAGGTGCAGTGGGAATTGCATTTCAGTGGGCGATGACGTACCAGGCATGGATGCTCGGTTCTTGTAACATGAATGTGCTCTGGGTGAGCATGCGCGTAACACCAACAACGGTGACCTTCCGGTCCTTGTGTGACATTTTTGGAACCTGAGGAATGATGAAATTGCTAAGGATCTGCGACCATAGCCTAAATGAGGGCGTCAAGAACGCAATCGAAACACTGGAAAATATTTTTGGAGAGCAAAAAGACGCACTGGGGTTGAATCTCCTCGACTGTGCCTATAACGTAGTCGGGCGTCAGGCCGTCAACATTGATAGCCATCGCGAACAACAGAAACCGGGTAAAGCCGTATACAAATATATCCGTTTTGCTCGTTTGTAGCCGCTTCAACAGTGTCATGATTATCGCCTTCATGTACTGTCTGAGTTCACTCCTACCACGGGGAAAAACATTTCAGCGACTGTCACATCAGTTACCTACGAAACATCACGTACAGCTTGACGTTTTGCACGACGGAATGCAGCAGCTCAAATCCCCATAGATCATTGAGTTTCGAAGGGATCAGCCGCTGCTGCACGACAGCGAGGACAGAAGTCACCTGTCCCGCAGCAAGCATCCGTGCACTGTCCCGCGCTAGGAATGCCTTCAAGAGCTTTACAAGGCCAGGGATGCTACCTTTTTGTTGCCAGACGGCGGGTGTGAGCAGGAAGGGGAGGAGGCTCTGATACTGCGCTGGGACGTCAGCGGTCTGCAGTTCCAGCATCTGTCCGAGGACCTGGAAGACGTAGGGGATGTATTCTGTATAATGGAAGAAGTGTCAGAATCCTATCGGTTGAGTATGAATGGAAAAGCACACACGGTCGATGTCTTGTTGCAGGATAATAGTGAAGGGCCCAAAGAGTGCCTGCTCAAACGTCGGTAATGTCGTCGCGTTTCCACTCACGATGAACCTATATGGGCCATCAATGAGAATTGCGCTCTAGACACACATGAGTAAAGTAGACACCTCATCAGACCAGATATGCTCTCAAATATAAACTGATCAAAGCGCGGATTGCTAGGATTTTTCGAAATGACGCCCAAGATAGTCACCAATCGCGCCAAAATGCGTTCGTACCCAGGAGTCAGTGTTTGACGTGCTGTCAGGATAACCCGCATCAAACCTGGTCGCGAAAAGCCATGTCATTATCTGAAGTATTACAACGGAAAGAGAAGGTACATTTCATCAGATGGTCGTTCTCGGCGACCTTCTCTGCGGTTCCTGCCGATTCGATCTTGGTTAAGAGTCCTTCAACCAGACTTAGAGCAAATTCGTGGATGTCTGCTTGTGCGAAACTGGGATAGTTATACGATGTTATGTGTCAATAAAATAAGATAAGGTGATGGCTTACACAAGTTGCTTGCCTTGCTTGATGAAGAGGATGCGCTCAATCGTAATAGCGGCATACGTATATGTGACATAGTTGTCCGAAGCAAGATGGCGAACAAGGAGGGGCAGAACAGATAGGAGTTGAGGTTTAGTGAGCTATAGAAGAGCAATGGGTAATGAGGATAATACGTCAACGAAGTGAACGAACCTGGTTCCGGAACGTGTACAGAAAGCGGATAGCATCGACTTGTAGAATGGGATGTACAGTCCCAGGTACAGCCTGCAAATCCTGAAAAACATGGTCTGAGAAGAACTTGACGACATCCACGAGCGCATTTGTTGAGGTCACACCATGCTACAGAAGAAAATGAGTATTAATATGCACCAGCATCCAAAAAGCACTCGCCTGCGACGTAGAACCCCTTGTGGCGACCGCCGTTAATAAATACACCGCACTATCTTTTGCTTTCCAATTTTCCGCCCTGTTCGCCTCATACTGGGTCAACCCCGACCCGATCCAATTGCCAGCAACCTCGGTCGCCTCTGCTTCGGAGCCGGTGCCCACTAGCGCTTGTAGTACGTCCGCAGCGGCCTGTCGGCGAGTAGCAAGGTCTGTGCCGGTGGACGAGACGGCGAGGTCCAGGCGGATGAACTCGAGAGGGTCGTCCTCAAACTGTTCAATGTCGTGCTCACGGAGGGCAACGTTGGGCACGACAACACCCTGCACGAGAGATGAGATGGTGTCGCGTGTGGAGAAAAGGGACCTGTATAGTCCACAGCGAACGGCGGTGGAGAGGAAGCGCAGGGATTGAGAGACGAGCTGTAGAATGAAATGTTAGTGTTGTGCAGAGAAGGGACAGGAGCAACGAACGGAATCATCAGCTATGCCTGGAAGCTTGTTGGAGCCAATCAGGTTCCAGACTGCTTGTACAAGGGATTCGACGATTGGTGTTTGAGGGAGTTGTTCGGGATATAGTTTGATAAATAACTGGACGATGAGGAAGAATTACTGAGCGAACAGTCGGGATCTTGATAGTTATACCTCTGCAATGTCTAGAATCCCCGTTTTAATCTGGGATACCAGAGATGGAGTCGCGTCGTCTGGCTGAAGTGAAGAATGAAGATGTTGTCATCGGAAACAACGAACAACACGCACATCGGTTTTGAGTTCGGCTGGATCCCATGAGAGGAATGCATGGAACCATCCCGTTCCTGGTGCGAAGAACTCGGCATGTGTGTCCTCAATTGCAGGGGGTAGATCGTGGCATGTAAAGTCGTAGAAGATGTCGACAAGTAGGACCATAGACTGTGCTAGCAGAGCATAGTTGGCGGGTGGCGTTGTGAGAGAAGGGTTCGGACTCGGAGTAGTAAGTAAAAGGGTAGCTGTTTGTCGGAAGAGTTGGAGAAAAGGTGTCATAAACTTTGAGAGAACGAGGTTAATTTCAGAGAAGAGACGGTCAGATCGGACTTGGGCACGCCATTGACGGAATATGGAATGAGCGGTTTGAAGTACGCCGATGTTCACGTTATAATCTGTTGGTGAAAGAGATATCACGAGTTGCTGTAACAGAATAAGATGATAACTGATGTAGTAGATAATTAACACTTGCATCAATGAGATCGGTCCACTTTGTTGGAAAATCGAGTTGGGCAATCAGGGAGACAGACTCGGCTACCTGTGCTCGAATGGGTTTGTCAGCGGTGTCGGAGAGGGCGAGCATGGCTGGTACGAGCTCGGATCGTAGTACAGCCTTGTCATGCTCCGCCAACGGATGATCTTCCTGAACAAGAGTCAATTAGCGGAGAAACAGAGCTTGATGATGAACTTGCTTCCTCCCATCTGAGCTTTGTGACGTTTTTAAGATATATACTGCCAGACAATCGTACGGGGCGATCCTGGGCTGGGTCGAGCACGAGACGCAAGAGATGAGACAAAAAACCTTGCTGCAGAACCAGAGCATCGAGGTTCTGTTCGGCCTGTTTCCTAGACTCAGGATTGAGAGAAGCTAGAAGGAGAGCCGCCAAATCAGCCATCGCAGCAAGAGACGCGTTTGTTTGTTCCTGTTTGTTACGCGTCGCTCGATGGGCTGCAAAAAGGAGAGCAGCGGTCACTCAACTGCGGGCGCCGTGTTGTGTGGCTTTGGACGGGGAGTTCAGTGCTGGAATGTCCTTTGGACAACTGAGAGTGTTGCTGTGAGATACGTTACTGGAGTCGCGGTGGTATTTGTATTTCAAATCGCTGTTAGCCAGGTCCCAAGGCCTTTCCTTCGCCGCCCACCATGGTTGTTGCATTTCGTCGAAGAAACCTTTCTCGTTTGCTTTTCTGGTTCACTTTCGCTTTCTTTGTTCGCTTGCTCTTCTTTCCTTCAAAACCAGCTACTTCTGGATCTACGCACTCCTCTTCCGACCATGAAATTAAGCGTCACAACTTCATTGAAAGGGCAACGCGCCCTGACAAGTCACTTAATGTACATAAGCACAAGTTTTTGCAAGCACGAGTCGGCCGAGACGAGCAAGAAGGAATATTGGGCCAAACTACTCTAAACGGTGTCAACGATTATTGGGAGCGGTTCCAAGAGCCATAGTGGGTAAAGAGCTGTCTATCTCTAGTATATATCTGATATGTGTGTTCTTCAGCATTGTCAATAGAGAAACATCATCGATGGATGCTCAGCACGTCGTTAGTTCCATTGACCAGCTTCTGTCTCTAAACGGATGGGTCGCAGCCGCTTGTCCTACCCTGACACGTCCCTTCGGTCAGAACAAGTACGAGGGTGCATATGACGATCTCATTCGCGAGGACCACCTCTACTACATTGCCATTGTTATTCACTCTGCAGACCATTTTCTTGTCGACCAGCTTGCAGTCATTGTTCAGATGGCTAAACGCTTAGGAACCAATAATCTCTTTGTGTCGATGTTGGACTATGATTCCTCTGACTCGACGGAGACTCTAACCGATCTTTGCGAGGCAGTCTTGACCCTACTTGGGGTGCCGTTCAGAATCAGGAGGGTTCCCGGGATGACAGAGGATCCGACTGCAGCCTATTACCCGCTTGAGGAAGCCCACATGCGCAATTTGGTTCTGGAACCGTTGAGAGAACTACAGGTCAAAAGGAACATCAAGTTCCATCGCGTAGTATGGCTGAAGGGGTTCACTTGTCCGAACGACATCCTTGAGACCATAAAAATAAGTTTCGTCAATGAGGCTGCGATGGTGTGTGGGATGGATTGGGCAGAACATAACGGGTTTTTCATATTTTCTGACCGGTACGTCTTGTCAAGTCATGCTATGTCAGGTCTTCTGACGGTTTTCAGTTGGCGGACACGAGACATCGAAGGCGATCAATTCAGACAGTCAAAGTCTTCATCCAAGGATGCTGTTCCTCCTCGTGACCAACAAGGAGCTGCGCGTTACGCCCAACATCTTCCCTTCCAGGTGTTTTGCTGTGAAGCTGGAACTCATGTTGTTGACCCTGAGCAGTCCTACTACAAGGGTATCACGTATCGCGCCGGAACCGATTTCCAGAATCTGAGCAAGGCAGAAGGTGTTCCCCTCCGAGAACCCGATGCTCCCTGTTTAGATAGCAGTCAAGCCTGGTTCTGCCGAGATCTCTGGGTTCGTAGTGCGCAAGATGCAATGGAGGAGGTAGACAGGGCGAATAGTGGTGGGGTGTTGAGAAGGCGAGATATCGTTGAAGTGGCAGCTATGGATCCTTTGATGAAAAATAGGGATCGTGGCAAAGTGCAGGAAGGTATTGATAAACGGCAAGGCGTGGCGATCGACCCAGATGCGAATGTAGGCTCGGACTACGATGCAATGCCCGCCGAGGAAGGTGGTGAAGACGTACCCGCCCCTGCGGAGCCTGTAAGGTTGGCGATACCAAACTCTGTGTTTAGGCCGGCCAGGATATTAGTGAACCCTCGATGCCCAACGACGTATGCTGGTGTTAGCCACACGCAACTAGCCTTGGATCTGTTCGGTTCTGGGGACGATGCTGGTGGTGGTGGTGGGGTCAAGAAATATGTTCTAGAAGACTGGGAAGGAGCGCCAGAGAGTTTTGTTTGCCAAGAACAGCAGTCAGTATCTGTGATCTCCGGGATGACTCTGCCCTGCTAACTTTCGTCTTCTAGACAAACGGGTGGAAGAAAAGCAGCTAAAACACAGAGGCGACTGGGATTTTCGATACATGATGAATTGAAACGATTACCATGACCCTTGGTGGACCTGGGTGTAAGTATTTAGACTATTATTTATTATGTAGGCCTTAGTTTTGTACCGAATTATTCCTAATCATCAACAATTGTCGTCGCAGCGTCGGACGTGCAATACAAATCCACCAGACGCAAGGCAAGTGGACGTAGCGTAGACTCTTGTAAATGTCCACTACTCTTCTCTTGACACACCTTCAAAATCCAAACCCAAGCATCCCTCTGCCTACACTACTCGGAGCCCTTTCTCACCATCTTTCTGTGGATCTTCCTTCGCCAGCACCGCTAGCAGCAGCAACTGTATCGTCCTCTTTCTTCCTTGCTCGTCCTTACACGCATGAGAAACTGCAAGGACTTGTGAGTGTTTTCAGACATGCTGTGAACACCAAACGCCAGGCACTTGCGAAAAGTCACAAAGAGAGGTGGACCGTCACCCAGGCGATCTTTTCTAGAAGTCTACAAAGCTCCTTGGAGACATGGGTTGTAGAAGTACTGGGGGGTTTACAAGGCGGACGAGCGGTGTTAAGACTTAGTTGTCTTGTTGGCCTCTTGCTGGGCATTAAAGACTTGGAAGGCTCACAAGGAGATATTACACAAGTTGAAGACGAGATCGTCGTTGCAGTGGCGGAGGTTATGGATGCCCATACTCAAACTGTGAACGCTAGCGACTGGGAGAAGGAATTCCAACCTCATGAACAAGGTGGGTCTCGCGTAAAAGCTACATAACTGCTCTCGCGAATGTATTTCTACAGACGAGTCCCTCTCACTGGCTCTCATTCTTGCATCACAATCACTACCACTCCTTCCACCAGTGAAATTACAAGCTCTGCCTCTTCCCCTTCTTGATTATCTTTTGGCCTCGGTCGTCTCGTCCGCCTTTGCGCACGGCACCTTTTTGGCTTCGTTGCCAAAATTCATCTCGGCAGAACCGATACACATTCTTGTATGTCCCCCCGTTTCACGTTGCATCGCTGGGCACACATCTTTTTCCATACAGAAAAATTCACCCTTCGCGCAGTCAATTCAGGAAATGGCGTCCACGCCGGTTATGACGTCAATAGCTGGACTATCGAGGTTGATAGCCCTAGCACTTGAAATGCTGATAGATTCACCTGGTGGAAGTCTACAAGAAGCCGGAGAGACACTCGAAATGTACAGGCAGATGGCAGGAAGGGTTGAGCAGGATTGGAAGGAGAGCAAGCTATCAATCGTAGAGAATGATGAAGAGATAGGCATGTTATATTTTCGCAGTTCTTGTCGGACACATGTTGAAGACGTTTCATTAGCATCCGATACCAGGGACCTGATGAAGACTGTCTGGTTGCTCCTCAAAACGCTACTATTCAGCACCATCGTGGTAGCAGACGGGGCGTTAAGCGGTGTCGTTTACGCTAAGCCCCGCCTTCAGAAGCATCAGGGCATGCCTCGCATTGCTTCTCGGAGTCTCGCAGAGACGGTCTTACGCACCCTATTCCATGTTTCATTTGTGGTTTCTCAGTTCGGGGGTGTAATTGTCACTGCTGCGAGTGAGGACCCTGGATTCCGTGAATTGCGGAAAGTATTTTACCTTGCCATTGACGTCCTTTCTTCGGGAGAGCTCGAACATCAAATATTGGAACAACGTCAAGTTTGCGAACGGTTCGTGACGGAGTTGATAGATAGTTTGAGAAGCTCTTCTGGTATGTATCCGTTTGTGTGTTTTGCCTGTATTCTGATGATGTGACGTAGCTTCTGTTGAACGAATAAAGGACAAAATAGGCCCCTTTGAGCGAGCAAAAACGGCGTATGTGCTTGCGTGTATCGAACAGCTTGTTCCTCTGCTGGGTGAACAGTGCTTGAAAGATCATGTCTGGGGTCTTTGTGTTCCGTGAGTTATCTTTACAAATTTGTTTACTTCCTTTGTCCGTAATCGGATGCAGTCTGCTGTAGTTCTTTGAACTATGCGACATGATATGACCCTTCTCTCATGCACCTCACATACCTTCTCATTTTTATGATGCACTGACACCAATGCCACCTAGGTATCTCACTGATCCGTCTCATCGTGAGACCTTCGAATCAGCACATTCTGTGGTCCTCGCCATCTTTGCCTCCCATGCTCAACAACAGTCACATCACCAGCAAAACAGGGCTATGCCTAGACTAGTGACAGAGCCAAAGATCCAGCAACATGGTCAAATCACTGATAATAGTCCGACCAGTTTCATACTACGGATGATTCCGTTTTATGCTCAGTGCTTAATTGAGGTAAGCTAGCGTCTTACGTTACATTGCAAGTCCTGCCCACGCATCATCTCTTGACTTATTTATCTCTGATATTTTGCTTTTATCATTGGACAGAATTCTGAAGATGGACGCTTGAATACCCCACAAATCAGGCTTGCGTATTCTGCCTTGGTGAGAAGCGCTAGTGCCAGTACTACCAAGTTTAACTCGCCGACCCACGAGAGTTTCGAACTTGCTTGGTACTGTGTCGAATTGTTGCTTGATAAAATCCGGCAAATGACGCCCGAGACGGGAACTGGGGGTATCAACGAACGCTTGCATCGTCTACATTTGACCTTGATATCCACTGTTCCATCGCTCCCTCTGCCATTCATGATCCGTGTTTTGGATGAGACTCGAAATATTATTGTGAAGGTAGGAGACCCGCGAGAAAAGAAGGAGCTGATAGATGCATTGTTTGCTGAGATTCTGGATAACGTCGGCGATCGGGAGAAAGAGGCATCGATTAGATGGTGGTATGCCAATCGACTTACGCTGGTGGATGCAAACGATATCATTATTTCTGGAGGGAGGAAGTCAGATATGAGGGTTAGTGTTACCGGGCAGGACGACCAATCACGCACAGTGATTACTTCTCACTTATGAGAGTGCGTATGGAACATATTTCCAGGCTACTTTTCGAGGTCGCCACTGCTTACTTTTCGCGCCCCAATTGGCGTATGGGCGTAGTGATGGGCACTTGTCCCGTTGCATATGGATTCGCCACGACGCTATGTACGCAACCGTCCCTGTCTCTGCTGCGTCCAGTTCCTGCGATGTACATATGACCAATACCGCAGTTGTGTCTGAGTATAGTCGGCTGATGGACAATCGACGTCGACGTTCAGTGTTAAGTAGGTAGGAACAACAGTCCAGTCCAAATATAGTACATACTGCCGCCATCACGTGTACGATAAAAAACTCAATCCCGAACCCGCCAAGAACCCGCAACCAGCTTTCTGTCTCCTCTCTTAAGAATGACAGGCCCTATTGTACCGCACTTGATGACACTGGCGGACCTCAGTGTTCCTCAAATCCAGCGTCTTCTGACTCATTCACATCAACTCAAGCAAGTCTCCTTGCCATGGCTTGAACCACTGGGATCCAAGGCCCAGGGGAGATCTTCTCGGCTGCGCCTCCCGTCCCAGTCTCTTTTTAACAAGACAGTCGCACTTTTATTCTCCAAAAGGAGCACTCGGACTCGTCTTTCGGCGGAAACGAGTGCTACTCTGTTAGGTGGTCGTGCGTTGTTCCTTGGTAGCGACGACATACAACTTGGGGTGAACGAGAGTCCCAGGGATACTGCAAGGGTAATTGGTGGGATGTGCCAAGGCGTCTTCGCTCGAGTGGGGGAGCATGAGGAAATTGAGGTTCATTTCATAATTCTTTTTCATCTTAAAACATAGTTCTAATTCCGTCACTATATGATCTAGGAATTAGCCAAATACTCGCCAGTTCCTGTCCTTAATGCTCTATCGTCTTTATGGCATCCAACACAGGTATTAGCCGATCTATTGACGCTCCACGAGCATGCCCACCTCTTTGATTCTAATCTCTCGCCACCAACCGTGACAATAGACAAACGTGAAGCTCAGAAGGCGCCTTTACCTGAACTTCGGTCTCTGACCATTGCATATGTTGGCGATTCCGCCAATGTTTTGCATGATATGCTCGTTACTTATCCACGCCTTGGCCATACATTAAGGGTGGCAAGCCCTGAGCAGTACCGAGCACCAACCCAGGTTTGGGATCGAGTGAAGGAGCTGGGATGTGATCAAGGGATTTGGTGGGGAACTGATCCAAAGGAGGCCGTCAAGAATGCTGATGTGGTTGTTACTGACACCTGGTTTGTCCATCTTGACTCTTCGAGAAGTATGCTGATCGTCTGGTGCAGGATTTCAATGGGACAAGAGGCAGAGAAGGAGGAGCGTTTGAAGGCATTTGCGGGATACCAAGTTACTGAAGAGCTTTGTGTCCAAGGTGGCGCTAACCCTGAGTGGAAGTTCTTGCATTGCCTGCCGCGAAAACAACATGAAGTAGACGACGAGGTATCATTTAACCAGCTCCGGTTATCTTTCTACTGACTCAACCCTTGTTATAAAGGTCTTTTACGGCCCTCGATCCCTTGTCTTTTCCGAGGCAGATAATCGTAAATGGACCATAATGGCTCTTTTTGAGTGCGTGTACAACACCTATCTTACTGTTCCGTTATTGAGTGTCTCCGCAGCTTGCTTTTTGGGAAATGGAACATTTCTGCTGATAGTTAGACACTACAGCGAAAGAAATACTATGTTGATGTTCAACTGTTAGATGGTTAACGACAACGTTGTTCAGACCGTCACTTTGGCTATTAAAATTAAAATTTATTTTGCAATATAATTGATATTGCGGCTGTGGCTGGGCACGGGCCATACGACAAGAGCGGAATCCGTTTTTCTGACACACTTTCCTCTGCTGAATAGGTACAAGTCATGAGCCCATACATCCTGCCCTTTTCATTTGTATAACCCTCCTGCATGAAATCATGGGCAGGCATTATTAGTCATTCAGAACACTGCTGTTTGAAAACTGAGGGAAGGCACTCTTGGTTGTTGGCTGGCTCAGCTACAAACTAAAATATTTCAGTGCAAGAAACAAAGCATGCATGCAGTCACATGCACTCATTGTGGATGTTAATACAGGTAGATTGCAGGTTCTGTAGAGCAGCAGAAAGACAATACAGACTAATGAAAGGAAGCATACCTCTTTACACAATCCACTACATTGGTGATAGATAAAGACATTATAATGGTTCATCTGATGTAGAAAGATATCTCAGCATATGGTGACTTGTGCATACATGCAAGGCATGAGAACCTACTTCTCATGCATTGCACACACATGATCTTTGATTGTATGTACATATGTGTAAGGGCAACCTCAAAGGCTCACCTAATAGAGAGGAATCCAAAGTAACATCAGAAAAAACCTCAATCTCAAATTTAGCACTATTTTCTATCACTTTACTAGAAATCCTACTAATGGGTCACAAAAGCAGGTAATGGTGAACATATGGACAGTTGTTTCTACCTAATCTGTTGGAGCAGACTATATACGCTGCACAGAGAAAGAGACAACACGTTCCTTATAACCTACCTGGGGTTTAGTAAGTCTTAGAGCTAGGGTTTAGCAGAGGTAAGAACACTATATGCCTACTACAGTACAGGTTCTCCTTTATATACATAATAATAAGGATGTCACATGACTCGGGAATGTGTTTACCACATGTATGCACAGTAAGCACAGTAACATGTGTATGCTGCATCTTGCCTCATGTATGCAGCATGCTTCTCGGGGTCTAATTTCAACACCCCCCCTCAAACTGTACAGCGCTCTAAGCAGCTAAGTTTGAATCTCAAAAGTAATTCTGAGAGAGTCTCTAAATTGTTGAAATTAAATTCTGATATATGCTGCATACATGAGGCAATGCATGCAGCACACACATGTTACTGCGCTTACTGCGCATACATGTGGTAAACACATTCCTGAGTCATGTGACATCCTTACTATTATGTATATAAGGAGAACCTGTACTGTAGAAGATATACAGTGTTCTTACCTCTGCTAAACCCTAGCTCTAAGACTAGCTAAACCCCAGGTAGGTTATAAGAAACATGTCATCTCTTCCTCTGTGCAGCATATGTAGTCTGCTCCAACATAAATTTCCTGAATAGGATGGCACCAAGGTTCTTTGTGAACATGTTAGCCAGATTATCACTTCCAGGAATGAAAATGACTGTGACTTTGTTATTTTCTATGCATTCGCGGGTATAGTGGTAGCGAATGTCTATATGTTTGGTCCTTCTTTCCTGAACTGGATTTGATCCAATAAAGATGGTTCCCTGATTATCAGCACAGATTGGTATGAACTTCAGTACATATCCAAGTTCCTGGAATAAGGACTCTATCCACACTATCTGTTGACAAGTGTCGGAGAGAGCCATATATTTGGCTTCTGTGGATGACAGTGCTACAGTTTTTTGTAAACGGGACTGCCAGCACACAATGCCACTCGCTAGAGTAGCAAAGTAACCCGTTGTAGATCAGCGTTTGACAGTGTCAGCTGCCCAATCAGAATCTGTGAAGGCCTGTAGCCCCTCGGATTTCTCTCCATCATAGACTATGTTATATTTCTGGGTTCCCACCAGATAGCGCATGATGTACATTGCTTTGTCTAGATGTTCTTGGCTAGGATTAGCTGAGAACTGCAACATCCTGATTACAGCATAAGTGATATCAGGTTGCGTTCTGAGCATCAGATACAATAAAGATCTGATCACAGACTGATATTTTGATCTAAGCACCGCGTCTGGCATCACTGTGTTTTCCAACAGTTTGTAACCAGTCAGGAGTGGAGTGGGGGCCACTTTGGCATTTGTCATCTCGAACCTCTTGAGCACTTTGGCAAGATATTCAGTTTGATTGAGTTTGACTTTGCTTGCAGTCTGGGTGATGTGCATGCCTAAGAATTCTGTGACTTTTTCAGTACTACAGTGCTCCCAATGCTTTAGACAAGCATTCTTCTTTTCATCCACAAGTTTCTTGTTCTTCCCCATGAACAAGCCATCATCAACATAGACCAGTGCAATAACAATGCTGCCTGTCTTAGGATCCTTGTGTATGAAAATGCCAGTATTGGAGCTGGCACGCACAAACCCAATGGTGTGCATAAATGCCTCTAGCTCTTTCCACCATGCTAGTAAGGCCTGTTTAAGGCCATACAATGCTTGGCATAAGTGCATTACTTTGTACTCTTTTTTCTCGAGTCTAAAACCCTTGGGTTGATCCATATAGATCTCCTTTTCTAGTTTGCCATATAAGAATGCAGTTTTTACATCTAGACTGGTAATATACATGCCTTCTAGAGATGCAAGTGCAAACATGAGGCATATGGTCTCATAGTGGACTACTGGTGAGAAAATCTCATCAAAGTCAACACCTTTGATTTGTGAAAAGCCTTTGGCCATGAGTCTGGCTCGTTTTCTTCTATCCGATTTCATGGAGAAAACCCATCTATTTTTGATCGTTTTTCAATCATGTGGAAGATTGACGATGTCATAGACTTGTTGCTTATGAAGACTCTCTGATTCTTCATGACAAGCTTGTTTCCACTCATATTGCTGCTGCTGTGGTAGGTGCACAATATCGTGAAATTGGTTTGGAACTTGGCTTATTTCGCTTGATGGTTTGACTGCTTTTGACAACAGCCAGTGAATAAGCTTATCTCCTCCTTCCTTGGTTATCTTTTTAATATAACCTGCTTCATCTGGTTCCCCCATTGGGTGATCATGTTCTTGATCATTGGAATCAGGCACACTCTCATGGGGTGCCAAACTCAGTCCAGCAAGCAGTTCTTTCTGTTGAGATTGTGGTCATGTTCAGTTATGATCTGAATCTTGACCCACAGATCTCTTCCAATATCGATCACATGCAATGTCTCTCTCTATGTCAGAGGGGAGTTGCTTCTTTCCATAGGTATTGTTGGGACGGTTTGGGATGTTCCTCTGTCTGCCTGATCAACAGGGCAATTGCTGCCATTCCTGTTGATCATCATGTCTTGGATGGAAAGTCCTCAGTGATTACTGGAGGCAGCAGAGGAGGAGCATCAGTCACATCATCATGTGCCTTTTGCTTGCTTGGTACATCATCATCATCATCATTTTCTGATGATGGAGGAAGGGGCAGATTTTGTGATGGTATAGAATCATTGCCATCCATTCCAGATGAGTGGTCATTATCTTCTGGTTCTGGAGGTGGAAAATCACCAAGGTCTGTCTTGGCAGGAGTTTTAGCTCCAGGACAGCATGGGAACAATGTTTCATCAAATAGTGCTGTAGCATCAATGAATATTGCACCCCTAGGTCACATGAAATGGTATGCTTTAATGCCATCTTCTAATCCAAGGTACATCATCAACTCCAATCGAGGAGCTAATGTGTTTGGATGCTTCTCCTTGGGTAGATAGATGTAAGCACTGCAACCAAAAACCTTCAGATTGTTTAGATCTGGGCAGACCTTTGTCAGGTCCATAACTGGTGTCAGCCATTTCAGGCACCTTATCGGAGTTCAGTTGTATAGGTGTGTTGCATGTTCAATGCAAAATTCCCACCATGATTGTGGTAGACAAGCAGTAAATCGCAGGGTTTGTGACTTTTCCATTATTGTCCTTATGGTGTGCTCTGTGTTTCCATTCTGGTGGTGAATGTGGGGTGCAGACATTTCTATTTTGATGCCAAAATTCTTGAGCACATTTTGTAGCTCACGATCTTTGAACTCCCCTCCTGGATTGACATGCCAGCACTTGATTGTAGCACCATACTGGGTCAAAGCCATTGCTTGAAATTGTCTAATCACTGCAGCAGCATCAGACTTCTTTCTAAGGCACTGGACCCAGATATGTGACATCTTGTCATCCAGAAATACAATAAAATATTTATGTTAGTACTGGGAGTTCCTTTAGATCAGAATGTACAGTGACTCACAAAACTGAGTCAATGTTTTGCACTTTTTAATTTATTGTTGAATAACTTCCCATAAACAACAAAACCAAACAAGGTATTGGTGTACCGAATAACATACATGATCAGGGCTACCAAACAAACAAAGAATTATGTAATTTTAATCATCCCTCATGGAGATATGATCATTTTAATTCAGGGACTCATTGACTCAGTTTTGTGAGGTGGTATCAATATTATGATAAATTGTAATTCTAGTATTTTGTATGACCTCCCTTGGCCTTAATAACTGCTCCCAACCTTCTAGGCATGCTTTTAATCAAATTCTGACACACCTCTGATGGAATATTATTCCACTCTTCTACTACTCTTTCCCATAACTCCCAAATTCCTTTTGGTGCTGTTGGATACTTGTCTAACTGGTTCTTGAGGTGAACCCAATGATGTTCAATAGGACTGAGGTCTGGAGATTGGGCAGGACAATCCAGAAGAGTAATATTGTTGTTCTCCATCCATTTCTTGGCCTTTTTTGAGGTATGCTTGGGGTCATTGTCTTGTTGAAAAATCACCTCTTCTCCAGAAATTCCACTCTCCTCCAAGCTAGGCAGCATATGGTCCTTCAAAATGGACACATACTGGTCAGCATTCATCCTCCCCTCAACCTCTGCAAGATACCCAACTTCATTCCATCCCATACACCCCCATACCATAATGTTTCCTCCCCCAAATTTGACAGTTTCCTGCACCTCTCTCTCAATCAGCCCCTCTCCCTTCTGTTTCCAGACCCACTCTCTCCCATCTGACCCAAACCTGTTGATTTTAGTCTCATCTGACCAAATAACCCTCCTCCAGTCTTCCACAGTCCTCTCTATACTTCTGAGCAAAAGCCAATCTTGCTTTCCTATGCCTTATACTAAGCAAGGGCCTTTTCTTCTTCACCACAGCCTTGAATGAGTTTTTTCTGAGAACTCTTCTGACTGTTTCTGAGGAGACTGGAGTGGGGATGATGCTGTTGATGTAATGGGTGGCCTGAACAGCATTTGCAGCCTTGCCAGTGGTGATTTGGGTAAGGATGGCTCTCTGAGAGGTAGATGAGAGCTTAGAAGGACAACCACCAGAGGGGGAATCCAGGTTTGGATGGAGAGCCCTGAGTGTTCTGGATACACTAGACTGGTTGAGGTTGAGTTTAGAGGCAATATTGTGGGTAGAATAATGATTGGAGGCCAGGGAAAGAATGTTTTCCTTCTGAGCAGAGGAGATGGGATGCATTGGAGAATATTGAAGTATAAAGAATGCTAGTCATAATTAAATACTATAATTTAAGGTCCCATCAAGGGTCACATCACCTTAGAAACCATCTGTCAAGTTTTTGACATTATACAGTTGGTGGAGCATCAGATTCTAATATTTCTGACTACCCCTCACAAAACTGAGTCAATGAGTCCCTGAATTAAAATGATCATATCTCCATGAGGGATGATTAAAATTACATAATTCTTTGTTTGTTTGGTAGCCCTGATCATGTATGTTATTCGGTACACCAATACCTTGTTTGGTTTTGTTGTTTATGGGAAGCTATTCAACAATGAATCAAAAAGTCCAAAACATTGACTCAGTTTTGTGAGTCACTGTATTAAAAGGGTTTTTCTGCACATGAATTTGATTCAGGAAAAGATTTTGAGGTCATTTTCCCTTCAGCGCACCCTGGACATATAATTTTGTCTTTTAGGAATAATTAAATTCCTTGGGAATTTTATGGTGCTATCAGGCATTTTCCCTAGCACCTCTTTGGATGGGTGTCCAAGTCACCTATGCCAAGTCAAGTAGTCTGCGACATACATGGTCATGACATTGATCCTCTTGGTGCTCAATATATGAGTCTGAGCCCAATAAATTGTGTCACGTCTCCTAAGAGAGACACAATCCATAATTGGGTTTCCTTTTTTGAAAAATGAAATGTGTGCAGAGGAACCATGCACATCACTTCCATCTTGTAAGAAGACACATATTGACAGTAATTGAGCATTACAGTTGGGTATGTAGTAGATGGGGTATAATCACATTTTATGTGTTTTTGACTTCCCATGACATACTACCTGATGTCTAATGAAGACTGCTCCTTTTCCTACTATATGAGTAGTACCCATGGCCGTTTGAACCAGAGTAAAGTCTTTTCTCAGTAAAGGCT
Source organism: Tricholoma bakamatsutake (assembly GCA_029959215.1). NCBI lineage: Eukaryota > Fungi > Basidiomycota > Agaricomycetes > Agaricales > Tricholomataceae > Tricholoma > Tricholoma bakamatsutake. The sequence goes on along the minus strand of CP114868.1, from coordinate 5,887,390 downwards.
CATAAGAAGCGAAATCTTTCATTTCACTAGTGAAGTGTTTTGATGCATCTGAATCCATGATCCAGTCAGCACCTTTCTTACAATTTCCATTTGCACACATAACACATTCATTAAGATGTAAATAGTTCAATGATACATTTAGTAGTGGTAAAATTTCACATGAAAAGTTTGCTTTGATCATTGGAATATTAATCTTTGTGCTTGTGGCAGAGAAAAGGACTGACCTTTCATCATATGCTTCTGTTTCAAGCAGTTCATCAATGAGCATTTCATCGACAGCTTTCCATACTTCCTCATCAGAAACCACAGGTTCTGATCCGAGGGAGACACTATCATCTTCTACCTCCACAATCCTTGGTTCTGGTTTGATCCTCTTCCTCTTACCTTCTCACACCATTAGGTGCTCTTCCAGCCCTCACAGATTTTTTGTGCTGCACAGGAGATTCATTTGCTCGAGGGTGTATCGAGCTTGCTAATATTCAGTGTAGACTGAATGAGAGGTAGAGGCTGCACCCGTATATGCCTGTGCAGGTGGTCTGCGGCGAGGATCCCTTGTATGAGTATGTTCACACTTCTCAATGTGCTGAATGAGTGGCATCAGTGGTATGATGGTGCCATTACCATTTATGGTAGTAAGGGATTGGAGGCAAGGTGGGTATGTTTCTCCTTTGGCTTTTCCTCTTTAGTCTTTCTGTCCCTGCATTGTCCACATTTTCAGGAAGAATCTCCACTGTTGCCCTGAGGTTGCCATTTGGGGTTTCCCCCTTTGCATTTGACAGTGGAAAGCTTGGTGGCCTGAGACGGGCCAGTGGGCTTCCCAACTGCTGTGCACCATGAGGCTTCAGCGACAATGGAGTCCTTGACATGTTTAAACATTAAGGCTCTAGTAGTAGTCATGTTAAGGACTGTGGCAGACAGAGAATCATACTCGTGCAGCACCGCAGTGAGTAGAATCATCACCTGAACTAGTTTGAGGATGGCGACGTTGGCAGCCATAAGGTGCTCAAATTTGTCAGCCATCTTAGCAATCTCTGGCACAGGATTCACAGCCGGAATTTTGATTGCTATTGCAGACCTAAAGTCCACAAAGACTTGGGAGGGGCCATCGACACCATAATCAGTGCAAATTAGATCCCACACCTCCTCAGCAGTGTCCTTGGTATTGGCATGCTGCTGAATGGAGGGGGCCAGGCAGAGCACTAGGCTACCAATAGCCTGGTCATTTTTGTTGCTCCAGGTCTGGAGCTTGGCAGTAGCATCTGCTACAAGCACAGCATTCATCGCCATCAAAGGAGGCGCCGGAGGCAGTTTTAGTTCCATCCTGCTAGTTATTTGCCAGAGGCCCTGAGACCTGAGCCATGCCTTCATGGAGTTGGCCCATTGCATGTAATTGGAGCCATCAAAAGTTTGTATGAGTTTTTCAAGGGTTGAAGACATGATTCTGTGGTGGCAACTGGTAAAAGCACTCAATCAGTCTTCTATCTAAGAAAACATGTTCCATAATCTCAGGCAAAAACACTCCTTCAGAGTGGTTAACCCTAGTCAACCTAGGTTTTTAAGTGCAGCTCGCAGGGAGCACAATGCAGCTCATGAAGTGCACAAGATTATAATTTGGAGACAATGAAGTCAATGTCGTTTGCAGCCAGTTAAGGTGCATTCGCGATGTGCCCAGCAGGGCCCATAACCTGTTGGAGGAGACTATATACACTGCACAGAGAAAGAGACAACATGTTCCTTATAACCTACCTGGGGTTTAGTAAGTCTTAGAGCTAGGGTTTAGCAGAGGTAAGAACACTATATGCCTACTACAGTACAGGTTCTCCTTTATCCATAATAAAGCAAGCATGGTCACGTGAAGGGGTCGTGGGAATGATGACAAACTCAGAAGGGGTGGGAGTTCCATGACTAACCCTCTACTGTGAGAAAATGATGACAAATATAAGTCATAGGTGGGAAATGAAATTCTCGGCTAATTTTTCGCCACCTCAAACTTTTTTTTTTGGCTCTGGGCTCATTGGCTATGTAGAATAATGTCTGCATGGCATGTAAGGTGCTATATTGCAGTGTTTGCTAAATAAAATTTGACTGAGGAGCAACCGTCATTCCATTTACTATGCTGTGAAAGCTGACTAAGCGAACCTCGCGGGCTGAACAAAATGCAAAAACCTGATCATGACCTCGGCACATGACGCAAATAAAATGATTTAGACACATCACTGTATTAGTCAGTAGCAAGTTGGTTGGCTCAATAAAATATGGTTACAATTTATAAATGAGGTCATTACAAAGTCAGGTCAGTATTGAAATAAGTTTGAATTGAAAATTGAGTTCAGGACAAAGTTAAATCAGTAAAATATAAGAGTTACAATTGAGTTCATTATGAAGTAAAGGAAATAAAAATTACCTGAATACAGTAAGTTTAAAAATTGAGTTCGTTACAAAGTAAAGTCAGTAAAATAACAGTTACAAATGAGCTCATTATGAAGTAAAGTCTTTGAAAATTAGTCTAGAAATGAGTCAAGTTTGAAAATGAGTCAGTAAAAAATAAGTCTGTAAAATGATCTTCGAAATAAGGCATTTGATATAAAATAAAATTACAGTTACCATTATGAAGTCAAGTCAATAACAATTAGTTCAATACAAAGTCATTATGCAGACTTACTAACAAGTTATAATTTGAGTTCGTTATAATGTAAAGTCAATAAATATTACTTTAATACTGACAAAGTGAAGTTGGAGATTTTTTACAAAATTTAAAGAGAGGAGAGGGAGGAGAGCAGGGGTGAGGGGGTGAAGTAGTGAGAGGGTGAGGGGGTGAAGTAGTGAGGGGGTGAGGGAGTAGGGGAGGGGGGAGAGGGGAGGAGGAGGATGGATGGAGAGGGGGGAGGGGGTGAAGTAGTGAGGGGGGGAGGGAGTGAGGGGGTGAGGGAGAGAGGGAGAGAGGAGGGGAGGGAGTGAAGGGGGGAATGGGAAATGAGAGGAAAAGTGGAGAGTGGGTGAGGATAAGAGAGTGGGAGAAGGGAGACAAAGTGAAGTTAGAGATTTTTTACAAAATTTAAAGACTGGAGAGGGAGGAGAGCAGGGGTGAGGGGGTGAAGTAGTGAGGGGGTGAGGGAGTAAGGGAGGGAGGAGAGGAGAGGAGAGGAAGGGGATGGGGGAGATGGGGGAGGGGGTGAAGTAGTAAGGGGGGGAGGGAGTGAGGGGGTGAGGGAGAGAGGGAGAGAGGAGGGGAGGGAGTGAAGGGGAGAATGGGAAATGAGAGGCAAAGTGGAGAGTGGGTGAGGATAAGAGAGTGGGAGAAGGTGAGAGGGGGGGGTGAGAGGAGGGGGTGAGGAAGAAGGGGGAGAGAGATGAGAGAGAGGAGGGGGGGAGAATGGAGGGTGCATAAGGGGGTGAGGGGGGAGGGTGCATAAGGGGGTGAGGGGAGAGGGGAGGGGGGAGGGGAGGGGGGGAGAGGGGGGGAGAGGAAAGGGATGGGGGAGAGGGGAGAGGAGGGAGGGGAGGGGGGGAAAGGGGAGGAGAGAAAGGGGATGGGGGAGAGGGGGATGAGGGAGATGGGGGAGGGGATGGGGGAGATGGAGGAGGGGATGGGGGAGATGGGGGAGAGGATGGGGTAGGTAGGCATGGGATGGGGGAGGGGATGGGGTAGGTGGACATGTGATGGGGATGGGGTAGATGGGCATGGGAACAGGAATGGAGTAGGTGGGCATGGGTATGGGGAAGGGGATGGGGATGGGGACAGGGATGGAGTAGGTGGGCATGGGCATGGGGAAGGGGAAGGGGAAGGAGATGGAGATGGAGATGGGGTAGGTGGAGATGGGGATGGGGATGGGGAAGGGGATAAACACCACAATCCCCCCACGTTGACTTGGGGCCAACGGTCCCAAGTCAACTGAAGAGTTGCGTACCATCTAAAAGTCAAATAAAAAGCTGTGCATCCATGAATAAAATGCAGTGAGGTGTTCATAATGAACACAGTGAACCACGTGTGCCGAAGGCACATTTAAAAACCTTGTCCATAATAAAAGGAGGATGGTCAGGTGACTAGGCCGTGGGAAGTGATGAGGCCGTGGGAGATGAAGAGGCCGTGGGAGGTGAAGAGGTCGTGGGAGTTGCTCTGAGTGGATGGGAAAGTGATAACCTACTTTGAGAGTCGTGAGACAATGATGACAAATATAAGTGAAAGGTGAGAACAAATGATAACAAAATTTTTTGGCTAATTTGGGGCCGGATCACAAATATAAATAACTAATGACATCAATTTCGGCTACAATATAATAGAATGCAGGAACAACATTTTCAGCTACATTGGGGGGATCAAAAATTTCGGGTAATTTTTTTTTTAATTGGGCCTGATGACAAATATAATTTAATTACTGGGTGTTGCCATGATGATAAATTTAAACTTTTTGGCTACATCGTGGGATGAAAATTTTCAGCTAATTTTTTTGGTGGGGGCCTGATGACAAATATATTTTGATTACTGGGTGTTGCCATGATGACAAATATAATAACTTTGTGTAGGATCAATATTTTCGGCTGATTTTTGGCCTGATGACAAATATGATTACCAAGTGTAGAAACCAAATTTTCGGCTGATTTTTGGCCACTTCTACCTTTTCTGCTCTCTTTCTGGCTCTGGGCTCTTTTCCAGTGGGGTTGTTTTTGCATTCTTGGGGTATCTGTAGACCAAGGTGAAGCTCTGTGAAGTCCTACCTCCCTGGCTTCTCTTTTTTCAACAAAAAGAGTGTCTGCCAGTTGTTTTTTGGACCTCTCTCAGGGCACAGTGTGCAGGGAGATTGGGCTGGCGGGTTTGCAGTTGCCTCCCCTTCCATTTTTGGAAGTCGCTCCACTATCAACTGCCACTGTTTGCACTGATTTCACAGCCTCCTACAAGAATCTCACCTCCTCTGCTGCTGTAAGAGAGCTCCCCGATTCCCATGGACCCAACTCCACCCAATACTCCTCGACGGATCCGGACGGCCATGCAGCAAACTGAATGGGACCAACGGACCTTGGATAGCCCTACTCACCACCGGACTCCACACCATGCTCGCACGATGGGCATTGCCCAGCCTTTGCTGCCAGTGCCACCACCCTATGGTGGTTTGCTGATTGGGAATGACACTGATCCTTTTCTTGCCCCTCCACCCCCACCTCCTCAATACAATCACCTTCCTCCTCATTTGGCACAGCAGCTGGCGGCACTTCCTCCCCTTCCACAGATTGCAAGAGGCAGGGGCAGAGGGAGGGGAAGAGGAAGGGGAAGAGGCTCAAGTCACACTGCTCCACCTCAGCCTATTGTTGCTCCTTTACACAATGCAGCTTTCCCATATTATTTTAATGCCCCTCCTGTTTTTGACCCTCCTGTTCCTGCCCCTCCAATTCCTGCACCTCCCATTCCTGTGGCAGCTCCTGCAATGGCCTGGACCGAACTTGCTTTTCAGCATGCTGCACTGCCTGCTCTATTTCCTGCTGTACGTTGGTTTATCTTTCACATAATGTATGTTATCTGACAATATCATGATCTAGCCTCCTCCTCCTCCTCCTCCTCCTCCTCCTCCTCCTCCAGTTTTTGATCCTCCTCCTGCTGTTCCTGCTGTTCCTGCTCCTATCGTCCCTCTTGCCAATATCCCTCTCCATGTAGGCTTATATATGTTCTTTTGAGTATATTAACTGACAATAATGATGATGTAGCATCCTGCTCCTGCTCCTCCTGTTTTTGATCTCCCTGCACCTGTTCCTCCCATTCCTGCACCTGCTATCCCTGTTTTTGATCCCCCTGCACCTGTTCCTCCTGTTTCTGCACCTGCTATCCCTATTTTTGATCCCCCTGCACCTGTTCCTGCCATTCCTGCTCCTGTTGTCCCTGTTTTTGATCCCCCTGCACCTGTTCCTCCTGTTCCTGCACCTGCTATCCCTGTTTTTGATCCCCCTGCACCTGTTCCTGCCATTCCTGCTCCTGTTGTCCCTGTTTTTGATCCCCCTGCACCTGTTCCTCCAGTTCCTGCACCTGCTATCCCTGTTTTTGATCTGCCTGCACCTGTTCCTCCCATTCCTGCACCTGTCATCCCTGTTGTTGATATTCCTCCACATGTATGCTTATGTCCTTTTTGGTCATGTCTTTATTTTATGACTGACTCGATTATCCCCAGGTGGCTCAACATATTGATCCTGCACCTGTTCCACTTGGGCCCCTCCCTCCTGCACGCCGTCCTTTTAGTCCTGACTGGCCTGTTCATTATCTGGGGAGAATGGATATTCAGTGTCCCAATTGTCATGCATTGCACTGGAAGGCTGAGCGTCTCACAGCATCCTCCAGTATAAATCCCAGATTTGGCATGTGCTGCTTGAGTGGAAAAATCATTTTGCCTCCTCTCCACCCTGTCCCACCTGAGCTTCTCCAGTTGCTCACTGCTCAGGATCACATTGGCAGGTCGTTTCGTGATCATATCCACACATACAACAATGCTCTTGCCATGACTTCCATTGGGCGCAAAATCGATGAGTCTGTTAATGAAGGTGAAGAGGCTGTGAACGATGGTGTTGGCCCCTATGTCTTCAAACTGCATGGCGAGCTGTCCCACAGGATTGGCTCTCTTCTTCCACAAGAGGGTGAATCTCCAGTGTATGCTCAGCTTTACATTTATGATCCAGCCGATGCAGCCAACTTTCACATGGCCAATGCCTGGAACACTCACCTCGATTACCACACTTTGCTCACCCTCCAGGACATGCTCCACCGTCTCCATCCTGCAGTTCAGATGTACAAGCAGGCCCATGAGCTCACCAGGAACTTGCCACCACACCAGCAGTGCAAGATAGCTTTGCACTTTGATCAATCCTGTGACCGTCGCCACTACAATCTTCCTGATGCCACCAACAATGAGATTGCGGTCATTCTTCCAGGTGATGGTGATCAGCCACAGAGCACACGTGATATCATTCTCTACCGCAGGCATGGCCCTTCCCTTCAGCGCATCACCGATGTCCATCCCCTCTATCCTGCTCTTCACTATGTCCTCCTTTTTCCTACTGGCCAGCTCCAATGGCATCCTCAAATCGAGTTTGCAGCTGCTAATGAAGGCGGTGCAAGGGTTCGCAAGCATGTGTCCAAATCAGATTTCTACTGCTATCGTCTCCACCCCCGACCGCCTGCTATCGAGCCTCAGCATATATTCTTGAGTGGAAAGCTCTTTCAGGAGTTTGTTTGTGACCAGTGGGCAACTTCAGAGCAGGATCGGTTGCGCTTTATCATGATGAATCAGGACACTATTCATGGTGAAGTCTATATGGGCTTGGCTGATGCTGTGGCTGCAAATGTGGATGCAGACACAGAGTCTTTCGGTCAAAGAATCATCCTGCCTTCTTCATTCGCAGGAAGCACACGTCATATGCAGCAGCTTCTTCAGGATGCCTTGGCTATCAATCGCTACTTCAAGGGTGGTGATCTCTTTCTGACCATGACTGCAAACCCCGCTTGGCCAGAGATTCAGGATGAGCTCAAGCCTGGGCAGACTGCTGCCGATCGCCCTGACTTGGTCGTTCGTGCATTCCATGCAAAGCAGAAGGAGATGATCAAAGACATCGAGGCTGGGATCTTTGGCAAGGCACTCTCTTATGTGTTTGTGATCAAGTTTCAGAAGCGTGGCCTGCCTCACATGCACTGCATTATCTTTCTTGATGGGGAGTCCAAGCTTCGCACTCCTGAGCAGATAGACAGCCTCATGTGCTCAGAGTTTCCTGACGACAATCCTGAGCTGCTCGAGTTGGTCAAGAAGTTCATGGTCCATAAACCCTGTGGTGCAGAGAACCCTACAGCTCCTTGCATGGTGAATGGACAGTGCTCCAAAAATTTTCCCAAGCCATTCAGGGATCAGACAACCATCTCTGAGGATGCCTATGCCTCCACCAGGCGTCGGAACACTGGAAAGACATATCAGGTTCGGGGAAAGCAGGTCGACAATCGCTGGGTCATCACTTATTCACCCTATCTCCTCTGGAAGTACCGCTGCCACATCAACATCGAGTCCATTGCCTCCATCAAAGCTGTCAAATACATCTACAAATATGTGTACAAAGGTCATGATCGCATCACCATGCAGTTTGGGACTTGCAACAATAAAGTCAAACAGTATCTGGACGCTCGCTACATTTCTGCCTGCGAGAGCATTTGGTGCCTCTTTCATTTACCTATGCACTCTGCTTCTCCCAATGTCGTCCAACTTCAGATCCACCTCCCTGGCCAGCAGTATGTCACTTGGAATCAGAACGGTCCACAGTCTATCCAAGAAATCGTCCAGCGTGCTGCACAGCATGACACCACCCTCACTGGCTATTTCAAAGCCAATCAGCAGTATCCAGAGCTTGCACAGGATCTTCTCTATCAGGACTTTCCCTCCAAATTCGTGTGGGATCAGAAAGCCCACAAGTGGAAGCCCAGACAGAGAGGGTTCGCTATTGGGAGGATGTACTACACTCAGCCTACTGCAGGTGAACGCTTCTACCTCAGGCTTCTTCTGACAGCTGTCAAGGGTGCAACATCATATGAACATCTGTGCACTTTTCAGGGAAATGTCTATCCCTCATTCAGAGAAGCATGTCTGGCACGTGGCCTTTTGGAGGATGACCAAGAGTGGGTGCAGTGTTTGGAGGAAGCAAAGTCCATGGCAACAGGTCGTCAGCTCCGGCAACTCTTTGTCACTATTCTTCGTGATTGTGCACCCTCTGATCCTGTCCAGCTTTGGAACACATACTGGCCCCACATTTGCGATGACCTGCGGTATCAGCTCCAGCACAACAATATCCGTCTCAACCCTACCGATGACGATGTGCAGGATTATGGCCTCTACTTGATCAACCAGCTTCTCTTATCCTCTGGCAAATCTCTCAGCAAGGATTGGCCATACATGCCTCAGATCACTCAGAATTGGGAAGCCAACCTCGAAAACCGGTTGATTGCAGAGCAGCGCAGATATAATGTTGTGGAGCAGGCTGAGTTGGCTGCACAGAACTTGGACACTTTCAATCCAGACCAGAGAGCTGTCTTTGAGGAGATCATGCATGCTGTCGACAACAAGACTGGCCAGACCTTTTTCCTCCATGGTCCCGGTGGCACAGGCAAAACCTTTGTATACAACACTCTGGCCCATCAGCTTCGTTCTCAGGGCAAAATCGTCCTCTGTATAGCATCATCCGGCATTGCTGCACTCCTGCTCAAAGGTGGCTCCACTTCTCATTCATGTCTCCAGATCCCTCTCATCATCAATGAGTCATCCACCTGCTCTATCTCCAGAGGTTCAATTCGGGCAAAGCTGTTGCAGGAGACTGACTTGATCATTTGGGACGAGGCACTCATGCAGCATCGTCATCTCCATGAAGCTGTCAACCACACTCTCAAAGACATTCTCCAATCTGATCAACCCTTTGGTGGCATTCCTATTATTTTTGGGGGCGATTTTCACCAGATCCTGCCTGTTATTGAGAGGGGTTCACGGCCTCAGATTGTTGGTGCTTCCTTGCAGCGCTCTGTTCTTTGGCAACATATTAAAGTTCTTCATCTCAAAATCAACATGCGATTGAACACGGATGATCTTGAAGAGCGACAGTTTGCAAAGTGGCAGCTGGAGGTTGGAAAGGGTGATCATACAGATGAGGGTGGCAACATCGAACTTCCCAACCATTTCAAGTGTCCTGAAAACACTCTGGCTTCCCTCATCGACACCATCTATCCTGGCATCTATAATCATGCTCAGCATCCCGATCAATACTTCTCAGAGTGGATTGTCCTGGCAAGCAAAAATGATGATGTGGATGATTTGAACCATTACATTCTTCAGAGGTTCCCTGGAGAGGAGCAAGTGTTTCACAGTGCAGACTCTATTGCAAACAATGAACTTCTGTATCCACCTGAATACCTCAACTCAATCAACTGCTCCGGTCTACCTTTGGCACACTTGGCACTCAAGGTTGGCGTCCCTGTGATGATACTTCGCAATCTCAATATTGCTGGAGGGGTCTGCAATGGTTCTCGAGGGATTTTGACTCGGATTCGGAACAGAGTGTTGGAGGTTCGGTTGATTACTGGAGATCATGCTGGAGAGAAGGTGTTTATTCCACGGATGCGACTGCAGCCAATCGAAGGACAACTCCCTTTCACTCTGTCTCGACTTCAATTTCCTGTTCGACTGTGCTTTTCAATGTCGATCAACAAATCCCAGGGACAGTCAGTGCAGCATGTGGGATTAGATTTCAGGAGTCCTGTCTTCACTCATGGGCAGTTTTATGTAGCGATATCACGAGTAAGGTCTGTGCACAACATCAAGGCAATATGGCCAAGTGACAGTGGAAGTGCAAAAACCAAAAATATTGTATATAATGAAGTACTATTAGAGTAACATAGAAATGATAACATAGAAATGAAGTTGTGACAGTGGAAGTGCAAAAACCAAAAATATTGAAAGTGCAAAAACCAAAATAATGAAGTACTATCAGACTAACATAGAAATGAAGTCATGACAGTGGAAGTGCAAAAACTAAAAATATTGTATATATTACTTATTAAACATGTTAACGCGTGCCGGAGGCACATTCCCAACCTTGTCAATAATAAAAGGAGAATGGTCAGGTGACTAGGCCGTGGGAAGTGATGAGGCCGTGGGAGTTGCTCTGAGTGGATGGGAAAGTGATGACCTACTTTGAGAGTCGTGAGACATGATGACAAATATAACTCAATGGTGGGAACCTTTTTCTCAGCTAATTTTCGCCACCTCTATCTTTTTTTTTTTTTGGGTCTGGGCACTTTTTCTATATAAAGTGTAAAAATTGAGTTTAATGACAAAGTGAAGTTGGAGATTTTTTACAACATTCAAAAGAGAGGAGAGGGAGGAGAGCAGGGGTGAGAGGGTGAGGGGGTGAAGTAGTGAGGGAGAGAGGGGGGGAGGGGGGTGAAGGGGGGAATGGGAGGTGGGAGTGGGTGAGGGGGTGATGGGGGAGGGGGGGGAGTGAGTAGGGGAGGGGGGAGAGAGGAGGAGGAGGATGGATGGAGAGGGGGGGAGGGGGGGGAGAGGGAGGGGAGTAGGGGAGAGGGGAGAGGGGGTGAAGGGAGGAGGGGGGTGAAGGGGTGAGGGGGAAGGAGGGGGGAGGAGATGAGGAGGGGGAGAGTGAGTGAGGGGGGGAGGGAGTGAGTGAGGGGGTGATGGGGGTGAAGTATTGAGGGGATGAGGATATGAGAGTGGGAGAACATGAGAGGGGGGGGTGAGAGGGGGAGTGAGGAAGAAGGGGGAGAGAGAGGAGAGAGGGGAGAGGGAGGAGGGGGAGGGTGCATGAGGAGGTGAGGGGGGAGGGGAGGGGGGGAGAGGGGAGAAGGAGGGTGGATGGAGAGGGAGAGAGGGAAGGGGGAGGTAGGGATGGGAAGGGGATGGGGGTGAAGTAGGTGGAGAAGGGGATGGGGGTGAAGTAGGTGGAGAAGGGGATGGGTATGGGGTAGGTGGAGAAGGGGATAAGGGAGAGGGAGAGGGAGAGGTGGATGGGGATGGGGGAGATGGGGATGGGGGATGGGGGAGATGGGGATGGGGGATGGGGGAGATGGGGATGGGGATGGGGGAGATGGGTATGGGGGATGGGAATGGGGAGGTGGGGATGGGAAGGGGATGGGGGCGAGGTAAGTGGAGAAGGGGATGGGAATGGGAGAGGTTGGGATAGCAGAGATGGGGATGGGGAAGGGGGAGAAGAGGATGGAAATGGGGGAGATGGTTATGGGGGAGATGGGTATAGGGGAGATGGGTATGGGGGATGGGAATGGGGAGGTGGGGATGGGAAGGGGATGGGGGTGAGGTAAGTAGAGAAGGGGATGGGAATGGGAGAGGTTGGGATAGCAGAGATGGGGATGGGGAAGGGGGAGAAGAGGATGGAAATGGGGGAGATGGTTATGGGGGAGATGGGTATAGGGGAGATGGGTATGGGGGATGGGAATGGGGAGGTGGGGATGGGAAGGGGATGGGGGTGAGGTAAGTAGAGAAGGGGATGGGAATGGGAGAGGTTGGGATAGCAGAGATGGGGATGGGGAAGGGGGAGAAGAGGATGGAAATGGGGGAGATGGTTATGGGGGAGATGGGTATAGGGGAAATGGGTATGGGGGATGGGAATGGGGAGGTAGGGATGGGAAGGGGATGGGGGTGAAGTAGGTGGAGAAGGGGATGGGAATGGGAGAGGTTGGGATAGCAGAGATGGGGATGGGGAAGGGGGAGAAGAGGATGGAAATGGGGGAGATGGTTATGGGGGAGATGGGTATAGGGGAAATGGGTATGGGGGATGGGAATGGGGAGGTAGGGATGGGAAGGGGATGGGGGTGAAGTAGGTGGAGAAGGGGATGGGTATGGGGTAGGTGGAGAAGGGGATAAGGGAGAAGGAGAGGGAGAGGGAGAGGGAGAGGGAGAGGGAGAGGGAGAGGGAGAGGTGGATGGGGATGGGGGAGATGGGGATGGGGGATGGGGGAGATGGGGATGGGGAAGGTGATGGGGGAGAAGAGGAAGGAGATGGAGGAAATGGGGATGGGAGAGATGTGGAAGGGGATAAACACTACAATCCACCCACGTTGACTTGGGGCCAATGGTCCCAAGTCAACTGAAGAGTTGTGTACTATCTAAAAGTCAACTAAAGAGTTGTGTAACCATGACACCCCAAGTCCAAAGGCAACTAAGGAGTTGAGTAACTGTAGTGGAATTAAGCATTGTATTATGTATATGCAAGCTGGCCCATGAAAATAAACCACCACTTACACATTCACAGACCGAGTCAAAAAATGCAATGAAGTGAACAATGTGCACTGAAGTCAAAAAATGCAATGAGATGTTGATAAAATTAATGAACACAGTGACCAACATAAGCCATACTTCACTCATGAGTGGTTCTGTGTAGCAATATCATGAGTAAGGTCTGTGCACAACATCAAGGCTATATGGCCAAGTGACAGTGGAAGTGCAAAAACCAAAAATATTGTATATAATGATGTACTATTAGAGTAACATAGAAATGAAGTCCATACTTATTAAACATGTTAACACATGACAGTGGAAGTGCAAATACCAAAATAATGAAGTACTATCAGACTAACATAGAAATGAAGTCATGATAGTGGAAGTGCAAAAACCAAAAATATTGAATATATTACTTATTAAACATGTTAACACGTGCCGGAGGCACATTCCCAACCTTGTATACATAATAATAAGGATGTCACATGACTCGGGAATGTGTTTACCACATGTATGCGCAGTAAGCACAGTAACATGTGTGTGCTGCATGTTGCCTTATGTATGCAGCATGCTTCTCAGGGTCTAATTTCAACATAATCTCACTAAATTTTACTAACTCTCAACTAATTATTGCGAATGTCATTAACTGTGCATGGAGCCAGATATAATTGTACTCAGAAAGTCTTGTGTGAGAAAGTCCATCCAACTGTCCAACTGTCCTGTCTGACTATTTGTGCATATTTTTGCACTGCCACATCTGAGGCTTTCAACCCACATCGCTCATCTTCTGGCATTGGACTTAGACTGTATGTTGGTCCCATATCTGTAAGGGGAAAGAGAGGTATCCCAGGTGTCTGGGCAATTTTCTGCATTATATCTGAACTTGTCAACCAACTCTGTGGGGCACATTACTTCACCAAGCTCAATGTCCATTGGGGTTACAACAATGTGCAGATAAAAGAAGGGGATGAGTGGAAGGCAGCTTTTCACATGAACCATGGTCTTTTTGAACCACTTGTCATGTTCTTTGGTCTCACTAACAGTCCTGCCACCTTTCAGACCATGATGAATGACATCTTCCATGATATCATATTGGCAGGTGTTGTGTGTGTCTACCTCGATGACATTCTCATCTTCACTCAAGACCTCGATGAACATTATTGAATCACATGCCTGGTGCTGGAGTGACTTTGGCAGCACCAACTCTACCTTTGTCATGACAAGTGAAAGTTTGAGAAGACATAAATCGATTACTTGGGCTTGATTATCTTGGATGGACAGGTGGAGATGGACCCAGTCAAGGTTGCTGGTGTTACAACCTGGCCCATGCCCATGAACAACAAAGAGGTGCAGTCTTTCCTGGGCTTCATCAATTTCTACCAGCACTTTATTAAAGATTTCTCACACCATGCATGTGCATTATTCAACCTCACTGGCAAGGAGGTATGGAGGTGGGAAAATGCACAGCAGGAGGCATTTGAGAAGCTTAAAGAGATGGTCACTTCCACTTCCATCCTTACCTTTGCTGATGACTTGCATTCCTTCCATGTAGAAGCTGACAGTTCAGACTTTGCAATGGGCGAAGTTTTGTTCCAACAGTCTCCTGAGGACCAGAAGTGGCACCCCATTGCCTTCTTCTCGAAGAGTCTCAGTGCTGTGGAACACAATTATGAGATCCATTACAAGGAGATGCTGGCAATAATGTGGGCATTGGAGGAGTGGCGACATTTCCTGGAGGGTGCTCAACACAAGGTCGAGATCTGGACAGACCACAAGAGCCTCGAGTACTTCATGACTGCCAAGAAACTTAATCATCACCAAGCCTGCTGGTCCCTCTATTTCTCCAGGTTCAATTTCTCCCTGAATCATCACCTGGGCCACAGTATGAAAAAGAATGATACCCTTTCTCATTGTCCAGACCACATGGATGGAAGCAATGACAATCAAGGTATTGTGTTGTTGCAAGCTGATCTGTTTACAGTCCATGTGCTAGAGGGTGTCACCTTGGAGGATGAGGAGTGCAGTATCCTATGTGACATTCATCATGCGAATTATAGCAGTTTACATGAGGATGCTGTGGCTCTGGCAGTGAAGGAGCTGAGAAAGGGATTCACTCCTTTGCTTTGTGCAGTAGAGTGGACAGAAAAGGATGACATTCTATACTTCCATGACCATATCTACATCCCTAATAATCCACAGCTTCAATGACAACTCATCTCTCAGCACCATGACTCACACATTGCTGGCCACCCCAGGCATTGGAAGACATTGGAGCTCATATCATAGAATTATTGGTGGCCCCAGATGTCTTGACTCATTGGTCAGTACCATCATACCTGTGATTTCTGCTGATGCACCAAGACTCCACAATGCAAGCCCATTGGCAAGTTACACTCCCTTCCTATTCCAGGGAACTGTTGGGATGTTGTCAGCATGGACTTTGTGGTGGAGCTGCCTGAGTCCAATAAGTTGATGCAGTAATGTGCATAGTTGACTCTGCTGGAAAACTCACTTCATCACCACTGACATGACTGTCACTGCACTTGAAGCTGCTCAACTCTACCTAACTGATGGACAGATGGAACATTTCAACCAGGAGTTGGAGCAGTACATTCACATCTTTGTCAATGAGGATCATGATGATCTTCTTCCAATGGCTGAGTCTGGATACAGCAATGATGTCCATACCTCCACCCAACAGACTTCCTTCCTCTTAGACACAGGGTGACACCCACACATGGGCTTCAACCTTGTCAAGCACCATTGCACTCAGAGATGGTGAATAAGTTCACAGAGCAAATGAAAGATACTTTGGAGGAGGCAAAGGCAGCTCTGGCTAAGGTGAAGGACAACATGGCATGCTTCTACAACCAATGCCACTTACCCACACCCACATAAAAATCATAGAAAATGCAGAATAGGGTGAAATAAAATATGAAAAAATATGGGACAAATGCAGAAAATTGCCCAGATGGCTGGGATGCCTCCCCTTCTCCTTACATCACCCCCCTTCTATGATGCATTGCCACGATGCATTCAAAATCGTATCTGGCCAAAGTTGGAGACTTGGATGCATTGAGGTGCAGAAGAATGTCGATGGTGGAACTCTTTGACCAGCTGTGGGGCATTCACATTGGACTTTGTGATCCAAGAATTCTCTTCATACCTGTAACCCTTCCAGTGTACCAGGTATTCAAGTTTGCCTCAGCATAAGCAGCTGTCTAGGATGGACTTGACCTCATACTCAGGTTTGCCTCCAATCACTGTAGGCAGTGGAGGAGGTCATGCCATACATCCAGAAAATGGATCCATGGGAGCTAGCAGCAGTTTGAGGACATGGAAGACAGGGTGTAGTCTGGATATTGACAGTGGTAGCCATAGGTGATAGGCATGCAACCCAATGCATTTGGTAATGAGGAAGGGTCCAAGGAAGCAGTGGGCAAGTTTCTTGAATGGTTGTGGAGTGGGAATGTCACTGGAGTTGAGGTAGACATGATCACAAACCTGGTACATGGGTGTGGGTGAATGGTGTTGGTTGTAGAAGCATGCCATATTATCCTTTGCCTTAGCCAATGCTGCCTTTGCTTTCTCCAAGGTGTTCTTCATCCGCTTGAGAACTTGTTCACCATCTCCAAATGCAATGGTGCTTGACAAGATTTGAAGCCTATGTGTGGGTATCAAAGGATTTCTTGGAAAAGACATCCTTGAAGTCATGCAGGTGAGAAAGCACAGAAATGGCTTTGGATGGTATAACACAAGTCAGAGAAAGGATGTGACACCTCTAGATGTCACCTGTCAGACCGACCATCAAATAGTTATAAAAGGACTGCCTGTTGAAGCAATTTGAAGCTAAAAGAATGTGTTTTGTGGAATTTTGAAGGATTTTGTGGCTAGATTGATGAGTTTGGAGTGTGCAAATATGTTCAGATGTAAAATTGAGGGACTATACGAGTGATAGAAGTGAAGCAAAGGTGAATCGAGGGAAACGAGAGTGAAAATAGCATAATACAAGGATCTTCAAAGAAATTTAGTGTAAAACACTAGACTTCAGACTAAATAAGACTAAACTGAACTCTCAAACCACTGTGATCTGGGAGGAAGACAATGACTTTCTTGTTTTTCTTTGTATTTAGTACATCTTTTTATATAAATAAAGAAACTACTTAAAAAGGCTAGAGAACATGAGGCAAACATGTGGAAAACTTGAGGCAAAAGACAATAGAAGTACATATATTAGAACAATAAAGTGAGACTAGAAAGGGTGAATATAACACATGATGCATGATGAAGAAATAATAAGAAAGAATAGCTAAAAGTGGATTGTTTTTGTTATAAATTGCATAAAACATTGGAAACTGCTTTGAACTGATTGTATGTGTGCACATGCAGTCAAAATATGTTCAATATACTTGAGATAGTGTCTCATGCATCCAGCATGCATCCGAAGATTATTCAAATAGGAAATACTGTGTCCAAAGATGTTTTTTGAGGTTTGAGGTTTTTTGAAGATTTTTGAAGTTTCTTCAGACTTGTTTGAAAACCAATATCACTGCAAAATTGGTTCAGAACTTATTAACAATGTTCCAAGTGTATATTCTGAGCTGTATGAAGCATTCAAAGTCAATTGAAAGTGCAAAGATTGATATATCAGTGCTTGAACTGTGCTGGGGACCTATCACTGTGAGGTGTTGGGAAATATTCAAGGTGGCATGCACCTCATGCGAAGGGTTAATAGCGGTGTAGAAAATTTGGTCACCTTCCTCAATCTGCTCCACCACCTGTTCATCAGAGCCAGAGTCAGATGCAAGATCTGGAACATCTTCCCCTGTTTCCCCAGTTGAGTCACAGCAAATAGAGCCTGTTCAGTGTGGTCCTTGTAGTGGAGGACTAGATCTACAACCTCCTGAATTGCCCCAGCTTCATTTGGGAATTTGTCCACATTGTAGATGGGTATGGGTTGAGACAGCATACAGGTGTTAAGTCATTTTTGTTGGACTAGGTGAGAGTTGATGAAAAGGCCCATGGCACCTGAGTCTAAGAGAGCAGAGACACTGAGTTGCCCCATATCTGTAGCCTGCAGCTCAATTTTCAATTCTAGTGAATGTTGGGAGGGTGTGGACACCACAATGTACTTGCATGGTAACTTGTGCTCCCAAGATTTTAATCTGGGAAGAGGAGGAGCAGAAGTCAGTGGAATGGGTGTGACTTCCATTGAGCTGAGGGATTTAGAGAGGGAATTGGTCATGGAGTAAAGTTTTTCCTGTGGTGGGTCGACCAGCAGGACATCAAAGCAGTTACTGCTAGGCAGCAAGGGTGGACAGTTGGAGGGATCGGTGATAATGCTTGACCTGGAAACCTAACAAATACCTGTCAAAAGGCCTAAGAAGTATAACACAGGCTAGAGGAAGGGTGTGAGTTGGTACTAAATATCACCGCTGATACCCAAAAGTTGTAGTGAGTGACATGAAATGATGAGGTGCATTGCAAATAGTCTTTAGAGGCATATGAAGAAGTTCAAAAGAGTTCAAAAAAGGTTTGAAGATGTGCAAAATAGTTCAAAGAAGGTTCAAAGGGGTTCAAAGAGGTTCAAAGTAGTTTCAAGGAAAGTCAGAGATGTTTGAAGTGGTTTGAGGTATATTGAGAAATGAGTATAGCGAATGGGAAGTGTTTTTTGAGAGGCAATAGGCAATATGCAATAAGTCAAAGGCAAATATGAAAGTTTGAGGAAGTTCACGATATTTCGCAGAACTTAGAGATATGACATGAGGCTAAAACTCAAGAGAATGACTCTTAAATTGAATGATAATGGAGAGGGTAACTTGTTCTCTGTTCCCTTGGTTTCCATTCTAAGTAACTAGTACAAGTCTATATACAATTTGAAGAGATAGTACTAAAAAGGAAACAATAACATGTGGAAAACATGATGCAATATATACAACAACAACGACTTCGTAAATCATAAAACAAATAAGAAATGATAAATAATTGAAACATACAGTATCCCCATATAGTAAAAGTACTTATTTTTTTGCTTCAATATATCATTGAAGCCTCTAAGCACTATTATCATGTCCTAAGTCTCTTGTCGTCTCTCCTCATGTCCAGTAGTGCTTGATTTGCAACGCCGTAGTTCGTATCAGATGTGCCATGTGTATTGAAAGGATTTTAGGATAGATATATGGTGGCTGACATCATTCAAAGTGGTGCAAAGTGATTCAAAGGTGTTCAAAGTGTCACAAAATTGTTTGAAGTCATTCAAAATTGTTCAAAAGTGTTTGAAATGGTATGAAATAAGTTTGAAACCAAATTTGTGGCATTTGTAGAGGTTGGGAGCAGGTGTTGTGATGTCTCGATATGATTGGAACCTTTCCCAGACCTTAGAGTGTGCAATGGACCTATCATCAGGGGCATGTGTAGCATCAGTAGCATGGAGTGTAGTGTTAAAAGCTGCATTCATAAGTCAGTTCTCATTGCAGAGAGAAGCAGCTTCATACTAAGCATCAGTATTGTTATCAGCTGGGCACCCTTCAACATCTATCTGTGCAATCTGATTCTGACCTCTCGATTGAGACCACAATGAACTTTAACCACCACTGGTAGCCCACTCCCATATCCTGCCATATCCACTAAGTCTCTAAACTCATTGATGTAGTCATCTACAGATCAGTGTGCTTGGTAGTACAAGGATGACTCAGGATGCATTGCAGCTTGTTGGCATTCATGGAGAGAACAGAAATGTTATACAAACTCCTCTCAAAAGTCATCTTAAGAGGAGAAAGGGAGGAAACCAAGTTTCTGGGCTTGGCACAAAATGTGGTCAACATAGAAGTAGGCATGCTCAGACTTCATGTATGTGAAGGCCCAATAAATTTTTGCAATGTCATTTAGAAACTGACTAGGATAAAGACTGATGTATAACTCACAGGACTTGAGGAAAGAATGTCTATGAGAGCATGGACCATTAAAGTCAGCAGGGAGGGATGGTTTAATCTGTGTGCCAGTGGTATTAGGTAGAGCATTGATGCTGGGAGTGGTTAGGGTCAAAATAAATGGAATATTAGATGATGGACTAGGCTGTAGGGCATTAACAAAGCTTTTGATACATGATTTGAGCAATTCAATTTGTGTGTGCAATCCGATAACGGCACCTTCGAGTGTTTCAAGATGCATTTTTGGGCATCCATGGCACATGGCAGCATGTTGAGCAAAGATAAGTGTGTACTTAAGGCAGGGGTGTTGATCACATCCTGGGCAACATCCTGTATGTGTAGGAGATGTTATATCCACAGTGTGCTTTGATTCCGGGCCTAGGGAGAGAGTTTTCTACTGTAAGGGCAACCTCAAAGCCTCACTTAATAATGAGCTAACAGAGGGGAATCCAAAGTTGATATTATACTACATAATACAGACAGTCCAGGTGCACCTAACAGAGGGGAATCCAAAGAGAGAAAAAACTCTAAGGACCCATCTGTTGATGCCCAGTATATGTGATAGAGCTGAAAATCAAATAGTAAGCTAAAAATAGCAAAAATGTGGAAATAGGCAGATCAAGCTATGGGATGACATCACCTTGATGGGTAAACATCCAGAAGGGATCCTGCCTCTAAGAATAGAACTGTCAACATGTACCAACATGGGAAAAACTGAAAAATAATCATAAAATAGGAATAAAATCATAGAAAATCATAGAAAAGGCAGAATAGAGTGAAATAAAATATGAAAAAATATGGGATAAATGCAGAAAATTGCCCAGATGCCTGGGACACCTCTCCTTCCCCTTACAGATTACCACCCAGAGGCTGATGGACAGACAGAATGTGTCAACCAAGAGCTGGAGCAGTACATTTGCATCTTCATCAATGAGCATCAGGATACAACAGACTCCCTTCCTTTTAGACACAGGATGACACCCATGCATGGGCTTTGAACCTTGTCAAGCTCCATCGCACTTGGAGACAGTGAATAAGTTCACAGAGCGGATGAAAGACACTTTGGAAGAGGCAAAGGCAGTTCTGGCCAAGATGAAGGATGACATGGCAATCAACACCACTCACCCACACCCACATATAAGGTTGGTGATTGTGTTTATCTTAACTCCAGTGACATCTTCACTACTCAACTGTCCAAGAAACCCACTCATCGCTTCCTTGGACCCTTCCCCATCATCAAATGTGTTGGGTCACATGCCTATCACCTACACCTTCCACCATCCATGTCCAGACTCCATCCTGTCTTCCACATTGTGAAACTCCTCCCAGCCCCTACAGATCCATTCCCAGGACATCACTCATGCCCTCCTGCTCTGCCTACAGTGAACCACAGTATGAGGTCAAATCAATTCTGGATAGTCAATTGCATTGGAGAAAGCTCAAGCACTTGGTGCATTGGAATGGCTATGGGTATGAGGAGAACTCATGGGTTGAGAAGTCTGATGTACATAAATACTCCCCAGCTGGTCAAGGAGTTTTATAATTGGCATACTTTGGCACCTCAGCACAAGACTTTAACCAGATATGATTTTGAATGCATTGGGGTGATGCATCATAGAAGGGAGGTGATGTTAAGGGTACTGGAGGTGTCCCAGGGGTCACAGCAATTTTCTGTGTTCATCCCTTTTTTTTTTCCTTTTTTTTCACCTTATTCTGTGTTCTCTATGATTTTCTATGATTTTATCTCTATTTTATGATAGTTTTCCTGTCTTCCCACATTTGTATGTGTTGACAGTTTTATTTTCAGAGGTGGGGCCTCTTTCTGATGCTTATCCATCAAGGTGACATCATTCCATAGCTTTGATCAGCCTATCTCCACCTTTTTCTATTTATTTGATTTTTGGGTCTTTCACAATGATATACTGGGCATCAACAAATGTTTTCTCTTTGGATTCCCCTCTGTTAGGTGCACCTGAGGTGTCTGTATTATGTAGCATAATATTAACTTTGGATTCTGTTAGCTCACTATTGAGTGAGGCTTGAGGTTTGCCCTTACAACTATTAAGTGAGGCTTTGAGGTTGCTCTTACACTATTCCTGTCTATGGATCACACTACCTTCCTATCAATTTTCTTCATACCTGGTCCTTAGATGCTTTTGACATGTACCATGTTAATAACTTCATTGATTATCATGCTAATGAAATGATTTTCTAGAGTTTGTCTAGACTTGTGGTGTATAGTACAATGATAGTCAAAAATATGACAGTTGTGGCTACCATGACAGGTGTGGTAGATTTTGGAGATTATGGCTTTGTTGTTGCAGCACTGGCTCTATACACTGTACATGCCATACATATCATACAAGCCATATGCTACCAGCACTGCCAGACAGTGTGTGGTTTTCCTGATGCAGGCTGGATAGGGGGGGTTCAATGAACAGTGATGGACAAATGAAGTACAGATGGTATACCTGTGTGCATTACCCACAAGGATATGTGTACCCTCACAACCCCCAGGTATGTAGGGGTAGTGAAAAAATACCCAGGGGTTACCCATGCCAATCTCTACCCAGAATCAGCACTGCGCAATCATTGTATGAAAACACAGCCTTGACTTCACCATATGTCCTCCCCCACGAAAAAATGATGTGCCATCGGCGATATTAAGACCTCTTCGAAAATCGTGTCCATAGACGGCATTGCAAAGTGGCCATAGAAGCAATTCAGCGACTCCCATCATACATTAGACCGATAAGCATCGTTCATTGTAGCACACAAGCACAACGCCTGAGTTTAAACGATGACCACACATCGCGACATCTAGAATCCCGCGTTTCTCATGCCTCCTAAAGACGGGAAAAGCCAACCCTTCGGCCACAGCCCGACATCGCCAGACCAATGCATTATGTGCAGTATTAGTTGAGTATTATGTAATTACATGCTAGAGCATCCTGCTTAGATTTGAATCGAAAGCAGTTGTGCATGTGCACTGGTATCCTCCATGGTGCAGGAGACCGGAGTATACGTAGTGATGCGACGAGTTTGGCCCCTTAAAAAATGGCCCGATCTCCCGATCAAAACTGCGTAACAAAAGGGGAAAAAGTTTAGATGGTACGGATTGTGTCGCGATCCTCCTTGCATATGGATAATCGAGACGGAATCTTGACGAATGGAGTCAAAAATTGAAAAAGTGGCGATTTCCTGATCGGACGATTATGCTGATGTCGTGATGCTGTTTGCCACTTTTCGAAGCTTCTCCTAGCACTACCGTTTGTGTGACGTGCCGGTGATTGGCCGTGGACATGCGGGGAAGTTGGAGGGAGTGCACAAAGCATGAGGTGATCCTGGGGGCTGAGCTACAGTGTGAGGGCATGAATTTATGGGTGGACATTCAAGTCTTTTGGATTCACCGTGGCTGTTGGCAATGGGGGAACTTTTGCTCCCAAACAAAATTAAACTACATATTATGAAATGCGCTACTAATTCGTGGGATTAATCATTCTTCACGATGTTGACCTTGAGGGGTGTGCCAGTGACAGCGGTCGCACTTGCATTGAGTCTACATGGACTGCGCAAAAAATCACTCTCTCCTGATGGGGCACTGACCGCGTTTGTTGTCGGAATGGGAACGATGGCGGGAGAATTGAAGGTATTTGGTGTAACTCTGATTGGGTTCTACTTGTTGGGGAGCCGGGCTACCAAGTGTAAGTATGAATGAATTACAAGGAAGGAGTAGGGTTGACATTTATGATGTATAGATGGAAAGAAGACCAAGGCAAGATTGGAAGAAGGTTATGAAGAAGCCGGATATCGCAACGGATGGCAGGTACTTTGCAACAGCGTGTGGGCGTTCATAGCCGTGGTACTCTGGAACGCAATGTACTCTCCAGACAGCATTCAGGCAAGATTACTCGGGGGACTGATAAAGTCGAAGCAGCAAGCATACACGTCAGATGGGTGGTGTGCAGTGAAGGAGGGATGGAGCCGTGGGTTAATATTTGCAGTTCTGGGACACTTTGGGTGCTGCCTTGGGGACACGCTTGCGTCAGAACTTGGGATTCTGTCAAAGAGACCACCGAGACTAGTGACGACCTGGAAGGTTGTACCTCCGGGGACAAACGGGGGCATGACATTAGCTGGGACGATATGGTCCATGATGGGAGGAGCGGTGATTGGGATTCTGATGGGGGTGAGTCTGGTGATTGAGAATAAAGCTTGTGATGTGTGGATATTGGGGGCAATGACAAGCTGGGGGGTGTTTGCGGGAGGGTTCGGGAGTCTTGTCGATTCGGTTCTGGGGGCAACTGTACAGGAGACGCGGTACTCGACAGAGAGGCATTTAGTATTGCAGGACGGGAGACAGGGCAGAGTGATCAGTGGTGTCGACGTTTTAAGTAATAACCAGGTAAATTTGGTATCCAGTTTATTGACTTGCCTAGTTGTAGCTGTGATCGCGTCACTCTAGTCTCAACCACCATGTCTGAACCAGAAAAACGCGATGTGCGCAATCCTTTGCTCTTCGAATGTGCTTGGGAGGTAGCAAACAAGGTCGGAGGCATCTACACCGTCATTAAAACAAAAGTTCCTGTCACCGTATCCGAGTTTGGTGACAGATACTGCCTCATCGGTCCCTTATCATACAAGTCTGCTCCTATGGAAGTAGAGACAGAAGAACCAACAGATCCTCATCTCACCACTGCCCTCGATGTCATGCGTTCGCAAGGTGTAAAAGCCCTCTATGGCCGATGGCTCATCGAGGGCAATCCACATGTCCTCCTCTTCGACACCGCTTCCATGTATTCCCGCCTCGATGAATGGAAGGGAGATTTATGGAATCTAGCAGGCATACCTAGCCCACCAAACGACCACGAGACCAACGAGACCATCATCTTTGGCTATCTTGTTGCCTGGTTCCTTGGCGAAGTGAGTCTTTAGTCACATTAAACTTTTCCCTGTCTTTACTTTGTCTAGTATGTTGCTCGCCAACTATCTACTGCAGTTGTCGCTCACTTTCACGAGTGGCAAGCTGGCGTCGCCATCCCTCTTTGCCGAAAACGGCATGTTGACGTCACTACCGTATTTACCACACACGCCACTCTTCTCGGCCGTTACCTCTGCGCTGGCTCTGTCGACTTTTACAACAATCTCCAGTATTTCGACGTGGACCACGAGGCTGGAAAGCGCGGCATATACCACAGATACTGCATTGAACGCAGTGCAACCCATTGTGCCGATGTCTTCACCACCGTCTCTCACATCACTGCTTACGAGAGTGAGCACCTCCTCAAGCGGAAACCCGACGGCGTCCTACCGAATGGTCTGAATGTCGTCAAGTTTCAAGCAATGCATGAATTCCAAAATCTGCATTCAACTGCTAAAACCAAGATCAACGAGTTCATCAGAGGTCACTTTTATGGTCATTATGATTTCGACCTTGATAATACTCTCTATGTGCGTATCCCCGCTTTCCTGTTGTTGTTTTCTACTCATTTTTGCTACTGTAGATGTTCACTGCGGGTCGGTATGAATACCGGAACAAGGGCGTCGACATGTTCATCGAATCTCTTGCCCGCCTCAACTACCGACTTCAAAGGGCAGGATCTACGGTCACCGTCGTCGCATTCATTATCATGCCTGCTGCAACGCACTCTTACACCATCGAAGCACTCAAAGGTCAAGCTGTCATAAAACAGCTACGAGACACCGTCACCGAGATCCAACACCGTATCGGTGCGCGTCTATTTGACCATGCCGCACGTTTTAACGGGTGCGCGACATGCGTATGACATCACGACTATGACTTAACCTTGTCTATAGCGACCAAAAAGCCATTCCGACACCGCCAGACTTGCTTTCGGAAGAAGATCAAGTCCTCCTAAAAAGGCGCATCTTTGCCCTAAAGCGAAACTCACTGCCACCCATAACAACCCATAACATGGCAGACGACGGGAGTGACCCCATTTTGAATCAGATCCGTCGTGTTAAACTTTTCAATGCGAGCTCGGATCGTGTAAAGATTATTTTCCATCCTGACTTTCTAAACTCGAATAATCCGATACTGGGCTTGGATTACGAGGAGTTTGTCAGGGGGTGTCATTTAGGCGTGTTTCCGAGTTATTATGAGCCGTGGGGGTATACGCCTGCAGAGTGTACTGTCGTAAGTCGCAAGAGTCCCATGCGTTTCCACGACTAAGAGAACCCGACTATAGATGGGCATTCCGTCTGTGACAACCAACCTATCAGGCTTCGGTTGCTTCATGCAGGATCTTATCGAACGACCGCAAGACGAGGGATGTTATATCGTCGATCGGCGGATGCAGTCTGTTGAAGACTCGGTGAACCAGCTTGCGGACCACATGTTCACGTTCTGCAGTAAGACGCGGCGGCAGAGGATCAACCAGCGCAACAGAGTAGAGAGGCTGAGTCCGCTGTTGGACTGGAAGAATCTTGGAATTGAGTATAGTAAGGCGCGGCAGTTGGCGCTAAGGCGGGCGTACCCTGATGCGTTTTATGGAGAGGGCGATGCGGTGTGGGACGAAGAAGGAAATGATTATTTCAATGGATTGGAGCGAGCTACGTTGGGCAGTATGCCGCCGAGTCCCAAGTTCAGGGGGACGGCAACCCCAGGAGACATGGGGACGCTAACAGAAGAGGCAAGTTGTATTGTATTTCTTTTGTTCTTTGTGTAAGGCTGATGGATGGTGGTGACTAGATGCAGTCCTTGAGTACGAGCGATTACAGAGGCTGGTCACACGAGGATGAAGAGGATTCATATCCTTTGTATGTACATTGCTCTGCTTGCCTGTCATGGTATTGATCAACGCATCTGTGCAGCCCGCTGGTAATGAAGGTGCGCTCTCGATCGGGATCTGTGATAAGCGGGGCAAGTACACCGGGAGGGGGAGCCTTTAAGAGTTTAAGTGAGGGTGATTTGAAGAAGGCTGATGCAGCGCTGAGTCAGGTTAACGGACGTGGCTAGTTGGAGGTGGGCCTGTAGTCTCATGGTGACTGTACGGGGAGATGGAGCCTTGGGCGAGAGTGGACATTGGCGGTCGGTGTTCTCACTCATCCTATGATGGGTTTGCACCCCACCTGATAAATAAGTACGAGTTTGTAGGATGCTTCCTTGCCTCCTTGGACCTTTACTATATTTATTTGAGCACATAAAACATGTACACTATGACATACTGCCATATAAGGTATTTCTGCGTAAAATAGCCCAATTTGGTCTCTGTTGTGAGGTATTTACTACTTCTCGACTGTACAGTTCCACCAGCCACCGAAACACAGCCACTACATGCAACAGTGTATTATGTAACCAGAGAAGGTAAACCTTGTCCTCAAGCAATGGCCACCACGAAACCGACAAAAGCCAAGGCGGCTGCCTCCAAATGTCCGTCTGTCTGGAGCCATCGTCTCTTTTGTTTTGTAGCTGATGCAAGTGGAACATAGCAAAATCAGCGCCGAAAGAGAGCAAAGCCAAGGCTGCGAAAAAGGCCGCCCTTCAAGGTGTCCACTCTCACTCCTCCAGGAAGACACGGACGTCGGTGTCGTTCCACCGCCCGAAGACTTTGAGACTTGCGCGTGATCCGAAATACCCCCGCAAGTCGATTCCTCATGTGCCGAGAATGGACCAGTTTAGGACGATCGTTTCGTGAGTACCTCTGTATCTTATGGCGGGTATGTGAGGGAAGTGGAGATATAGATGGCGGTCGAGTTCAGTGGTCTTTGGCAGAGCTCTGGTGTCTTGTTCTTGTTCTTGTTCTTGTCTGGTATCATTTCTCGTGGTTGTTCTTTCTTGCTGATGCAGTGGCATACAGTCCGCTGAATACCGAGTCTGCGATGAAAAAGATTGAAGAGCACAACACGCTCGTGTTCATCGTGGATGTCCGGTCGAATAAGCGTCAAATCAAGGATGCCGTGAAAAAGCTGTATGATGTCCAGGCTGCCAAGATCAATACTCTTATACGGTGCGTGGAACTTGTTCCAAGGCTTTATAATGTTCTACTGATGGAGGGCTTGGGCGAGTAGGCCTGACGGCAAGAAGAAGGCATACGTGCGCCTGACGTCCGATCATGATGCACTGGATGTTGCTAACAAGGTCGGCTTCGTCCTTTTTTCATCTGGAAATTGTTTTAACTGATGGGTGTTGATTAGATTGGCTTCATCTAGAGGTATTATATGTATGCAGTCTATGATTTGTATACAGTCTATGATTTGTATAACTGTACGTAGACATGACATGAATCACATGATTTCCCGAATAGTGCCGGGAAGGTGCAGTCGGACTGCTGCTCGTTGTTGCAAACGACGATGAAAGGCATTCAGCAACGACTGTGCACTGTGCTCTCGCCGCCGTCAGCGAGACCTCGTCTGTATCACACTTGCACTGCTCTTCCGCTTTCTTTCTTCGATGCTCCGCAACCCCCGACGCCTACGTCTCGCCTGCATCCTCGCATCCCGTCCGAGCCAAAGCATTCCCAGCTCGCACTTACTCTTTCTCCCCCTCCTGACCAGGATCTTGCTTCCATCTTTTACACACCGAATGTCCAATTCCTTTCTCTTCCAAAATATACATCAACCACTTCTCCCTTGACCTCCACCAAACCCACTTCCCGCACCCGCATCAGATACCAACTCGACGTGGGTGCCTATGGCATTCCTAAACGTCGCCGCAACCATACTCCGCCCCTAAAGTCTTTTCAAACTTACGTCCCAGACGATTCCAATCTTGCTGTTTCTGTCGGCGAAGATGCCTATTTTATTCGCGATAATGCCATAGGAGTCGCAGACGGCGTTGGCGGTTGGGCACGGTCGCCTTGCAATCCCCCCGACTTATCCTTTCCTTCTCCCAGTGCGCTCTTCGCACACCGTCTCATGCACTACACCTCTGACGAATTGTCTTCTCCACCACACCACAATTCTCTACAACAGTCAGACGATTTGAACCCTGCCTCCCAACTCGAATCACATCTCTCCGACCTTTCCGAAGGCATCGACGTCCTGCAGATCCTCGAACGCGCTTACGAGCGCACAGTCAATGCGCATGTACACCCACAGTCCAACGGCTCTACACCCCTCCATACGGGCTCTTCAACTGCTCTTGTGGCTGTTCTCGACCATGTTCACGTACCACCACCTGTCGACCGCGTGTCTGCTGCAGCCTCCGAAAGCCATCCGCCCTCCACCACACCCTTCCTGCCCAAGTCAAAGAACGAACCAAAAGTGGAGCTTGAATCACCGACTTCACCAGTTCCCGTTATCAAGATCGCACACATCGGCGACTGCATGGGCATGCTCGTGCGCGGAGAGGAGATTGTCTGGCGGAGCGAGGAGATGTGGTGGGCTGTAAGCCATTTTCAAACTGTCCATATTCCTATATCTAATATCCTTTTATACAGTTCAACACCCCCGTACAACTATCTCCTCCTCCTCCTTCATGGCCTCCACAACCATCAACCACGCAACCCGCATCTTCATCAACACACTCTTCCCTCCTATCCAGCACCTCCTCCCTCCTTTTCCCTTCCCCTCCCCCTTCCCCATCACAACCCTCGTCCCAATCCCGACTCTACTCTACCATCCCCACTCCCCGCCGTACCCCATCACCACCACCCCTAATAACCCCCCGCACAACTGCCCACCTCATAACACTCCCCGTCCACCCAAACGACATCCTCATCCTCGCCTCCGACGGACTAAGCGACAACCTCTGGGACGAAGACGTCCTTGACGAAGTCATCCGTTTCCGCCGAACTTGGGCTCCATCTGAACCAGAGTCGATACTGGGCCCAGACCCTGAACAAGTAGCCGGCAGTTTAACGATGGAAACGTCCACATCCTCCATTTTGCCTATGCCGCCAGCGCCGATGCCGACGCCTACCCCCACGACGGATGCTCTCCGACGGCATTCCCTTGCTGGCATGCTTTCTGAAGCCTTGTGCTCACGTGCTCGACGCGTGTCGGAGCGTCGTGTGAGTCCTGGTGCGAAGAAACCTGTTGTAGATTCTACGGATGGACGTGTAGAGATGGAAGGAGGGGGGATGGATCATGCTAGAACTAATGCCGGTATAGACATAGAGGAGGACGAAGTGCCTTTTGCGAGGAGAGCTAGGGAGGTTGGGAAGGTGTTTAGAGGTGGGAAACGAGATGGTGTGTTTAGACTTTTTTTTTTTTTTTTTGCGCATTGTCCGTCTGGTGCTGATTTTCGTTCCGTGCAGATATATCGGTGTTGGTGGCGGTTATATCGCCCACACCCATACCCACGACGGCTCAGCCTTGATTGAATTATTTTGTCCCATCCATCACTCTATGTATTCATGCATATCCCTCAAACATATACATATTATTTACTCACTTGTGCGATAAACCGCATCTCGCACTCGCGGACATCTGTAATGTAAATGACTCGCTGTACAGAAATTAGGCATTCTTGCATTTAAAGTGAACGCTGGAGTCGTATCGAGGAATTCAAGAGATTGTGCTACAACAGCGGAGTTGTGTTATAACTGGAGAAGACCGTTGTGCAAGGAGGCTCCCAGGCTGCCGCATGATCCATGCCCAGGCATTCGAACCTTCTTCGCCGTCACAGTACGGTAAAGCTGCACGCACCCCTGTGATTCAAGGCCAAACGAGTGGCCGGAATCTGGAATCTGAATGTATATCAACCTGACGTACTCAAGCCTGCGATCGCGACATGATCACGTCCATATATATCTTTCATCTTTCATCATAATAATCTTCTTCAACGCGTACATATTACAATCACAAATTTGCTTATACCGCATGAGACATTTACAATTTCGCCAAAACCTTTTCAGCGGCGGTGATCGTGAGGTTTCCCGGCACAGGCTCAACGTCAATGGAAAGAACCTTGTTGTCCTGCGCGACGATCACATAACGCTATTGGGAGTTGGAATCAACGACCAGACTAGGAATGAAGGCGAACTGTTCAGCTTACATGTGAGCGGTGGGTGCCAAGTACAGCCGTCGCATCGAACGTCAGGCCAGCGGCTTTTGAGAACTCGCCAGAATCATCCGCGATGAAGTGGACCTCTTAAGTATAATAAGAGGCATAAGACACGAGTGCCATACGAGAAAGGAACAAATACACAAAACTCACTGGTGCCCTCGGGCGCAAGTAGATTCTTCCATGCTCTATTATCGCGATCAGCATTCAAAGAAAGAAAGAAAGTAGAAGTGGAGTTGCACAACGCACTGGGTAACAAACACGTCATTGATTGCAACGACGTAGATTTCGTCCACGCCTTTCTCCTGGAACTTCTGGAACGCACTGATGTATCCAGGTACCTGGGCACTACATGTCCCAGTGAACGCGCCTGGAACGCCGACCTGCGCATGCCATTGAACGTACTTATCAGTATACCTGAATGGGATATGACACGATCATAATACGCACGATGATGCTCTTGCCTTGCAACACAAAAGGCTCCGCCTTGTCCGGTGCGAATTCCTTGACGGGGACGGCGGGGATGGAGGCACCAGCTTGAATGGGAGACATGCTTTACTTGAATGGAAGGAAGAACTAGGGAGAACTTGTGATAACAGCCATCGGGCAATTTCTCGGGCAAAGGATATACCCGAGAATGAGCTAATCTTGCCATGAATGAGTAATGCAAGGCATGTATTTTCGAGCGTGGATCCCAAAAATGCATAAGTAGATACATGACAATGTACAGTAACCAACTAGTGTGTTGTCATAGCGAGGGTGCATCAAAAACCATTCCTGTTGTTAACAACCCAGTGGAACAACAGTCAAGGAACGCTAACCAGCTAGGTGTGAAGTAGGGCGAGGATGTGGTGTGGGTGGGGGAACACCAAAAACGCAGACTTGAAGGAGTGAGACAAGCGCAGGCTTGAACTCTACAAGTTTGGAATATGTGGATCGTTCGCATGGGAATCAGCCGATTTCAGAAATCACGGCCCAGATCTTCCTAAGATCATGATAGTAATGGTGGAGTTCACGGTACGCAAAACCAGTTTCGAAACTCTGCATTACTGAGCATACACCCTAAGCATGTGCTTTATAAGGTCCAGCTAAATAGAGTGTTCTTCCCTAGTTATAAGATTAAGTATCAACACACCACATAGGTAAGTACTGAGGGTTGTAGTACACTTCCTGCATAGGGTAGAGCGTCCTTCAACAGGTTATGGGCACTGTGAGAACATTGAAACATGTGCCTGATGGCACAGATTGATGTTGTGCACATCTTCATATAACCTATGTGCTCCCCATGAGCTGCAAATGCATTGTGCTTTTCATGAGCTGCATTTAGCATGCTAGACAGTACTCCATTTGTTTTCAATCATTAAGAAACATTTTTCATTCAATAAGAAGCTAACTAGCACTTTTACACACTATGGGGCCCAAGGGGTAGGAAAACTATCCCACATTTCATACCCCTCCTGTTGTTCTCCCTTCCCATTGTTCCCCCTTCCCATTATTCACCCATCCTGTCATTCTCCCCTCTTGTTGTTCCCCCCTCCCCCTCCTGCCGGTTCATCATCAAGCACCTATGATCACCTGTGAGCAGGGGCTTGCAGTGGTGGGTGGTGGGTGGTGGCTCAGGGTCATTATTATCATAATTAGTAACTAAAAAGTTTGTTAGTAAGAATAAATGAAAATGAGAAGAAAAAAAAACATACCAGCAGCCCAAGACTGACTGTTGGAACCCCTGTGTGGTCGGCACATCCACTATTTGAGAGGCAGTGCTGCACATCACTGTGCTTGCTGTGTCATGCTGTGGCATAGCCTCATATATGTTGAAATTAAATTCCCATGCATGCTGCATACACGAGGCAATGCATGCAGCACACACATGTTACTGTGCTTACTGCACATACATGTGGTAAACACATTCCTGAGTCATGTGACATCCTTACTATTATGTATATAAGGAGAACCTGTACCATAGTAGATATACAGTGTTCTTACCTCTGCTAAACCCTAGCTCTAAGACTAACTAAACCCCAGGTAGGTTATAAGGAATGTGTCATCTCTTCCTCTGTGCAGCATATGTAGTCTGCTCCAACAATATAGTAGTATATAAGTTCTATGTACATACTTTGTAGTCTCATCGGTTATCACCAAAGGGACTAACGTCCATTGTACCAGCCATAATGAAATTCCAACACTGACAATGTCTCTTGGGCCTTTTTTTTGGTTTGCCTCATTGATCTCCTCTCTCCCCACATCCCATTGTCATTGTTGTTGTCATCCCCTGTTGTCAATCCCCAGTTGTTGTTGTTGTTGTCCCATCCTTGTCCTCGTTGTTCCCCATCCCTCTCCTCCTTCTCATGCCCACATTGCATTGGCATGCCACTGTCATTGTCATTGTCCTTCCCCATCATTCACTCGTGCCATCCCAGTGTTTTTATTCCCTCTTGTCATTGTCATCAATGTACCAGAAAATGTTTGTTAGTCAAAAAAGAATAGAATGAGAAAGAAAAAAAAAAACATACCTGTGGCCCAAGAGACATCAATGCATCAATGACACCTCTTGGGCCCTTTTTGCATTCAGTTTGTCTTTGTCTCATCATTGCATTGGGATCTTGTCATTGCTGTTTGTGTTGTTTTGGAGTTGCACCTGTTCCCATCCCATGAGCAGTTGCTCACAGCAGTGGTTCTTGGGTGGTGATTCCCCTCTGTTAGCTCATTATTAAGTGAGGCTTTGAGGTTGCCCTTACAGGTTCTTGGCAATTCATCATGGCATCCCAATCTCAATCTCAGCTCTTCAGGAAAATTTGGAAAAGGCAGAATTGACAAGAAAGCTGCTGCACAAGATTGCATGCAAGAGAGACATAGCATCAAAGACCAATTTTCTCCATGCTCTTCAGACTGAATTCTCTGGCATGGGATCTGAGTTTGTAGTTATTGATGAGTCCAGCAAGAATGAGCATGATGTTGCATGGTGCTATGGGTGTGCACCTATTGGACAAGCTCCTCAGTTTGTTAACCCTTTTGTTCATGGTGAGCATTACTCTCTTGTTGCTGCTATATGTACAACTCACTATATTGTGACTTGAGTACAGCCTGGATCATTCAACTCTTTTGGGTTCTTTGACTTCATCATTGAAGAGGTTGTCAGTATTTCTCTTCATGTCACTGCATATAGCTACTAATTTTACTTCTCAGCTTCCCAGGATGAATACATTCCTGGATGTCTGAAACATTCTTGTGTTGGATAACTGTCAAATTCATCATACCAATACCTTGCAAGAGATCCTCAATGATGTGGGCATTATATGTATCTCTCTTCATACTCACCTGATCTCAGTCCAATAGAAGAGTCATTCAGCACTTGTATGTTCATCAAAATCTCTTGCCATCATGTCACACTGACAGTCCTTCAATAGGGAAGCTTATCTTTATTGACATGGTGCCATCTTGTGTGAGCCTGAGGACCCTATACTTGTGTTACTCAAGGCATGTGGGTGCATTACAGCTGAGATGGCAACTGCTTGGTTTGAGCCTGCAGGTTATATCATTCAGTGAAGGAAGCTTGGCAAATTGGTTTTACTTGTTACATGCCTGTCTGTTGGAGCAGACTACATACGCTGCACAGAGGAAGAGACGACACGTTCCTTGTAACCTACCTGGGGTTTAGTTAGTCTTAGGGCTAGGGTTTAGTAGAGGTAAGAACACTGTATTCCTACTACGGTACAGGTTCTCCTTATATACATAATAATAAGGATGTCACATGACTCGGGAATGTGTATACCACATGTATGCGCAGTAAGCGCAGTAACATGTGTATGCTGCATGTATCACCTCATGTATACAGCATGCATCAAGGGAATTAATTTCAACACCCCCCCTCAAACTGTACAGCGCTCTAAGCAGCTAAGTTTGAATCTCGAAAGTAATTCCGAGAGAGTCTCTAAATTTCCTGAAAAGGACGGCGCCAAGGTTCTTGGTGAACATGTCAGCCGGATTATCACTTCCAGGAATGAAAACGACCGTGACTTTGTCTTTTTCAATGCATTCGCGCGTATAGTGGTAGCGAATGTCTATATGTTTAGTCCTCCTTTCCTGGACTGGATTTGATCCAATGAAGATGGATCCTTGATTATCAGCACAGATTGGTACGCGATTCAAGATATATCCAAGTTCCTGGAATAAGGACTCTATCCACACTATCTGCCGACAAGTGTCAGAGAGAGCCATATATTTGGCTTCTGTGGATGACAGTGCTACAGTTTTTTGTAAACGGGACTGCCAGCACACAATGCCACTCGCTAGAGTAGCAAAGTAACCCGTTGTAGATCGGCGCTTGACTGTGTCAGCTGCCCAATCAGAATCTGTGAAGGCCTGTAGCCCCTCAGATTTCTCTCCATCATAGACTATACTGTACTTCTGGGTTCCCACCAGATAGCGCATTATGTACATCGCTTTGTCTAGATGTTCTTGGCTAGGATTAGCAGAGAATTGCGACATCTTGATTACCGCGTAAGCGATATCAGGTCGCGTTCCAAGCATCAGATACAATAAAGATCCGATCACAGATTGATATTTCGATCTAAGCGCTGCGCTTGGCGTCGCTGTGTTTTCCAATGGTTTGTAGCCAGTCGGGAGCGGAGTGGGGGCAATTTTGGCATTTGTCATCTCAAACCTCTCAAGCACTTTGGCGAGATATTCTGTTTGATTGAGTTTGACTTTGCTTGCAGTCTGGGTGACGTGCATGCCTAAGAATTCCGTGACTTTTTCAGTACTATGGCACTCCCAATGCTTTAGACAAGCATTTTTCTTTTCATCCACAAGTTTCTTGTTCTTCCCCATGAACAAGCCATCATCAACATAGACGAGTGCAATAACAATGCTGCCTGTTTTAGGATCCTTGTGTATGAAAATGCCGGCATCGGAGCTGGTGCGCACGAACCCAATGGTGCGCATAAATGCCTCTAGCTCTTTCCACCATGCAAGTGAGGCTTGTTTAAGGCCATACAATGCTCGGCGTAAGCGCAACACTTTGCGCTCTTTTCCCTCGAGTCTGAAACCCTCGGGTTGATCCATATAGATCTCCTCATCTAGTTTGCCATACAAAAATGCGGTTTTTACATCTAGGCCGGTCATATACATGCCTTCCAGAGATGCAAGTGCAAACATGAGGCGTACGGTCTCGTAGCGGACTACCGGTGAGAAAATCTCATCAAAGTCAACGCCTTTGACTTGTGAAAAGCCTTTGGCCACAAGTCTGGCTCGTTTTCTTCCATCCGATTTTACAGAGAAAACCCATCTATTTTTGATCGTTTTTCGATCATGTGGAAGATCGACGATGTCATAGACTTGTCGCTTACGAAGAGCCTCTAATTCTTCTTGACAAGCTTGTTTCCACTCACGTTGCTGCTGCCGTGGTAGGCGCGCAATATCGCGAAATTGGTTTGGAACTTGGCTTATTTCGCTCGATGGTTTGACTGCTTTTGACAACAGCCAGCGAATAAGCTTATCTCCTCCTTCCTTGGTTATCTTTTTAATATAACCTGCTTTGTCTGGTTCCCCCATTGGGTGATCATGTTCTTGATCATTGGAATCGGGCACACTCTCATGGGGTGCCGAACTCGGTCCAGCAACCGGTTCTTTCTGTTGAGTTTGTGGTCGTGTTCGGTTATGATCCGAATCTTGACCCACAGATCTCTTCCAATATTGATCACGTGCAATGTCTCTCTCTATGTCAGAGGGGAGTCGCTTCTCTCCATAGGTATTGCCAGGACGGTTTGGGATGTTCCTCTGCCTGCCTGATCGATGGGGCAATTGCTGCCATTCCCGTTGATCATCACGTCTTGGACGAAAGTCCTCAATGGTTACTGGAGGCGGCGGAGGAGGAGCATTTGTCACATCGTCATGTGCCTTTTGCTCACTTGGTACATCATCATCATCATTTTCTGATGATGGAGGAAGGGGCAGATCTTGTGGCGGTATAGAATCATCGCCATCCATTCCAGATGAGTGGTCATCATCTTCTGGTTCTGGAGGTGGAAAATCACCAAGGTCTGTATTGGCAGGAGTCTTAGCTCCGGGACAGCATGGGAACAACGTTTCATCAAATAGTGCCGTAGCACCAATGAATATTGTGCCACTAGGTCGCATGAAATGGTATGCTTTAATGCCATCTTCTAATCCAAGGTACGTCATCAACTCCGATCGAGGAGCCAATGTGTTTGGACGCTTCTCCTTGGGTAGGTAGACGTAAGCACCACAACCAAAAACCTTCAGATCGTTTAGATCTGGGCGGACCTTTGTCAGGTCCTCAACCGGTGTCAGCCATTTCAGGCGCCTTATCGGGGTTCGGTTGTATAGGTGTGTTGCATGTTCAATGCAAAATTCCCACCATGATTGTGGTAGACATGCAGTAAATCGCAGGGTTTGCGACTTTTCCATTATTGTCCTTATGGCACGCTCTGCGCGTCCATTCTGTTGGTGCATGTGTGGTGCAGACATCTCTATTTTGATGCCAAAGTCCTTGAGCACATTTTGTAGCTCACGA
The DNA here is from genome assembly GCA_029959215.1 of Tricholoma bakamatsutake. NCBI lineage: Eukaryota > Fungi > Basidiomycota > Agaricomycetes > Agaricales > Tricholomataceae > Tricholoma > Tricholoma bakamatsutake. Next base: position 5,850,202 of record CP114868.1, on the reverse strand, counting down.
TCCTTGAACTCCCCCCCTGGATCAACACGCCAGCGCTTGATTGTAGCGCCATACTGTGTCAAAGCCACTGCCCGAAATTGTCTGATGGCCGCAGCAGCATCAGATTTCTTTCTAAGGCATTGGACCCAGATATGTGACGTTTTGTCATCCAGAAATACAATAAAGTATTTATGTTTATGGTACGATAGTACTGGGAGTTCCTTCAGATCGGAATGTATTAATTCAAAGGGTTTTTCTGCACGTGAATCTGATTCGGGAAAAGATTTTGAGGTCATTTTCCCTTCAGCACACCCTGGACATATAATTTTGTCTTTAGGAATAATTAAATTCCTTGGGAATTTTATGGTGCTATTAGGCATCTTCCCTAGCGCCTCTTTGGATGGGTGTCCAAGTCGCTTATGCCAAGTTGAGTAGTCTGCGACATATATTGTCGCGACATTGATTCCCCTGGTGCTCAATATATGAGTCCGAGCCCAATAAATAGTGTCACGTTTCATAAGAGGGACGCAATCCATAATTGGGTTTCCTTGCTTGAAAAATGAAATGTGTGCGGAGGAACCACGCACATCACTTCCGTCTTGTAAGAAGACGCCCATTGACAGTAATCGAGCATTACAGTCGGGTATGTAGTAGACGGGGTATAATCGCATTTCATGCGTCTCTGACTTCCCATGACATACTACCTGGTGTCTAATGAAGACTGCTCCTTTCCCTACTATATGAGTAGTACCCGTGGCTGTTTGAACCAGGGTAGAGTCCTTTCTCGGTAAAGGCTCGTAAGAAGCAAAATCTTTAATTTCACCAGTGAAGTGTTTTGATGCGCCTGAATCCATGATCCAGTCAGCACCTCTCTTACATTTTCCACTTGCACACGTAACACATATATTAAGATGTACATTGTTCCATGATACATTTAGTAGCGGTAAGATTTCACATGAAAAGTTCGCTGTGATCAGTGGAATGTTAATTCTTGTGCTTGTGGCAAGGAAAAGGACTGACCTATCATCATATGCCCCTGTGTCAAGGGGTTCATCGACAAGCATCTCGTCGACGATCTTCCACACTTCCTCGTCAGTTGCCGGCAGTTCTGATCCGAGGGAGATGGTATCGTTTTCTACCTCCTCGATCGTAGCCTCGGTTTCTGGCTCTATCCTCCTTCTCTTACCTTCTTGCACCGTAAGGTGCTCTTCCAGCGGTCACAGATTTTTCGCGCTGCGCGGAAGTTGCATGTGCTCGAGGGTGTCTCGAGCTTGCTGGTACTCGGTGTAAACCGAGCGAGAGGAGGTCACGCCCGTATATGCCTGTGCAGGCGGTCGGCGGCGAGGATCCCTTGTGGGAGTGTGCTCGATGCGCTGTATGAGCGGCATCGGTGGTATGATGGTGCCATTACCATTTATGGTGGTAGAGGCTTGTGAGGCGAGGTGGGTATGTTTCTCTTTTGGCTTCTCCTCCTTAGTCTTTCTGTCCCCACGTCGTCCACGTTTTCGGGACGATTCTCCATTGTTGCCCTGAGATTGCCATTTGGGGTTTCCCCCTTTGCACTTGACAGCAGAAAGCTTGGTGGCCTGAGGCTGGCCAGCGGGCTTCCCAACTGCCATGCGGCGTGAGGCTTCAGCAACAATGGAGTCCTTGACATGTTTAAACGTCAAGGCTCTAGTGGCAGTCGTGTTAAGGACCATTGAGGACAATGAATCAAACTCGCGCGGCATCGCAGCAAGTAAGATCATGGCCTGCACTAGTTCGGGGATGGCGACATTGGCAGCCATGAGGCGCTCAAACTTGTCGGCCATTCTGGCGATCTCTGGCGCGGGATTCGCAGCCGGAATTTTGATCGTTATAGCGGACCTAAAGTCCGAAAAGACTTGAGAGGGGCCGTCCACACCATAGTCGGTGCGGATGAGATCCCATACCTCCTCAGCAGTGTCCTTGGTGTTGGCACGCTGCCGAATAGAGGGGGCCAGGCGGAGCACTAGGCTACCAATTGCCTGGTCATTCTTATTGTTCCAGGTCTGGAGCTTGGCATTAGCTTCCGCTACCAGTGCAGCGTTTGTCGCCGTCAAAGGAGGCGCCATGGGTGGTTTTAGTTCCATCCCGCTAGTTATTTGCCAGAGGCCCTGAGACCTGAGCCACGCCTTCATTGAGTCGGCCCATTGAATGTAGTTAGAGCCGTCGAAAGTTTGTACGAGTTTTTCAAGAGTTGAAGACATGATGTTGTAGTGGCAGCTGGTAAAAGCGCTCAATCAGTTCTTCTATTCAAGAAAACACATTCCATATTCTCAGGCAAAAACACTCCTTCAGAGTGGTTAACCCTAGTCAACCTAGGTTTTTAAATGCAGCTCGCAGAGAGCGCAATGCAGCTCACGAAGAGCGCAAGGTTACAATTTGGAGACAATGAAGTCAACGTCGTTCGCAGCCAGTTAAGGCGCGTTCGCGACATGCCCAGCAGGGCCCATAACCTGTTGGAGCAGACTACATATGCTGCACAGAGGAAGAGACAACATGTTCCTTGTAACCTACCTGGGGTTTAGTTAGTCTTAGGGCTAGGGTTTAGTAGAGGTAAGAACACTGTATTCCTACTACGGTACAGGTTCTCCTTATATACATAATAATAAGGATGTCACATGACTCGGGAATGTGTATACCACATGTATGCGCAGTAAGCGCAGTAACATGTGTATGCTGCATGTATCGCCTCATGTATACAGCATGCATCAAGGGAATTAATTTCAACACTGTCAATTATGCACATGTAGGAAAGGGTACAAATACATGAAGAATGGTTTGTAAGAGTGTCTCTTACATCAGCAAACCTTATCTACATCCACACTCATTATCACATGTTATTCCAGTAGTATATAGTCTATACCTCAAGTACTCGTACTGTATCTTAGTTTTTCTCCCCTGAAATATACTAAGTTCCTTACATATTTTGGTCTCCTTGAGTGTTGGAAGCTCCAGCTTCCTTCCACTTTTTTTTTATAATGAGCTTACTATCTGCACTCTACTCTCTCACACATGCTCTTTTTTTCCCCCCAAACCTCACTAACTCTGAAATTTCCAAAATGGTCAATTTTTTTCACACCGGACACAGTATCAACAACTACTCTCAATTATACTCATGTTTATACACCACCTATATCCCATCTCAACCCTGCCCATCTCGCTTGGCTCCCAACATTTTAAATGACCCAGCACACCCATTATGTGTCCACAAGCTCTACAATGTCTTCCTCTACAACATATTATATGGACATTTTCCTCTGAATGTGTCATGTACTTGATGAACCCACCAAGGCAGCCCCACCAACTACAACGATGACAGCCTCCACCCACCTCTAGATGGCCCCATTATGCCTCACTCCAATGATGCATTGAAAGACATGATTCAGACCTCAAGTTCTCTTGTCCCTCAAGATGAATGATGTGCCTTATACAGCTCCAGAGAAAGATCTTTTCAATGTCCAACCTCTCCTACTACAACTGCAGTGGAGATGCTCAAGTATGCTCAACAAATGGATACAGGAACAGCAAACACAACAATACACTCTTGAAACACTGAGTGATGGGCACCTTTCCCTTCAACCATGCAATGCTTCTTGCGTTGATACCATGTGAGATTGCAACTTTGTGTTTGAATGACACATTGACTTTGAACAGCTATGACCTCATCAAAGATGATGATATTCCACTAAATACAACTCGTGAGTCAGAGGTCCCTTCGATGCCCATGTTGGCATGATCTTCACATACAAAAATCCTTTGGACACCCTCCTCTTTCCACCCTTTCAATCTTTCCTTCTGTTCCACATCAGTTTCCCTTTGGCAGTCATCAGAAAGTAGTTCTCATCCCTCTTCTTGAATATCATTCTTCCCTTGCACCCCACAGCATGGTGCTGATGCTGGCTCAGCCAGGAGCACAGCACAACAACACAACAAGTCTTCAAGCCTGTCCACCACCAACCTCATCAAGATGACTGCCAATGCCCCACAGGCTGTTAACGAACCCATAACCAACATACAGGGACTGTCTAATGCTGAAGAAACTGATTTGCAAGATGACAAGCAGCTGTGCTCATCGAAACATTGTCTTCTCCCCATACCTCGAATGACCCAATGCGACTGCCACATCATTGTCGATGCATCCATTGACAACAGCCGAATCACCTGCTCCACACCATGTATGACACATCTTTAAGAAGCTCACAATTCTTGCTCAAAATCTGATCCCAGTCCAAATACTGAAATCCACCTTTGTCATGCCACTTGATGCATTGGAGCCTTTCTTTTGGGTTGCCAGGTTGGAAGTCTAACTTTTGTAAATGGCCATGGTTGGCCTCAGAGATCTCATAGTGGGTACAGAACTCATCCAGAGTCACATGTTGAAGCTTTGCTGGAGAAGGAGGGAGAGAAGTGAGGGACAGTACAGAGATGGCTGGAACTACAGGCATATGTAGGTGGTGCATGTTGATAAGGCATTGCAAAGAGTGGAAAATGTGCAGCCATTTGTTGGTTCTGAAAAAGCTGGAGCAAGAGTAATTCAGTGATAGAGGGCATAGCCATGATTGGGCCTTGAGGAACAGGGGCAACAGGGATGGGAGGCAGAGCAGAGGTGGGTGAAGAGGAAATATTTTGTAAGAGTCTCTATACTCTTACCATAACCATCATCCCTTATTGTGACCAACCATGCTTAGTAATGCACATGATCATGTGCATTCATGTTGAATACTGTATGCTTCAATATCTTAGATACATTCATTCTTTCTAAAATACATAACAACTTCCTATTTACATCATTCTCTTGCTCTGAGTGATAGAAGTACAAGAGTACTTCTATTCCATATTTCTGGTCTTGATGCATTGGGAACAATCAAAAAGGGGCATTGCAGGCAGTTTGTCAAGGGTCACAGTACCACAAGCCTGGGTATATGTATGTGGATTATTTTGAAACAGAGACATAAAAATGAATGCTTACAGTACAAGATGAGATGCCCATACCATAATTCTTCTGGTGTTCAACTCAAACTGAAACCCTGTTTTGCTGTCAGTGTAGATGCACTTCCTGGGGAACAAAAGATTGTTATCTACTGGATACTTATCCTCAAGCTCAGAGCACTTTGAACCAATGGCTTTGTCAAAGGTTACCTGTTGGCAAGTTGTTAGATTGCATTGGAATTAGACATATTCAGGTGGTGCTGAACTCACACATTGCTGAGCAATAGAATCTGTCATCGACTGGAGTTCCAATTCATTGTATGTGAATGCTTCATCAGCCTGCAATGTTGCACCTATCATTTTGCTGGTGTCCCAGAACTGACATGCAGAGTTAGTGGATTACTTGATATTGCAATATCTAAATATACATATGTACTGGAACCTCATCAACTGGCTTTGCAGGAGGTGGCATGGTGAGAGTAATGATGTGTGAAGCCTTGCCAGCAAGTTCATCAATCATGATTGAAAACTCAAGAACCCCACCCAGCAATAGTGCCTCAGCTTTCATAGGCTTCTGAGGCTTCCAAGTAATCTTCAATGTCATGATGATGTGTTCTGGACCAGGGCATGGAAATATCTTTGCAACAAGTTGAAGAAAGTCATCATATAAGAGTTGGTGCTTTGGAATTGGAGAGGCCCATGCTGAATGTATTCATTTCCATGTTTCTTTCTGTGGGTTTTGGATGGAGCAATGGGGAGATTTTGTTGAAGGATATGAATGTATGCTAAGATTGCAAATTGTGGTTTGTTATCATCATCATCATTAATGTCAGTGCTGGCCCTGTGTTTTTTTTGTACACTTTTGGGGTGGCTTTAGGGCTGGCTCTCCATCATCCACATCAGCATCCACAACTGCCTCTTTCCTCTTCCTCTGTCCTGAAGCATTCCCTGATGCCTTGCCTGCTTTCTCCTTTGCTGCTTGTTCTCTGGCCTGCTTTTGCCATTCTTTCTTGGCTAGCATCTCAGGATTACTAACAAACCACTTAGCCACTGTAGAATGAACTCGTGAGTGCCATCCAGATGTCTCAATCAGGCAGCAACAGTCTCCTGAATCAATTTGTTGATCATTTCATTCATTTGGAGTCTGAGAGATGTTGCCAGAATCATCAGATATAGGAGTCATGGTAGAAGGGAAGAAGTCACATTGGCAAACCATCGACCAAAAACTAAATTCTCAAAAAGGAAATTTACTACTTTTCATGTGTGGAAAAAAAAAACATGATTTTCATTACTTTCTGGAAGGGCTGTAAAGCCCCTCAAAAAATGTCTTTTTCTTTTTTCTTTTGAAAAACTCATTCCCCTTTTCAATTATCTTGTGTAGGCTGATGCAATGTAGGCATGGCTTTGGTCACAACATCTGTGACAGAGCACATTTGGGGCTGAGCCCAAACCACCTCAGGAACCACCTCTAATGGTGACAAACATTACATTGGTAGTGGAGGCAAATGGAAGGCTTCAGACCTGGATGAATAAAGATGACCAAGCAACTGGTAGTCTTGTGCTCCACCTAGCACCATCCATGAGGCAACACTAATGAAAAAGGCAGTGTGAAGAAGGTCTGGGACCTCATCCTGAATGATTATGGAGTTGATGGATCTTCTCATGTCTTTATGGACTTTACATACATCTGCAATTTCCACAAAAATCCCAGCAGCAAAGCCTGCACCAGAAATTGCAAAAATGGCTGACAAATTCCAGTGTTTCACAGCTGCTATACTTGAAATAATCCAGGCCATGATGTTACTCACTGTGATGCCATGCAAGTTCAACTCCTTGTCTGCAACAGTCTTTAACATGACTCCCACCACTGTAAGGGCAACCTCAAAGCCTCACTTAACAGTGAGCTAACAGAGGGGAATCCAAAGTTAATATTATACTACATACATAATACAAATGCTTCAGGTGCACCTAACAAAGGGGAATCCAAAAAGAAAACTCTAAGGACCCATCTGTTGATACCCAGTATATGTATGTGATAGAGCTGAAAATCAAATAGCAGGCTAAAAATAGAAAAAAGATGGAAGTAAGCAGATCAAGCTATGGAATGATGTCACCTGGATGGGTAAATATCAGAAAGGGGCCCCATCTCTAAAAATAAAACTGTCAACATGTGCAAATGTGGGGAAATGAGAAAATAATTATAAACAGAGATAAAATTATAGAAAATTATAGAAAGTGCAGAATAGGGTGAAATAAAATGTAAAAAAAAAATGGGACAAATGCAGAAAATTGGTGAGACCCTTTGGGGGCCTCCTAGTCCCCTTACATCAAGCTATAACTCCAGGCCCTCCCTCCCACTGGTAGATGCATCAGATTAGGATGCCAAAATCAGTTGACTCTTGAGTTTTTTAGTTCACATCATGCTATGGTAGCTGAAGACCAGAGTGACAATAATAGCTGTGATGAGAACACCTGTTGACCCTGAAGAGGACCCACTGAGGTCACTGGATGATGGTCTTCCAGACTTGAGTGGACTGTTCAGCCTAGTTTGATGTCTCTTGCTACATTGACATCTGGGCAGATAATGTCTTAGATGGTACACCAGCAGCCAGTGATTTTACCAGAAGAACACAGCTGTCAAGTGCAGGGAAGAACTATGGGAAGGAAAAAGACTCAGAGGCTGGTGATTTTGCACCTGCAGACAAGTGGGGGCAATGGTCATAGAAAGGCAGCCATGTAGAATAGGATGGGAATTGTGGGCTGTAAGCTAATTAGCTCAAATTTGCTGCAAAATATAGCTATTTTGCAATGTGGATTAGAACCAGAAAATTAGCTGAAAATTAAGCCTGCAAATTGTCAAAGCAAATTTGCTGTGTGAATTAGGTGCCCGCTATTTCCCGCCACACTATGCTTGGTTGGTTGTGTTCATTGTGTTTGGTTTTGTTTATGTTGTAACATGTTAGCTCATATCTTACATAACCCACTGTAAGCTGCAAGCACGACTGTGCTCGATCTCTCTCACTAGGAATACATCATCGATCTCTCTCACTCAGCTCTGAACCAATTGAAGGTTGCCATTCAGATTATAGGTTAAATGGGAACCAAATAAAGCCAAACAACACAGTTTTTTCACTGTGGTTGCCATGATTAGCGTCGTCAGTGAGCGCTAGTGCTCAGCGCTCGGCATTCACGGACATTTGAAAGAATCGATCAAGGACCAACACGAGGTCGAAAGTGCTGCTAATTTGGGTACTTATCTGCGGTCGGCTCATCGCGGGTGGTAGTTCGGACTTGGGTAATTAGGACAATGCAGATGTCAATCGACGGTCCAGAATGATAAAAGATTAGGAGGAAGAAAAGTGGAAAAAGTTTGCAATATGATGACCCTTTTTGCACCCATGGTGATTTCATTATGATGTTAACAAAAGATCCTGGGAAAACATACACCGCTATGTGGTAATCTGCTGTAATTTGTTACCAGTCGAGGCATTAGAAGCCGTGCATCTGGCCAACTACGGGGATAGCATGGGAACAATAAAAGGAAGGCTGGCAAAACGTTGGAGTTTCAAGTTTTTTTGATACAACATACATGACCAGCGTAGTCCAACGTTAACTTCTAACGTTGCGCGCTAGGTTTCAGCCCTAAGAGTTATTGCTGACAAAGACACGCGTTGGTTGAACTAAATAACGCCACTCTTCACTCCTTCACAACGCCCAGGCCCTCGACGACGAAACCCCTTTGCTCGCTGTGTTCTACATCAACGACATTCTCAATAACATTTATCGAATCCCAGTCCGCCCATGGACTTTTTTGGTGGAAAGTATCGCCTCGAGGAGGAGATTGCAAACGGTGGATGTGGTCCGTCTCTCTTATTCCCCTCCCCACCCCCCATCATTGTCTCACCCAACAATTGTATTTGTTTTCTCTCTTAAAGGCACTGTCTTTCTTGGTGTCCACACCATTGCAGGCAAAGAGGTCGCTATTAAGCTCGAACCTGCCATCGACAAAAACAGTAACACGACAAGTCCCTTGCGTCAAGAATCAAAGATCTACAAAACACTCATGGGTGGCACTGGAGTACCATGGATTATGTGGTCCGGCCGCCAGGGAGATTATAATGTTATGGTCATCGATCTCCTAGGGCCCTCCCTCGAGGACCTCTTCAAAATGTGTAACCGTCATTTCTCAGTAAAAACCGTACTCTTGCTTGCCGATCAGCTCGTACGTCTCTTTACATATTTATACCGCAATTATAGACGCGTCATACATCAACACTTGAGTTCATACTCACTTTTTTTTTCGTTTCTAGATATCCCGCATCGAATTTATCCACTCTCACTCTCTCGTCCACCGCGATATCAAGCCCGCAAATTTTGTTATGGGTACAGGCCGTGCCTCTCACATGGTTAATGTAATCGACTTTGGCCTCGCCAAAAAATTTCGCGATAACCGCACGTATCATCACATACCCTATAAACAAGATGGCTTCCATGGCGTTGGCACATCTCTTTTTGCCGCTATAAATACCCACCTCGGTGTTGGTGAGTCAACATTTCCATTCTGTAACCTACCATCTCATCACTCGCATTTCCCCATAGAATCATCACGCCGCGATGACCTCGAATCCCTCGCTTACATGTTAATCTACTTCCTACGTGGCACTCTACCATGGCGCAAGCTACGTGCGCCGCCAAACCCACCCCACCCCTCTCCTTCCCCTCCCCCCTCCGACCCTGCTCCATCACGCCCATCATACCCTTCACGCCCCCCGAAACCCACACCACTAGCAGCAGAACAACCCCAAACCCCTTACAACCCTGTCTCCGCCACCTGGGACCTCATCCGCGATGCCAAGCTTGCACACGAAAGCCAACTCACACTCGGCCTGCCTCCCGAGTTCGACGTGTTCTTCCGCTATGCGCGCGGGCTCGCGTTTGACGACCTCCCCGACTACGCTGGCCTCCGCGCACTGTTCCGTGGGCTCGCAGAGCGTGCTCAGATCGAGTATGATGGTGTGTTTGACTGGACTATGCCGAGCCAGGACAAGGCGAACCCCCGGAGGAGTGCGAGTGATAGTGGGGTAGCGGTTGGAGGAGGGAGACGGTTTTGCGAGGCGTGCCACGCAAGGAATAATATACGGAGTGGTAGTGGGAGGAGATAGTGAGTACGATGTGGAAGGTGCAGGTTGTGTAGTGGCATGGGTAAAGTATCCATCTTCTCCAGTTTATTTTCCCATTTCTGATTTTGAATGTGTTCTGCATAGGTGAACCCCACCAATTGATTGACAAGCATGGCAAATAGAACCAGCGCCGCACACCGGCACGTTTGAGTTTGCCATGTGCACCATATCCTCCATCGCCACCAGGCCGTGCGCAACGACTCGTCTGCTGTCACGTCTTCTCGCCCTCGGGGACCCTTCTGACTGCTTGGCTTTATCTTTTCAAAAGCCACCTCATTCTTTGGCTCGCCATGTGGGTCCAGTGCAACCAGTCCATTTTACCCTGTCCCTGTCCCTTGATCTCGAGCACTGGGACCTCGCCGACTTGTGCTCGGTTCGTATTCATTTTTACCGATCCTTCTTGGCTTATGTTTCATATATAGACAGTGCTAATCTCTTTTCGTTTCCTTTGCATATTCCTCTGCCCTGCTTTGCCTTGATCTTGCTTTGTTTTACTAGCTCCTCCGCCTCGGGATTACACGCTGGCATCCTATCATATTCTTTCACATTAAGCAGGACAGTCAGATTTTGGAGCTCTATCCAACCATAAGGACAGAATATACAGGAACTCTTGCATATGTAGAACCATGTTGCAAATGTAGTTTACACGTATATGTACATAGATGAGTTGGTTGTATGTGTATATCGCAATATTACGAGTCGATGTATGACAGTATACTATGGCAGTGCATAACAAATTTATTATCGCGCGGTTATGGTAAATCAATGCACCTCAGTTTGCACATCAAGATACGAACCGATATAAAGTTCAGAGCAGTGTCTGGATTGGAAAGTACACGAATGTCTTTGTGCAGAAATTATACAACTACATGCAACGAGGCAACGAGACATCAGTACTAAAGGACTAGTGTTCAGAAAGTATGCTTGCCTTTAATGACGCTAAGCCAACCTAAACTGTATGGCTTGAGCGATAAAAACTCGGTGATGAACGAGCTCTCAACGTGTATCAAAAACGCGTCATGAAAAGCAATAGAAACAGAAAGGGGAGAAAGCAAAATATACAAACAAACATTATAAAAGTACAGCTCACGAATTGGAGAGGCTTATATACGCTGTAGTGGCGTTCTCGTACTCCAACTGAAAGATATTTTCTCGCTCCCTCGCCATCCACCTGTGGCCTCATGTCACTCAAGTAACAAGACTGAAAAGAAACGACGTACTGCAGTAACTCATTCACATAATCCCTCACAAGCCCCACACTCTCCGGGTCCAAACTCGATTGCGCAATCATAGCCGGTAGACTGACTATACGTATCATGAGCGCCATGCATTGCATCATTAATGGGAATCTCAAACGTACCCAACATCCGCAACAAGTGTTCTGCGCCATATACAACGCTTACCTCTTTCTCCTGCCCAACGATCACATTCTGGCCTGTCTTTGTGTTCTTCTTCACCTCTGCGAATTGCGGCCGCTCGAATCTGTACAGGAGATTCGCACCGAGCGAGCGGTCAAAGTAAACGACTAATCCTGAAACGATAGTGGGCACGACTATCGTGGGATTTGCTAGACTTTTGAAGGTGAGAACGACAGTGATCCATCAGGAGTGAAAGGAGACAGGAAGGACTGAAGACATACTGCGACGGTTGTGTTTCTATAACGTAGGCGGCAAATTTGTCAAGTAATTCGATGACATTTGGACTCCGAGGCAGGGTTACAAGCTACAGAGGACGTAGATAAGGCTGTTAAAGACGATGTGCTTATCGAGGAGAACGCACCTGCTTGTTCTTCGTCACAGCTTCCCAGTCGTCTACCAAGAATACCCTGAGTACTTCTGGAAGGTCGAGTTTGAGTTCCGGCTTTTTAGAGCTATCATCCTTAAGGATGAAAAAAGATCATCAGAACCAGTGTGCTCCAACAATACCCTAAAAACGTCGTACCTCATCTCTGCTGCGTTTCGTCCCTCTCGGCCCATCTTTCCGTGTGCCCCTGGTACTGCCCCCAGCCCCATCTTTGGCCCCTCCCTTTGGAGCTTTAGATGCCGTAGTCGTGGTGGATGCGTGCTCCTTTCTCAGCCTCTTCTGTTCGGTCAAATTTTTCTCGTTGTACTCTAGCACTCGCGACTCGGGCACCCATTCATCCCACCTGTTCAAGTCGGTAAGAAAGGGAGACAAGAACACGGTCGTAGCTCACGTCTGTTTCCATCCTTTGTAGTGCACAAAATAATGGGCACCTGTCAGGTTTGTAAGAGGTGCCTTTTCGTGAAACCATTGATTTTGGAGTATCTTGGCCTCGTAAATGTGGACCCCATGAAAGCAAAGTACGCGTGAGTTGACGGGGAACATAGTCTCTGGTGTGGTTTTAGACTCTGTTGTAGCCATTGCTTTTGCAGCGGCTGGTATATATGTTAGTAGTTAGAAAAGTGAATCACAAAACGATCTTAGGCAATCATAGAAAACGAAAACAGCGAAATTGCAACTCTATACAAAGTTCCACGTTCCTCTTCGTCGTTGTCGTCGTGCCAGTCCCATAGTGCCTCTCAAGCTTTACTGACGTCCCAGCCAGCCATTCCTTTTCATTCATAATCCAAGGACTGCTTGCCGTGACCACTGACCAATTCCTTAACCGCATTCCCGATGCACTGTATTCCTCCTCAAATATCGGCTTGCCCGTTTTTTTTCAACAGTTTGCTCTTTGTCGTTGTCAAGCATGCATGCTCTGTTTCTCAAACTCTGTCGTGTTTTCCTCTCACCACTTCTCCATGGGCTATCTCGTTCTCTAGGCCTGCAATCACAACAACAACGGGGACCTGGTCTTGGCAAATTATCCCAACGAACATCGTAGTTCCCCGTCAATATGTCTCTGAACCTCGATCCCTGGATGCAATAGACCAGGAGACTCCATCTTTCAAACGATGTACAAGGTCTTGCAAACTTTTCATTGCTTGGTCCCCTGGCACGGTGCCCTGTTCCCCTTCATTCAACCCCGGCGTATCCCAGTGCCTGTGGGTCTCTCCGTGGATGGCTATTTCGTGGTCTTTGCCGCCAAATATACATGCTGTTTAAAACCCCGACAATCGTTTCGCCTGCTATCATGTTTATCAATGAATTTTTCCTTGTACCCGTCTCTGATAACGATGTTCGGACTCGGTTTCACGCTGCTTCCTGACATTACTACAAGCTCCTTGTCAGCCCTAGATTATTTGGAGATTCTTATCCGTTGCAGCTTCCCTTTTGAACGTTCGCAGAAACAGAAGCCAGGGATCGCTACGTTTGTGGATCTGGAATGCTGTAGAATCAGTGAACATCCGTTTCGCCGCTTGTGTGTCATCATACATGTCAATTCATTGATTCAGGTTCTCTACAAATTATTCGTACAGTATATCTTTTTGGTAATACACAGCTTCCACACTAGGTTGAATATCAGGCATTCTCTCGCCTAGGGAAATGTATCAACACGAATATGTTGCAACTGGGTGTCTATCAAATTCTATGTCTTCTGGAAGTCGACAGACGCTGCGTAGTCAAGTTGCAAGCATTGGCACGCTTGCACTGACCTCTGGCTCTAATAATCATCGTCTAACCTACATCCTCGGAACGTCATTGGATGACAAGTCCTGTGCTCTTGAGAACATTGGAATCTGACCTCTCCTCAGAATCATGCCGCAAGAGCAACACACCTATGACGGAGCTGCCGCCACCGAGTCCCAATAATCCTCTTCGGAGAAACCAGAGGCGGGAAAGGCTCCATCATAAACCCCATCGCCGGCAGGACAGTCGCTGACACAGCTGGTAGCGCAAGAGGCTGCACATTTCAGTATAACCGACAAATAACCAAATAGATTCAATAAAAGGTGACTGGCTCTACCTTCTATATCTTGCTTCATTACTTCATGAATTCCGTAATTATTCAGCAGCTCATATATGAGGCAAGCTTTCGAAACGTTGCATTTGTATATGGCAGTATATATAGAATCTATGATTCCGTCTACCTTTGTCCGAAGATCCGCTTCCATTTTATCTGATGGCGGCCCAGGGCCACCATCGCTGCCATCACCCTAGGCATTCCATGACCCAAGGTTCTTCAGCAGGCTGACAATCGCTGTCTCTGGTTTCTCATGGTGTTTCTTCTTGCCGATAATCGTCAACGGACATGATTTTCAGCCTGATCAATACAGTGACATCGATCCTCACATGCAAAATTGCGAAGTGCGCAAAGTTCTTACTGGCGGTGTTGTAGTCGAGCTGGCGTTTCGCCACGAGCAGAAGGATCGCGTACATAACGAATATGGTATTTTACCGGCATTTGGCTTCGGACCACGTCAAACTTGGACTCCCGACTATGGCCAACCTATCCGATGATGTGGAGGATGGACCCGGTCGTCTTGATGCATGCAGGGACGTGCCTGCAGCGTAGACAGGTCGTCTCACCATCCCAGCGGCACGTCTTCCTCCTTGCCCCTCGAATAATGTTTGTTTCGTCCCCTGATCTTGATGCGGTGGAGTTCTTCTTTGCGACTTTTGTCCAGTGAAGTAACGATCGTTGATTTCGACCAGTCGGGGGAACGCCAAGTTCGAAGGCTCGTATTTTGGACAGCCTAGTACATGTACAGTAGAGAGTTGACATGAGTACACAAGACAATTGTAATCTGCTCGTCGAAACTACCAGGTTCGTTTCGGAATCGGGACTGTGGGATTGGAAGCTGGCATGAGCATTGTCCTCTCCCCAACAAAACGACAAGAATTTATAGTCCATCTCCGGGAGAGCACCTCATCGTGCAGTGATGTACGGCAAGTGCTCGCTGGGATCGTTTTACAAACTTGAAGGACATGAAGTATCTTCATTCCTGTGAGTCAAATCTTTGCCAGCGTTTGTGACCCTATCACGACTTGTCGTCGTAGATGTCAGGGAAGCCTGTCCAATCTAGTTTCATAGAACAGGATTTAACGCGCCGCAGGACGTGGTTGGGCGCATCAACCAAAGAATGGTGAGCTTTTGTCGTCCAGTGGAAAGTGTCTTAGGACCAGGCCTACGTCGGGGAGGTCAGTGAAGCAGGGACCTGGCATTTTCAGGTCAGTCTATGGCACAGTCCCTCTTTTTTCGTTCCACAAGCTATCTTCAGTTATCGATGTGACGATAGGAACTTGGTCGCGAAACCAAGAATAAATACGCTCGAGTAGCCAAACGACTATATTAAATCACCTAAGAATAAATACGCTACAAGTACAAGGTGAGTATGTAGAATAGACATAGTAGTAAGTAAATATTTCACCTCAGTGTTTGCGAGGAGGGGAGATAAGTCGCCTAGACTGTAAAAATACACAAGCCAAAAAAGAAGCTAAAAAATTAGCTGAACAAAATTGGAACAAAAGAATAAACTCTCGACGAGAGTAGCAAGGAAAATAGGTACAGGTCAGGTAGTAGTACAAGACTCAAGTATAGCAATAAGTGAAAGTACCTTAGTACAGAATGATAGGGTCACTAAAAAGGGACGGCGCGAGGATTCAGGAATGTAGACATGATGTAAAAATAGCATGGCGGCCGCTAGCGCGAGTGCGGGGTTTCGGGTCTTGCGTTAGCGCTAGCCTTGCCAATCCAACAATCAACCTCAGATAGTCTCAATCGTGAGTACATCATTCATGACCATGAGCTGCTCAAGAACGCGCAAAGGCGAGATTTGATGCTCATTGATCGCAAAAGGCATCTCAACTTTGACTGAGAGTCTGAGATATCGATCGATCTAGAAGACATATGGTATATGGAGAAATAAAAGTGCCATGTGTTGTTCTCTGTGTCCTCTGGGTGCACAACCTTGTCCCTTGATGTGGCAGGTAAAAGTTGATGTTTTTTGTGTTAAATTATTATGTGTTCGATAAATGAGGATATTCACAATGACCGCTTTATCCCCAAAGGTCGGAAGCATTATTCCCTGCCGATTTTCCAATTTCTTATCGTCCTGGCTATCTTGCAGGCACAATACCCATGTCTAATGGCCCTTATTCTCAAGGCTGAGCGTCTCCTGACGCATCAGCGGGGCTATCACACATAACGGACTTGACACATTCCGAGCCTCTCCTGACAAGTAAACTGGGAGCACATGTTCTAGTATTCGGCTTTGCAAATACCAATTATAGATGCAGCACTCACGTTTGGATTGTGCAGCAACAGCTGCTGGTACGTGGAGAGGGCCGCCATCTCCACGAACAGTTTACAAATGCGATCATGCCGCTGTGAGGATGCCTTGAAATTGAATCAGGAGATGGAGAGTAGCGTGTGCCATGGTATTCAATTTTATCCGGCTTGTATACCCAAGACTTACAGTTTGCTGCATCAAATTGGTATGTAACTTGAATCATAACGTCAACGGCAAATTTCGGCGTCCGTGAAGACGGCGATTCAGGCTATTCTAAGAGCTGCCATTCTGCGTGAAAGCTTTGGCGTCCTTTTGTCCAACAACTCTGATTCAGAAATTAGCTCACGTCCGGCGGAGAAATCTGATTTACCCCCGAAGAGTCATTGTTAATGTTAAAAATATACTTCTATGGTCACACATGAGACGGATATTGAATGGGAAAAGTGCCAGGGTAATGTAAACTAAGTGGCTCACAACAGGGCACCAGCACCACATACAACGTAAGCAACATATTAGCAGGAAAGGCGGTTGTAGAGCCATCTTGGATCTCGTCGCATCATTTCATAACTGTCCACACGTCGAAAGGAAAGAAGCGAAATTATTTGAGGGACACCTCAATGGTCTCGGGACTTCCTGGGTCCGAGTAATTAGTGGTGAAGTTGGGGAAGCAGATATATTCCTACCTGTACTCGCCCTCAGCTGCTACGCTGAGCTCCTCAATCTCGCCTTGGACGGACGACAGGGATTCGGCGGCGATAGAGAAGAACATAAGCTGCATGGAAGTGTAATGTCAGTAGGCTAGAACATACTTCATAGGAAACGGCGGACCTGAGCTTTAGCAAGCTCGTTGAGGTTCTTAATTGGCTCGGGCTGCAAGAAGTTTGGTTAGTGAAAATGGAATTGGAGAAAGGGGGTCCACATTTTCGAGAACAGTCTTCATCAATGTGATGGCGACTTCGGTCTTCTGGACAAGATCGTCTTCTGCGTTCTCAACTTCGAGCCTAGCATGTTCTTGCTTTTGCGGGCTTGCATTCTTGAGCCTATGACTCTCATCGGCCTTATGTACCAAGTAAGAAGGGGCAGCACTCACGTTTGCTTAGCAGCGTCCAATTCAAGTCTGCTGCCCTTGACGGCTTGCCTCGCCTTCATCGCCACGGCAATGGATGTGGACAACGTCGTCTGCCAGGGGTGCAGGAAGTTTTCCTGGATTCCCGCATCCTGCTCCAACCGGGCTTCTGAAATCTTGTCCCAGCCAGCGGCGTACAACGCCAGTGCTTTGCCCAGGCGATCTTCTCTACCAGCGACAGTGGCTTGGAGAGCATTAGATGCGGTGTAGGAAGAGCGTACGAGGGCGTGTGGGAGAGTTTTGTGTGACGCAGGTCGTGGAGTTGTGGGTGATTGGGGCACGGGGAGGTTTGTGCCCTTGAGGTTGGTAGCGGCAAAGGAGGAGATGTTATACCCGATGGAGGAAGAAAGCTCAGAGATAGATTCTTGTATCTGGGTTGGGTAGTCATAAGATTCATATTCGTAAACTTTGGTTATCCTAGAGTAAGGAATTCAGACATGTTATGATTAAGTTAGATAGAATGTTACTTTAGTAACGAGAGGTGTGCGGTGCGGAGTGCGTCGACACGAGCTTCTAAGTCTTTGTACTCTAAACTATTCCTCAGTAAAAATTCAAGGTCTGGAAATAACGACAGACCTTGAGGAAGCTCTGTGATTTCATCCTGTGCAACTTGACCTAAACGCTCCCGAGTAGCCTGGACGCTCGAATTGAAGCCTTTGGTCAGTTTGTTGCCTGCCTGGGCAAAGTTTATACTGCTAATGCTTGCTTGTAGCTTATTCCAGCCCTCCATTGTCGTTATACGTGTTGTGCTAGGCGAGAGTTACGAGTTTGTATAGAACAGCCACGAACGCCGCGGTGACTGCTTTGGTCACGCGGTCCGTGCGCGACGCGTCGTTCTTAGACTAACGACGACGATGTGAATGAAATATTTCCAGAGCTATGCTTCGCCCGATATCAATGCTAGAGGCTTCTCTGACCGAATCTAGATTTCATGACTTTACCCTACAAATGTTTGATTTTCACTAGTGCTGGTTAGTTTTGATGACAGGCTGTGTCATTGATTACAAGCTACAACAAGATTGCTGCTTGCATATATGCAAGACGATCATTCCAAAACTACAGTACAAAGTTTTTGGAATGCTCCATCCCTTGCCCTCGAGCCTCGAAGCCCACCATTATCACTTCAACAAAATTTATGATCAACCATGCATCTATGGTTTTTTTACGCAGTGCATTGAACATTTGTGTGAGATGTGCTGATGCTTCAATAATAGACTTGTGGGCTGCACTATCACAAGGAAAGGATTAAGACAATCTCATCCACCTTGCACGGTGTTCTCTAGAGTGTTCAAGATCAACCTTCAAGAAATGGAACCTCTCAACTTCAGATGGTTCCAGATGTATAGGGCTCTGGTGAGAAACTCAAGCAGTTTGTCCTCTGGGATGGATGGGTTAGCAAGACTCCACCAACTGACAGTCAAGTCTTCTTTCATGGATGCAGCATAGGCTGTTCACCACTCAGAGAGAAGAAACTTCTACATGCATCCAGAAATGTTGTACAGGGCAAGTTCAGTCTTGCCAACATTAGACACAAAATTCCA
This sequence comes from Tricholoma bakamatsutake, assembly GCA_029959215.1. Classification (NCBI taxonomy): domain Eukaryota; kingdom Fungi; phylum Basidiomycota; class Agaricomycetes; order Agaricales; family Tricholomataceae; genus Tricholoma; species Tricholoma bakamatsutake. Next base: position 5,831,289 of record CP114868.1, on the reverse strand, counting down.
TGCATAGAACCCAAACACTGCTAGTGGGTAGGCAGGTTTATGAGCAATAAGACTAAACACACCACAGTTTACTAGGCTAGTAGTTTGCCACTCCGCCACCACTTCCGTGCTGGCCCCCATCTTCTTTTCGAGCTCATCTATCTTTGATTGCTGCTGGTCGAGGTTCCGGCAGGAGTCAAATGTCGTAGAGATTGTGCAAGCGTTTCGATCATGAGTCAAAGGACAATACATCACTCGAACTGCTTATCAAGATACTGGCGGATAAGAGCCATTACCTCCCGCTTCACAGCAAGTGGAATGGATGCTATCACAAGAAAAGAGTTAACTAACGGCCATTGAAAATTTGGCTGAATTCAGCACCTACTTTGAGCATGTGGAGAAGACTCGTCAACTAATGTTTGAAAGGATAGAGGATTCATATTCCTAGCTCGTTCTGAAAATGGACATTATGTATATGGCATTGGATCGAGAATGAGTCGCACCTCTGGTACGATTCTTCATATCGTCCGACCATCCAGTTTCATTAAGTTTGGAGCTGAGAGTCGACTTGATTCTGGACTTGTATGAGCTGGGGTTGATATACAATCGAGGAATTACCGATCCCATTCCCCACTTTCCACCAATCGACGGAGAACTTGTGGATATAAAGCCTCGACCTCGGCAGAGATTGAAGCGGCAGGCATACTGAACGCCATTCTACCCAGCAGTTTGTGACGCAACCACGTGATTTGCAAATAACGCCAAACTTCGTTGACCCGCGTGATGCATCGCATCAAGTTATCAACACAATTGCAAGTTAAAGCTTCGAACGGCTCATTATCGTCAGACGTTGTACACAATAAGATATATGACAAAGATATGAGAATTTAACAAACTTGTGGATTCACTTACATGAAATGCAGCTCAACGTGCTGTGGAATAGTGGTAAGAGATCAGAGGAAAAGAAGCAATTGAAAGGTCAACTCAAAGAGAGCTCAACTCTTTTCTGAAGTCTTCGAAGGCTCTTTTTACCAGTTGCAAATCAGTCTTTTAATAAGCTTTTAAGTTTAAATCACAGGAAGCAATTGAAAACAAGAATAATTTAAACAAAATACATAAGTATGACCATGTCCATGAATATGTCAGTCATGCGTACATAGCTGTAGGCAAACCCCCTGTCACCAGGTGTCCACCTCCTTTGCTGCCATGTGGGTGGTGTCATCCATGGGCATGCCACACCCTACCACCCAGGCTGTCATGGGAGTCAGGCTTGAGCTCTTGCTAGTCTCATCACTGCCCCTCGCTTGCATAAAGTCATTGGGGTTGTGCTGTGGTGTTGTCTTCATCTGCCCAGCATCGTCACTTTGTGGGTGTAGGTGTGCTTCTGGGCATAGGTCACACTATAGTCCTGCTCATAGAAATGTCATTAGTATTCTTAAAATTGAAAAAGAAAAAAAAATTACAAGTTGGGACTAGGAGGTGACATCTCCCACATTGGTCCCCCACATCACCACCATTGCCATCTTGATCCTGACTTAATGGTGGTAGTGGTCATTGATGTTGATGTTGATGTTGATGTTGACATGTTGATGCATTGTTGATGTGGCTGTTGTGAGAGTTGGTGGAAAAATAAATGTGAGTCGACAGATCACATGTTGCCAGAAGCTCATGTGTTGCATCACAAACTTGCTGGGTAAATTGCAGGTCTCAGACATATTTCAGGATTACATCAAAGGTTCGTACTGGATCAGGGTTGGGGGTGACGCTCATGATGAAATGTAGAGGGCGACTCATGTTTAAAGAAAGTTGTGGGTGGATTTGTATTCCCCAAGACCTCTGAGGCATTCTTTAAGTGTGTTTCTGGCTCCCAGGTGTTTTTGGTTGTGCCATAGCCTTTCCACTTTACCAAGAATTGGGTTCCTCGGCCCCTTTTCCTGTGAGCCAAAATTGCCTCGACCTCATGTTCCAATTCTCCCTCGATCAGTTCAGGTGGTGGAGGGAGAAGGTTGGGTCCATGTGTCTCATTCTCCTTGAAGCGAGGCATGGAAGACTGGGTGGATTCTCCACTGCGAAGGAAGCCTCAACTTGTAAGCATGGGAGGAAATCACCTGGGTGATAGGAAATGGCCCCTTGCGCTTTGGGGCAAGTTTTCTAGTCAGGTATCCCAGCCTCAGATTCCTGGAGTCCAACCAAACCTTTTCTCCCACCATGAATGGGCGGAAGTTTCAACTGGTTCGCCGAATCATGACCTGTCAGGACAGTTCGTGCGCTGCTAGGGCTTCCCGTTGTGCATTCCCCAGTTTGGCTATCCTTTGCTCGGTAACCAGCACATTCATTTTCTCATACATTGTGGGGATGGCTTTGGGGTGGGTTCTCATCATTATGTAAAAAGGGGTATTTTTGGTCACTGAAAGATGCTTCTGATTGTGGGTTAATTCAGCGGTAGAGGTCTGCTGCCCCTAGTGCATCGATAGTTTTGTCACAAGAGATAAAAATTACCCCCTTAGTAAGTCCATGGTCTACCATGACCATGATGCTGTCAGATCTGTCATTGGCTGATAGGTCAGTGATGAAGTCCATCGTCCCCAATGCGAATGGTTGCGTTGCTTCAGATCTAATTGAGAGTAGTGGAGGTGTTATAGGATGAGTGTTGACTTTCATTTGTTGACAGGTGGTGCATCCATCAACATAGTTCCTGATGAAAATAGTCATTCTGGGCCACCAGTAGTCTCTACAGACCAACTCTAGTGTTTGGAATCGGCCGGGGTGCCCAGTGAGTAGATTATTGTGGTATTTTTCCACAATCCTTCTTTGCAGATCTTTGTTGTTTGGGACATAACATCAGTCCTTGAAAAAGACTGTTCCATCATCTTCCATCCTCCAGTCTTCTACTGCTGACTTGATTGGTGGCATTCCTTCTTCTTTGATGGCCCTTACTATCTCCTTTAGTAGGTCATCTCCCATCATTCTTTCCGCTAATAGATCCTTTAGTTCCATGTCGATCGTCCATGTGAAAATCTCATCTCTGAGTAGTGTGACATCATTGTTATCATTATCAATTTTGGGTACATGATCTCCCCATTGTAATAGTGCATCGGATTGTACCATCATCTTCCCCGGTATGTGTACCAGTTGCAGGTTGAATTGTGACAGAAATAGACTCCATCTGGCTTGCTGTTGATTTAGCTTCCATGCCATCCTGAAATACATCAGGTTCTTATAGTCAGATAGGATGGTAGTCGGGTGCTCAGATCTCTGGAGATAGTGCCTCCAGGTTTCCAGGGCCCATATTATTCCCAGTAGCTCACATTGTAAACCTCATAATTCCATTCAATGGTGGTGAGTGAGTGAGAAATATAGCTGCAGGGGTGCCAGTCCCCATTAGCATCTGTCTGTTTTAAGACAGCTCTGGTTGCGTATTTTGATGTGTCACTCTCTACCACAAATGGTTTTTCCATGTCTGGCATGAGTAAAACTGGTGCTTCAAAGAATTTTCGTTTTAGGGTTTCAAATGTACTCTGGCATTCGTCTGTCCAGTTGAAGGGTTGGTCCTTCTTTGTCAGGTCATTCAGTGGCTTCATGATCGCAGCGAAGTTGCCAATGAATCTTCGATAAAAGTTACCAAAGCCCAGGAATGATCTGACCCCTTTGACATTGGTTGGAGATGGCCAGTCCCTAATCCCACTAAGCTTAGTCAGGTCCATAGCCAGTTGATTTGGCCTCAGGATCAATCCAAGGAATTTGACTTCTTGTACATCAAATTTGGACTTTTTGGGTTTTAGAAAGAGATTATTCTCTCTTAGTCCTGCCAGAACCCTTTTTGTCCTTTCCTCGTGTTCCTTTCGATCCTTCGAGAAGATCAAGATGTCATTCATGTAGATTACCAGCCACCTCTCATTTAGCATGTTATAGAAGGTGTCGTTCATCGTGGCCTGGAAGGTGGCCAGAGAATTGCAGAGCCCAAAGAACATGACCTTGGGCTCGAATAGCCTCTTGTTGGTTTTAAACGCAGCTTTCCATTCATCCCCCTTCTTAATCCTGACATCGTGGTATCCCCATCTGATATCTAGTTTTGTGAACCACTTAGCCCCTTTCAGTTTATCAGTCTCGACTCGGGCAAGTTTCTGTGAGATAGAGGTCTTTGCTTGAATGTAGGTAGTGTTAGAATAAGCCATTCTGCTGGTTAGCCAAGATTGAGTGATGCGGGAGATCTGCTGGAGTGTCTAGTAATTCGGTGGGACATAGTTGTGTTCGATTGTGAGAGGTGATTCCTTGGTTTTGAATACTCCAATCATGGGTTCCCTCTGAATGTAAGCAAAAAGTGCATCCATGTCATCCCGATTTTCCTCAGTGCAGAGTGATATGTTGATGCCCGCAGCGTCTAGTACTGGTATCTGCAGGTTAATTTCAGAGTGAGTATCCATAGCCAGGTGTGATCTGTCATGATCAGGTTCGTCCTCAGCGCAAAGTCCTTTTGCGAGATGAACTGTCCCGAGCCTACTCTTCATGTGCTTGGCAGCGGCAAGATGGGTTTTCCCAAAGGTCTCCCCAGCTCTCCTTATAGGTAGCCTCCTGAGAGTTGGGCTCAATGTTACTCCCAGTACAAGTAGCTCCTTGTCATCTATAGTGGGACTTTGCTTACCATAGACAGCGTGCACCTGTTCAATCATGGTTTGGATCTTTTTAATGAGGAGTCTCTTGGTCAGCTTGTCGGTGAGAGTCCCTTTCTTCCAGTCAATGACTGGGTTGCATTTCTGGAGCCAGGAGTAGCCTAGAATTATTCTCTCCTTTCCTAGTCTGATTATCAGCATCCTCATCTTCTCTTCTTTTCCTCCCCCTCCTGCCTTGCTGTAAGTTCTGTCTTTAATTGCTTTTGCCCTCCTTAGGTACCCCTCTGCTCTTGCCATGTGGGTGTACCACTCCTTGATCGTATTGGATGGGTTCTCTATGCTAAACACCTTGTCGAGGACTTGATTGTTGAGTCCATCTATGAAGTATTCGATGAGGGTGGCATTTTCCTTTATCTTGGTGCAGTAGGCCAGTATCTTAAACTAGGCAATGTATTCATCCACCCCCTTCATTCCTTGTGCGAGCACCCTGAGTCGTGTTTGGGCATTCCCTGCATCATCAATTGGCAAGAAGGCAAGTCTGACCTTTGTGACAAATTCCCAGAATGTGTCCCAGGGTTTCTCCTCCACATACTTTTCTTCCAGATATGCTTGTTTCCAAGGCCCTGCTGTCCCTCCGTTCATGCATGATAACATGAACAAAATCTTGTGTCAGTCATCTGAAAAGACGGTGGCATTGGCATTGATGTAGGCTCAACACTCCAAGAGAAAGAGCATCGCTTTGGAGTGATCCCCAGTGAAATCGGTGGGTGCTCGCATTTTTATTTCTGCAGGTTGGATGAGGGTTGCAGGTGGTGTGGGAATAGTGGGAGTAATGGGTGCTGCCATCATCTTTCTTGTGCAGCATTGTTGGTGGGTTCTCGTAAGAATTGTGTGTTGTAGTGTGGGTGCTGCCTAGACTAAGATTAGTTGGCAGAGTCAGAGCAGCTTAACCTTTTGTTATAGTCAATAGCTCTTCTATATCAATTCGTGTGGTCAGAGTTCACTACCGCTCATAAGCGATAGTTGAGAGAGACTGTCTTAGATCTCATAGAAGAGAGTAAATGTTAAAGTCAAAGTTCCTAGAATCAATCGAAGCTCGTGAGCGACGATATCAATCAAGACATTTCAGAGAATCACTGAAGCTCGTAAGCAACAGCTTTGAGGATGACTTATCAGTGTTCATTTAGGAATGTAGAATTGACCAGGTCAAGCTGGAGCTTGACTGGTCATTGCATTGTCATTTAAATACTACAAGTACAGAGCCATGAGTAGGTAGTTCACATATGGAAAGACAGTAAAGACAATAGAGCGTTCCATGGTAGTACAATAAGGTGAGAAAGTGGTGACATGTAATTAGGAGCATGCATGGTCATGCATGGTGAAGACAATAAGCAGGCTGAACAATCGTATGCAGAACAATAAGTAATGGCAGTGTGAGCGAAGACAATAGAGACAATAGGCACATGCCAAAAGAAAATGATTTCCCTGTATCTCGTAACACTAGCTCCCTCTCAACGTTTCGAGTCCCATCTGAAACTAGCCCCTTACCACCCGCATCAGGTCAAATGTCATTGCCTGTTCATCAGTTGTCGCAGTGAACGTGCTGATCATTGTCACGGTGGGTGCATTGTGGGCATAGACTCTGGTTGGTAGTTCGATATCGCCTGCCCCTGCAAATCGCACAGAGGTGCTGGTTACGAATGCAGTGATACGAGGTAGGGGTGCGGCGGTCAGGATTTTGAATGAGATAAGGACATAAAGGATAAGCATAATGGCAATGGTGGTGCTGAAAACAGTGCCGAGGGCAATAGCAAGAGAGAGATTTTCGATCATGGTGGTTTGGGTTTAGGTGGTGCAGTGACGGGGTGGATTGTCACATGATGGGTTACTCAGACAGAAGGGTGCCAAGTGTTCAGGCCACCATTGTCGGCAGTGGGACACTGGTATTCTGGGCAATGGGAGGAGAAGTGGCCAATCTGGGCGCATGTGAAGCAGACAGAGTTCCACATCCACAGAGGTGCAGGCGGGTAATCAGGCATAGGCTGTCTAGGATAGGGTGTAGGCATGTGTAATGGTGAGGGTGGCAATGATGGATGCAGGGGTGGTTGTGGAGGTGATGAAGACAGTGATGTTGGTTGTTCTGGTGCTGTCTTGAATTCCTCATTTTCTTCATCATTGGAAGGCTCTATAATGAATATCTGCTGCAGTGTAGGAACCCATTCTCCGGGTCTGTAATTCAGTGCCTGTTCATCTAAGCTTCTCAAGAGGGGGAGTAAATCGAGATGGTAAGCTTCATCAGTCAGGCATTGAAACACCTGTTCGAGAGCTGAAATTGCTCGGTAAGTCTCAAACAGGTTATGCACTGTTCCATTGAGTAGCACTCGGTCTTGGGTTATGGAGAGCAGTCTCTCCTCATTTCAGGAGTCATCGGTATCGTGAACAAAGCTCAAAATCAGCTTGAAGATTCTTACTGGATCAGGGTCAGGCATGACATTCATGAAGAAGTGCAGAGGGCGGTTCATGATGGAAGTAAGTTGTGGGCAGATTTGTATTCCTCCAAGAGTTCAGAGGCATTTTTTAAATGTGCTTCAGGTTTCCAGGTATTTTCTGCCATGCCATAGCCTTTCTATTTCACCAGAAACCAGGTTCTTTGGCCCATCTTTTTGTGGGCTAAAATTGTTTCGACCTCGTGTTCCAATTCCCCTTTGATCAGCTCAGGGGGCGGCAGAAGAAGATTAGGTCCATGCATCTCATTCTCCTTGAAATGCGAAAGAAGAGAAGTGTGGAACACGGGGTGAATCCTCCATTGTGAAGGAAGCCTCAATTTATAGGTGTGGGAGGAGATTACCCAGGTGATTGGGAATGGCCCTTCTCACTTCGGGGTGAGTTTCCTAGTCAGGTATCCCAATTTCAGGTTCCTAGAGTCTAGCCACACCTTCTCTCCCACCACGAATGGACAGAAACCTCATTCATTTCATCCGATCATAACCTCTCAGAACAGTTCATGTGCCGCCAAGGCCTCTCGTCATACATTCCCTAGTTTGGCTAACCTTTGTTTGGTGCCCAGCACATTTGTCTTTTCATACATCGTAGGAATGGCCTTGGGGTAGATTCCCATCATCAAGTAAGATGGAGTATTTTTGATCGCCGAGTGGTGCTTCTGATTGTATGTGAACTCGGCAGTGGTAAGATGCCCCTTCCATTGTAAGGGTCTGTTTGCACAAAAGATCTGGAGATAGATCTCTAGTTCTTGATTGACCTGTTCAGTTTCTCCATCAGTTTGCAGGTAATAGGCTGTACTCATGGCCAGTTTTATTTCCAGGAGTCTTCCTAATTCTTGGAACGCATTGGAGGCAAATCGTGGATCACGATCAGATATGATCTTGTCAGGAAGGCCAAATCTTTTAAACACATTATGAAGATAAAGGTCCACTACTCCTAGCGCGTCGACGGTTTTGTTGCAAGGAATGAAAATCACCCCTTTAGTAAGCCCATGGTCTACCATGACCATGAGGGTGTCAGATCCATTGCTGGTGGGTAGATCAGTGATGAAGTCTATGGTTACCAGTGCGAATGGTCGTGTCGCTTCTGATTTGATTGGCAGTAGAGGCAGTGTTGTGGGGTGTGTGTTTACTTTCATCTGCTGACATGTGGTGCATCCATTGATGTAGTTCCGAATAAAGATGATCATTCTGGGCCACCAGTAGTCCCTTCGCACTAATTCTAGTGTCTGGAATTGGCTGGGGTGCCCCATAAGTAGATTATTGTGGTATTTTTCTATGATCTTCCCCCGCAGTTCCTTGTCATCTGGGACATAGCATCAGTCGTCAAAAAAGACCATCCCATCATTCTCCATTCTCCAGTCTTCTACCGCTGACTTGATTGGTGGCATTCCTCCTTCTTTGATGGCCCTTACTATTTCCTTTAGTAGGTCATCACGCATCATACTTTCTGCCAGCAGGTCTTTTAATTCGGTGTCAATCATTCATGCAAAGATCTCATCTTTAAGAGTGTGACATCATCCTTGTCATCATCAATTTCCGGTATGTGATCTCCCTGTCGCAATAGTGCATCAGATTGTATCATCATCTTCCCTGGCATGTGTACTAGTTGAAGGTTGAACTGCAACAGGAAGAGGCTCCATCTGGCCTGTCATCAGTTCAGTTTTTGTGCCATCCTGAAGTACATAAGATTCTTGTGATTTGATAGGATCATGGTTGGGTGTTCAGATCTCTAGAGGTAGTGTTTCCAAGTTTCCAGGGCCTGTATTATCCCCAGTAGTTTCCGATCATAAATCTCGTAGTTCTGTTCAGTGGCTGTCAAGGAGTGGGAAATGTAGCCACAGAGGTGCCAGTCTCCATTTGTATCTGTCTGCTTTAGGACAGCCCCTATTGCATATTTCGAAGTGTCGCTCTCCACCATGAATGGCTTTTCGGTGTTCGGCATTAGCAGGACTGGTGCCTCAGAGAATTTACGCTTTAAGGTTTCGAATGCATCTTGGCATTCACTTGTCCAGTTGAAGGTCTGATCCTTCTTTGTTAGGTCATTTAGTGGCTTCATGATCGTGGCAAAGTTGCCGATGAATTTTTGATAGAAGTTCCCGAAGCCTAGGAATGATCTAACTCCTTTGACATTGGTTGGGGGTGGCCAGTCCTTAATTCTGCTAAGTTTTGTTGGGTCCATGGCCAATTGGTTCGGTCACAGGATCAGTCCAAGGAATTCGACCTCTTGCACATCAAATTTAGACTTTTTGGGTTTCAGGTAAAGGTTGTTTTCCCTCAGCCTTGCTAGAACCCTCTTTGTTCTCTCTTCGTGCTCCTTTTTGTCCTTTGAGAGGATCAAGATATCATCCATATAGATCACCAGCCATCCCTCATTCAGCATGTCGTGAAAGGTCACATTGCTTGGAAGGTTGCCAGGGAGTTGCAGAGACCAAAAAACATGACTTTGGGCTTAAACAGTCCCTTATTGGTCTTAAATGCTGCCTTCCATTCATCTCCTTTCTTGATTCTGATGTTATGGTATCCCCATCTGATGTCTAGCTTTGTGAACCATCTCGCCCCTTTCAGTTTGTCGAGTAGATCGCTGATCAAAGGAAGGGGATAGGAGTTTTTAATGGTTCCTTCATTTAGATACCGATAGTCTTGGCAGGGCCAGAGCATGTCAGAGTCCTTCTTCGCAATAAAGAAGAATGGGGATACCATAGGTGATTTAGATGGGGCAATGTACCCCTTTCTCAGGTTCTCATCGATGAACTCATCTAGCTTCTTCTGTTCAGCTAGGGTGATGGGATAGACTTTGCAGTCTTTCGGGATGAAGTTGGGTTTGAATTTGATCGCATGGTCCCATGGTTTCGACTTGGGGAACCTCTCCGATGCTGCCTTTTCGAATATGCTCTGGTACTCCTTGTATTTGTCTGGGAGCAAATCATCGATTGACCATGTCTCCTTGTCACCTTCACTCCTATGAGTGAGCCTCTGCAAGATGGAGGTCTTTGCTTGGATATAGGTTGTATTTGAGTAAGCGATCCTGCTGGTTAGTCGGGATCAAGTGAGATGAGAGATTCACTGGAGTTTTTGGTAGTTCAGTGGGATGTAGTCACATTTGACAGTGAGAGGCGACTCCTCTGCTTTGAATATTCCTATCATGGGTTCTCCCCGAACATAGGCGAATAGCGTGTCCGTTCCATCATGATCCTCCTCCATGTTGAGCAGTGTGTTGATGCCCATGACATCTAATATAGGGATCTGTAGATTGATCTCGGGATGGGTGTCTGTTGCCATGTCTGTTGCCAGGTGTGATCCATCATGATCAGGTTCATCCCCAGTGCAAAGTCCTATTGCGAGATGAACCGTTCTGAGCCTACTCTTCACATGCTTGGTGGCGGCGAGGTGGGTTTCCCTGAAGGTCTCCACAGCACTCCTTATAGGTAGCCTCTCGAGAGTCAGGCTCAATGTTACTCTCAGTTCGAGTGGCCCCTTGTCATCTATAGTAGGACTTTGCTTACCAAACATAGTGCACGTCTGTTTGATCATGGTTCAGATCTTCTTCATGAGGAACTTCTCGGTTTGCCTGTCGGTGAGGGTTCCCTTTTCCCAGTCGATGATGGGGTTACATCTCTGGAGCCACGAGTATCCCAGGATCATTCTTTCCTTTCCTAACCCCATTATCAACATTCTGATCTTCTCCCTCTTTCCTCCAATCTCTGTGTTGATGTGGACGTAGTGCGAGATCGTCCCATTCTTGTTTAGGGTTCCATCGACGTTCTTGGTGAGGATCTTCCTGACGAGCGGAATCTTTTTTAGTCCGAGTTTCTCGACAACTCGGTGGTCGATGAATGTTTTGCCTGCTCCCGAGTCGATTAGGGTGGGGACTTCAGCTTTTTCATTTCCTAGCAGATAGTAAACTGGAATGTGCATGGACTGGTGGCTCACATTTGCTACTAGTACAGTGGAGACGATAACTCTGGCAGGCTCTGCTGCCGATGCAGGCCGCCACTTTAAAAACCCTCCACTACCATGAGGTCTAGCACCTCCTCTTTTTCCTTTTCCTCCAGCTCATTGATGAGCGTGCAGATTTTTGTATAGTGGTTGCAGGGTGTTTTCTTTGTCTCAATCTTCTTTTCTTCTTTCACAGGTGGTTCCTTTCCTCCCTTGTAATTGCTTCCTGTGCCCTGCTTTATGACAGATGAAGCACTTTTTCTTTTTGATATGTTCAAGCCTCTCTGCATAAGAGAGGTGCATTGCATCGATGTCCATATTTCTTGGATCCTTGGAAGAGCTTCCTGCTCCTCCTCCTCTTGCCGTCTTACTATATGTTCTTTCCTTAATCACTTTTGCCCTTCTCAGGTGCCCTACTGCCCTCACCGCATGGGTGTACCACCCTTCGATTGTGTCTGGTGGATTCTCCATGCTGAAGACTTTGTCGAGTACTCAATTGTTGAGCCCATCGACAAAATATTCTATAAGGGCGGCGTCTTGTTTAATTTTTGTATGGTAAGCAAGGGTCTTAAATTGTGCGATGTACTCATCTACCTCCTTTGCCCCTTGCGAGAGTGCTCTGAGTTGTATTCACATGTTTCCTGCATTGTCGATTGGTGAGAATGCTGTGCATACCTTGGCGATAAACTCCTGGAAGGTATCCCAGGGTTTTGTTTCAATATACCTTTCCTCTAGGTAAGCTTGCTTTCACAGCCCTGCTGTTCCTCCATTCATATAGAAGAGCATGAACAAGATCTTATGACGATCATCTGAGAATGTGGCCAAGTTGGCATCAACGTATGCTCCACATTTGAGAAGGAACAGCATGGTCTTCGCCCTGTCTCCAGAATAGTCAGATGATGCCCTCATCTTGATCTCAGCGGGTCAAGGAGAGGCAGTTGGTGCAGTGGGAACGGTGGGGGTAGATGGTGCTGCCATGGTTCGTAGGGTAGGAAGGGGTCAGATGGTTCTCATAAGAATCCTTGTTGTTTAATGGGTGCTGCCTGGACTAGAGTTAGTCGGCAGAGTAAGGCTCAGCTTGACCTTTTGTTAAAGTCAAAGTTCCTAGAATCGATCGAAGCTCGTGAGTGACAATATCAATCAAGACATTTCAGAGAATCACTGAAGCTCGTAAGCAACAGCTTTGAGGATGACTTATCAGATTTTGTTTAGGAATGTAGAATTGACCAGGTCAAGCTGGAGCTTGACTGGTCATTGCATTGTCGTTTAAATACTACAAGTACAGAGCCGTGAGTAGGTAGTTCGCATATGGAAAGACAGTAAAGACAATAGAGCATTCCATGGTAGTACAATAAGGTGAGAAAGTGGTGATGTGTAATTAGGAGCATGCATGGTCGCACATGGTGAAGACAATAAGTGGGCTGAGCAATCATATGCAGAACAATAAGTAATGGCAGTGTGAGCGAAGACAATAGAGACAATAGGCACGTGCCAAAAGAAAATGATTTCCCTGTATCTCATAACAGTAGAAGATGACCAGGTCAAGCTGGGCTTGACTGGTCCTTCTATTGCAGTTTAAATAATACAAACATGAGATCGTAAGTATGTGTTACGAAGGTGTTCAGATGGGGAAATCAATTTTCTTCATGATTGTTCTTATTGTCTCACTTGTGTACGTCCCACACTATTGTTCCTTTTTCTATTGTCTTGTGACCGCACACCCCTAATCACACATCATCACAATCCCACTCTATTGTAGTAGTCTGTGGACGTCCACGCAATTGTCTTTTCATTTCTATTGTTCTTATTGTTCTCGCAGTACAACTCGTTCTATTTACGATCTTATGCTTGTAATATTTAGACTGCAAATACAGGACCAGTCAAGCTCAGCTTGACCTGGTCATTCTTACGTTCCTAACGAACTCCAGCTAGGTCATCCTCAACTGTCGCTTACGAGCCTCAGTGACTCTTTAAAGAACTTCTTGCTTTGACATCGATGCTTAAGAGCCTCGACTGATAGTAGGAACCTTGACTATAACAAAAGGTCAAGCTGATTCAAACTCTGCTGACTAACCTCAGTCTAGGCAGCACATACACTATGACACAATTCTTATGAGAACCACCTGACCTTACCCCACCTGATGAAGAAAAGACATGGCAGCTCCATCCACTCCCACCGTCCCCACTGCATCCACCACCCCCACCACTCGTCCCGTTGAAATCAAGATGAGGGCTCCGACTGACTACTTCAGGGATAGAGCGAAGACTATGCTCTTCCTCCTCGAATGCGGGGCCTACGTCAACGTGAACGTGACCGCGTTCCCAGACGATCATCATAAAATCCTATTCATGCTTTCTTATATGAATGGAGGAACAGCAGGGCCATGGAAGCAGGTGTACCTGGAGGAGAGATACATTGAATCTAAACCTTGGGACACATTCCAAGAATTCATTGCAAAAGTACGTGCAGCATTCTCACCGATTGATGACACAGGGAATGCGCACACCCAACTCCAGGTGCTTTCACAGGGAGGAAGGGGAGTGGACAAATATATCACACAGTTCAAGATGCTCGCCTATCACACAAAGATCAAGGAAGATGCCATGCTCATCGAATACTTCATTGATGGGCTCAACAACAAAGTGCTGGACAAAGTCTTTGGCATGGAAAACCCACCCGACATGATCGAAGGGTGGTACACCCATGTGGCCAGGGCAGAAGGGCATTTGAGGTGAGCAAAAGCAATCAAAGAAAGAACTTACAGTAAGGCAGGAGGAGGAGGAGGAGGAGCAAGCGGCTCTTCCAAAGACCCTAACGCCATGGACATAGACGCAACATGCCTCTCTTATGCAGAGAGGCTCGAACACATTAAGAAAGGAAAGTGCTTCATCTGTCACAAGTCGGGGTACAGAGCGAATGATCACAAGGGGGGAAAAGAACCTCCTGCGAAAGACATGAAGGAAGAGAGAAAGGCTGAGACAAAGAAAACGCTGCGCGACCACTACACCAAGATCTGCACACTTATCAACGAGTTGGAAGAAAAGGAAAAGGAGGAGGTGCTGGATCTTATGGTGGCAGAGGGTTTTTAAAATGGCGGCCCACATCGGCAGTGGAACCTGCCAGATTAGTTGTCTTGACCATAATGGTAGTGCAAGTAAGCCATCAATCAATGTGCCTTCCAGTTTATTATTTGCTAGGAGACAAGAAAGCCAAAATCCCTGCCCTGATCAACTCAGGGGTGGGTGAAACATTTATCGATCACCAAGTAGTCGAGAAGCTCGGACTAAGAAAGATCCCACTCGTCAAAAAGATCCTCGCAAAAAACGTCGATGGAACCCTTAACAAGAATGGGACCATCTCACACTACGTTTATGTCAACACGGAGATTGGAGGGAAGGAAGAAGAGATTAGAATGCTAATAACGGGGCTAGGGAAGGAGAGGATGATCCTAGGGTACATGTGGCTCCGGAAGCACAACCCCATCATTGACTGGGAGAGGGGGACTCTTACTGACAGGCAGACTGAAAGGTCCCTTATGGGGAAAATCCGAACCATGATCGAGTGGACACAAACCACAATTGGTAAGCAAAGTCTCACTATAGATGACAAGGGGCCGATTGTACCAAGAGTAACATTGAGCCCAACTCTCGGAAGGCTACCTAAAAGGAGTGCTGGGGAGACCTTTGGGGAAACCCACCTCGCTGCTGCCAAGCACGTGAAGAGTAGGCTCGGGATGGTTCATCTCACAAAAGGACTTTGCACCATGGACGAACTCGATAAAGACAGATCACACCTGGCAGCGGACATGGCAATGGACATCCATCCCGAGATCAACCCACAGATCTCTGTACTGGACAACTCAGACACCGGCTTATCACTTGACTCAGGAGGAAATCATGACAGCACTGATGTGCTATTTGCTTATGTTTGGGGAGAACCAATGATAGGAATATTCAGGGCTGAGGAGTCACCCCTCACTATCGAAAACGACTATCTACTACCAAACTACCAGAAGCTCCAATGGATCTCGTTTCTCACCCAATCTCGGCTGACTGGCAGAATCGCTTACTCCAACATGACCCATATTCAAGCGAAGACCTCTGTCTCACAAAGGCTCGCCCACGAGAAAGGGGGTGACAAGGAGATGCAGTCGCTCGACGATTTACTCCCTGATAAATACAAAGAGTATCGGAGCATGTTTGAAAAGGCAGCATCGGAGAGATTCCCTGAGTCTAGACTGTGGGACCATGCGATTGAGCTCAAACCAGATTTCATCCCAAAAGACTGCAAGGTCTATCCTATTACCCTGGCAGAACATAAGAAATTAGACAAATTTATCGACGATAACCTGAGAAAGGAATACATTGCCCCATCCAAGTCACCCATGGCATCACCATTCTTCTTCGTAGCGAAAAAGGACTCTGATGCACTTCGACCCTGCCAAGACTACCGGTATCTGAATGAAGGGACCATTAAGAACTCTTACCCCCTTCCGCTGATCGGTGATCTACTCGACAAGCTGAAAGGGGCAAGATGGTTCACTAAATTAGACATCAGATGGGGATATCACAATGTCAGAATTAAGAAGGGAGACGAGTGGAAGGCAGCGTTCAAGACCAATAAGGGGCTGTTTGAGCCCAAGGTCATGTTTTTCAGCCTCTGTAACTCCCTGGCAACTTTCCAGGCAATGATGAACAATATCTTCCAGGACATGCTAAACGAGGGGTGGCTGGTAATCTACATGGATGACATTCTTATCTTCTCTAAAAACAAAGAGGAACACGAGGAGAGAACAAAGAGGGTCCTAGCGAGGCTTAGAGAGAACGACCTCTACCTCAAACCTGAGAAGTCTAGATTTGATGTACAGGAAGTCGAGTTTCTTGGACTGATTCTGCAACCGAACCAGCTAGCCATGGACCCAACTAAATTAAGTGGGATTAAAGACTGGCCATTTCCAACCAACATCAAGGGGGTTAGATCATTTCTAAGCTTTGGAAATTTCTATTGGAGATTCATTGGCAACTTTGCTGCGATCACAAAGCCACTCAATGACTTGACAAAAAAGAATCAGCCCTTCAATTGGACGAATGAATGCCAAGAGGCATTTGACACACTAAAAAGGAAATTTTCCGAGGCGCCAGTACTACTGATGCCTAATGCAGAAAAGCCATTCATAATCGAAAGCGATGCCTCAAAATATGCAACGGGGGCTGTGCTGAAGCAAACTGACACTAATGGAGATTGGCACCCCTGTGGCTACATCTCCCATTCCCTAATGGCAACCGAATGGAATTATGAGATCTATGATTGAGAGCTCCTGGGAATAATATGAGTGCTGGAGACCTGGAGACATTACCTCCAGGGATCTGAACACCCAACAATGATTCTATCAGATCACAAGAATCTCATGTACTTTAGATCGGTGTGTAAACTGAACCGACAACAGGCTAGATGGAGTCTTTTCCTGTCACAGTTTAACCTCCAATTAGTACACATACCAGGAAAAATAATGGTGCAATCGGATGCCTTATCGAGACGAGGAGATCACATACCTGATACCAATGATGACAATGATGACATCACACTGTTAAAGGATGAAATCTTTGCATGAACAATTGACACTGAATTGAAGAATGTACTGGCAGAAAGCATGATGGGCGATGACCTACTAAAGGAGATAGTAAGGGCCATCAAAGAAGGAGGAACGCCACCAATCAAGTCAGCAGTAGAAGACTGGAGGATGGAGAATGATGGGACAGTCTTTTTCAAGGACCGATGTTACGTCCCAGATGACAAGGAATTGGAGGAAAATCGTGGAAAAATACCATGATAACATACTCACAGGTCACCCTAGCCAATTCCAGACTCTCGAACTGGTACAGAGGGACTACTGGTGGCTGGGAATGATGATCTTCATACAGAACTATGTTGATGGATGTGCCATGTGCCAACAAATGAAGGTAAACATGCACCCCACAACTCCACCACTATCGCCGATCAAATCAGAAGCAACACGACTGTTTGCACTGGTAACAATAGATTTCATCACCGACTTACCGATCAGCAAGGGATGTGACACCATCATGGTCGTGGTAGACCATGGGCTTACTAAGGGGGTAATTTTCATTCCCTGCAACAAGACCATTGATGCACTGGGGGCAGCAGACCTTCATCTGCAAAATGTGTTTAAAAGATTTGGCCTCCCTGATAAGATCATATCTGATTGTGACCCACAATTTGCCTCCAACACATTCCAAGAATTAGGAAGACTCCTGGGAATAAAGCTGGCCATGAGTACAGCCTATCACCCACAGACCAATGGGGAAACAGAGCGAGTTAATCAAGAACTGGAAATCTATCTCCGGATCTTCTGTGTGAACAAGCCATCACAATGGAAGAGGCACCTCACCACTGCCGAGTTCATACACAATCAGAAGCACCACTCGGCGATCAAAAATACTCCATCTTACTTGATGATGGGAATCCACCCCAAGGCCATTCCTATGACGTACGAAAAAACAAATGTACTGGCTACCGAACAGAGGATAGCTGAATTAGAAAACATACAATGAGAAGCCCTGGCAGCACATGAACTGTCCCAACAAGTAATGATCAGACGAGGCGGATGGGGCTTCCACCCATTTACAGTGGGGAAGAGGGTTTGGCTAGATTCTAAGAACTTGAAATTGGGATACCCGACCAGGAAACTCACCCCTAAATGTGAAGGGCCATTCTCTATCACCTGGGTAATTTCCTCTCATGCCTACGAATTGAGGCTTCCTTCACAGTAAAAAATACACCCTGTTTTCCATGCCTCTCTCCTTTCGCGTTTCAAGGAGAATGAGACACATGGGCCAAATCTTCTTCCTCCACCCCCTGAGCTGATCGAAGGGGAACTCAAACATGAGGTTGAGGCTATTTTAGCCTACAAAAGGATGGGCTGAGGAACCTGACTCCTAGTGAAGTGGAAGGGCTACAGCACAGTAGAAAATACCTGGGAACCTGAAGCTCACTTAAAAAACGCCCCAGAAGTCCTAGGTAATTACAAGTTCACTCACAACCTACTCCTATCATGAGCCACCCTCTAACCTCAACAGATATTCATTATAGAACCTCTTGATGATAAAGAAGATGAAAGGTCCGAGATGACACTAGAGCAGCCAACGTCACCATCTCCTTCACCCCCACCCCTGTATCCATCGTCGCCACCTCCACCACCACGCGCATCTACACCTCATCCCAGACAACCCACACCAGAATATCCGCCCGCACCGCTATGGATGTGGAACTCCATTTGTTTTACATGCGCCCGAATCAGGCATTTTTCCTCACACTGTCTGGAGTATCAATGCCCCCACTGTCGACAGTGGTGCCTAAAACATTCCGCACTCTTCTGCCCCAACAACCTGATACGTGACAACTCTCCTCATCACCAAACCACCTAAATCTGACCAACCATGATTAAAGACCTCCACCTCATCATCATTCTCAGCACCATATTTGGCATGGCCATTTTAATTATGATAATCTTTTACTTTCTTATTATGCTCAGAATCATGACCACCCCACCGATACCTCGAATCACAATGCTCATAACCGGCACTTCAGTGCAATTTGCAGAGATGGATGGCATCGAGTTACCAACCCAAGTCTACATGCATGACACACCTACTGCAACTACGATCAACACATTCTCTATGATGGGTGACGAAGAACAGCCTATGCCATTTGACCCGATGCAGACGGTCAGGGGCTAGTTTCAGATGGGACTCAAAATGTCGAGGGGGAGCTAATGTTACGAAGGTGTTCAGATGGGGAAATCAATTTTTTTTACGATTATTCTTATTATCTCACTTGTGTACGTTTCATGCTATTGTTCCTTTTCCTATTGTCTTGTGACCGCACACCTCTAATTACACATCATCACAATCCCACTCTATTGTAGTAGTCTGCGGATGTCCACGCAATTGTCTTTTCATTTCTATTGTTCTTATTGTTCTCGTAGTATGACTTGTTCTATTTATGATCTTATGCTTGTAGTATTTAGACTGCAAATACAGGACCAGTCAAGCTCAGCTTGACCTGGTCATTCTTACGTTCCTAACGAACTCCAGCTAAGTCATCCTCAACTATCGCTTATGAGCCTCAGTGACTCTTTAAAGAACTTCTTGCTTTGACGGTGATGCTTAAGAGCCTCGACTGATAGTAGGAATCTTGACTATAACAGTATGTATATAGACAAGCCACATATAATGAGATAGCAAAGACAATAAGAGTGTTCCATGACTACTACAATAATGTGAGAAGATAGTGAGATGAGATTAAAGATGCATGAATGAAACGCTGGTCAAGACAATAGAGAAGCGAAGTGAGCATGTACTAAATAATAGAGGAGAGAACAATAACGTGAGATAATAGTGAAGAACAATAACGATTATGAGAAAATTGAGTCCCCTCCCTCTTCCGTCGTATCAGCACCTATCCTCGTAACATGTCTTACCTTTCATTTGTTTTCTGGTTTTTATTTGTAAAATTTCAGTACTTTCTAAAGGATCAAGTTTCCTTTCTGTCCACACTTTTCTCATTTTCTAAATATATTTTACCTTTTTATTAGACCTTATATTACTAAACTAAATAAAATAAAAATTAAATAAAAACTTTTTTTTTATATTTCCCAAACTCCAAATTTTAGTTTTAGTTTTCTTTTTCTTTTTGGTTTTTTTAACTTATGTTTAATATTATATTTAGTTATATTCAATATAATAAAATTTAAAAAAATTATTATTATTTTAATTGTAACACAATTAATTAATTAATATATATAAAAACAAGATATATAAGTATATAAAATATACAAATAAAAAGTTTTATTATTATTTTATTTTTAAATTCTTATATAGTATATTATATTTATCCATAATTGTTACGAGATGGTACCTGAGGTGGGAATCAATTTTCTTCATTATTGTTCCTATTGTCTTCACTTGAGTATGTCCCACACTTTTGTTCTTCATTCTTATTGTCTTGCAATTGCACACCTCTAATTACACATCATCATGACTCCACACTATTGTAGTAATCTGCAGACATTCACATACTATTGTTCTTACTATTTCTATTATTCTTATTGTTCTCGTTGCACGACTCGCTTTACTTATATACTAACAATCTTGTGCATGTATTATTTAAACTGCAAATGCAAGACCAGTCGAGCTTAGCTTGACCTGGTCATTTCTACATTCCTAACGAACTCCAGATAAGTCATCCTTACAACTGTCGCTTACGAGCTTCAGTCATACTATGACAGAATTCTTACGAGAACCACCCGACCATATCCTATCCAATGAAGAAAAGCTATGGCAGCACTGTCTACCCTCTGTTAAAGTCAATACTCCTAGATCAGAGATAAGTCGAGACTCGTAAGTGACAACGTTGAGATAGAAGTTCAGATCACCGAAGCTCTTAAGCAACGGTTGAGCAAGGACGTAGATCGCACCAGTTTAGGAGTATAGAAGTGACTAGGTCAAGCTGATTGACCAGTCGTACATTCATCATATAAATACTACAGTTGTAGATCGTAGATACGAATCATGTTAAAGGAACAATAGAGAGGATAATAATAGAAAGACAATAAGGACAATAAGAACGGTAAGCGTCCGCAGTACATTACGCTAGCGTGAGTCGATAAAAGCATATTGTAGGGGCGCGTGTTGACGAGACAAAAGGGAACGAACAATAGCATGAGAGAACCTGAACGGCAGAACAATAGTAACAAAAGAAAATTGAACTCCCACACCTTCTCATAACATTAGCTCCTCTCCATGGTTTCGAGTTCCATCCGAAACTAAGTCCTTATCGTCCGCATTGGATCGAAAGACGGCGCATCGCTGGTCATTGCGGAGAACGTGGAGAACATCGTAGGGGTGGGGGTGTCGTGCACATAAACTCGAGTGGGAAGTTCGATGTCTCTTTCCCTGGCGAAGTGAACAGAGGTGCCTGTGATGAAAGGGGAGATTTGTGGGAGTGGTGGGGTGGAGACGATTTTGAACAAGATGAGCATATAATAGATCAGCATAATAAAAATGAACGTGCCGAAAACGGCGCCGAGAGCGATGGCGGTATAGACGTTATAGGTCATGGTGGTTTGCTTTAGGTCATGCGATGACGTGGCGGAACGTCACATGTGGGGTTGCTTGGGCAGAAGAGCACCGAGTGCTCAGGTCGCCACCGTCGACAGTACGGGCACTGGTATTCGGGGCAGTGTGACAAAAAGTGCCCCACCTGAGTGCAGGTGAAGCAAACCGAGTTCCTCATCCATGCTGGCGCAGGTGCGTAATCGGGGGCGGCGGTTTGGGTAGGGTAGGGTGTGGGTGGTCGTCTTGGCGGAGACTGTGAGACGTAAGGTGGGAGTGGAGGATGTGGGGACGTCGTCATTGGCGTTTCTTCATTCTCTTCGTCGTCGAGCGGTTCTATGATGAAGATTTGTTGTGGCGTGGGGACCCATTCTCCGGGTCTGTATCGAAGTGCCTGCTCATCGAGGCTCCTCATTAGTGGGAGCAGGTCGAGATAATACGCTTCTTCAGTCAGTCGTCGGAATACCCGCTGAAGGCAGGAGATAGCTCTGTATGTCTCGAAAAGGTTTTGCATGGTGCTGTGGAGCAGCGCGCAGTCTTGGGTTACCGATAACAGTCTTTCTTCATTTCTGATGCCGTCCGTGTCTCGGACGAAGCTAAGGATAAGTTCGAAGGTCCTGACTGGGTCAGGGTCGGGTGTGACATTCATAAAGAAGTGCAGAGGGCGGCTCATGATTGTGAGAGGTTGTGGGTGGTCTTGTATTCTTCCAACAGTTCAGCAGCATTTTTTAAATGGATTGCTGGCTCCCAGGTGTTTTCTGCCATGCTGTATCCCTTCCACTTCACCAGGAATCGAATTCTCTTGCCTGCCCACCTATGTGCTAAAATAGCCTCAACCTCGTGTTCTTGTTCTCCTTCAATCAGATCCGGTGGCGGAGCAAGGAAGTTTGGTCTATGGGTCTCATTTTCCTTGAAGCGTGAGAGAAGAGAGGCATGGAATACTGGGTGAATTTTCCATTGGGAAGGAAGCCTCAGTTCATAGGCGTGGGGTGAAATTACCCGTGTAACAAGGAAGGGTCCTTCACGTTTGGGGGCGAGTTTTCTAGTCAGGTACCCTAATTTTAGGTTTTTTGAGTCGAGCCAAACCCTTTCTCCCACTGTGAATGGACGGAATCCTCATCCGTTTCGTCTGATCATCACCTGTCGGGAGAGTTCATGAGCTGCTAGGGCCTTCCGTCATATGTTTCCCAATTCAGCTATCCGCTGTTCAGTAGCCGGCACGTTCATTTTCAGATAAGTCGTGGGGATAGCCCTAGGATGTGCTCCCATCATTACGTAGAACGGAGTGTTTTTGATGGCCGAATGATGCTTTTGGTTGTGCGTGAATTCGGTGGTAGTGAGGTGGTTCTTCCATAGCGAAGGTTTGTTCGCACAGAAGATCTGGAGGTAGATCTCTAGTTCTTGATTTACCCTTTCGGTTTCCCCATCAGTCTGAGGGTGGTAGGCTGTGCTCATCGCTAATCTTATCCCCAAAAGTCTCCCCAGTTTCTGGAAAGCATTCGACGCGAAGCGTGGGTCTTGGTCAGAGATAATTTTATCTGAGAGGCCGAATCTCCTGAACACGTTGTGGAGATAGAGGTCAGCTGCTCCCAATGTGTCTATGCTTTTGTTACAGGGGATGAAAATTACCCCCTTAGTAAGTCCATGGTCTACCACGACCATGATTGTGTCACATCCATCGCTTATCGGGAGATCAGTGATGAAGTCCATCGTTACTAGCGCGAATAGTCGAGTGGCGGTTGATTTGATCGGGGATAGTCCCAGTGTTGTCGGGTGGGTGTTTACTTTCATCTGCTGGCAGGTGGCGCAGCCGTCAACGTAATTCTGAATGAATATGGTCATCCCTGGCCACCAGTAGTCTCTCCGCACTAGTTCCAGAGTCTGAAATCGTCCGGGGTGCCCTGTAAGTATGTTATTGTGGTATTTTTCCACGATCTTTCTTCGTAATTCCCTGTCATCCGGGACGTAGCATCGGTCTTTGAAAAAGACCATTCCATCATCTTCCATCTTCCAATCTTCTACCGCCAACTTGATCGGTGGCATTCCTCCTTCTTTGATTGCTCTTACTATCTCCTTAAGCAAGTCGTCTCTCATCATGCTTTCGGTTAGTACTTCCTTTAGCTCAGTATCGATGGTCCGTGTGAAGATCTCGTCCTTGAGCAGGGTGATATCGTCATTATCATTATCGATATCTGGAATGTGATCTCTCCTTCGTGATAAGGCATCTGACTGGATCATCATTTTCCCCGGGATGTGTACCAATTTTAGGTTGAACTATGACAGGAAAAGGCTCCACCTAGCTTGTCGCCGATTCAATTTCCGTGCTGTCCTGAAATACATTAAATTTTTATGATCAGATGAGATCGTTGTCACGTGTTCCGATCCTTGGAGATAGTGTCTCCAGATCTCGAGTGCCCGTATTATTCCTAATAGCTCCTGATCATAGATCTCATAGTTTCACTCGGTGGCTGTCAGGAAGTGGGAGATGTACCCGCAAGGGTGCCAATCTCCGTTGGAGTCGGTTTGTTTTAGTACAGTGCCTGTTGCGTATTTTGAGGCGTTGCTTTCGATCATGAATGGTTTCTCTGCGTCGGGCATCAGTAATACTGGTGCCTCAGAGAACCTCTTTTTTAGTAAGTCGAACGCCCCTTGGCATTCGTTAGTCCAGTTGAACAACTGGTCTTTTCTCGTCAAGTCGTTTAGCGGTTTAGTGATCACAGCGAAATTGCCAATGAATCTTCTGTAGAAGTTCCCGAAGCCCAGGAACGATCTAACTCCTTTTACGTTGGTCGGGGCTGGCCAATCCCTTATTCCACTTAGCTTAGTGGGGTCCATAGCCAATTGGTTTGGTCGCAGGATCAAGCCAAGGAATTCGACCTCCTGTACATCAAACTTAGACTTTTCCGGTTTTAGATACAGATCGTTTTCCCTAAGCCTTGCCAAGACTCTTTTTGTTCTCTCCTCGTGTTCTTTCTTGTCTTTGGAGAAGATGAGAATGTCGTCCATGTATATTACCAGCCAGCCCTCGTTTAGCATGTCCCTGAAGATATCGTTCATCATAGCCTGGAAAGTCGCCGGGGAGTTGCAGAGGCCGAAAAACATGACCTTGGGCTCGAACAGCCCCTTGTTGGTCTTAAATGCCGCCTTCCATTCATCTCCCTTTTTGATCCTGACGTTATGATACCCCCATCTGATGTCCAATTTGGTGAACCATCTCGCCCCTTTCAGCTTATCCAGCAGATCGCCGATCAATGGCAGCGGGTATAAGTTTTTGATGGTTCCCTCATTTAGATACCGATAGTCTTGGCATGGCCTGAGGGCGCCAGAGTCCTTTTTTGCTACAAAGAAAAATGGCGACGCCATAGGAGATTTGGATGGGGTGATGTATCCTTTTCTCAGGTTATCGTCGATGAATTCATCCAATTTCTTCTGTTCTGCCGGGGTGATGGGGTAGACCTTGCAGTCCTTCGGGAAGAAGTCCGGTTTGAGTTCGATCACGTGATCCCACAGTCTTGATTCGGGAAACCTTTCCGATGCTGCCTTTTCAAACACGCTTCGATATTCCTTATACTTATCGGGGAGCAGGTCATCGAGTGACTGTTTCTCTTTGCCATCCTCCCTTTCGTGAGCGAGCCTCTGCGAGACGGAGGTCTTGGCTCGGATGTGGGTGGTATGAGAGAAGACGAATCTGCTGGTCGATCGAGATCGAGTGATGCACGCGATGTGCCTGAGCTTTTGGTAATTCGGGGGGATGTAGTCGTGTTTGATTGTGAGGGGGGATTCCTCAGTCCTGAATACTCCGATCATTGGTTCCCCCCAGATGTAAGCGAATAAAGCATCCATTCCGTCGTTATTTCCATTAAGTGATAGGCCGAAGTTGGGTTCGTCCAGTGTAGAGATCGGTGGATCGATCTCGGAGTGGGTGTCCGTTGCTGTGTCCTTTGCCGAGTCCGTTGCCGGGTGTGATCCGCTCCCTTCGAGTTCATCCGTGGCGCAGAGTCCTCTTGCGAGATAAACTGCCCCGAGCCTACTCTTCATGTGCTTGGCGACGGCAAGGTGGGTTTTCTTGAAGGTCTCCCCAGCACTCCTTTTAGGTAGCCTCTCGAGAGTTGGGCTCAACGTTACTCTCGATACAAGCAGCCCCTTGTCATCTATAGTAAGACTCTGCTTACCAATTGTGGTTCGAGTCTGTTCGATCATCATCTGGATCTTTCCCATAATGGACCTTTCGGTCCATCTGTCCATGAGGGTCCCCTTCTGCCAGTCGATGGCAGGGTTTCATCATTGGAGCTAGGTGTATCCCAAGATCATCATCTCATTTCCCAGCCCCGTTATCAGCATTCTGATCTTCTCCTCCTTTCCTCCGATCTCAGTGTCAATAATGATGTAGTGTGAGATTGTTCCGTTTTTGTTTAGCGTTCCGTCGACGTTTTTGGCGAGGATTTTCCTGCTGAGTGGGTGTTTCTGTAGTCCGAGTTTTTGGACTACTCGGTGATCAATGAAGGTTTCTCCTGCCCCTGAGTCGATTAGGGCGGGTATTTCGGCTTTCTTGTCGTCTAACAAGCAGTAAACTGGTATGTGCATGGATTGTTTGCTCACGTTAGCTAGCTACCAATACACTTGAGACAATTATTCTGGTGGGCTCTGCTGCCGATGCAGGCTGCCGCTTCAAAAACCCTCTTCCACCATCAAGTCCAATACCTCTTCCTTCTGTTTTTCCTCCAACTCGTTGATGAGTGCTCGGATTTTGGCGTAATGTTCTCGAGACATCTTTTTTGTCTCGGTCTTCTTTTCTTCTTTGGCGGGTGGCTCTTTCCCACCCTTGTGGTCGCTGGCCCGGTGCCCTGTTTTATGACAAATGAAACATCTTCCCTCTTTCATGTGCTTTACCCTCTCTGCATAAGAGAGGCATGTCGCGTCGATGTCCATGGCATTGGGGTCCCTTGAAGAGCTGCTTGCTCCTCCTCCCCCTACCTTGCTATATGTTCTCTCTTTTATCGCCTTTGCTCTCCTCAGATGTCCCTCGGCCCTCGCTGCATGGGTGTACCACCCTTCGATTGTGTCGGGTGGGTTTTCCATTCCGAAGACCTTGTCAAGGACCTTGTTGTTGAGCCCGTCGACGAAGTATTCAATCAGAGCGGCGTCTTCTTTAATTTTGGTGCAGTAAGCAAGGGTCTTGAATTGGGCGATATACTCATCTACTCCCTTTCCCCCTTGTGACAGTGCTCTCAGCTGCGTTCGCGCATTCCCCGTGTCATCGATCGGCGAGAATGCCGAGCGCACCTTTGCGATAAGCTCCTGGAACAAGTCCCAGGGTTTCGATTCTATATATCTCTCTTCCAAATAAGCCTGTTTCCACGGCCCTGCTGTCCCTCTGTTCATATATGAGAGCATAAACAGGATCTTGTGTCGATCATTGGGAAATGCGGCTGCGTTAGCGTCAACATAGGCTCCGCACTCGAGTAGGAAGAGCATCATTTTAGTTCTATCTCCCAAGTAGTCAGTGGGTGCTCTCATCTTGATCTCGGCTGTGCGAGTGGGGAGAGTGGCGGGTGCAGTAGGAGCGGTGGGAGTAGACGGAGCTGCCATTATGCGTTTGGTGGGGAGCGGTCAGATGATTCTCATAAGAATGATGTCGTCGTGTAAGTGGGCTGCCTAGACTGTGTTTAGTCAGCAGAGTAAAATCAGCTTGACCTTTTGTTAAAGTCAATACTCCTAGATCAGAGATAAGTTGAGACTCGTAAGTGACAACGTTGAGATAGAAGTTCAGATCACTGAAGCTCTTAAGCAACGGTTGAGCAAGGACATAGATCGCACCAGTTTAGGAGTGTAGAAGTGACTAGGTCAAGCTGATTGACCAGTCGTACATTCATCGTATAGATACTACAGTTGTAGATCGTAGATACGAATCATGTTAAAGGAACAATAGAGAGGATAATAATGGAAAGACAATAAGGACAATAAGAACGGTAAGCGTCCACAGTACATTATGCTAGCGTGAGTCGATAAAAGCGTATTGTAGGGGCGCATGTCGACGAGACAAAAGGGAACGAACAATAGCGTGAGAGAATCTGAACGGCAGAACAATAGTAACAAAAGAAAATTGAACTCCCACACCTTCTCGTAACACCCTCACCATCCCCACTGCACCCATCACCCCTGCTCGACCCACAGAAATCAAGATGAGAGCACCAACCGACTACTCCAGAGACAGAACCAAAAAGCTCTCATCGACGAGCTAGAGGAGAAAGAGAAGGAGAAAGTATTAGACCTCATGGTTGCAGAGGGTTTTTAAAGCGGTGGCCTGCATTGGCAGCAGAGCCCGCCAGAGTCATTGTCTCTACCATACTAGTAGCAAACGTGAGCCACAAATCCATGCATATTCCAGTTCACTATTTGCTAGGAGATAAAGAAACCAAAGTTCCTGCCCTGATCGACTCAGGAGCGGGTGAAACATTCATCAACCACCGAGTTGTTGAAAAACTTGGACTAAAGAAGATCCCACTCATCAGAAAGATCCTCACCAAAAACATCGATGGGACCCTTAACAAAAATGGAATGATCTCACACTACGTCCACATCGACATGGAGATCGGAGGAAAGGAAGAGAGGATCAGAATGCTGATAATGGGGCTGGGAAAGGAAAGAATGATTCTGGGGTATTCATAGCTCCAGAAACATAACCTGATCATCGATTGGGAAAAAGGAACCCTCACTAACAGGCAGACTGAGAAGTCCCTCATGAAGAGGATCCGAACCATGATCGAATGGACATGCACTACATTTGGTAAGCAAAGTCCCACTATAGATGACAAAGGGCCGCTTGAACTGAGAGTAACGTTGTGTTATAGTCAAAGCTCCTAGATCAAATATGAGTTGGGGCTCGTAAGCGTCGACGTTCAGCAGAGGTTCTGATCACTGAAGCTCGTAAGCAATGGCTTGAGAGAGACTTAGACTGATAGCTTGTTAGAAGCATAAGAAAGACTAGGTCAAGCTGAGCTCGACCAGTCCTGTATTCATCATTTAAATAGTACAATTGTAGATCGTAGATGACGAGTCGTGCTACGAGAACAATAAGGAACAATAGCATGAGACGTATACAATGTAGAACAATAAAGACAATAGCAAAAGGCGTCCGCAGTGTACACTACAATAAGGTGAAATGATGGCATTGTAAGATTAAAGGTTCGTGGTCGTGAGACAATAAAGCAAAGAACAATAGTGTGAGACGTATATAATGTAGAACAATAAGGACAAAAAGAATTTGATTTTCCCCACACCTCTTCGTAACATTAGCCCCTCCTCAATGTTTCGAGTTCCAATCCGAAACTAAGTCATAATTGTCTGCATCGGGTCAAAAGACGCCGCGTTGTTGGTCGATGTGGTGAACGTGCTGAAGGACATAGGAGTGGGGGTGTCATGGGTGTAGACCCAGGTTGGTAGCTCAATGTTGTCTCCCCCAACGAAGCGCACCGAGGTGCTAGTAACAAGGGTAGAGAGTTGTGGGAGGTGAGGGGCAGAGACGATTTTAAATAAAATGAGTATGTAGCAGAGCATCATAAGAAAGATTGATGCGCCAAAGACAGCGCTGAGAGTGATGATGACATAGATGTTGTAGATCATAGTGGTTCGCGTTTAAGTAGTACGATGACATGGCAGGATGTCACATGTTGGATTGTTTGGACAGAAGAGCACAGAGTGCTCGGGTCGCCACCGTCGACAGTGGGGGCATTGGTATTCGGGGCAGTGTGAAGAAAAATGCCCAACTTGTGCACAGGTGAAACAGACTGAGTTATGCATCCATGAAGGTGCGGGCGCGTGTTTGGGAGTGGTTTGGGTGGGATAAGGGGTGGGCGCTCATTGTGGTAGAGATTGTGAAACGTATGGTGGAAGTGGTGGGTGTGGAGATGATGTTAGTGGTGTCTCTTCATCTTCTTCATCACTTAGTAGTTCTATGATAAAAATCTGTTGCGGTGTGGGGACCCGCTCTCCGGGTCTGTAAAGGAGCGCCTGCTCATCCAAGCTTCTCATAAGTGGGAGCAGATCAAGATAGTAGGCCTCTTCTGTCAGACGTCGGAATACGCGCTGGAGGCGGGAGATGGCTCTGTAGGTTTCGAAGAGATTTTGTGTGGTGCTGTGCAGGAGCACGCGGTCTTGGGTCACGGATAGCAATCTTTCTTCATTTCGGATGTCGTCCATGTCTTGGACAAAGCTGAGAATAAGCTCGAAGGTTCTAATGGGGTCAGGGTCGGGTGTGACATTCATGAAAAAGTGAAGAGGGTGGCTCATATTCGAGGGAGGTTGTGGGTGGATCTATATTCACCCAATATTTCAGCAGCATTTTTTAAGTGAGTTGCTGGCTCCCAGGTGTTTTCTGCCATGCTGTATCCCTTCCACTTTACCAGAAATCGAATCCTCTTGCCTATCCCTCTGTGAGCCAAAATAGCTTCAACCTCGTGTTTGAGTTCTCCTTCGATCAGATCGGGTGGTGGAGGAAGGAAGTTTGGTCCGTGAGTTTTGTTCTCCTTGAAACGTGAGAGAAGTGAGGTGTGGAATACGGGGTGAATTCTCCACTGAGAGGGGAGCCCCAATTTATAGGCATGGGACAAGATTACCTGTGTGATGGGGAAAGGTCCCTCGCATCTAGGGGTGAGCTTTTTGGTTGGGTATCCTAGTTTCAAGTTCTTAGAGTCGAGCCAGACCTTCTCCCCCACCGTGAATGGGTGAAACCCTCGTCCATTTCGCCCAATCATTGCCTGTCAGGAGAGTTCATGCACCGCCAGAGCTTCCCACCATGTTTTTCCTAGTTCGGCTATCCTTTGTTTGGTAGCCGGTACATTCATTTTCTGGTAAACCATGGGGATAGCCCTAAAGTGTGCTCCCATCATTACATAAAATGGGGTGTTTTTAATTGCCAAATGATGCTTCTGGTTGTGTGTGAATTTGGCGGTGGTGAGGTGGCTCTTCCATTGCGATGGTTTGTTCACACAAAAGATTCGGAGATAGATCTCGAGCTCTTGATTTACCCTCTCCATTTCCCCATCGGTTTGTGGGTGGTAAGCTGTGCTCATTGCTAGCCTTATCCCCAGGAGTCTCCCCAGTTCTTGAAACGCATTCGAGGCGAAGCGCGGGTCACGGTTGGATATGATCTTGTCTGGGAGGCCAAATCTTTTGAACACGTTGTGCAGATAGAGATCAGCCGCCCCCAATGTGTCGACGCTCTTGTTACAGGGGATGAAAATTACCCCCTTAGTAAGACCATGGTCTACCACGACCATGATGGTATCACATCCGTCGCTTATCAGCAGATCCATGATAAAGTCCATTGTCACCAGTGCAAATGGTCGAGTGGCGCTAGATTTGATCGGTGATAATCCCGGTGTTATCGGGTGTGTATTCACCTTCATCTGCTGGCAGGTGGAGCAGCCATCGTCATAATTTTGGACGAAAATGGTCATTCCTGGCCACCAGTAGTCCCTCCGTACTAATTCTAGGGTCTGGAATTGGCCGGGGTGTCCTGTAAGTATGTTATTGTGGTACTTTTCCATGATCTTTCTCCTTAGCTGGGACGTAGCATCGATCTTTGAAAAAGACCATCCCATCATTTTCCATTTTCCAGTCTTCTACCACCGACTTGATCGGTGGCGTTCCTCCTTCCTTGATGGCCCTTACTATTTCTTTTAGTAAGTGATCTTGCATCATGCTTTCTGCCAGTACTTCCTTTAGTTCAGTGTCTATAGTTTGTGTGAAGATCTCTTCCTTCAGTAAAGTGATGTTGTCGTTATCATTGTCGATATCGGGTATGTGATCTCCCCGCCATGATAAGGCATCAGATTGGATCATCATCTTTCCTGGGACGTGTACCAATTGCAGGTTAAATTGTGATAGAAAGAGGCTCCACCTAGCCTGTTGCCAATTTAATTTCTGCGCCGTTCTGAAATACATCAGGTTCTTGTGATCCGATAGGATCATCGTTGGATGTTCAGATCCCTGGAGATAGTGTCTGCAGGTTTCCAATGCCTGTATGATTCCTAGCAGTTCTCGATCATAAATCTCATAATTCTGCTCGGTTGCCGTTAGGGAATGGGAGATATAGCCGCAGGGATGCCAATCTCCATTGGTGTCGGTTTGTTTTAAGACGGCGCCTGTTGCATACTTAGAGGCGTCGCTTTCGATTACAAACGGTTTCCCTGTGTCAGGCATCAGCAGTACTGGCACCTCAGAGAACTTTCTTTTTAGTGAATCAAATGCCCCTTGGCATTCGTCTGTCCAGCTGAAGGGCTGGTCTTTCTTTGTCAAGTCGTTGAGCAGTTTTGTAATTGCGGCAAAGTTGCCGATGAATCTTCTATAGAAGTTCCCAAAGCCTAGGAATGATCTAACCCCTTTTACATTAGTCGGGGGTGGCCAGTCTTTTATTCTGCTCAGCTTAGTGGGGTCCATAGCTAGCTGGTTCGGTCACAGAATCAGTCTGAGGAACTCGACTTCCTGCACATCAAATCTAGACTTTTCGGGTTTTAGGTATAGGTCGTTTTCCCTAAGCCTTGCCAGGACTCTTTTCGTTCTCTCTTCGTGTTCCCCCTTATCCTTAGAGAAGATGAGAATATCGTCCATGTAGATTACCAACCACCCCTCGTTCAGCATATCTCGGAAGATGTCGTTCATCATTGCCTGGAAAGTTGCCGGGGAATTACAGAGGCCGAAAAACATGACTTTGGGCTCGAACAGCCCCTTATTGGTTTTGAAAGCCACCTTCCACTCATCTCCCTTCTTTATTTGGATGTTGTGGTATCCCCATCTGATGTCCAACTTAGTGAACCATCTTGCCCCTTTCAGCTTATCGAGTAGATCGCCGATCAATGGAAGGGGGTAAGAATTTTTGATGGTTCCTTCGTTCAGATAATAGTAGTCTTGGCAGGGTCGGAGTGTGTCGGAGTCCTTTTTCGCTACGAAAAAGAATGGTGATGCCATGGGCGACTTCGATGGGGTGATGTATCCTTTTCTTAGGTTGTCATCGATAAATTCGTCCAATTTTTTCTGTTCTGCTGGGGTAATAGGGTAAATTTTACAGTCCTTTGGGATGAAGTCGGGTTTAAGTTCGATCGCGTGATCCCACAGTCTGGATTCGGGGAATCTCTCTGATGCTGCTTTCTCGAATACGCTTCGATACTCTTTGTATTTATCAGGGAGCAGGTCGTCGAGTGATTGTTTCTCCTTGACGTCCTCCTTTTCGTGAGCAAGCCTCTGCGAGACGGAGGTTTTTGCTTGGATATGAGTCATGTGGGAGAAGGTGAATCTGCCAGTTAGTCGAGATTGAGTGATGCGTGAGATGTGCCTGAGTGTCTGGTAGTTTGGGGGAATATAGTCATGTTCGATTGTGAGGGGGGATTCCTCGGTTCTGAATACCCCGATCATTGGCTCCCCTCGGATGTAGGCAAACAGTGCTTCTGTCCCATCGTTATTCCCTTCAGTGTCAAGTGATGAGCCGATATCGGAGTTGTCCAGTACAGAGATCCATGGATTGATCTTGGGATGAGTGTCCATTGCCGTGTCCATTGCCAGGTGTGATCCGTCTCCATCGAGTTTGTCCGTGGTGCAAAGTCCTTTTGCGAGATGAACCGTCCCGAGCCTACTCTTCATGTGCTCGGCGGCGGCGAGGTGGGTTTCCCTGAAGGTCTCCCCAGCGCTCCTTTTAGGTAGCCTCCCAAGAGTCGGACTCAATGTTACTCTCGGTGCAAGCGGCCCCTTGTCATCTATAGTGAGACTTTGCTTACCGATCGTGGTTCGTGTTCGTTCGATCATGGTCCGGATCTTCCCCATAAGGGACCTTTCGGTCTGTCTGTCAGTAAGGGTCCCCTTTTCCCAGTCAATGATCGGGTTACGTCTTTGGAGCCACAAATATCCCAGGATCATTCTTTCCTTTCCTAGCCCAGTGATCAACATCCTGATCTTCTCCCCTCTTCCTCCGATCTCCATGTTGACAAGAACGTAATGAGAGATTGTTCCGTTCTTGTTTAGGGTTCCGTCGACATTCTTGGCGAGGATTCGTCTGATGAGTGGGAGTTTTTCTAGTCTGAGTTTCTGAACAACTCGGTGGTCGATGAATGTTTCTCCCGCCCCTGAGTCGATCAAGGTGGGAATTTCGGCTTTTTTGTTTCCTAGCAGGTAGTAAACCAGGATATGCATAGATTGGTGGCTTACGTTTGCTACCATTACAGTTGAAACAATTAGTCCGGCGGGCTCTGCTGCCGATGCAGGCTGCCAGTTTAAAAACCCTCCTCAACCATTAAGTCCAACACTTCTTCTTTTTCCTTCTCCTCTAGCTCATTGATGAGTGCTCGAATCTTGGTGAAGTGGTCTCGTGGCATTTTCTTGGTTTCGGTTTTCTTTTCGTCTTTTGAGGGTGGTTCTTTCCCTCCTCTGTGATCGCTAGCCCTATGTCCTGTTTTATGACAAATAAAGCATTTCCCCTTTTTCATGTGTTCGACCCTTTCTGCATAAGAGAGGCACGTTGCATCAATATCCATAGCGTTGGGGTCCTTCAAGGAGCCGCTTGCTCCTCCTCCCCCTACCTTACTGTACGTTCTTTCCTTGATTGCCTTTGCCTTCTTCAGGTGTCCCTCGGCCCTTGCTGCATGGGTGTACCACCCTTCGATCGTATCGGGCGGGTTTTCCATGCCGAAGACTTTGTCCAGCACCTTGTTGTTGAGCCCGTCGACAAAGTACTCGATGAGGGCGGCGTCTTCTCTGATCTTCGTGTGGTAGGCAAGTGTCTTAAACTGTGCGATGTATTCATCTACCCCCCTTCCTCCCTGCGAAAGTGCTTGGAGTTGGGTGTGTGCATTTCCTGCATCGTCAATAGGTGAGAACGCCGCACGTACTTTTGCGATGAACTCTTGGAAGGTGTCCCATGGTTTGGATTCGATGTATCTTTCTTCCAGATATGCTTGTTTCCATGGCCCTGCCATCCCCCCATTCATGTAGGACAACATAAAAAAAATCTTGTGTCGGTCGTCTGGGAACGCGGCTGCATTCACGTCAACGTAGGCTCCGCATTCGAGGAGAAAGAGCATGGTCTTGGCTCTATCCCCTGAGTAGTCGGTTGGCGCCCTCATTTTGATCTCAGTGGGGTGAGTGGGGGCGATGGGTGGAGTAGGAATGGTGGGAGTAGATGGAGCCACCATGATTCGTTTTGTGGGGAGTGGTCAGATAGTTCTCATAAGAATCTTGTCATATAATGAGTACTGCCTAGACTAGAGTTTAGTCGGCAGAATATGAGCAGCTTGACCTTTTGTTATAGTCAAAGCTCCTAGATCAAATATGAGTCGAGGCTCGTAAGCATCGGAGGTTCTGATCACCGAAGCTCGTAAGCAACGGCTTGAGAGAGACTTAGACTGATAGCTTGTTAGAAGCATAAGAAAGACTAGGTCAAGCTGAGCTCGACCAGTCCTGTATTCATCATTTAAATAGTACAATTGTAGATCGTAGATGATGAGTCATGCTATGAGAACAATAAGGAACAATAGTGTGAGACGTATACAATGTAGAACAATAAAGACAATAGCAAAAGGCATCCGCAGTGTACACTACAATAAGGTGGGATGATGGCATTGTAAGATTAAAGGTTCGTGGTTGCGAGACAATAAAGCAAAGAACAATAGCATGAGACATATACAATGTAGAACAATAAGGACAAAAAGAATTTGATTTTTCCCACACCTCTTCATAACATGTTGAGCCCGACTCTCAGGAGGCTACCTACAAGGAGTGCTGGGGAGACCTTCGGGGAAACCCACCTCACTGCTGCCGAGCACATGAAGAGTAGGCTCGGGGCAGTTCATCTCGCAATAGGACTTTGCACTGAGAATGTTACGAAGAGGCACAGGGAAATCATTTCTTTTGTTTTTGTTCTTATTGTTCTACCTATGTGCATCTCACATTATTGTCCTTTCAACTATTGTTTTGCAAACACATGCCTTTTGCATACATCATCACTATCTCACCCTATTGTAGTCGCAGACATCTTTTCACTATTGTTTTCTTGTTCTTATTGTCTCTATTGTTTTCCCATTCTTATTGTCTCTATTGTTCTCTTAGCACAGCTCGTTTATCTATGATCCGTGCCTGTAGTATTTAAACGGTGAATACAGGACTGGTCGAGCTCAGCTTGACCTAGTCTTTCATATGCTTCTAACGAGCTATGATCTAAGTCTCTCTCAGCCATTGCTTACGAGCTTCGGTGATCTGAACCTTCGCTGAACGTCGACGCTTACAAGCTCCGGCTTATATTTGATTTAGGAGCTTTGACTATAACAGAGAACGAACTTAATCACGATGGATCACACCTAGCAATGGACATGGTGATAATGCTCGACCCAGAAACCTAACAAAAACCTGTTAAAAGGCTTGGGTAGTATAACTCAGGCTAGAGGAAGGGTGTGAGGTGGTACTAAATATCACTGCTAATACCAAAACGTTGTTTTTAGTGATGCAAAATGGTAAGGATGTGACGAATAGCCTTTTTAAAGCATACAAAAATGTTCGAAGAGGATCGAAGATGTGCGAAGTAGTTTGGAGTAAGTTTGAATTGGTTCGAAGTTGTTCAGGTGAGTTCGAGGGGGTTCGAGGGGGTTTGACTGGCATCGATATATGTTTTGACAAATGAATATAGCAGTTACGAGCTGTGTTTCTAGTGATGATAGGCGATGATGAGTTGAGAATGAATACGAATGTTCGAGGAAGTTCACGATGTTTTGCAGAACTTCAGAGATATGGCACAAGGTAAGACTTCAAGAGAACTGCTCTTTAAATCTGACTATAGTGGAGAGGGTAACTGGTTCTCTCTCCTTTTAAATAACTAGTACAAGTGTATATACATTTTGAAGAGGTAAGTAACAAAAAGGAAATATAACAGGTGTAGAACATGAGGCAGTATGCACAGCAATAAAGGTATTGTAAAACGTAAAACAAATGAGGAACAATGATAATTGAAACATTCGGTGTCACCATATAGTAAGAGTACTTCTCTTTGTTGTTTCAATAGATCATTGAAACCCCAAAACCACCATTATTGTACCCTAATTCTTTTATCATCTCTCCTTGCATGTCCGGTAGTGCTCGATATGCAACTAAATAGTTCACTCCGGTTGAGCATCATGTATCGAAAGTGTTTTAAGACAACTATATGGTGGCCGAAGTTGTTAGAAGTGCTGCGAAGTCATTCGAAATGTCGCAAAATGTTGCGAAATAGTTTGAAAAGGTTTGAAGTAGTGCGAAATCATGTGAAATAGTTCAAAAATGATTCGAAGTCGATGTAGTGGCATTCGTAGTGGTTCGGAAGGTCTGTTGTAGTGTGTTAATATGATTGAAAACTTTCCTCAGACCTTAGAGTGTGCAGTGGACCTATCAATGGTAATGGACATCCATCCAGAGATCGATCTACAGATTCCTGTACTAGATGACCCAGACATTGGTTTATCACTCAGCACAGGGGTGGATCACAATAGAATGGACATGCTATTCACTTACATTCAGGGAGAACCCATGATAGGAATATTCAGGGCTGAGGAGTCACCCCTCACCATCGAAAATGACTACATACCACTGAACTACCAAAAACTCCAATGAATCTCATGCCTCACTCGATCTTGGCTAACTGGCAGAATTGCTTACTCGAACACAACTTATATCTGAGCAAAGACCTCCGTCTCGCAGAGGCTTGCCCACAAGAGTGAGGGCAACAAGGAGATGTAGTCGCTCGACGATTTACTCCCAGACAAATATGTAAGGAGTACCAAAGTGTATTCGAAAAAGCAGCATCGGAAAGATTCCCCGAGTCGAGACCATGGGACCATGCAATCAAACTCAAACCAGATTTTATCCCAAGGGACTGTAAGGTCTACCCCATCACCCCAGCAGAACAGAAGAAATTGGATGAGTTCATCGATGAGAATCTGAGAAAGGGGTATATCATCCCGTCTAAATCACCTATGGCATCCCCATTCTTCTTCATTGCAAAAAAGGACTCTGACGTGCTCCAGCCCTGCCAAGACTACTGGTATCTAAATGAAGGAACCATCAAGAACTCTTATCCCCTTCTATTGATCAGCGATCTGCTCAATAAGCTGAAAGGGGCGAGATGGTTCACAAAGCTAGACATCAGATGGGGATACCATAATGTCAGGATCAAAAAGGGAGATGAGTGGAAGGCAGCATTTAAAACCAACAAGGGGCTGTTCGAGCCCAAGGTCATGTTCTTCAGTCTCTGTAACTCCCCGGTGACTTTCCAGGCGATGATGAATGACATCTTCTGAGACTTGCTAAACGAGGGATGGCTGGTGATCTACATGGATGACATCTTAATCTTCTTGAAAGACAGAAAAGAACACGAGGAGAGAATGAAGAGGGTCCTGGCAAGGCTGAGAGAGAACAACCTCTACCTGAAACCTGAAAAGTCTAAGTTCGACATACAAGAGGTCGAATTTCTTGGGCTAATCCTGCGACCAAACCAACTGGCTATGGACCCAACTAAACTGAGTGGGATTAAGGACTGGCCACTTCCGACAAATATCAAAGGAGTTAGATCATTCCTGGGTTTCGGGGATTTCTATCGAAGATTTATTGGCAACTTCACTGTGATCGCAAAGCTGCTTAATGACCTAACAAGGAAAGATCAACCCTTCAATTGGACAGATGAATGCCAGGGTGCATTCGACACACTAAAACAGAAATTCTCCGAGGCACCAGTGTTTCTAATGCTGAACACTGAGAAGCCATTTGTAATTGAGAGCGACACTTCTAAGTATGCAATGGGGGCTGTTCTAAAACAAACAGACACAAATGGAGACTGGCACCCCTGTGGTTATATTTCCCACTCCCTGATGGCGACTGAACAGAACTATGAGATCTATGATCGGGAGCTACTGGGAATAATACGAGCCCTGGAGACCCAGAGACATTACCTCCAGGGATCCA
Source organism: Tricholoma bakamatsutake (assembly GCA_029959215.1). NCBI lineage: Eukaryota > Fungi > Basidiomycota > Agaricomycetes > Agaricales > Tricholomataceae > Tricholoma > Tricholoma bakamatsutake. Next base: position 5,793,155 of record CP114868.1, on the reverse strand, counting down.
AACACCCGACTACAATCCTATCAGATCATAAAAATCTCATGTACTTTAGAACTGCACGAAAACTAAACAGACGACAGGCTAGATGGAGCCTCTTCCTGTCACAGTTCAATCTTCAACTAGTACACGTGCCAGGAAAGATGATGATACAGTCTGATGTGCTATCGTGATGAGGAGATCACATACCTGAGGTCGATGATGACAATGATGACATCACACTGTTAAAAGATGAGATCTTCACACGAATAATTGACACTGAATTGAAGGACGTACTGGCAGGAGGTATGATGCATGATGACCTAGTAAAAGAGATAGTAAGGGCCATCAAAGAAGGAGGAATGCCACTGATCAAGTTGGCGGTAGAAGACTGGAGAATGGAGAATGATGGGACAGTCTTTTTTAAAGACCAATGCTACGTCCCAGATGACAAGGAGTTGCGGAGGAAAATCATGGAGAAATACCACAATAATATACTTACAGGTCACCCCGGCTGATACCAGACTCTCAAACTGGTATGGAGGGACTACTGGTGGCTGGGAATGACAATCTTCATCTGGAACTATGTTGACGGATGTGCCACATGCCAACAAATGAAGGTAAACACACACCTAACAACACCGCCACTACTACCAATCAGGTCGGAAGCTACACGACCATTTGCACTAGTCACAATGGATTTCATCACAGATCTACTGATAAACAATGGATGTGACACCATCATGGTCGTGGTAGACCATGGTCTTACTAAGGGGGTGATTTTCATTCCTTGCAAGAAGACCATCGATGCATTGGGAGCGGCAGACCTCTACCTGCATAACGTGTTCAGGAGATTCAGCCTCCCTGACAGAATCATATCTGATTGTGACCCAAGATTCGCCTCCAATGCATTCCAGGAATTGGGAAGGCTCCTGGGAATAAAATTGGCTATGAGCACAGCCTACCACCCACAAACTGATGGGGAAACAGAGCGAGTCAATCAGGAGCTAGAAATCTACCTCCGAATCCTCTGTGCAAACAAACCATCACAATGGAAGGAATACCTCACTACCACCGAATTCACACACAATCAGAAACACCATTCAGCGATCAAGAACACCCCATTTTACGTGATGATAGGAACACATCCCAAAGCCACTCCCATGACATATGAAAAAACAAACATACTGGCTACTGAACAGAGAATAGCCGAATTAGGAAACATATGGCAAGAGGCCCTGGCAGCCCATGAACTGTCCCGATAAGTAATGATTGGATGCAGTGGACGAGGCTTCCACCCATTTGTGGTGGGAGAAAAGGTATGGCTGAACTCAAAAAACCTGAAGTTGGGATACCCAACCAGAAAACTCGCCCCGAAATGTGAGGGGCCATTCCCTATCACCTGGGTGATCTCCTCACATGCTTACGAACTAAAACTTCCTTCACAATGGAGGATTCACCTTGTCTTCCATGCCTCTCTCCTTTCGCGTTTCACGGAGAATGAAGCACATGGCCCAAATCTTCTTCCTCCACCCCCCGAGCTGATTGAGGAAGAACTTGAACACAAGGTTGAGGCTATTTTAGCCCACAAAAGGATGGGCCAAAGAACCCGATTCCTGGTAAAATGGAAAGGCTACAGCATGGCGGTGATGATGCTCGACCTGGAAACCTAACAAAAACCTGTTAAAAGGCTTGTGTAGTATAACTCAGGCTAGAGGAAGGGTGCGAGGTGGTACTAAATATCACCGCTAACACCAAAACATTGTTTTTAGTGATGCAAAATGGTAAGGATGTGACGAATAGCCTTTTTAAAGTGTACGAGGATGTTCGAAATTGGTTCAAAGACGTGCAAAGTAGTTTGAAGTAAGTTCGAAATTGGTTCGAAGTTGTCCAGGTGAGTTCAAGGGGGTTCGAAGGTGTTTGACTGGCATCGATATACGTTTTGACAAATGTATATAGCAGTTACAAGCTGCGTTTTTAGTGACGATAGGCAATGACGGGTCGAGAATGAATATGAAAGTTCGAGGAAGTTCGCGATATTTTGCAGAACTTCAGAGATATTGCATGAGATAAGACTCAAGAGAACTGCTCTTAAATCCAACTATAGTGGAGAGGGTAACTGGTTCTCTGCCGTTCTAAGTAACTAGTACAAGTCTATATACATTTCGAAGAGGTAAGTACCAAAAAGAAAATATAACAGGTGTAGAACACGAGGCAGTATGCACAGCAATAAAGGTATTGTAAAATGTAAAACAAATGAGGAACAATGATAATTGAAACATTCGGTGTCGCCATATAGTAAAAGTACTTCTCTTTGTTGTTTTAATAGATTGTTGAAACCCCAAAACTGCCATTATCGTACCGTAATTCTTTTATTGTCTCTCCTTGCATGTCCAGTAGTGCTCGATATGTGACTAAATAGTTCACTCCAGTTGAGCATTGTGTATCGAAAGTGTTTTAAGACAACTATACAGTGGCCAAAGTCATTTGAAGTGCTGCGAAGTCATTGGAAATGTTGCGAAATGTTGCAAAATAGTTTGAAAAGGTTCAAAGTAGTGCAAAAATGTGCGAAATAGTTCGAGAATGATTCGAAGTTGATGTAGTGGCATTCATAGTGGTTCGGAAGGTCTGTTGTAGTGTTTTAATATGATTGAAAACTTTCCTCAGACCTTAGAGCGTGCAGTGGACCTATCAGCGGAAAACACCTGGGAACTGGAAACTCATTTAAAGAATGCTCCAGAAATCCTAGGTGAATACAAGTCCACTCACAACTTATTATCATCATGAGCCGCCCCCTCCACTTCTTCATGAATGTGATGCCTGACCCTGATCCCGTGAGGACGTTTGAATTAATTCTCAGCTTCGTCCGCGACACGGACGACTCCTGGAATGAAGAAAGGCTACTCTCTGTCACCCAAGACCGAGCTCTCCTTCATGGAACCATGCGCAACCTCTTCGAAACATACCAAGCCATTTCTGTCCTAGAATGGGTATTCCAATGCTTGACAGAAGAAGCCTATCACCTTGACCTACTCCCACTCATGAGGAGTTTAGATGAACAGGCATTAAACTATAGACCCAGAAAGTGGGTCCCTACACTACAGCAGATTTTTATTATAGAACCCTCCAATGATGAAGAAGATGATGAGTTCGAGACAGCGCTGGAGCAACCGACTTCACCAGCCTCATCGCCCCCTATGCCAATCATCTTCGCTGCCACCTCTGCGTATGCCCACGCCCTATCCGAGACCAGTCTCACCTGAATACCCACCAGCACCACCTTGGATGCAAAATTCTGTTTGTTTCACATGTGCCCGAATCGGGCATTTCTCCTCGCACTGCCCCGAATATCAGTGCCTGGACTGCCGATGATGGCACCCAGAGCATTCTGCTCTATTTTGCCCAAACAACCCTTCACGTGACAATCTGCCACATTACCACACAACTTGAACTCAATCCATCATGATCGAAAATTTGACTCTTATCATCGTCCTCAGCGCCGTATTTGGCACTGCCATTTTCACTATGCTTATCTTCTACATTCTTATCTGGTTCAGAATCCTCACTGACACACCCTTACCACGTAGCATCGTGTTCACAACCGGCACCTCAGTGCGATTTGTGGGGGCGGATGACATTGAATTACCTACGAGAGTCTATACACATGATGCCCCCACTCCTATGACAACCAGCACCTTCACTGCAACAACTGATGAGGAATGGGTGATGCCCTTTGACCCGATGAGAATGGTCAGGACCTAGTTTCGGGTGGAACTCGAAACGTTAGGAAGGGGCTGATGTTACGAGATGGTACCTGAGGTGGGAATCAATTTTCTTCATTATTGTTCCTATTGTCTTCACTTGAGTATGTCCCACACTTTTGTTCTTCATTCTTAATGTCTTGCAACCGCACACCTCTAATTACACATCATCACGACTCCACGCTATTGTAGTAATCTGCGGACATTCACATACTATTGTTCTTACTATTTCTATTGTTCTTATTGTTCTCGTTGCACGACTCGCTTTACTTACATACTAACGATCTTGTGCATGTATTATTTAAACTGCAAATGCAAGACCAGTCGAGCTTAGCTTGACCTGGTCATTTCTATGTTCCTAACGAACTCCAGATAAGTCATCCTCACAACTGTCGCTTATGAGCTTCAGTGATCCTTTAAAGAACATCTTGCTTTGACGTCGATGCTTAAGAGCTTCGACTGATTATAGGAACCTTGACTCTAACAATAATAAAGCGAGATCAGTAATGTGAATGTGGTGTGGGAATGCTGACAAACTCCGAAGGGGTGAGAACAGCATCACATTGTGAGACTCTAGAGAGATGTGAGAAATGATGACAAATATTACAAGGTGTGGGAAGTAAATTCTCGGCTAATAACTGGGTGACAAAAATTAGCCAAAAAAGAATTTCAGCTATTTTTTGGCCTGATCACATTTGTAATAACTGTTCCCATCATAACAAAAAATTTTTGGCTAAATTTTGGGCCCGAGCACAAATGCAATAACTGTTCCCATTATAACATAAATTTTCAGCTGATGTTTGGCCTGATGACAAATATAATAAGGTGTTCCTATCATGACAAATCTAATAACTGAGTGTAGGAACAATATTTTCGGCTAATTTTCAGCTTACTGGGTGTAGGAACCAAATTTTTGGCTGATTTTTGGCCACTTCTACCTTTTCTGCTCTCTTTCTGGCTCTGGGCTCTTTTCCAGTGGGGTTGTTTTTGCATTCTTGGGGTATCTGTAGACCAAGGTGAAGCTCTGTGAAGTCCTACCTCCCTGGCTTCTCTTTTTTCAACAAAAAGAGTGTCTGCCAGTTGTTTTTTAGACCTTTCTCAGGGCACAGTGTGCAGGGAGATTGGGCTGGCGGGTTTGCAGTTGCCTCCCCTTCCATTTTTGGAAGTCACTACACTATCAACTGCCACTGTTTGCACCAATTTCACAGCCTCCTGCAGGAATCTCACATCCTCTGCTGCTGTAAGAGAGCTCTCCAATTCCCATGGACCTAACTCTGCCCAACACTCCTCGATGAATCTGGATGGCCGTGCAGCAAACTGAATAGGACCAATGGACCTTGGATAGCCCTACTTGCCACTGGACTCCACACCATGCTCGCACAATAAATATTGCCCAGCCTTTGCTGCCAGTGCCACCTCCCCATGGTGGTTTGCTGAATGGGAATGACACCGATCCTTTTCTCACCCCTCCACCTCCACCTCCTCAATACAACCACCTTCCTCCTCATTTGGCACAACAGCTGGCAGCACTTCCTCCGTTTCCACAGGTGGTGAGAGGCAGAGGCAGAGGAAGAGGAAGAGGGAGGGGAAGAGGCTCAATTCATGCAGCTCCACCTCTGCCTGTGGTCGCTCCTTTACACAATGCAGCTCTCCCATATTTTTTTCCTGCCCCTCCTGCCCCTCCTGTTTTTGACCCTCCTGTTCCTGCACCTCCAATTCCTGCACCTCCCATTCCTATGGCTCCCACACCTGCTATTCCTGTTGCACCTCCACCTCCCATTCCTGCTACTCATGCAATCGCCCAGGCTGGGCTGCGAGTTCCACCTTTGGGTCCTCCTCCTGTTTTTGACCCTCCAGCTCCTGTTCCTTTGGTTCCTGCACCTCCCATTCCTGTTGCTCCTCCGATGGCCTGGCCTGGACATCAAGTTCCACCAGTTATTCCTGCTGTAGCTGTATGTTGGATTACATATTCTTCTATGTGACACAGGTTAATTAACAACATAATACTGATGCAGCCTTTTCTGCCTCCTGTTTTTGACCCTCCAGCTCCTGTTCCTCCTGTTCCTGCACCTCCCATTCCTGTGGCCAATATACCTCTACCAATGGCTCCTCTACCAATGGTTCCTGCAATGGCTTGGGCTGCACTTGCTGTGCAGCATGCAGCACTTCCACCTCTGGCTGCTGTATGTTGAATTAAATTCCACATCATGTGCAATGGTCTGACTGAATAATGATGTAGCCACCTCTACCTCTCCCTCTACCTCCCCCAGCTCTGGCTGTTCCTGCTGTTCCTGCTGTTCCTGCTCCTGCTGTTCCTGTAGCCAATGTACCTCCACATGTAAGCATGCTGATATTGTTTTGATCAATTTGGCGACTGACTTGATCATCCAAGATTGATCCTGTACCACCACCACCACCACCTCTGCCTGTTTTGCCTCCTGCCTGCCAGCCATTTAATTTAGATTGGCCTGTTTATGATCTGGAAAATATGGATGTGGAGTGCCCTGATTGCCATGCTTTGCACTGGATGGCTGAACGTCTTATGAAATCCTCAAATATTCATCCTCTATTCGGCATGTGCTGCCTGAGTGGAAAGATCGCTTTGCCACCTCTTCACCCAGTCCCACCTGAGCTTATACAATTGCTCACCTCTCAGGATGACATTGGAAAATCATTTCGTGATCACATCTGCACTTACAATAATGCACTCACCATGACTTCTATTGGTCACAAGATTGATGAGTTGGTCAATGAGGGCGAAGAGGCTGTGAATGATGGTGTTGGTCCCTATGTCTACAAACTCCATGATGAGCTGTCCCACAAGATTGGATCTCTGCTTCCACCAGAGGGTGAACCTCCTGTTTATGCTCAGCTATATATTTATGATCCAGCCGATGCAGTCAACGTTTGCATGGCCAATGCCTGGAACACTCACCTCCATCACCACACTTTGCTCACTCTTCAGGACATGCTCTACTGTCACCATCCAGCAGTTCAGATGTACAAGCAGGCTCATGAGCTCACCAGGAACTTGCCTCCACACCAGCAGTGTAAGATAGCTTTGCGTTTTGATCAATCCTGTGACCATCGCCGCTACAATCTCCCCGATGCTACCAACAATGAGATTGCTGTCATTCTTCCAGGTGATGGTGATCAGCCAGAGAGCACACACGACATCGTTCTCTACTGCAGGCATGGCCCTCCCCTTCAGCGCATCAGGACATCCATCCCCTCTATCCTGCCCTTCACTACATTTTGCTGTTTCCTACTGGCCAGCTCCGATGGCACCCTCAAATCGAGTATGCAGCTGTCGATGCCAACAACCGAGGTGGTGCCAGAGTTCACAAACATGTCTCCAAATCTGAATTCTACTGCTATCGCCTCCACCTTTGACCACCTGCTGTTGGGCTCCAGAATATCTTTCTGACCGGAAAGCTCTTTCAGGAGTTTGTGTGTGATGGATGGGCCACTGCTGAGCAGGATTGGTTGCACTGGATTTTGATGAATCAGGACACCATTCATGGCGAAGTCTATGTTGGCTTGGCAGATGCTGTGGCTGCAAACATCGATGTGGACACAGAGTCTCTGGGTCAAAGAATCATTCTTCCTTTGTCCTTTGCAGGAAGCACCGTCACATGCAGCAGCTTCTTCAGAATGCATTTGCCATCAATCATCACTGCAATGGAGGTGATCTCTTTCTCACCATCACTGCCAACCCTGCCTGGCAAGAAATACAGGATGCTCTTCGTCCAGGGCAGACTGCAGCAGATCGCCTGGATTTGGTTGTTTGTGCATTCTATGCAAAGCAGAAGGAGATGATATCGAGGCTGGCATATTTGGAAAGGCTGTGGCTTATCTTTTCACCATCAAGTTTCAGAAGCGTGGCCTTCCTCACATGCACTGCATTATCTTTTTTGATGAGCAATCCAAGCTTCGCACCCCAAGCAGATAGACAGCCTTCTGTCTTCAGAGTTTCCTGATGATGATCCTGAGCTCCTCGACCTCATCAAAAAGTTTATGGTCCATAAACCCTGTGGTGCAGAGAACCCTGCAGCTCCTTGCATGGTGAATGGACAGTGCTCCAAAGGTTTCCCCAAGCCATTCAGGGATCAGACAACCATCTCTGAGGATGCCTATGCCTCTACCAAGCGTCGGGACGCTGGACACACATATCATGTTTGGGGAAAGCCGGTCGACAATTGTTGGGTGGTCACTTACTCTGCCTATCTCATCTGGAAGTACCATTGCCACATCAATATCGAGTCTATCAGCTTTATCAAGGCCATCAAGTACATCTACAAATATGTCTACAAAGGCCATGATTGCATCACCATGGAGTTTGGAACTTGCAATGATGAAGTCAGGCAGTACCTCGATGCTTGCTACATATCTGCATGCGAAAGCATCTGGCGCCTCTTCCACTTCACCATGCATGGTGCTTCTTCCAACGTCGTCCATCTTCAGGTCCACCTTCCTAGCCAGCAGTATGTCACTTGGAATCAGAATGGTCCACAGTCTATTCAGGAAATCATCCAGCATGCTGCACAGTGTGACACCACCCTCACTGCCTTTTTCAAGGCCAATCAGGAGTATCCAGAGCTTGCACAGGTCATTCTTTACCAGGACTTTCCTTCCAAATTTGTGTGGGATCAAAGGGCTCACAAGTGGAAGCCCAGGCAGAGGGGATTCACCATTGGAAGAATATTCTATGCTCCACCCAGTGCCGGTGAACACTTTTACCTCAGGCTGCTTCTCACTGCTGTGAAAGGGGCTACATCATACAAAGACCTTCGCACTTTTCAGGGCATCATTGCTCCCTCATTCAGAGAGGCCTGCCTCGCCCGTGGCCTTTTGGAGAATGACCAAGAGTGGCAGCAGTGTCTGGAGGAAGCAAAGTCCATAGCAACTGGTTGTCAGCTTCGCAATCTTTTCATCACCATCCTTCGTGACTGTGCTCCCTCTGATCCTGTCCACCTCTGGAATACATATTGGCCTCACATTTGTGATTACTTGAGATATCAGCTCCAGCACACCAACATTCATATCAATCCCACTGATGACGATGTCCATGATTATGGCCTTTATCTTATCAATCAGCTTCTCATGGTCTCTGGGAAATCTCTCGAGAAGTATTGGCCATACATGCCTCAGATCACTCAGAATTGGGATGCCAACATTCAAAACTGGTTGATCGCAGAGCAGCGCAGATAGATGTTGTAGAGCAGGCCGAGTTGGCTGCACACAATCTGGACACTTTCAATCACAATCAGAGGGCTGTCTTTGATGAGATCATGCATGCAGTCAACAACAAGACTGGCCAGACATTTTTCCTCCATGGTCCAGGTGGCACTGGCAAAACCTATGTTAACAACACCCTCTGCCATCAGCTTCGCTCTCAAGGCAAGATCATCCTCTGTGCTGCATCTTCTGAAATAGCTGCTCTTTTGCTCAAAGGCGGTCGTACTTCCCATTCCTGCTTTCAGATCCCAATCATCATAAACAAGTCACCCACCTGCACCATTTCCAGAGGTTCAACATGGGCACAGCTCCTGCAGCAGACTGACTTGATCATTTGGGATGAGGCACTCATGCAGCATCGTCATCTCCATGAAGCTGTCAACCGCACTCTGAAAGACATTCTCCAATGTGACAAACCCTTTGGTGGTGTGCCTGTGGTCTTTGGGGGTGACTTTCATCAGATTCTGCCTGTTATTGAAAAGGGTTCTTGACCTCAAATCGTTGGTGCTTCTTTGCAATGCTCTGTTCTCTGGCAACACATCAAAATCCTTCATCTCAAAATCAACATGCGTTTGAACACAGACAATCTTCAGGAGTGCAACTTTGCAAAGTGGCAGTTGGAGGTTGGAAAGGGTGGTCATACAGATGAAGGTGGCACTATCAATCTTCCTGATCATCTCAAATGTCCTCAGAACACCATCACTTCTCTCATCAACACCATCTATCCTGGCATCTATGATCAGGCTCAGCATTCAGATCAATACTTTTCAGAGTGGGTCATCCTGGTGAGCAAGAATGATGATGTCGATGATTTGAACCATCACATTCTTCACAATTTACCTGGACAGGAGCACGTCTTTCACAGTGCTGACTCGATTGCAAATGATGAGAATGCTGAACTTCTATATCCCCAAGAATATCTTAACTCCATCAACTGCTCAAATCTACCTTTGGCACATTTGGCACTCAAGGTCGGCCGGCATCCCTGTCATGATACTTTGCAATCTCAATATTGCTGGAGGGGTCTGCAATGAAAGTCGGGAGATATTGACTCAGGTCAGGAATAGGGTTTTGGAGATTCAGTTGATCACTGGAGATAATGCAGGAGAGACTGTTTTTATTCCATGGATGTGACTTCAGTCCATTGAAGGTCAACCCCCCTCACACACTCTCAACTGCAGTTTGCTGTTCATCTTTGCTTTTCAATGTCGATCAACAAGTCACAAGGGCAGTCAGTAAAGCATGTGGGTTTGGATTTCAGGAGTCCTGTCTTTACACATGGGCAGTTCTATGTGGCAATATCCAGGGTCAAGTCTGTCCACAATATCAAGGCAATATGGCCAAGCTCAGAGGAAAGTGCAAAGACAAAAAATATTGTATATGATGAAGTGTTATTAGATTAAAATATATATTGTACATATGTAACTACTACTCATAGAAAATCAATGAACACAGTGAACAACGTGTGCCAGAGGCATATTTAAAAACCTTGTATCAATAATAAAAGGAGGATGGTCATGTCAAACATAATAACTAATAATAGGGTGTTTTTTCAGCTACAGTGGGTGATCAATTTTGGCTACAATAATGTAATATAGAAACAACATTTTTGGCTACAGTATGGGACAAAATTTTCTGCTAATTTTTTTTTTTGGGCCTGATAACAAATATAATAATTAGCAACAACATTTTCAGCTACATGTGGAATCAAAATTTGGGCTAATTTTTTTTTTGGGCTTGATGACAAATATAATTACTGGGTGTTACTATGATGACAAATTTAATAACTCAGTATAGGAACAAAATTTTTGGCTACAGTGTGAGATCCAAATTTGCAGCTAATTGTTTTTTTTGGGTCTGATGACAAATATAATCACTGGGTATTGCCATGATGACAAATACATTTAGCAACAACATTTTCGGCTACAGTATGGGATCAAAATTTTCAGCTAATTGTTTTTTTGGCCTGATGATAAATATAATAGGTGTTCTTATGATGACAAATCTAATAACTGAGTGTAGGAACAATATTTTTAGCTAATTTTTGGCTTGATGACAATATAATAACTGAGTGTAGGAACAATATTTTCAGCTGATTTTTGGCATGATGACAAATTTCATAACTGATTGTAGGAACCAAATTTTCGGCTGAGTTTTGATTACTTCTAGCTTTTCTGCTCTCTTTCTGGCTCTGTGCTCTTTTCCAGTGGGGTTGTTTTTGCATTCTTGGGGTATCTGTAGACCAAGGTGAAGCTCTGTGAAGTCCTACCTCCCTGGCTTCTCTTTTTTCAAAAAAAAAGTGTCTGCCAGTTGTTTTTTAGACCTCTCTCAGAGCACAGTGTGCAGGGAGATTGGGCTGGCAGGTTTGCAGTTGCCTCCCCTTTCATTTTTGGAAGTCGCTCCACTATCAACTGCCATTGTTTGCACTGATTTCACAGCCTCCTGCAAGATTGTCACATCCTCCACTGCTGTAAGAGAGCTCCCTGATTCTCATGGACCTAACTCCACCCAATACTCCTTGATGTGTCTGGATGGCTGCACAGCAAACTGAACAGGACCAACAGACCTTGGATAGTCCTACTTGCCACTGGACTCCACACCACATTCGCACTATGCACATTGCCCAGCTACTGCTGCCATTGCTGCCAGCCCATAATATTGGCTTGCTGAATGCCGATCATTTTGTTGCTGCTTCTCCACCACCTCCTCAATACAATCACCTTCCTTCTTATTTGGCACAGCAGCTGGCAGCACTTCCTCCCCTTCCACAGATTCCAAGAGGCAGGGGCAGAGGGAGAGGAAGAGGAAGGGGAAGAGGCTCAAGTCATGCAGCTCTACCTCTGCCTGTTGTTGCTCCTTTACACAATGCACCTCTCCCATATTTTTTTCATGCCCCTCCTACCCCTTCTGTTTTTGACCCTCCTGTTCCTGCACCTCCAATTCCTGCACCTCCCATTCCTGTAGCAGCTCCTGCAATGGCCTGGACTGAACTTGCTTCCCAGCATGCTGCACTTCCACCTCTATTCCCTGCTGTATATTAGTTTATTTTTCACATGATGTATATTATCTGACAATATTATGATGTAGCCTCCTCCTCTTCCTCCTCCTGTTTTCAATCTTCCTCCTGCTGTTCCTGCTCTTATTGTGCCTGTTGCCAATATCCCTCTCCACGTAGGCTTATATATGTTCTTTTGAGTATATTGACTAACAATAATGATGATATAGCCTCCTGCTCCTGCTCCTCCTATTTTTGATCTCCTTGCATCTATTCCTCCTGTTCCTGCTCCTGCTGTCTCTGTCATTAATATTCCTCCACATGTATGCTTATGTCCTTTTTTGTCATGTCATTATTTTGTGACTGACTTGATTATCCCAGGTGGCTCAACATATTGATCCTGCACCTGTTCCACTTGGGCCCTGTTAGAAAACAGTCTCCTAACATGCCTATTACATAATACTGTTTTTATTTTATTTTATTTTACCAAAATATGCTACCAAATGCCTATACATGCATTATTTGTCAGCATGGAAATTTTGTATTTACACGCATCAATATGTATGCGCATGTGTGTGCACATCTGTAATAACATAGTACAATATCTGTAACATAGTATATAACCATAAAATAAATACTAAGGGACCTCAGTTGAGTTCTCTTAGGTATTCCATCTACAATAGTGGTGTGAAAAGCCTATTTCAGCCAACTATTCTATTTTTAACCTCTCACATCAAATCCATCAAACCTCCCCATCACGTGCATGCACCCTGCCACCTTCTTGTAGGAGAGCCCGCATGGTCTAGCTAGCAGAACAGTGGGTATCACCCTAACAGGCCCCTCTCTCCTGCATGCCGTTAATGATGCTCAACCTGGAAACCTAACAAAAACCTGTTAAAAGGCTTGTGTAGAATAACTCAGGCTAGAGGAAGGGTGCGAGGTGGTACTAAATATCACCGCTAATACCAAAACATTGCTTTTAGTGATGCGAAATGGTAAGGATGTGACGAATAGCCTTTTTAAAGCATATGAAAATGTTCGAAGAGGTTCGAAGACATACGAAGTAGTTTGGAGTAAGTTCGAATTGGTTCAAAGTAGTTCGGAGTAAGTTCGAATTGGTTTGAAGTTGTTCAGGTGAGTTTGAGGGGGTTCGAAGGTGTTTGACTGGTGTCGATATACATTTTGACAAATGAATATACAGTGACTCACAAAACTGAGTCAATGTTTTGGACTTTTTGATTCATTGTTGAATAGCTTCCCATAAACAACAAAACCAAACAAGGTATTGGTGTACCGAATAACATACATGATCAGGGCTACCAAACAAACAGAGAATTATATAATTTTAATTATCCCTCATGGAGATATGATCATTTTAATTCAGGGACTCATTGACTCAGTTTTGTGAGGGGTAGTCAGAAATATTAGAATCTGATGCTCCACCAACTGTATAATGTCAAAAACTTGACAGATGGTTTCTAAGGTGATGTGACCCTTGATGGGACCTTAAATTATAGTATTTAATTAGGACTAGCATTCTTCATACTTCAATATTCTCCAATGCATCCCATCTCCTCTGCTCAGAAGGAAAACATTCTTTCCCTGGCCTCCAATCATTATTCTACCCACAATATTGCCTCTAAACTCAACCTCAGCCAGTCTAGTGTATCCAGAACACTCAGGGCTCTCCATCCAAACCTGGATTCCCCCTCTGGTGGTTGTCCTTCTAAGCTCTCATCTACCTCTCAGAGAGCCATCCTTACCCAAATCACCACTGGCAAGGCTGCAAATGCTGTTCAGGCCACCCATTACATCAACAGCATCATCCCCACTCCAGTCTCCTCAGAAACAGTCAGAAGAGTTCTCAGAAAAAACTCATTCAAGGCTGTGGCGAAGAAGAAAAGGCCCTTGCTTAGTATAAGGCATAGGAAAGCAAGATTGGCTTTTGCTCAGAAGTATAGAGAGTGGACTGTGGAAGACTGGAGGAGGGTTATTTGGTCAGATGAGACTAAAATCAACGGGTTTGGGTCAGATGGGAGAGAGTGGGTCTGGAAACAGAAGGGAGAGGGGCTGATTGAGAGAGAGGTGCAGGGAACTGTCCAATTTGGGGGAGGAAACATTATGGTATGGGGGTGTATGGGATGGAATGGAGTTGGGTATCTTGCAGAGCTTGAGGGGAGGATAAATGCTAACCAGTATGTGTCCATTTTGAAGGACCATATGCTGCCTAGCTTGGAGGAGAGTGGAATTTCTAGAGAAGAGGTGATTTTTCAACAAGACAATGACCCCAAGCATACCTCAAAAAAGGCCAAGAAATAGATGGAGAACAACAATATTACTCTTCTGGATTGTCCTGCCCAATCTCCAGACCTCAGTCCTATTGAACATCATTGGGTTCACCTCAAGAACCAGTTAGACAAGTATCCAACAGCACCAAAAGGAATTTGGGAGTTATGGGAAAGAGTAGTAGAAGAGTGGAATAATATTCCATCAGAGGTGTGTCAGAATTTGATTAAAAGCATGCCTAGAAGGTTGGGAGCAGTTATTAAGGCCAAGGGAGGTCATACAAAATACTAGAATTACAATTTATCATAATATTGATACCACCTCACAAAACTGAGTCAATGAGTCCCTGAATTAAAATGATCATATCTCCATGAGGAATGATTAAAATTACATAATTCTTTGTTTGTTTGGTAGCCCTGATCATGTATGTTATTCGGTACACCAATACCTTGTTTGGTTTTGTTGTTTATGGGAAGTTATTCAACAATAAATTAAAAAGTGCAAAACATTGACTCAGTTTTGTGAGTCACTGTAGCAGTTTATGAGCTGTGTTTTTAGTGACAATAGGCAATGATGAGTTGAGAATGAATACGAAAGTTCGAGGAAGTTTGCAATATTTCACAGAACTTCAGAGATATGGCACGAGGTAAGACTCAAGAGAACTGCTTTTAAATCCGACTATAGTGGAGAGGGTAACTGGTTCTCTGTTGTTCTAAGTAACTAGTACAAGTCTATATACATTTTGAAGAGGTAAGTAACAAAAAGGAAATATAACAGGTGTAGAACACGAGGCAGTATGCACAGCAATAAAGGTATTGTAAAATGTAAAACAAATGAGGAACGATGATAATTGAAACATTCGGTGTCACCATATAGTAAGAGTACTTCTCTTTGTTGTTTCAATAGATTGTTGAAACCCCAAAAATGCCATTATTGTACCCTAATTCTTTTATTGTCTCTCCTTGCGTGTCCGGTAGTGCTTGATATGTGACTAAATAGTTCACTCCGGTTGAGCATCGTGTATCAAAAGTGTTTTAAGACAACTATATGGTGGCCGAAGTCGTTTGAAGTGCTGCAAAGTCATTCGAAGTGTCATGAAATGGTTTGAAAGTGTTTGAAATAGTTCAAAGTCATCCAAAATAGTGCGAAATAAGTCGAAAATAGTTCGGAGTTGATTTCATAATGTTCATAGTGGTTTGGAAGGTCTGTCATAGTGTGTTAATATAATTGAAAACTTTTCTCAGACCTTAGAGTGTGCAGTGGACCTATCATCCTCCCCCTTACTGAAATCCTGACTGTCCCAGTCAGCCGATCAAAGTCATGTCTGAAATGCATGATCATGTTGAAAACTTAGCGAGGTTCGAAATACTTCTCGTTCTTCTTCTTCCATCCTTCCTACATCCAAACTCTAGCTTTCGTCATGTCTCTCCTGGCTGAACTTAATGTTGAAATACTCGAATACGTGAAATCGATGCCTGAGTGTGGCGTCGCAGAAGATCTCGATTTCGAAGTCTGGGGGCAGGGTTTCTGTGTGAAAATGGTATGTCTGCTGCTCATCTATTTGTGGTCAAAAATGCTAAAATGTTTCGTGTAGGCAGAATACAATGAACTTGCCAAAGATCTCAGTGAAGAGCGCGATGTGACTGTTCAGAAGGTCATGGATGAGGTTTTCGATGTTTTTAGCCCGATGGCCTGATGCAAATGGATTTCGTGGGGTGGAGAGCTGCTGTTTGTGGATTTGGTGGAAGAGGTCGAAAGAGAACAAAGCGAGGCAGAGGAAAGGCAGGTTTGAGAGGAGGAGGCAGTTCGGCAGGCGAAGGATGAAGTGCAGAAGGCGAATCTCGAGGTTCGAAGGACTGCTCTGGCCAAGGCATGAAACGTGGCTCTTGCTGCATTTCATGCGAAATCATTATCGAAGGCAGAGCTGCAGCAAAAAAATGCACAGCTTGCAGCAGAGGCAAAAGCTATTGAGAGGGCTGAAGCCGGTGAAGGCAACAAGGAGGCCAATGAAGATGAGAGCGAGGACGAGGGCGAGGAAGAGCTGCCTGTAGTAAGGGTGGCAAAGTGAAAGGCAGCGGAGGCAGAGGTTGAAGAGGTCGAAGAAGGGGGAAATGGAGAAGAGGAGGTCGAGGGCACAGAGAATGTGAAGTGGCCGTGATTAGACATGAGTGGGCTGCTCGATTTTGAGGGCCTGGTAAGTCTTTTATCTATTTTTGAAGGATTTTTGAGGTTCTAATACTTTCGTAGTGCAATCAATGTGCTGGGTTTAAGTCCCAGCCACGCTGCATCATTAAGAAGGGTGCCCCAAAGTGCACGAAATGTACTCAAGAAGCACAAGGTTGCTATTGGGAGGGGCTGTCGAGGCGAGGGCTTCGCAAAGGCGAGGTGAAGAAGTTTGGGGGCGCGAAATGAGATTCACACATGAAAACAGGTACAAAGTCCATTCGAAATTGTTTCGAAGTCATTGCTAATCGGTTTTTAAATTTCGTAGTATGTCAAATTCGGGTCGTGGGCCCCTTTGAAGATGTCAAACCGATAGTGGGGCCTTCGAAGGTGTCGAAGGAGAAAAAGAGGTCGTCGAAGATGAAGGCGAAGGCAAAGGTGAGGGAGTCATGGGTGGTCGAAAATGTCGAAGAAGATTGCGCAGTGCGTCATGGGATTATTGCTGGAAAACTGGCACAGAAGAAAGTCGAGATGGAGATATTGGGGAGGGAGATTGAGCTGTTAGAGGAGATGTTGGAGGAGTAGAAATATTTTTCTTTTGTTGTATATCTGTTTTAATTTCAAATTTTTGTTAAATGTCTTTGGAAAGTAAAGTAAAGAAAGAGAAAAAAATGAATATAATTTAACAAACAAAAAAAAAAAAAATATGACTTTTAGGGAAAGGCTCAGTAGTTCATCATAGCCGAAAAACCCTTTGGAGTTTGCATGACCATGCTATGATGCAATATCGCGACTTGTATCATACACTAGAGGCAATTGAAATCTTTGTAAGTAATTGTGAAAAGAAAAGGAAGGATAGTTATTTGTTTTTGACATCCTGAAAATCTTCGAAAGTATCTTCGTCGAAGTTCGAACTTGTTCAAAGTTGTTTGAGGCACTCGGAGTCGATATCGAGGAAATTCAGTGGTAGGGAAATTGATTTTCGAGCGAGGTATGGGGGCAGATGAAATGCAGCAATGGGTCTATGTAGTACTGACCCATCGAGTTTGCAGAGGATATAAGCCCCTCCATAGTTTCATTCAATAACGATAAGAGGGCTGACATATTGTGGTTTCATCTTGCAATTGAGGGACTTCTCAATTTGCATGTTTCAAAGTAGCACTAAATCTCCTTTCACAAAGTTGTAGTCACGCATCGTATGTTTGTGCGTAAGTTCGAAATGTTTCACAGCTTCGATTCGAGATGCATAGACCTTCGAATATAATACTTCAAGGTCGTTCGATCATTTTTGTAATGCTATGGCTCATCGAGCTATAAGATCGGTTGTTGATAAGACTGAATCGGGTGGCGATTGTAAGTATGTTGCCTTGGAGATGTCGAGGGGTATTAGGGGATGTGCTCCTGTAACTGTAAAGTAGGGAGAACAACCCATGCATTTATGAACCGTGACTCATTCTGCCCAAAATACTGAGTGTGCCCCTGTTGACCATTTTGTTTGATCCCCATTGACAGCTTTAAATAACAATTGTCGAATGTCAAAGTGGGCTCATTCGATGAGTCCATTGGCACACGAATTATAACCACTAATTCGAATATGGTTAATGTGATATTGTTTCAAAAGATACTTTATAGCTGCAATAAATGCAGCACCATTGTCAGTTACAATTTCATATAGCGACCCCCGTCAACAAATAATGTCTTCGAAGATCCAATCACCAAGCGATGTGGCATTTTCGCATCGAAGTTTCCGCCATTCCGGATAGGTCATCAGTGAGCATCGACCTTGTATGATGTATTTAAATCTGTTTGAGGGTGGCATTTGCATCGTGTCGATATAAACTTTACCGAAAAGGGGTGCTGGAGTGGCGACTGTGGGCAGAATTAGAACATTTTGCATCTGTCAAATTTGGCATAGGTGGCAGGTGTGAATATACCATGCAATGTCGGCTTTCATGTTTGGCCACCAAAATCGAAGGGCGATAACTGATTTAGTAGCGAAAACCAATTTGTGTCCAATATCGTTGTGAGCTGTGCAAATGATTTCGAGATGACGTCCTGGAGGAGCGACAATTTTGTGAGCTCCTTGGGAGTCTTTTCTCCATAGTTTGCCTGAGTCTAAAAAGAATTTGGTGCAATATCGAATAAAGGTAGCGTACTCTGTGTCTGATAGATCAGGGGGTTGCACCAGGTCATGTAACCATTTTCGAATGCGAAGTAACCTCTCGTCATTCATTTTTGCATTATTCGATTGTGGGACATCATTATAGGTAAGATCCTCCCCCTTACTAAAATTTGAAGAGAGGGAGAAGGTCAAAATTCGATGCGAAATAAATGGTCAGGTTGTAATAGGATTTATTTGATGTACGAAACTATGAAGGTGGTCGATCCAGTCTCCAAAATTATCTTCGTTGTCGAGCTGAACATCTTCGTCTTGTGGGGATCATCTTGAAAGTCCATCAGGACCATGGTGTGTTCCTGCAACGTGGACTAATGTAAAGTGAAAGGTTAGAATGGATACTATCCATCAATTGATGCTAGCGCTAGGTGCGATATCAGGATTCGAAAGCATGCCTTTAATATATCATGCATCGACTTCGACAATAAGCCTTCGAACTCCTATTAGGTACAATTGTAGTGCTCCGAGAGCGCGATATAGACCGTAAAGTTCGAGTTTTGGCTGCAAAAATTGGGATTCACAGTCATTAAGTGTAATTGATCTGAATCGACTATAATATCATTTTTGAGGGTTTTTGGGATCGCACTGAGTGAGAAAGAAACCAATAGCAATGTTCAAAGTGTTGACCGATAGGATTACCAGGGCTGACGATGAGTAATCGATAGCTCAAATCACTGGAGAATTGATCAGAGCTGCTTTCAAATCTCTTTGGGCTGCTATTTGTTCCACTCCAAATTTGAAAGGTACATTGTTTCGAGTGAGTTGGATTAGTGCTGCAGCTCGTTGAGCAAAATTTCGGATAAATATATAACAAACTCCAATGGTTCCTATGAACACTTTAACTTTGGTAAGGCTTTAACATGGTCCCCACTTGCTAACAGCGGCAATTCGAGTAGGGTCGGCCATATGACCTTCGATATTGCATTGATGCCCTAAAACAATTATTTTGGGGATGCAAAGATAGAGCTTCAGATCTGAAAATGTTCCTCTGCAATACTTCATATGCTGGACTATTCGATTTAAATTTTTGAAATGCTCCCAGACAAAGCATCAAATAGCTGAATTCTCTGGAATCATTTTGTAGGATCCACCGATCATTCTATATTCTGATTTCGGACCCTTAACTGGTGTGTCATCGATGTAAGGGATGGTGATATGAGGAATTTCGGGCTGTAGAATAAATGTCACATCATCGTGTAAGATAGGGACAGAATTTGTCTAACCCATGGGTAGGGTAACGATGCGAAGTGCTCCAAACGGTGTCTGAAACATTGTCAGATCGTGAGATGATTCTGTGACTTTCCTTTTGTCGAATGCCACATAGAGATCCAACATTCCTCTGCATGATCATCCCCCAAATTGTTCTGCTAAATGTTTGGGTATTGGTACGACCCCTGAGTGCTGGATTGTTACTTGGTTAAGCAGTTTGAGACTGTGGACAATTCAAAGTGATTTCCCATCCTTTTTCACAATGCAAAACCATTGTGATCGGTATGAAGAGTTCAATGGTTCATATACTCCTGCCTCTATCTTCTTTTTTAGCATTTTGCATATCTGTTCATACAAACCTGGAGGTATGGGAATGTTTTGCTCAACTCATGGAGTGTGAGGAATGACAGGGAACTCTATGGGAGGAAAAAAGTCAGAGTGAAAACTTCCTCGCTCTTGTTCTGTCCATGCAAAAGCTGTTTTCTGATTTCGAATAAAATCATGCATAAGATTTTGTTCCTCTGGCCATAAGAAATCACCAGGATGATTCTTGTCAATGATAGCTTTATGTTTGAGTGAATATCGCGAAGTGGGAATAAGCGATGGTGAATGAGGATTTAATTTTGGCATGTTTTCGAGAGGGTTGCCAGTAATTGTTCGAATAATGCGAAATTGGTTGGGTAGCTCGGTAATAACTGGGCAAATTTTTTGTGCAACAGGTTTGTATTTCTTTTTCGATGCCGTGAAAGTTGGATATGAGGAGTCGATAATAGGCGTAGAAGGCATAGTCATTGCCATCAAGGTTGATAAATATGTTTCGTATTGGTGACTGGCTGTTAAATATAAATTTGCAAGGATCGAAGAATAAGAAACAGATTTTGAGGAGTTCGAGGACTCCATATCAGGAATATTCACAGTGCATTCAATATTGATAGATAAATTAGAGGGATCGAATAAGATAACGAGAGCGCACTGGTCAATGTCCGAAATGTTGTCCTTTAGTTGCAAAAATCCTTTCGACGGTGATTAGAATGGGGAATCATGGGGATAGCGCACAATCATGTCAAATTAGGATTGTATATCGTAATTGTCTGGGCTTCGTTCCTGTAATTTTTGACAGTGCTTTCGGTGAGTACATCGAATGGTCGACCGAGTAAGATATTGTAGGCTGGGTCACAGATTATGTGAATTTGCATGAACAGCATGATACTCCCCACTTTGCAAGGCACATTTTGTGCTAAACCCAAACTTTCATCAATGCCTCCATTAGCCAATTGGAGTGGGATGTGGATTGAAGGATCGTAAGCAAGGCCTAGTTCATGGCAAACTTCTTCGGACATTGCGATAATTGAAGAACCGGGGTCTACGACACTTTCCACTGGATTCCTTCCCTTGACATTCATAATAATCGACCTAATCGAATGGGATTCCTTTGCTGCGATAAAGGGTTCTGGAATATCGCCAGGTCAAAGACTGTTAATATAAGTTTCGAATGGATCATCAATCATGAAAATCTCATCATTAAACAGATTCGTGGCGTTATTCCCTTTGGACTGCTGAATTTGACGTGGAGTGACCTGTTCCTTCCATTTTGTATGAACTTCAGGCGATAGAGCCAACAATTCCTTGGGCATTAGTGTAATAATTGGCGTCTTCATCGAATGAGCAAAAACATCTTCCGTGATTTTATCTTTTTGAATTGGCGCTTGGGTATGGTGCGAAGGACCATCTTTGCCTTTACCTTTCACAGTTGATCCAAAGTTTCGTTCATGTGGTGGTAGGTATGAATTTTCTTTTGTAGCAGCATAAGGATGAATAACAGGCTGCGAAGTTGTTTCCAAAGTTGAAGATGATGCCGAAGTCGAGGTTGGTAGGTTTGTCACCGTAGACAAGATGGATGATGCTGGTACATGTGGAGTTGATTGTTTGACTGCTGCAGTGCTTGGGGAAACTGAAGGTCGAGAGACAGGGACTGTTGGTATGCTTGGATTAGCTTTAGCAAAAGTCCTACCACTTTGCAAAGCGTATATCTCTTGTTTGAGCTTTGCGATGTGATCTTTGGGTGTCGCAGATTGTTCAGAAACCTGGTAGATGCCCCTAGGCGGTGTCGAAGTAGCTGTTGCGGATGCGATGCTGTACATGAGCGACAATGCAGTTGTGTTTGAAGGATTTCATCAAGTCCATTCATCAATTCTGTCTTTGATAAAGCAACCAGGAATGTTTCGAGGGGTGAACTGTCCATTTGGAAGCATGATTTTTCCTTTGTTGTTCTTTTTACACTTTCCTTCATTGATATAGGCTTGGCAAACCAAGCAGTCGCTAATAAAATGACCTGTGAGTCCACAAAAGACACAAGCTAAGTTTTCGGGCTGGTCCGAGCAAAATCCACTGTTAGTTCAAGGAGGGTTAGTGGGTTTCGAACCTGCTAAAGCCATGATGAGTGTGGTTGCAAATTTTTCGAGGATTGCCAATAAGTCTTCCGATTTAATCTGTGTCGAAGATGTCGAAGTCGATGCTGATGTTTCTGAAGACTGTAATGATGCTGAATTCGAGCTAATTGACCCTGCTAAAACAAATCTTGCTGCTGCGTGAATGTCGTCAAGTGGGTAGGCATCATCTGGATAGTGGTCGGGAAATTTAAGTTCGAGTCATCGTGCAATTCGTGACCATAAACCTGGTTGAAAACCTCGAACGAATGCTCTACTTTGTTCTGCCTCCAAAATTTGGCCTTTAGAGAGTAGGAACTTTGTAATGTTGTAGAAAGACCTGTAATATAATTCTAAATTGCTCGCATTATAGATACCCATCCGAAGTTGTTCACCAACGAGTTTGTCCATGTCCAAAATCGACCATTTTTGATCGTCTTCGGAACCAGGATATAGTCTGTGGATTGTAACGCAAAAATTGTGAAATGAAGTGCCAGTTTCATATTTGGAAATTGATTCCCAGAGTTTGGACATATCGATATCGATATATCAACAGGAGTGCTTCTTCATAAGTTCAGGATCCATGACATTACAGTCGATGAAAAGTATTTCGAGCTCGTTAAAGTATTGATGTAACTCTCGAGGTTGAGTAGGGTCGAATTTAGGTGCTGTGGAATGTCCTCGAGCTGGCATTGTTGCTTGGGTGGCCATAGATGTACCGATTTGAGGAGTTAGAACCTGAGCGAAAGATGGTAGATGTGTCGAAGTAGCTGGAATAATGAATGATGTGGTAGAGGATGAGGAAGAAGAAGTTGTAGACAAGGAAATAGGTGAAGGAAACAGATGACAATGTGTAGATTCAGCGTCAGAGACAGGTATTAGAATATCCCCCGATTGTTCGAGAGATTCGAAGGCCTGGCGAGTCTCAATTCTAAGGTTTCAAGCTTGTGTTGGCCTAAGCCGAGAGATTTGAGGTAAATTAGGCAATGAAATGATTTAGAAACCCCTCGCGGTGGGCTCCAAAATAATAATGCTCAACCTGGAAACCTAACAAAAACCTGTTAAAAGGCTTGTGTAGTATAACTCAGGCTAGAGGAAGGGTGTGAGGTGGTACTAAATATCACCGCTAATACCAAAACATTGTTTTTAGTGATGCAAAATGGTAAGGATGTGACGAATAGCCTTTTTAAAGCATACAAAAATGTTCGAAGAGGTTCAAAGACATACAAAGTAGTTCAGAGTAAGTTTGAATTGGTTCGAAGTTGTTCAGGTGAGTTCGAGGGGGTTCGAAGGTGTTTGACTGGCATCGATATACGTTTTGACAAATGAATATAGCAGTTATGAGCT
Organism: Tricholoma bakamatsutake; assembly: GCA_029959215.1. Taxonomy (NCBI): domain Eukaryota; kingdom Fungi; phylum Basidiomycota; class Agaricomycetes; order Agaricales; family Tricholomataceae; genus Tricholoma; species Tricholoma bakamatsutake. The sequence continues at coordinate 5,769,581 of CP114868.1, read as the reverse complement.
GTGTTTTTAGTAACAATAGGCAATGACGAGTTGAGAATGAATACAAAAGTTCAAGGAAGTTTGTGATATTTTGCAGAACTTCAGAAATATGGCGCGAGGTAAGACTCAAGAGAACTGCTCTTAAATCTGACTATAGAGGAGAGGGTAACTGGTTCTCTGTTGTTCTAAGTAACTAGTACAAGTCTATATACATTTCGAAGAGGTAAGTACCAAAAAGGAAATATAACAGGTGTAGAACACGAGGCAGTATGCACAGCAATAAAGGTATTGTAAAACATAAAACAAATGAGGAACGATGATAATTGAAACATTCGGTGTCACCATATAGTAAGAGTACTTCTCTTTGTTGTTTCAATAGATTGTTGAAACCCCAAAACTGCCATTATTGTACCCTAATTCTTTTATCGTCTCTCCTTGCATGTCCAGTAGTGCTCGATATGTGACTAAATAGTTCACTCCAGTTGAGCATCATGTATCAAAAGTGTTTTAAGACAACTATATGGTGGCCAAAGTCATTCGAAGTGCTGTGAAGTCATTCGAAGTGTTGCAAAATGGTTCGAAAGTGTTTGAAATAGTTCGAAGTCGTCCGAAATAGTGTGAAATAAGTCGAAAATAGTTCGGAGTTGATTTCGTAATGTTTGTAGTGGTTTGGAAGGTCTGTTGTAGTGTGTTAATATGATTGAAAACTTTCCTCAGACCTTAGAGCACGCAGTGGACCTATCACCATCCTTTTAGTCCTGACTGGCCTATTCATTATCTGAGAAGAATGGATATTCAGTGTCCCAATTGTCATGCATTGCACTGGATGGCTGAGCATCTCACAGCATCCTCCAATATAAATCCCAGATTTGGCATGTGCTGCTTGAGTAGAAAAATTGTTTTGCCTCCTCTCCACCCAGTCCCACCTGAGCTTCTCCAGTTGCTCACTGCTTAGGATCACATTGGCAGGTCATTTCATGATTATATCCAAACATACAACAATGCTCTTGCCATGACTTCTATTGGGTGCAAAATTGATGAGTCTGTTAATGAAGGTGAAGATGCTGTAAATGATGGTGTTGGCCCCTACATCTTTAAACTGCATGGCGAGCTGTCCCACAGGATTGGCTCTCTTCTTCTACCAGAGGGTGAATGTCTGGTATATGCTCAGCTTTACATTTATGATCCAGCCAATGCAGCCAACTTTCACATGGCCAATGCCTGGAACACTCACCTCGATCACCATACTTTGCTCACCCTCCAGGACATGCTCCACCATCTCCATCCTGCAGTTCAGATGTACAAGCAGGCCCATGAGCTCACCAGGAACTTGCCTCCACACCAGCAGTGCAAGATAGCTTTGCGCTTTGATCAATCTTATGACCGTCACCGCTACAATCTTTCTGATGCCACCAACAATGAGATCACAGTCATTCTTTCAGGTAATGGTGATCAGCCAGAGAGCACATGTGATATCATTGTCTACCACAGGCATGGCCCTCCCCTTCAGTGCATTACCAATGTCCATCCCCTCTATCCTGCTCTTCACTACGTCCTCCTGTTTTCTACTGGCCAGCTCCAATGGCATCTTTAAATCGAGTATGCAGCTGCTAATGAAGACAGTGCAAGAGTTTGCAAGCATGTGTCCAAATCAGATTTCTACTGCTATTGTCTCCACCCTCGACTGCCTGCTATCAAGCCTCAGCATATATTCTTGAGCAGAAAGCTCTTTCAGGAGTTTGTTTGTGACCAGTGGGCAACTTTAGAGCAGGATCAGTTGCACTTTATCATGATGAATCAGGACACTATTCATGGTGAAGTCTATTTGGGCTTGGCTGATGCTGTGGCTGCAAATGTGGATACAGACATAGAGTCTCTTGGTCCAAGAATCATCCTGCCTTCTTTATTCACAGGGAGCACACATCATATGCAGCAGCTTCTTCAGGATGCCTTGGCTATCAATCACTACTTCAAGGGTGGTGACCTCTTTCTGACCATGACTGTAAACCCCGCTTGGCCAGAGATTCAGAATGAGCTCAAGCCTGGACAGACTGCTGCTGATCACCCTGACTTGGTTGTTCATGCATTCCATGCAAAGCAGAAGGTCCATGCAAAGCAGAAGAAGATGATCAAAGATATTGAGGCTGGGATTTTTGGCAAGGCACTCTCTTATGTGTTTGTAATCAAGTTTCAGAAGCATGGCCTGCCTCACATGCACTGCATTATCTTTTTTGATGGGAAGTCCAAGCTTCGCACTCCTGAGCAGATAGACAACCTCATGTGCTCAGAGTTTCCTGATGACAATCCTGAGCTGCTCGAGTTGGTCAAGAAGTTCATGATCCATAACCCCTGTGGTGCACAGAACCCTGCAGCTCCTTGCATGGTGAATGGTCAGTGCTCCAAAGGCTTCCCCAAGCCATTCAGAGATCAGACAACCATCTCTGAGAATGCCTATGCCTCCACCAGATGTCAGAACACTGGAAAGACATATTAGATTTGGGGAAAGCAGGTCGACAATCACTGGGTCATTACTTATTCACTCTATCTCCTCTGAAAGTACTGCTGCCACATCAACATTGAGTCCATTGCCTCCATCAAAGCTGTCAAATACATCTACAAATATGTGTACAAAGGTCATGATCACATCACCATGCAGATTGGAACTTGCAACAATGAAGTCAAATAGTATCTGGATGCTCGCTATATTTCTGCCTGTGAGAGCATTTGGCACCTCTTTCATTTACCTATGCACTCTGCTTCTCCCAATGTCATCTGACTTCAGATCCACCTCCCTGGCCAGCAGTATGTTACTTGGAATCAGAACAATCCACAGTTTATCCAGGAAATCATCCAGCATGCTGCACAGCATGACACCACTCTCACTGGCCATTTCAAAGCCAATCAGCAGTATTCAGAGCTTGCACAGGATCTTCTCTATCAGAACTTTCTCTCCAAATTTGTGTGGGATCAGAAAGTCCACAAGTGGAAGCACAGACAGAGAGTATTCGCTATTGGGAGGATGCACTACACTCAGCCTACTGCAGGTGAATGCTTCTACCTCAGGCTTCTTCTGACAGCTGTCAAGGGTGCAACATCATATGAACATCTGTGCACTTTTCAGAGAAATGTCTCTCCCTCATTCAGAGAAGCATGTCTGGCATGTTGATAGGTCTACTATGCGCTATAAGCTCTGGAGAAGAATCTCATCATATGTATACATTATGACATGCACTCCGAATCACTACGAACACCACGAAATCGACTTCAAATTAATTTCGAACTATTTCACACTATTTTGGATGACTTCAAACTATTTCAAACTATTTTGCAACATTTTGCGACACTTTGAACAACTTCGCAACATTTCGAATGATATAGGCCACTGTATAGCTGTCTTGAAACACTTTTGATGCATGCTGCACATCTGGAACAAGCCAATTTGCCACATATCAAGCACTACTGGACACAAGGAGAGATTACAAGAGACTCAGGATATGATAAGTGCAGTTTTATGTCTCATTGATATATTAAAGCAATAGAACAAGAACTATTACTATATTGGGACAATGTACATTTCACTTATTATCATTTTTCAATTGTTTTATGTTTTACAATACCTTTATTGCTGTGCACATTGCCTTATGTTCTACAATTGTTATTATTTCCTTTTTAGTACTATTCCTTCAAATTGTATATAGACTTGTATTAGTTATAGAAGAAAAGCAATGGGGAACAGCACAAGTTGCCTTCTCACTATCATCAGATTTAAGAGTCATTCTCTTGAGTCTTAGCTTGCATCATATCTCTAAGTTCTGTGAAATATTGCGAACTTCCTTGAAACTATCGTATTTGCTCCACATTTCATTGCCCATTGCCCATTGCCATTCAACAAACACTTCACATTCATTAAAATTGCTCTTCAATATACCTCAAACCTTTTTATACTTATTTGAACTTATTCATACTACTTCACACAACTTTGAACCCCCTCAAACCTTTTTCAAACTCTTTTGCACATATTTGAACCTATTTTGACCTCTTTCAAACATCTTTGTACACCTTTACAGACTATTCACAACATGATTCATCCTTTCGCATTACTAAACACAACATTTTGGTCTCAGCAGTGATATTTAGTACCAACTCACACCCTTCCTCTGACTCATATTATACCATCTGAAGCTATTTAGTAGGTTTTGTTTGGGTTTCTGGATTGAGTATCATCAATGTGGCCTTTTGGAGGATGACCAAGAGTGGGTGCAGTGTTTGGAGGAAGCAAAGTCCATGGCAACAGGTCATCAGCTCCAGCAACTCTTTGTCACTATTCTTTGTGATTGTGCACTCTCTGATCCTGTCCAGCTTTGGAACACATACTGGCCCCACATTTGCGATGACCTGCGGTATCAGCTGCAGCACAACAATATCTATTTCAACCCTACTCATGATGATGTGCAGGATTACGGCCTCTACTTGATCAACCAGCTTCTCTTATCCTCTGGCAAATCTCTTTCAAAGCAATCTCATTATTTCTCTGTTCTTCATACTCAGCAGCTAACAATGCAGCCATTTCCCTATCCATCTGAATTTGTTCCGCCTGTGCATCCACTTGAGCTCAATATTGATCAATCCGATCTCCAGACATATTGTTTGCCAATTGATCCAACCTCATCATTCATTGATGCAAGTTCCTGTCTGCAATGGATAGACATTGGAGCTCCTCAGCCTCATCCATCTGTATCTGCTCATCTGTTAAGGTCGATACTCCTAAATCAAAGACTGTCGAGACTCGTGAGTGACGATGTCGAGATAGAGGTTCAAATCACCAAGGCTCGTAAGCGATGGTTGAGCAGAGACTTAAGTCGCACCGGGTTAGGAGTGTAAAGAAGACTAGGTCAAGCTAGTTGACCAGTTGTATATTCACAAGACTAAATAGTACAGACGTGGGACGTACGCAGTACGAGAACAATAAAGACAATTGAGCAGCTGAAGACAATAGAGACAATAGGCGTCCGTAACGTACTACAATAGCGTGAGAAGGTAGAGCGTGTAGTAAGGGCGCGTGTTGGCGAGACAATAGAGAAAGAACAATAGCGCGAGATAAATGATACAGAAATAGAAGAGTAGCTAGCGGGGCGTGTAGCGTACGCGGCATAAGACAATAGGACAATAGAAAAATTAAACTTCCCCATGTGCAGCCCTTCCGTATCGCTTCTCGTAACATTAGCCTCTTCTCAACGTTTCGAGTCCCACTCGAAACTAAGGCCTGATCGTCCGCATCGGGTCGAAGGGCGGTGCGTCGCCAGTTGTCGTCGAGAACGTAGAGAATGACGTAGGGGTAGGTGTGCGGTGGGCGTAGACCCGAGTCGGCAGTTCGATGGTGTCCTGCTCGGCGAAACGCATGGAGGTGCCTGTGACGAGCGCAGCGCGTTGTGGGAGGTGGGGGGTGGAGACGATTTTAAATAAAATGAGCATGTAATAGAACAGCATAATGAAGATAAACGCGCCGAAAACGGCGCCGAGAGCGATCACGACGTTTTTATTGTAGAGCATGGTGGTTAGCTCTAAGTTGTGCGGTGACGTGGCGGGACGTCACGTGAGGCGTTGTTCGGGCAGAAAAGCGCCGAATGTTCCGGTCGCCACCGTCGGCAGTGAGGGCACTGGTACTCGGGGCAGTGCGATGAAAAGTGGCCCACCTGAGCGCAGGTGAAGCAGACAGAATTTCTCATCCACGGAGGTGCGGGCGTGGGATCGGTGGTGGTGGTGGTTCGGGCGGGGTGTGGCGTGGGTGCTCGTCTTGGCGGAGAGTGTGAGTAGGTGGGGAGAGGAGGACTCGGGGATGCAGAGTGAGTGTAGGCGGGGAGAGGAGGGTGCGGTGATGCAGACATCGGTGTTTCTTCCTCTTCTTCATCGTCGAGTGGTTCTAAAATAAAGATCTGCTGGGGTGTGGGGACCCGTTCTCCTGGTTCGTATCGGAGCGCCTGTTCGTCTAAACTTCTCATCAGTGGGAGTAAATCGAGGTAATAAGCTTCCTCGGTTAGTCGTCGAAATACCCGTTGGAGTCGGGAGATAGCTCTGTAGGTTTCAAAAAGGTTCTGGGTGGTGCTGTGGAGGAGGGCCCGGTCTTGGGTAACGGATAACAGTCTCTCTTCGTTTCTAATGCCGTCCGTATCTTGGACGAAACTGAGGATGAGCTCGAACGTCCTGACGGGGTCAGGATCGGGAGTGACGTTCATGAAGAAATGGAGAGGGCGACTCATATTAGGAGAGGTTGTGGGTGCTTCTGTACTCCCCCAGTATTTCAGCCGCGTTTTTTAAGTGATTCAGTGGTTCCCAGGTATTTTCTGCTGAGCCGTATCCTTTCCACTTCACTAAGAATCTCATTCTTCTGCCCGTTCCCCTATGCGCTAGGATAGCCTCCACCTCGTGTTCAAGCTCTCCTTCGATCAGATCGGGTGTCGGAGGAAGTGGGTTTGGCCCGTGGGTGTCATTCTCCTTGAAACGTGAGAGTAGAGAAGCATGAAATACGGGGTGGATCTTCCACTGAGGAGGGAGTTTTAGTTCGTAGGCATGGGACGAAATTACCCGCGTGATGGGGAATGGTCCCTCTCGTCTAGGTGCGAGTTTTCTGGTTGGGTAGCCTAGTTTTAGGTTCTTTGAGTCGAGCCAGACCCTTTCCCCCACTGTGAATGGGCGGAATCCCCGTCCGTTTCGCCCGATCATTACCTGTCGGGAGAGTTCATGGGCCGCCAAAGCTTCTCGCCGTACATTCCCTAATTCGGCCAGTCGCTGTTCGGTGGCGGGTACGTTCGTTTTCAGATAGGTGGTGGGGATGGCCCTGGGGTGCGCTCCCATCATTACGTAGAACGGGGTATTCTTGATGGCCGAATGATGCTTTTGATTATGTGTGAATTCGGCCGTCGTGAGGTGATTCTTCCATTGCGAAGGTTTGTTCGCGCAGAAGATTCGGAGATAGATCTCCAGTTCTTGATTCACCCTTTCCGTTTCCCCATCAGTCTGAGGGTGGTAGGCCGTGCTCATCGCTAATCTTATCCCCAAAAGTCTTCCTAGTTCTTGGAAGGCGTTTGATGCGAAACGTGGGTCTCGATCCGAGATAATCTTATCTGGGAGGCCGAATCTCCTGAATACGTTGTGGAGATAGAGGTCGGCCGCTCCTAATGCATCTACGTTTTTGTTACAGGGGATGAAAATTACCCCCTTAGTAAGTCCATGGTCTACCACGACCATGATTGTGTCAGCTCCATCGCTTGTCGGGAGATCGGTAATGAAGTCCATTGTTACTAAAGCGAACGGTCGTGTGGCATCGGATTTGATCGGAGATAGTCCGGGTATTGTCGGGTGAGTGTTAACCTTCATCTGTTGACAGGTGGCACAGCCGTCAACGTAGTTCCGGATAAAAATAGTCATTCCGGGCCACCAGTAGTCTCTCCGCACCAGTTCTAGAGTCTGAAACCGTCCGGGGTGTCCTGTAAGCATATTGTCGTGGTACTTTTCCACGATTTTCCTTCTTAGTTCTTTGTCGTCGGGGACGTAGCATCGGTCTTTGAAGAAGACCGTCCCATCATCTTCCATCCTCCAGTCTTCTACCGCCGACTTGATCGGTGGCGTTCCTCCTTCTTTGATTGCTCTCACGATCTCTTTTAATAGGTCATCTCTCATCATACTTGTGGTGAGGACTTCTTTTAGTTCGGTGTCGATCGTCTGTGTGAAGATCTCGTCTTTAAGTAGGGTGATATCATCGTTATCGTTATCGATATCGGGGATGTGATCTCCTCTCCGTGATAGGGCATCAGATTGGACCATCATTTTCCCAGGGACGTGTACTAGTTTGAGGTTGAATTGTGACAGGAAAAGGCTCCACCTGGCCTGTCGCCGATTCAACTTTCGTGCCGTCCTGAAGTACATCAGGTTCTTATGATCAGATAAGATTGTTGTCGCGTGTTCCGATCCCTGGAGATAGTGTCTCCAGGTCTCGAGTGCTCGTATGATTCCCAGTAGTTCCCGATCGTAGATCTCATAGTTTCGTTCGGTGGGAGTTAGGGAGTGGGAGATATACCCGCAGGGGTGCCAATCTCCGTTCGAGTCGGTCTGTTTCAATACGGCGCCCGTCGCGTATTTTGAGGCGTCGCTTTCGACCACGAATGGTTTCTCTGCGTCGGGCATCAGCAGTACTGGTGCCTCGGAGAATTTCTTTTTCAATATTTCGAACGCCCTTTGGCATTCGTCCGTCCAGTGGAACGGCTGGTCTTTTCTGGTCAGATCATTCAATGGCTTGGTGATTGCGGCAAAGTTGCCGATGAACCTTCTATAAAAGTTTCCGAACCCTAGGAACGATCTGACCCCCTTCACGTTGGTTGGGGCCGGCCAATCTCTAATTCCGCTTAGCTTGGTAGGGTCCATAGCTAGCTGATCGGGTCGCAGGATCAAGCCGAGGAACTCGACCTCCTGTACGTCGAATTTGGATTTCTCGGGTTTTAGGTATAGGTCGTGTTCCCTGAGCCTTGCCAGGACTCTTCTCGTTCTCTCCTCGTGTTCTTTTCTGTCCTTGGAGAAAATAAGAATATCATCCATGTAGATCACCAGCCAGCCTTCGTTCAACATGTCTCTGAAAATATCGTTCATCATGGCTTGGAACGTCGCCGGGGAGTTGCAGAGACCGAAAAACATAACTTTGGGCTTGAACAGCCCCTTGTTAGTTTTGAATGCTGCCTTCCATTCATCTCCCTTCTTGATCCTGACGTTGTGATAGCCCCACCTGATGTCCAACTTGGTGAACCATCTTGCCCCTTTCAATTTGTCTAGCAGATCGCCGATTAACGGCAGCGGGTAAGAGTTTTTGATGGTTCCCTCGTTCAGGTACCGATAGTCTTGGCACGGCCTGAGGGCATCGGAGTCCTTTTTTGCCACGAAGAAGAATGGTGACGCCATCGGGGATTTCGACGGGGTGATGTACCCCTTTCTTAGGTTGTCGTCGATGAATTCGTCCAGCTTCTTTTGTTCCGCCGGGGTGATCGGGTAAACCTTACAATCTTTGGGGACGAAGTCCGGCTTGAGTTCGATCGCGTGATCCCATGGCCTTGACTCGGGAAACCTTTCCGACGCTGCCTTCTCAAATACGCTTTGATACTCCTTATACTTGTCGGGGAGCAGATCATCGATCGATAGTTTCTCCTTGTCGTCCTCTTTCTCGTGAGCGAGCCTCTGTGAAACAGAGGTCTTAGCCCAGATATGGGTAGTGTGAGAGAAGACGAATCTGCCCGTCGATCGAGATTGAGTGATGCGTGCAATATGTCTGAGTTTCTGATAGTTCGGGGGGACGTAGTCGTTTTCAATGGTAAGGGGGGATTCCTCAGTTCTGAATACCCCGATCATTGGTTCCCCTCGAACGTAGGCGAATAAAGCATCTGTTCCGTCGTCGTTGCCGTCAAGAGCTAAGCCGTAACTGAATTCATCTGGTGTGGAGATCGGTGGATCGATCTCAGATCGGGTGTCCGTTGCCGTGTTGTTTTCCGTGTGTGATTCGTTGTCATCAGGTCCGTCCGTGGTGCAAAGCCCTTTTGTGAGATGAACCGCCCCGAGTCTACTCTTCACGTACTCGGCGGCGGCGAGGTGGGTTTCTCCGAAGATCTCCCCAGCACTCCTTATAGGAAGCCTCCCGAGAGTCGGACTCAATGTTACTCTCGGTTCAAGCGGCCCCTTGTCATCTATAGTGAGGCTTTGCTTACCAATAGTGGTCCGCGTTCGTTCGATCATGGTTCGGATCTTCTTCATGAGGGACCGCTCGGTATGTCGGTCCGTGAGAGTCCCTTTTTCCCAATCAATGATCGGGTTACGTCTCTGAAGCCACGAGTAGCCCAAGATCATCATTTCTCTCCCCAGTCCCGTGATCAGCATCACGATTTCCTCCTCTTTTTCCCCGATCTCCGTGTTGATTCGGACGTAGTGTGAGATCGTCCCATTCTTATTTAGGGTGCCATCGACGTTTTTGGCAAGGATCTTCCGGGCGAGTGGGAGTTTTCTTAGGCCGAGTTTCTGGACGACCCGATGATCAATAAAAGTTTCGCCCGCCCCTGAGTCGATCAGGGCGGGAATTTCGGCTCTTTCGTTGTCTAGCAGACAGTGAACTTTGACGCGCATGGATAGATTACTTACGTGCGCTACAAGTACACTTGAAACAACTACTCTGGCGGGCTCTGCTGCCGATGCAGGCCGCCTCTTTAAAAACCCTCTTCGACCATGAGGTCGAGCACTTCCTCTTTCTCTTTCTCCTCCAGTTCATTGATGAGGGCCCGTATCTTCGTGAAGTGATCCTGCGGGGTTTTCTTCGTCTCAGTTTTCTTTTCTTCTTTGGCGGGTGGCTGTTTCCCACCCTTGTGATCGCTGGCTCTGTGCCCTGTCTTGTGGCAGACAAAGCACTTTCCTTCCCTCATATGTTTGATTCTTTCTGCATAGGAGAGGCGCGTGGTGTCGATGTCCATTGCACTGGGGTCTTTTGAGGAACCGCTTGCTCCCCCTCCCCCTACCTTGCTATAAGTCCTGTCTTTGATCGCTCTGGCCCTCTTTAGGTGCCCTTCTGCTCTCGCCGCGTGGGTGTACCACCCTTCGATCGTATCGGGGGGGTTCTCCATACCAAAAACCTTGTCGAGGACCTTGCTGTTAAGGCCGTCAACAAAGTATTCTATTAAAGCGGCATCTTCTTTGATCTTCATGCGGTAAGCGAGCATTTTGAACTGGGCAATGTACTCATCGACTCCCTTTCCCCCTTGCGACAGCGCTCTCAGCTGTGTCCGCGCATTTCCTGCATCATCGATCGGCGAGAACGCCGAGCGCACTTTCGCGATAAATTCTTGGAACGTGTCCCAAGGCTTTGTTTCAATATATCTCTCTTCCAGGTAAGCCTGCTTCCACGGTCCCGCCGTCCCTCCGTTCATATAAGAAAGCATGAACAGAATCTTGTGTCGATCATCTGGAAAGGCGGTTGCGTTAGCGTCGACGTACGCTCCGCACTCGAGTAAGAAGAGCATCGTCTTGGTTCTATCTCCAGAATAATCGGTGGGCGCTCTCATCTTTATTTCTGCTCGAGCGGGGGGGGCGATGGGTGCGGTAGGGATGGTAGGAGTGGTCGATGCTGCCATGATGTATCTGGTGGGGAGTGATCGGATGCTTCTTGTAGGAATCGTGTCGTAGAGTATAGTCTGCCTAGACTGAGATTAGTCGGCAGGATATAGACTAGCTTGACCTTTTGTTAAGGTCGATACTCCTAAATCAAAGACTGTCGAGACTCGTGAGTGACGATGTCGAGATAGAGGTTCAAATCACCAAGGCTCGTAAGCGATGGTTGAGCAGAGACTTAAGTCGCACCGGGTTAGGAGTGTAAAGAAGACTAGGTCAAGCTAGTTAACCAGTCGTATATTCACAAGACTAAATAGTACAGACGTGGGACGTACGCAGTACGAGAACAATAAAGACAATTGAGCAGCTGAAGACAATAGAGACAATAGGCATCCGTAACGTACTACAATAGCGTGAGAAGGTAGAGCGTGTAGTAAGGGCGCATGTTGGCGAGACAATAGAGAAAGAACAATAGCGCGAGATAAATGATACAGAAATAGAAGAGTAGCTAGCGGGGCGTGTAGCGTACGCGGCATAAGACAATAGGACAATAGAAAAATTAAACTTCCCCATGTGCAGCCCTTCCATATCGCTTCTCGTAACATCATCTGCCCAGTGTTCATTTCTCCACATCTGATGCATCCTGAGAGCCCATTCCTGATCATGGCTGTTACGTTCTTGCAATGCAGCCTCTGTATTAATATGTGTGGGTGGATCATGATATCATGGTTGAGCATCTAAAGCATCTTGCTGTGCAGCTGCCTGCCTCTCCAGCTCCTGTTCAGCCAGCTGCTGCAATTTTTGATTGTGTTGCCTAGCTGCTTCAGCTTCAGCAGCCTGTCTTTGGGCATACTCCTCAGCTTCAGCAGCTTGCCTGTTTCTTTCCTGTTTAGCCAGCTGTTGCAATTGCAAATTATGGTGCCTAGCTGCTTCAGCTTCAGCAGCTTGTCTTTGTGCATGCTCTTCAGCTTCAGCAGCTTGTCTTTGTTCATACTCCTCCACTGCAGCAGCTTGCCTGTGCTGCTCTTGTTCAGCCAACTGCTGCAATTGCCAATTGTGCCACCTAGCTGCTTCCACTTCAGCAGCTTGCCTCTGTTCATTCACCTCCTGCAATTGCAGATTATGCTGCCTACTTACTTCAGCTACTTGCTGTGATATCCTTTCTCTGGCAACAGTAGCCTCAGCAATTCTTCTTTCCTCAGCAATCTTCTGTAATAGCTCCTGCTGATGCTGACACCATTTAGCTGTTTCTTGTTGCAATTCCTGAATATGAGCCTCATAATCTGCAGTCCTTTCCCTCAATGCAATATGTCCCCTATGCAGATTATTGAGTGCAGAATCTGCTTGACCACCTGAAATATTATGCAATAATCCCAGTCCCCTCCCTCTCCCTCTCCCTCTCCCCCTTCTTGTTTGGCATTGAGGTGCAGGTGGAACCACATGAATAGGATTGGCCAAAGGTGCATTCCATCCTGCTGGCAGTTGAACCTGTGGTATGGTAGAAGCTATATTTTCCCCTACTCCATGGTTTGCCAAAACAGGTCCAGATGGTATCACAGGAGCACCTCTCCTATGTAATACAGGAGCAGGAGGTACATCAGGCAATTCAAACTGCCTTGGAGCATCCCAATCAGCAGGCATTTGCCCCTGTAGTATCTGAGCTGCCAATGCAGCTCCATAGTTCAGTGGAACAATTCCTTCACCAGGGGCAGTCACTCTGACTCTGCTTCTCCTCTCATCAGGATTGGTCATCTGCAACCTTTCCAGATGGTCTGCATCTCTAATTCTAGCCCTTTCCACTTCTGGTGTAGAAGGTCTACTTTGATTCCTGCAAACACTCTAATCAGCCATTATTATTGCAACATATGCCAACACCACTCACATATTTAGTAATGGTAAAGCCCAATAATAATTTGTTCAATAGCCAACAATCCAGCACAGCTGAAGTAAGGTCAGCAACAACTTCCTTTAACAGCCAGTTGTCACAACACTCACTGTAATTCAACTGTTTTCAAGTTTCAATAGCCAATTCCAACTCTTATGTAATGACAATCACAATTTTGCTATTTGATAATAGATAGCAATTGCAATAGTATCACTATTATAGCCCCAAATGTTGTGTGTGTTGGAGCAGACTACATACACTGCACAGAGGAAGAGACAACACATTCCTTATAACCTACCTGGGGTTTAGTTAGTCTTAGAGCTAGAGTTTAGCAGAGGTAAGAACACTGTATATTTACTATGGTACAGGTTCTCCTTATATACATAATAGTCAGGATGTCACATGACTCAGGAATGTGTTTACCACATGTGTGCACAGTAAGCGCAGTAACATGTGTGTGCTGCATGGTTTGCCTCATGTATGCAGCATGTGTCAGAGATTAATTTCAACACCCCCCCTCAAACTGTACAGTGCTCTAAGCAGCTAAGTTTGAATCTCGAAAGTAATTCTGAGAGAGTCTCTAAATTTCCTGAATAAGACAGTGCCAAGGTTCTTTGTGAACATGTCAGCCGGATTATCACTTCCAGGAATGAAAACGACCATGACTTTGTTATTTTCTATGCATTCGTGGGTATAGTGGTAGTGCATGTCTATATGTTGTATCCTTCTTTCCTGAACTGGATTTGATCCAATAAAGATGGATCCCTGATTGTCAGTGCAGATTGGTATGCACTTCAGTATATATCTGAGTTCCTGGAATAAGGACTCTATCCACACTATCTGTTGACAAGTGTCAGAGAGAGAGCCATATATTCGGCTTCTGTGGATGACAGTGCTACAGTTTTTTGTAAATGGGACTGCCAGCACACAATGCCACTTGCTAGAGTAGCAAAGTAACCTGTTGTAGATTGGTGTTTGACAGTGTCAGCTGCCCAATCAGAATCTATGAAGGCCTGTAGCCCCTTGGACTTCTCGCCATCGTAGACAATGTTATATTTCTGGGTTTCCACCAGATAGCACATGATGTACATCACTTTGTCTAGATGTTCTTGGCTAGGATTAGCCGAGAATTGTGACATCTTGATTACTGCATAAGCGATATCAGGTCACGTTCCAAGCATCAGATACAATAAAGATTCGATCACAGACTGATATTTTGATCTAAGCATCACATTGGGCATTGCTGTGTTTTCCGACGGTCTGTAACCAGTCGGGAGTGGAGTGGGGGTCACTTTGGCATTTGTCATCTCGAATCTCTCAAGCACTTTGGCGAGATATTCAGTTTGATCGAGTTTGACTTTGCTTGCAGTCTGGGTGATGTGCATGCCTAAGAATTCCGTGACTTTTTCAGTACTATGGCACTCCCAATGCTTCAAACAAGCATTCTTCTTTTCATCCACAAGTTTCTTGTTCTTCCCCATGAACAAGCCATCATCAACATAGACAAGTGCAATAACAATGCTGCCTGTCTTAGGATCCTTGTGTATGAAAATGCTGGCATTGGAGCTGGCATGCACAAACCCAATGGTGCACATGAATGCCTCTAGCTCTTTCCACCATGCAAGTGAGGCTTGTTTAAGGCCATACAATGCTTGGCATAAGCACATTACTTTGCACTCTTTTCCCTCGAGTCTGAAACCCTCGGGTTGATCCATATAGATCTCCTCATCTAGTTTGCCATACAAAAATGTGGTTTTTACATCTAGGCTGGTCATATACATGCCCTCTAGAGATGCAAGAGCAAACATGAGGCATACAGTCTCGTAGCGGACTACCAGTGAGAAAATCTTATCAAAGTCAACACCATCGACTTGTGAAAAGCCTTTGGCCACGAGTCTGGCTCGTTTCTTCCATCCAATTTTATGGAGAAAACCCATGTGATGGTTTGACTGCTTTTGACAACAGCCAGTGAATAAGCTTATCTTCTCCTTCCTTGGTTATCTTTTTAATATAACCTGCTTCATCCAGTTCCCCCATTGGGTGATCATGTTCTTGATCATTGGAATTGGGCACACTCTCGTGGGGTGCTGAACTCAGTCCAGCAACTGGTTCTTTCTGTTGAGATTGTGGTCATGTTCAGTTATGATCTGAATCTTGACCCACAGATCTCTTCCAATATCGATCACACACAATGTCTCTCTCTATGTCAGAGGGGAGTCACTTCTCTCCATAGGTATTGCCGGGATGGTTTGGGATGTTCCTCTGCCTGCCCGATCGATGGGGCAATTGCTGCCATTCCTGTTGATCATCACATCTTAAACAAAAGTCCTCAGTGGTTACTGGAGGCAGTGGAGGAGCATCTGTTACATCGTCATGTGCCTTTTGCTCAGTTGGTACATTATCATCATTATTTTCTGATGATGGAGGAAGGGGCAGATCTTGTGGTGGTATAGAATCATCGCCATCCATTTCAGATGAGTGGTCATCATCTTCTGGTTCTGGAGGTGGAAAATCACCAAGGTCTGTATTGGCAGGAGTTTTAGCTCTGGGACAGCATGGGAACAATGTTTCATCAAATAGTGTTGTAGCACCAATGAATATTGTGCCACTAGGTCGCATGAAACAGTATGCTTTAATGCCATCTTCTAATCCTAGGTATGTCATCAACTCTGATCGAGGAGCCAATGTGTTTGGATGCTTCTCCTTGGGTAGGTAGATGTAAGCACCACAACCGAAAACCTTCAGATTGTTTAGATCTGGGTGGACCTTTGTCAGGTCCTCAACCAGTGTCAGCCATTTCAGGCACCTTATCAGGGTTCAGTTGTAGAGGTGTGTTGCATGTTCAATGCAAAATTCCCACCATGATTGTGGTAGACATGCAGTAAATCACAGGGTTTGTGACTTTTCCATTATTGTCCTTATGGCATGCTCTGCGCACCTGTTCTGTTGGTGAACGTGGGGTGCAGACATCTCTATTTTGATGCCAAAGTTCTTGAGCACACTTTGGAGCTCATGATCTTTGAACTCCCCCCCTAGATCAACATGCCAGTGCTTGATTGTAGCGCCATACTGTGTCAAAGCCACTGCCTGAAATTGTCTGATGGCTGCAGCAGCGTCAGATTTCTTTTTAAGGCATTGGACCCAGATATGTGATGTCTTGTCATCTAGAAATACAATAAAGTATTTATGTTTATGGTACGATAGTACTGGGAGTTCCTTCAGATCAGAATGTATTAATTCAAAGGGTCTTTCTGCATGTGAAGCTGATTCAGGAAAAGATTATGAGGTCATTTTACCTTCAGCACACCCTGGACATATAATTTTGTCTTTAGGAATAATTAAATTCCTTGGGAATTTTATGGTGCTATTAGGCATCTTCCCTAGCGCCTCTTTGGACAGGTGTTCAAGTCGCCTATGCCAAGTCAAGTAGTCTGCGATGTACATCGTCACAACATTGATTCCCTTGGTGCTCAATATATAAGTCCGAGCCTAATAAATAGTGTCACATTTCATAAGAGGAACGCAATCCATAATTGGGTTTCCTTGCTTGAAAAATGAAATGTGTGTGGAGGAACCACACACATCACTTCCATCTTGCAAGAAGATGCCCAGTGACAGTAATCGAGCATTACAGTCGGGTATGTAGTAGACAGGGTATAATCGCATTTCATGCATCTCTGACTTCCCGTGACATACTACCTGATGTCTAATGAAGACTGATCCTTTCCCTACTATATAAGTAGTACCCATGGCTGTTTGAACCAGGGTAGAGTCCTTTCTTGGTAAAGGCTCATAAGAAGCAAAATCTTTCATTTCACCAGTGAAGTGTTTTAATATGCCTGAATCCATGATCCAGTTGGCACCTTTCTTACAATTTCCATTTGCACACATAACACATATATTAAGATGTAAATTGTTCCATGATACATTTAGTAGCAGTAAAATTTCACATGAAAAGTTCACTGTGATCATTGGAATATTAATTCTTGTGCTTGTGGCAGGGAAAAGGACTGACCTTTCATCATATGTACCTGTTTCAAGCAGTTCATCGATGAGCATTTCGTCGATGGCTTTCCATACTTCTTCATCAGAAACTGCAGGTTCCGATCCAAGGGAGATGCTATCGTCTTCTACCTCTACGATCCTTGATTCTGGTTCAATCCTCCTCCTCTTACCTTCTTGCACCATTAGGTGCTCTTCCAGCAGTCACAGATTTTTTGCGCTGCACGGGAGATTCATTTGCTTGAGGGTGTCTCAAGCCTGCTGATATTCGGTGTAGACCGAATGAGAGGTAGAGGCCATGCCCATGTATGCCTGTGCAGGCGGTCAGCAGTGAGGATCCCTTGTAGGAGTATGTTCATGCTTCTCGATGTGCTGGATGAGCGGCATCAGCAGTATGATGGTGCCATTACCATTTATAGTAGTAAAGGCATTTGAGGCAAGGTGGGTATGTTTCTCTTTAGGCTTTTTCTCTTTGATCTTTTTGTCCCCACATTGTCCATGCTTTCAGAACGAATCTCCATTGCTGCCCTGAGATTGCCATTTGGGGTTTCCCCCTTTGCGCTTGACAGCGGAAAGCTTGGTGGCCTGAGGCGGGCCAATGGGCTTTCCAACTGCCATGTGCCATGAGGCCTCAGTAACAATGGAGTCCTTGACATGTTTAAATGTCAAGGCTCTAGTAGCGGTCATGTTAAGGACTGTGGCAGATAGAGAATCATACTCACGTGGCATCACAGTGAGTAGAATCATTGCCTGTACTAATTTGGGGATGGCAACATTGGCAGCTGTAAGGCGCTCAGATTTATCAGCCATCTTGGCAATCTCTGGCATGGGATTCACAGCCAGAATTTTGATTGCGATTGCAGACCTAAAGTTTGCAAAGACTTGGGAGGGGCCATCGACACCATAATTGGTGTGGATGAGATCCCACACCTCCTCAGCAGTGTCCTTGGTGTTGGCACGCTGCCGAATAGAGGGGGCCAGGCAGAGCACTAGGCTACCAATAGCCTGGTCATTCTTGTTGCTCCAGGTCTGGAGCTTGGCATTAGCATCCGCTACTAGTGCAGCACTCGTCGCCATCAAAGGAGGCACCAGAGGTGGTTTTAGTTCCATTCTGCTAGTTATTTGCCAGAGGCCCTGAGACCTGAGCCACACCTTCATTGAGTCGGCCCATTGAATGTAGTTAGAGCCATCGAAGTTTGTATGAGTTTTTCAAGAGTTGAAGACATGATGTTGTAGTGGCAGCTGGTAAAAGTGCTCAATCAGTCCTCTATTCAAGAAAACACATTCCATAATTTCAGGCAAAAACACTTCTTCAGAGTGGTTAACCCTAGTCAACCTGGGTTTTTAAATGCAGCTCACAGGGAGTGCAATGCAGCTCATGAAGAGTGCAAGATTACAATTTGGAGACAATAAAGTCAACATCGTTTGCAGCCAGTTAAGGTGTGTTCATGACATGCCCAGCAGGGCCCATAACCTGTTGGAGCAGACTACATATGCTGCACAGAGGAAGAGATGACATGTTCCTTATAACCTACCTGGGGTTTAGTTAGTCTTAGAGCTAGGGTTTAGCAAAGGTAAGAATACTGTATATCTACTATGGTACAGGTTCTCCTTATATACACAATGGTAAGGATGTCACATGACTCAGGAATGTGTTTACCACATGTGTGCACAGTAAGCACAGTAACATGTGTGTGCTGCATAGTTTGTCTCACGTATGCAGCATGTGTTGGAGATTAATTTCAACAGTGTGAAGAGAGGTACTCAACTGATTGTCGTGCACACTCTCTCCACATGTAAGAAATTGTCAGCTGTTTGGTCGTGTTGTGTGCATTCCAGAAGAGGCGTGAAAGTAGGTGTCCACTATATCATGACTGAAATTTTATGCACCCAAATCTCCCTTTTTGGTATTTGACTTGTTACTGACCTCATTACACATTTCTATTGACATGTTATTACTTCATTAAATTTGTATTGACCTGTTACTGACTCAGACTTTTTTCTGACCTCATTACAAATTTGTATTGACCTGTTATTACAAATTTGTATTGTCATGTTACTGACTTCATTACAAATCACAAATTTGTATTGACTTGTTACTGACCTCACTACAAATTTGTATTGACATGTTACTGACCTCATTACAAATTTGTATTGTCATGTTACTGACTTCGTTACAAATCACAAATTTGTATTGACTTGTTATTGACCTCACTACAAATTTGTATTGACTTGTTACTGACCAGTACTATTACATATGGGATGACCACATTTCAAACCCAGTTATCTGACTAATTTTAGTCAGCTCTGACTAATGCCATCATTTCTGACTAATGTTGCACAGCGCTGACCAATTTTGCACAGCTCTGACAAATTTTAGATAATCCCATCAACCATCATTCCCATCATTCCCACAAAATGACTGTAGCCTATGTTATACAGCTCGTCGACTCTGATCCCATCACACCATCACTCCCACAAAATGGTCATAACATATGTAGTAGATAATTTCTAGGCTACATGCTTGTCTAATGCTACTGACATATTGTGTAAATATACTAAGACATACATATTGTGCATAATTTAGGTGAGCGGGGTGCTTGAGAAAGGTCTAAAAGCAGGGATGCAATGATTTGCAAGCAAAATTGTAATTTTGGCAGGGGACCAAACAAAAGCAAATAGGACAGAATTTGGCAGGCAATGCCAGTACCCCACCACCATCAATGCCACTGCCTCCCTCCACTCCACTCTACCACCACCACCACTGCATGCACACATGCCACCACTATTTCCATACCCACTCCCACCATCACCACCACCTTCAAATGAGCCAACTGGATGAAACGTGGCCCAAATGATGGCAACTGTCATTTGGGGCATAGATAAGTTTTTTTTTCTTTTTTCCCTCCTCCACATTTTGCAGAGCAAGGGTTTTTTTACTTTTATGTTTTTTTTTTGACTCTCACACTGAATGCAAGGTTTTAAATATAATTATTAATAAAATTTATTTGATTTTGAATATATAACAATGCACCTCCACTGTGAGCCCGGTGGCACTTGTTTTTCATTTGTTTAGTTTAGCAAACCCTGATTTTATAATATATATGGCTGAATTGAGTGTGGATGAATTTGGGATGAATTTTTGGCTGTGACATTCTAAACACTTAAGGTATGAATTTTATATACAGTATATTTCTACTTTTTAGGCCAAGTTGGTGTGGTGGAATAACATACTATGAGTGGCTGAGATAGAAAGGATGTTTTTTCACTTTTGACAATGATAGAAATTTTATACAGTTGGTCTAGGATTGTAGAGTGTGTTGTTCAGCTCAAGATTGAATAGAATTTTAATACCATTAGAGGATAAATTACTAGGCAGGTTTTCATAACTCAAAAAAGTGAATTCCACTGGCAGGTACTTACATTTTTTTTCCTGTCAGACTGAGAGGATAAATTTCACTGCAGGAATATGAATATTTCAGCTGACCCCCAACACATCACATGATAAATGCTGAACATCACATCACATCAACATCAACCACCACTGTCAATGACACTGCCTCCTTCCCTCTCCCACTCACCTCACCACCACCTTCTCTACTGCATCAACTGCCACCACTGCCACTGCCATGCCCACTCCCACATCGGACAATGCTGAAACCGGCTGCAAATAAACCACATCAGGCCCAAAGAATGTCGTTTGGGCTCCAGGTGATTTTTTTTTTCATGTTTTTTTCTCTTTTTTTCTGACTAATTAATATTTTCTTGTGTTTTTTTAGGTTCTAACTTTACTATAAGGATGAGCCAGCACCAAGACAGCACATCTATGCCACTGCTCGCAGGCCAGATAACAGGATGACAATGGACAATGACAGGACAACAGGACAATGGGCACTCCCCACCATAGCTGTGAGCCAGCGAGCCAACGCCATGGAATGACACCTAGCACCCACCCTCAGCTCTGTGAACCACTGCTTGCAGGGTAGATCATGGGTGTTAGCAGCCAATGATGAGGGAAAATGGAATGGGGGACAGGGATGCGAGGGCCAAAGGGACAATGAATCACCACCATCACCACCACCACCATTTACACCACCAACCCCATCTATGGAACCGGGTGAACCCATTAACGATGACCCTGCCACCACCACCACCTTTCACCATTGGCAACGATGATGACAACACCAATGGTGACCGCAACCAATGCATGAGATGCAAGGGAAATAGGCAAGGATGGAGAGGGGCTTACCTGAGCCCCCCTCCCTTTATTTTTTTTTTTGTTCATTTTTATTTTAATAACATTTTACACCAACAGGACCAACCCCATGTACCACCACCACCAACAACTACCAATGGTGGCAACAACAGCAGTGGCATCAGCAAGGAGAAGACCCCAAGACCACCACTACTGAGCAATGACAACAACAATGAGTATGGGCCAGACACCACCAATGTGAGAGGACAGCTGTGAAGAGGACACTGGCACCAACAGCAGTGGTGGCATCACCACCACCAGTGCTGAGCAGGATACTAATGATGATGGCCAGGAAGGGCATTGCCTCCTGGCAGAATAAGTAATTTTTTTTCTTTGTCAAGCTGCTTTACTCTTTAAACTAACAGTCTAATTTATAGAGACAAGCCACACCCGCCACCACCATCCCCAAGTCTACCCCCACCTCAAACACCATCACCAACAGCTGAAAAAAAGCAAATGGATGCAACCCAGCCCAAATGACAATTGTGTCATTTGGGTTTTATTTTTATTTTTTTTTGTTTTTATAAACTTACTAATTTGTTTTTTTTTTTTGTCTAGATTCTAAATGATGGACAAAGGCAAGACAACTCAGACCCACTGATGCCAGCACCAATCCCCTCCTCCCCATCAAAACAGGATGTGAGGAGTGTTGTTTAGGTACAGGAGGGAAACTTAGGGAGTGGCATACCCACATGGTAAACACTCCCAACCCTCAGCACATGCCACATCACTGATGCACCACTAACCCCTTCAACCCAGACACCACAGCGCTGAGATGGTGGACCACCACCACATCCACCATGGATGATGCCCCACACACCTCTAGCCTCATGAGCAGCTGCTTGTGGAGTCGATGGTGATGGAACGACAATGGGGAGGGAAGATGAGAGGGAGGGGAGATGATGGGGGATGGGGGATGGAGAACAGGCCATGCTGCCTGCCCCATGCCTATGAGCATCTGCTTGCAGGGTGATTCACAGGTTGGCATAGGAGAGGAGACTGCAATGACACACCACCCACCCCTAGCCTCACAAGCAACTGCTCGTGAGGTGGTTGGTGGGTGGAATGATGAGGGGGAGACAATGAGGGAAAGATGAGACAAGATGAGAGGGAGGAGGAGAGGCAATGACACCTACCCCATGAAGCACCCCCAACCACTGCAATGAGTAATTGCTCATGGAGTGGAAAGGGGTGTTATGTCAGTGTACAAGCACGAGAGTGGGATGGGGTGATAAAGGGAGCGAGAGGAGGGGACCATGGCAACACACCACCCTGCATGTTAATAATACTCAACCCTGAAACCCAAACAAAACCTATTGAATGGCTTCAGATGGTATAACACAAGTCAGAGGAAGGGTGCGAGTTGGTACTAGATATCACTGCTGATACCCAAATGTTGTGCTTAGTGATGCAAAATGGTAAGGGATGTTGCGAATAGTCTTTAAAGGCATACGAAGATGTTCAAAAAAGTTCAAAATAGGTTTGAAGATGCATGAAGTAGTTTGAAGAAAGTTTGGAGAGGTTTGAAGAGGTTTGAAGTGAGTTCAAGGAAGTTTGAAAGAGTCAGACTAATGTTGAGGTATGTCAAAAAGCAAATATAACAAATAAGAAGTGTTTGTTGAGAGGCAATAGGTGATTTGTGATAAAACGAGGAGCGAATATGATAGTTTGAAGAAGTTTGTGATATTTTGCAGAACTTAGAGATATGATGCAAGGCTAAGACTCAAGAGGATGGCTTTTAAATCAAATGATAAGGGAGAGGGTAACTTATTCTCTGATTTTCTAAGTAACCAGTACAAGTCTATATACATTTTGAAGAGATAGTACTAAAAAGGAAATAAAACATGTGTAGTACATGAGGCAAAAGATATGAGTTAAGGCACAAGGCCAAAAAGGGGACTGGAATCTGAAGAAGAAAGAGATGTATTATATGATGGAGGAGTAATAAAGGGAAAGAACTAAAAAGAGATTGTCCTTTGTGTATAAACTGTCCTAGGTCTTGCAATAATCTGTCCAGCAGGTTCTGTACATGATAGGGACTTGGAACGAGGCTGACCGATGATCAGCAGGTTTGGGCATGAGTTGGAATCCTTCCTGGTGCATGGTATTCCACCATATAGATAATAAATGTGGTGCCCAATGTTGTTCGAAGTAGTGCAAAGTCATTTGAAAGCATTTGAAGTGTTGCAAAATGGTTTGAAATGGTTTGAAGTTGTTTAAAATTGTGCAAAGTTGTTCAAAAAGGGTTCAAGTTGATTTCGTGGTATTTGTAGCAGTTCAGAGCATTTATCATAATGTCTCGATATGGTTGGAAGTGTTCTCCAGACATAAAGCGTGCAGTGGACCTATCAACACTAAGGGTAAAGTACTGGAAATTCAATCCTTTAAAGTATTTACTGAATATTGAAAACCCACCTGGAGTGGATGAATTGTCTACGATGTGGTAAAAATAACAGGGTATAAAACATGCCCAATTTGACATGAATTTTCACCACTTCAGTTTGTACATTTAAAAAATGAAAATGATACCATGGCATCATATAATTACCAGCTGATAGGTTAACCACTCTGGGATAAAATTTATTTCTCTGTGGATTGATTCATCCCCCTCCAGGTATGCATCTACATATATAAGAGGGGGGGATTAGAGTATGAATTTCTGGTGTTGGGGGGTTTACAGTGCTCGTTCAAGAGAGTTTAAATAATTGAGTTTGAGTTTGAGTTTTGAGTGTCATAAATAAACTTTTTACATTAGTAACAAATAATTCTCCAGTGGCTCAACTGGTTAAGCATATGTGTTTGTTGTGCAATGTTAGCATGAGGTCTCCAGTTCAATCCTTGCTCTACACAATCTTATTTTGTAGGCACTTCATGACTTTCATACAGTTTGAAAAGCTTGGAACTTGTGAGATATTAACTTGATAACATGGATTCTGCATAGTTTGTGTGGACTAGCACTGATTCCATGTAGTCCATGTGGATTGACATAGATTCCACATAGTCCATGTGGATTAGCATGGATTCTGTGCTAGTCCATGTGGAGTCCATGTAGTCCATACATATCCATGCAGAACATATGGGGCAGTGTAAATTACTGCAAACATACCCCCCACCAAGTAATGACATCTTCTATCAACTCAACACCTGACTCGAGGTAAAGCTTGAGCTCATTGTGAGGACTTCCAGCTGCCTTCTGTTCTTGTTGGAATAACTATACCACCTCGAGTAGAAATGAGCTGCTGTACAGCCACATGCTGGAAATCACTGCTGTGAAACACAATGCTTTCCAGTTGACATGAATCAGACTGCAAAAGGTAAACTATGTGCATGGGTGGGTGTCATTTTCATGTCCTAAAGAGATGGGCAGAGCTCTCAGAGGGATGTAGTACTCAATGAACTAACTGGTGGTAGTTCAATCAGTTGAAAAGGAAGAAGAGAAAATGACTTACCACATCTTCTAAACTTTTCATCCCTGCTGCATACTGTTCAGCCTCCCAACAGTGATGACAATACAGATCCTTGACATTTGGATCTAGGACTACACAAGGTGAAAAGGTAGTCAAATTAATTTTTGATGTACAAGAGCATATCAAGACAGATAAAGTATGCAGTGGAGGTGTGATTAACTTTGCGATACCATTTCTTTAGGCTCTGAATTCCTTCAGTGATTGCCTCAACATCGCGGTATTGAGGTTGTTCAACCATAGGCTCCTATCACTTGATCAGAAATTCAAGGGAGGGGATAATGTGCCATGCAGTGGGTGTTTGCTCACTTGAGAATGTTTGTTGCACATTTGATGGCTCCTGCCATTTTGAGTTATCCAAAACAATGGTCGACCAATAAGCTAGTACTGCACACACCTGGAGAACCTTGTGGATGACCTCAAGTCTATCCCAATCCTTCTTCGAGAGTTGAAAATCAGCATAGAACCAATCCTTTGACAGGTTTGGAACTTTCTCACCAGCATCAGTCAGGAGGATGAACTGATCAACACCCTACAAGATTGTTGTCAGTTACCAGAATGGATCCAACAGAAGATCACAATACATGCCTTTACAACATCAACAACCTATCAAGAAACTTGTACAGTGATGCCCATTGGGGGATCCAGAGAAGAAGCTTGAGAGGTTTGATCCCAACCTGACTGCATGACAATTTGAAAAAATATTCTTGCCTGGGGTGACATTCAGACCTAAGGTAGATGTCAGTAAATGTTATCAGGCAACATGAGAAAATAATACCTGGTTGACAAGTGTGAGCACCTTTCCAAGTGCATCTCCTGGTGTAAAATCAGTATCATCATCTTCACTTTCTTCTCTTACATTCTCAAGATCAATAGAAACAAGCACTTCATTGAAATTGTAGAGGTTGAGCTCATTATTATCTTATGCCTTTGGCCAAAGCTGCCCTAATTTTCTTTCAGATTGCAGTTGGCAAAATAGGTGCCACAGCCTCAATGAAGTGCTTTGAAGCAACATGAAGGGCATGCTCCATGCATCTGATAATGTTCCTGTGAACTGGGTGGGCCCTGAAAAGGGGGTGTACATATAAGATATCGTGTTCTTGAGCTGTCCATCCATCATCAGCACTATCAATCTGGCATTCAAATTCACATATGGTGTATGATTGACAGCAGCACTGTGCACAGTAAACCAACCAACCTATTGTGATTTTAGCTTACCAGACACTAATTTAATAGGCATTTTCTCACCTTGCCATGCAGCTGATATTGGTCAACTGTACACATGAGGATCAATGTGATGTTTTTACCAGTGTATTGTCCTTTGATTGTTTCAAATGACAATTGTTCAGTTTTAAGCTCCCAGTTGTTGGGATGGTCAATGGGAGCATCAATGTAGTGCCCAGTGATTGACAAATAGGGATCACCAGGCTGGGATGTCCAGGCATCAAAAGTAAATGAAACCTTGCATGGAAGGTGCTAAAAGGGATTTTGCATGAGATACAACAATTTACAGTGGTGATGACTCACACCTTCAGTTTCTCCCAGACTTTATCCTCAGCAAGGTGAGCATGATGCAATATTTCAGTGTGAAGGGTATTGTGATGTGGAATGTCCTTCTCTGTGATACCAGGTTGACAGTATTTTATAAGCCATTGGAAACTTCCTTGCTCAATTAATTGGAAGGCCTCAATGGGTCCTGAATCAACACACATAGTAAGAAATTATAAATTGAGAAAGATGTACCTCATCCTCACAAATGATAAGCTCAACAATGTAGTTGAGAAGACCCTGAGTAGTAAATGGTGGCAGTTTGGGCTCATGGTTGATGACCAAGTCCAAATTACTTCAAAGCAATCTATGACATTATTGGTTAGGCATGGACATAATTGACATTGGGGATATGGTTACCCATTGTAACTGATTCAGCAGAGATGCATAGAGATGCGCACGAGTTTGGCTCTATACCTAAAGTTTTGCATTGCTCAAGGTACAGTGCTTATCACCAGGTCACAACAACTGCTTTTGGTGTAAACAAACAGAAATTCTGCAAGTTAAACTACATCTTTCAAAGAATAGATATTGCATTAAAATCACTTGTACATATAGTACTCTAGTATGCTATAGGTACCCCCCTTGTCAACCATTAGTCTATTGGTCAACTTTCTTTTTTGGATGACAAAAAAAGTGAAACATCACCCCAAAAAGGGAATTAAGGGTCCTGCCATTTTGGGTACTACTACAAATTTACTCCTCGACTGATAACATTAATATCCATCATACATAACATTGGTGGGAATATGCCTATGCAACTTGTATTTCTTATGCATTCTTGAGCTTTTTGGGAATGCTTATTTTGCTTAGGCATTGTGGAATCTCAAGATGGAATGTTTGTTCAATGCAAGAGGTGTGTAATTTTTTTTAATTTGGGCCAAAAAAAGTGAAACACATGGGAAAACATACAATATTGTGGCAAAAGCATTCTTTTCATGGGTTTCCTTTCTAAAAAAAAAAATCTTTCAAGATTCTGATAAGTTTTCGGGGGAGCCCAAGCTGTGTTGGTGAGGTGGTGACTGTCAAGACCCATTTCACCCAATTGGATCCCTGATAATTCCCAATTCTTTCCCGATTCTTTTCTGACCTTGTCCATCAGCATCCTGGCTGCAGCACCTTTTAGTCATCAGACAAGTCATCACATGTTTTGGTAATCATTTGCTTACTCACTTTATTCCTAATACAGTCTTACCAATTCTGGTCATGGACACTTACCAACACCCATTAGTAAACTTCCACACTTTCTATTATTCTTCCAGCCTTCGTTATTTAAGCACCTGTAGCTTAGCCTTAGTCTCCAGTTTGCAAATTACTTGTGCATTACTTGTGCATTACTTGTGAATTACTTGTGACTTGCTTGTATTACCTATCCTCTGCCTAATATCAACCCCTCACTCACCCTTGACTTATTTTCCTGAACTAAACCTTTAATCTTTGAACTCCTCTTGACTTCATTCACTCCATAATCTCTGCTTCATTCTACCTTTGCGGTCCATCCAGAAATCTGCTGGACATCTGCATACTATCCACCTGAAATTGAACAACTGACGAGGAGAAGGACACAACTTCTTATAAGTTGAAGCCAAGTCCTCTCTGGCCCCTTTCATCTGGCATGCTACAGCCCAGTGGATTCTGCCTGGTGATAGGTCCATTGTGCACTCTGAAGTCTGGAGAATGATTTTAAATGTATCAACACATTACAACACATGCTCCAAACTGCTACAAACACCACAAATGTGGTTTTAAACTATTTTGGACAACTTCAAATGACTTCGAATGATTTTGCAACCTTTCAAATGCTTTCAAACAACTTTGCACTACTTTGAACGATGTTGGCTGCCATATAGCTGTTCCAACACCCTTTCAATACATGCTGCACAACCAGAGTGAGCCATTTTGTTGCATATCGAGTGCCACTGGACACAAAGAGAGATGACAAAAGATTCAGAAAGCAATAAGTGCAATTTTATGTTTCAATGATATATTGAAACAATAAGACAAAAACCTTTACTATACTGGGACAATGTACATTTCATTTATTATCATTTCTCATTTGCTTTATGTTTTACAATACCTTTATTTGCTGTGCATACTGCCTTGTGTTTTCCACATGTTATTGTTTCCTTTTTAGTACTGCTCCTTCAAATTGTATATAGACTTGTATTATTTACTTAGAACAACAAGCCAAAGGGGAACAGAGAAGAAGTATCCTCTCCCTTATCATCTGATTTAAAAGCAAATTTTCTTGAGTCTTAGCCTCAATCATATTTCTAAGTTTTGCAAAATATCGTGAACTTCCTCAAACTTTTGTATTTGCCTTCAACTTATTGCATACATATTGCCTATCGCCTTTCAAAAAACACTTTCCATTTGCTATACTTGTTCCTCAATATACCTCGAACCACCTTGAACATCTCCAAACATCTTTGAAACTACTTCAAATCCCTTCGAACTATTTTGCACATCTTCAAATTTATTTCAAACTCTTTCAAACAACTTTGTATGCTCTCACAGACTATTCACACCATCTCTTATTATTTTACATCTCTAAACATAACCTTGGGTATCAGCAGTAATATTTAGTACCAACTCACACTCTTTCCTCTATGCTGTGTTATACTTTCTAAGCCTTTTAACAGGTTTTTGTTAGGTTTCTAGGTCGAGTATTATCACTGGAACCCCTGAACACCTCTGACCACCAAAGATGGGGTCCAACCAGAAATCCAGTGTATTCCTGACCAAGTCCCGACCTTGGTAGTAGTGATCTTGAACTTTGACAGTGACGAGCACTGTAGACCTTTACATGTCCATGTTTTCTGGATAAATATGATTAGTGCATAATATTTTGGTAAATGAAAACAGACTCACCAAGCTATATGTTTTTGTAAACTTGATGTACTCCCTGTAAAGAAACAACACTTCTGTTCAACTGTAGGGTCATCTCTAATAGGCAACTAAAAATTGTAAGTTGTATTGAAACCAAAAATGCCTGGCACATTCAGTTACTCACAGGCATAATTTGCACCAATATCCATCCTGGACCTTCCCAGTATCAGGGCTCTTGTGCTCTTTATCCTGGTGGAAGATGATGCGAATATCAGTTACTGCATCACCTCTGAACTTTGTGTGGATTGCCTGGAGGTTACATGAGTAATGTGGAGGATGCTTGAGTTCAAATAGCACTCACCTCATGATCGGCATCTGCCATAGCCTTCAGTGACATGTATTCTTGATTGCTCACTCCATCCTCAGTCTCTTCAACATTGGTTGACTCATCACATGAAGGTCAATTGGGCATGGGGGCCTCATCATCAGACCCACTCTCATCCAACACATTTTTGAGCAACATGACGAGGAGAATCACGAACTGAGGCCTTTTGCTTCACGATCACCAGCCTGCTTTGTGTAGATGACATGCTAGGGGCCAAATTCATGGCATTGTCAGGATAAACTACATGATTAGTGATGAGAACCTGCAGCGAAGATAGCTAGTGGTGCATGGCCTGAGAAGAACAGGTGGAGAGTTGGGGAAGATGAAGAGGCAGAGCAGATGGTGGCAGGTGCAGACAATGGGGTTTCGTCATCCTTATCAAAGTGCCATTCAATTTCTGAAGCATCTTTGAGAGTGCCATCAGGACGAGCCATACAGCTGAGGTCAGGTGGAGCCTGAGATGTCATGTCTAACTTATATGGTATGATGGTCTGACTTTGTGCTTCTTATATTCAAGACTCTGGATGAAAATAGAAACTCAAATGATAGAACATAAGTAGCAACTTGAAAGAACATGATAGAAGAAGAAATGCAAACACAATTTAAACTGCCTGTAGTAAGGGCAGCACTGCCAGTGGCAAGAAGCAGGTCCCCATTTCAATCAATCTTTTTCACCCAAAAAAAAATAGCTTGACAGACCACTTGCACATTCCATGTGGCTGTCAAATTTAAAAGATCAAAATGGAGGGATTAGGCGGTGGAAAAAAATTTATGCGAGGGCAAAATAGACTGACCAACCGGCATGTCATACCCAACCCTCGGATCAAGTGACAGTGTAACGGTTCGGACCGTGTTCGGACGCGTTCAATACGGTTCTCAAATTCCTTAACCAACAGAACTGAGAACCGGACTAACGGTTCGGTTCTGCAAAAGTTCGGTTCGAACCGAAGTTCAGAACCGAACTTCGACACCACTACTTACACTTTACCTGAGTTACTTACATAACGTAGTCGACCCTATCATATCATATGTATCATATCATACAAGAAAATGATGGTTTCAGCAAAGTGGCTGAAATCAGATGTTTTGGTTGGACGAGGTCTAATTTCAGTCATCACAGAGTTGATCTGAAAGCCTGTTGTACCCGATTTGCTTGCAAGCACCAAAAGCATGTATCCCTTGTTCATAGAACCCCAGTGTCATGTAAAAGATCAACACCGCAAAAGAAGCAGAACAACCCAGCTCTGCGCGTTTAAAGAATATCAGCGAGCCAACGGCGAGCTTTGGCATTTGCACCATGTGTGACATAATGTCTTCAAGGAATCACGTCAAGACCATAGCAATTTGATAGCAACCGTCTTCCGTATATCATTAGGGAACCACAGCTAGGAATCGGAGGGATCTGAACTATGTACTGAATTCAACCTTGCACATTCGACAACACAAGGGTAGGACGGCCGATGACTCGGAGGTCCGAGTCGGGATGCTGACAAACCAACGTGCACCCAACGTCGTCGAGGAACGTTGTAGAACAATGGCAACACCAAGTCGTCGTGCCATCCTTGGCTTGTATTCTTCCATGCTGCGTACCTCGCGTTCGTTCAGCTCGTACAACTTTCGCCGCTACTTCATTGAGCGCACAAAGGATACATTCCGTCTCATGCAGGTCCTCTGTTTGTTTCGTCATCCTTTTCATCCACTCAATACGTCATGTCAGGCTGAATCAGACCCTACAAAGCTCCGCAACATGTACTCTGAAGCAGTAAAGGAGCTGTCTGTGCTCCGCCGGGGTGCAATTGTGAACCAGCTGTACGGCGGCTGGACGTTGGCCGTGGAAAACCAGAAGCAGGGTAATCGACCCGAAGATATCAGCACGAGAAGCGATAGTTAGCAGCTTGGAGAGACTTTAACCCTGGTTTCTGAGGAATCTGAGTCGGCGGGTTAGAGGCGGAGTGTTGGAACCGAGGCCTCTGCATAATACCAGTCTTTCATAGTAACTTCGAGCATTACGACTTAACGACATTTTATCGATGTCTGTACTATATGTATCATTGGTTTGAACCGCCATCGCCGGGACCTCTTCGTCCTCCAAACCATGTCTGCCATTGATTTTGACTTCTTCGCTAATCACCTTGCTTTCTGGCACCTGCCACAGCAGGCTCTGTTACTCTTCTTCGCACTCTCAATCCGGCTTCTACACCTTCCGCCCTCTCTGCCCCTTTTAACCTCTCCTCAAACTCTTCCTTCTCCCTTGCAAGCTTTTCTAACCTTCTTCTTTCCACATCCAGATCATTACGAGTCGCAGTAGCATCAGTAACCGAAGTGTCAGCATCCTTCGGCCTCAGAGTCCACGTACCCACTAGAAGGGCGGCTATAGTCAGACCCTGAGCAGCGACACGCATGCGCAACCAATAATTAAACTTCTGTGACTCGCCCCGTCTCAATTTAACTGACGCTACTATGAGAGCGCCGACCGTGGCTAGAGCACCTGTAATTTGTTCAATACACTAGTAGTCAACTTCACCATGACAGCCTATACGCACCTAAAGGCACCCAAGGATTTTCCTTGAATTTGCGAGTGGCTTTTTCCCGGTATGTCTCCGTGCCTGGGGCCGATCTCCTGGACACGGCGGCAGGATTAGGTGCACTCATGGTTGACACGTATTACAGCAGAAAGAATATGAGATTCACCAGTATCGTGTAGAACTGGGATCGTCAGTGTAGAAGTCAGTCCTATGTCTACCGCCAAGTGGGCGATATCGGTTTGACCTTACGAAAGTATAAACAAGATCAAACTATAACTCGTGTTTCCTTTGAGGCTTGAGCTTGAGATGCTTCCCAAAACTTTGCTTTCTTTGCTTCATGCGACCTTGGTTCTTGCCCAAACACAACAAAAACTTTCCTTAAACGCCATTTTTTCATTTACCCCTGCAAATATTCCCAATTCACCTCTCTTTACGCTACCACAATCGAAGAACCTTTTCATCACTGTTGCTCTATGTTCGGCGACTTCGCCACCTCGGTTTTTTGTCTCCAACAGATCAAACATTGACACCACGGGGTCAGGTGGGGGGTCCGAGATTACGATAACGGACGGACTTGGAAAATGGGCAGGTCCACTTAACAATGGTGCCGTTTTGTCTGTAGTGAATGCTGGACAATCATCCTTTGAGTTGGCAGCCTCGGAGGATGGTGGGTTTTTTTCACTCTCATTATAATAAAGGCGTGGCTGATCCACCTCTATTATAACAGGTGCGATACATGAAATTTTGCAAACACCACCATTCTTAGGTGACACTACTTCGAACCAGGCGCTTCTCTTCTCTGCGCCATTCTCTTCCTCAGTCCGACAGAAGCCGACTTACCCGAACTACACCCTCCCGGCGGCTAATCTATCGGCGCCAGCACCACCGACTTCTTCACCGAACTTTACGCTTGTAGTTGCACCAACATCCTCCCTTTCTTCATTGACATCTTTACCTCAGACGGCATGTATGTTATCTACACAACGATCCAGTGGTACAGTGCGCAATCAATCCTTGTGGCTAAGAGACGAAGAAGGTTGGAGATCACAGTGGTTTCTGGAAGGGCTCGCACCCGCCACCAATTACACTGCATATGTCGTGCAAGACAGCAGAAAAGTCAGTGGTCCTATGTATTTTTTGACCAAGTCAGGTATGTTTTTCAATCTACAAATCACGCCAGCTCAAGATTTCTCTAGCATCATTCACATGCCCACTCGTGTTCGGTCTTCCCTACTGTCCTAATATCGCCTATACTGTCCCTCTGCCTCGTCCTCCAACCGGTGCCGATGCATATGACTCAACCAACCTCCCCTCGGAGGTGACAACTCCCTTTCTCTCATACCTCACCAATTTTACTGTCATGCTCACAACAACTGCATGTGGACGTGACCTCTACTCCCCTATTGTGGGATGTGACGACTGCCAACGCGCGTACCGGAGATGGTTATGTACGATAACCTTCACGCGATGCGGCGAGCCATCTAATCTTGGCAGTGTTAGCACGACCCCACCGGCACCTGGTGCCACAGGGCTCAGTGCTTTTCGGCCTACTGTCAAGGGTAAACCACCGCAGGCTGTATTCTCAGCGCTCGTCCCACAGTCAACGAACACGTCGGAGGCGCGGAACCCAAACCTTCCTGGGATGGGGAGCACATATATGATGCTTCTACCATGTTTGGAGAGATGCACAGCAGCAGATAGGGCGTGCCCGACGTTTCTGGGGTTCAAGTGCCCGATTGTGCGATTCAATGCAGCGGCGAGTTATGGGGTGGGTTATGTGGACAGCGTGAATAGTGTTGAAGGAAAAGGTGTTACTGGTGTTGTCCAAGATCGGTGGGGCAATATTTGGTGTAATGGAGGTTAGCGTGTGGCCGTCATGTTGAACGCCTGTCGCCAATAATGCTCATGAACGTGGTCACACAAAGTTGACAGTCTGTGCACTGTCATCTTAGTTATGCACCTTTGTAGTGTGCTTTTCATATAGCCACATTTCGCACATTGTTTGTGCCCTCCTTTGTATAACTGTGTTTTGTGCCCTCCTTTGTATAACTGTGTTTTGTGCATCATTTACACCCTCCATTGTATAGCTGCACTTTGTGCATCGTTTGTGCTTTTTATCACATGGTTGCATTTGCACACCATCTGTGCATTTTGTTTGTGCATCACACCTTCAACACACTCCAGCATTGTCCCCATCTTGCTGTGCTTTCTGCTTTTACCACCTGTTGTTGTTGTGCATTTTTGCACTTTTGTTGCATATTTTTCTGCACTGCACTTTTCTGCTCTCTTATGTTGCACACTTTTGCACCACTGTGCATACCTCCATTTCTGTGTTACTTACATCATGCACACATCATATCCAATGAATTAGCATCCATAGCAATCTACTACATATGTTACGACCATTTTGTGGGAGTGATGGCGAGCTAAATGGGGTAGTTTTTCGGCTGAGATCGGTGATTGATCGGTGATGATTGATGGGACGACGCGCACAACATATGGGATGACCGTTTTGTGGGAATGATGGGAGTGATGGTTGATGGGATTATCTAAAATTTGTCAGGCTTGGTCAGAGCTGTGCAAAATTTGTCAGAAATGATGGTATTAGTCAGAGCTGACTAAAATTTGTCAGCTCTGACTAATATAGCTGGGCTTCAAAATGTGGTCGTAGCATATGTAGAGGTGAGCTGCAGCTGAGTTTGAAGTGGAGTTTGAAACTTCGCAAGTGAGCTGAGTGTGGAGAGGAGTGTGAGGGGAGTGTGAGGGGTGGGGTGGGGTGTGAGGGGGTGTGAGGGGGTGGGCAAGAGGGGGATGGAGAATAGGTATGATGGGTGGGTAGGGGGGATGAGGAGGTGTAGAGGGGGGAGGTGGACATGGGAGAGTGAGAGGGGGAGGGGGAGGGGGAAGGGGGAGGTGGAGATGGAGGAGATGGAGATGGGGGAGATGGGGATAGAGATGAGGGAGATGGGGGAGATGAGGAAGGGGGAGGGGGAGATGAGGAAGGGGGAGGGGGAGATGAGGAAGGGGGAGGGGGAGATGAGGAAGGGGGAGGGGGAGATGAGGAAGGGGGAGGGGGAGATGAGGGTAGGGATGGGGATGGGGATGGGTATGGGTATGGGGAAGGGAAAGGGAAAGGGAGAGATGGAGATGGAGAGAGAGATAGAGATGGGGGTGGGGGTAGGGATAAACACCACAACCCCCCCACGTTGACTTGGGGCCAAGGGTCCCAAGTCAACTAAAGAGTTGTGTACTACTGTATCTAAAAGTCAAATAAAGAGTTGTGTGACCACAAACCCCCAAACGTTGACTTTGGGCTGAAGGTCCAAAGGCAACTGAAGAGTTGAGTAACTGTAGTGGGATTAAGCATTGTGTTACATATACGTGAGCTGGCCCATGCCGGTGTCAGGCTGAGCGAGCAAAGCGAGCGAATGCCATGACAAAGGCATGGGTCATAAGCTCATCTACTACATATGTTACGACCGTTTTGTGGGAGTGATGGTGAGCTAAATGGGGGAGTTTTTCGGCTGAGATCGGTGATTGATCGGTGATGATTGATGGGACGACGCGCACAACATATGGGACGACCGTTTTGTGGGAACAAAATGATGGGATTATCTAAAATTTGTCAGAGCTGTGCAAAATTTGTCAGAGCTGTGCAAAATTGGTCAGCGCTGTGCAAGATGAGTCAGAAATGATTGCATTAGTCAGAGTTGACTAAAATTTGTCAGCTCTGACTAATATAGCTGGGCTTCAAAATGTGGTCGTAGCATATGTAGAGGTGAGCTGCAGCTGAGTTTGAAGTGGAGTTTGAAACTTCGCAAGTGGGCTGAGTGTGGAGAGGAGTGTGAGGGGAGTGTGAGGGGTGGGGTGGGGTGTGAGGGGGTGTGAGGGGGTGGGCAAGAGGGGGATGGAGGAGAGGTATGAGGGGTGGGGAGGGGGTATGAGAAGCTGTAGAGGGGGGAGGGGGACATGGGAAAGTGAGAGGGGGATGGGGAGGAGGAAGGGGGAGATGGAGATGGAGGAGATGGAGATGGGTAAGGGGGAGATGGAGATGGGGGAGATGGGGATAGAGATGGGGGAGATGGGGGAGATGAGGAAGGGGGAGGGGGAGATGAGGAAGGGGGAGGGGGAGATGAGGAAGAGAGAGGTGGGGATGAGGGTGGGGATGGGGATGGGGATGGGAAAGAGAAAAGGAAAGGGAGAGATGGAGATGGAGAGAGAGATAGAGATTAGAATGGGGATAAACACCACAACTCCCCCACGTTGACTTGGGGCCAAGGGTCCCAAGTCAACTGAAGAGTTGTGTACTACTGTATCTAAAAGTCAAATAAAGAGTTGTGTGACCACAAACCCCCAAATGTTGACTTTGGGCCAAAGGTCCAAAGGCAACTGAAGAGTTCAGTAACTGTAGTGGGATTAAGCATTGTGTTACATATACGCGAGCTGGCCCATGCCGGTGTCAGGCTGAGCGAGCAAGGCGAGCGAATGCCATGACAAAGGCATGGGTCATAAGCTCGTCTACTACATATGTTACGACCATTTTGTGGGAGTGATGGCGAGCTAAATGGGGTAGTTTTTTGGCTGAGATCGGTGATTGATCGGCGATGATTGATGGGACGACGTGCACAACATATGGGACGACCGTTTTGTGGGAATGATGGGAGTGATGGTTGATGGGATTATCTAAAATTTGTCAGGCTTGGTCAGAGCTGTGCAAAATTTGTCAGAAATGATGGCATTAGTCAGAGCTGACTAAAATTTGTCAGCTCTGACAAATACAACTGGGTTTGAAATGTGGTCATCCCATATGTAATAGTACCGGTCAGTAATAGGTCAATACAAATTTGTAGTGAGGTCAGTAACAAGTCAATACAAATTTGTGATTTGTAACAAAGTGAGTAACATGACAATACAAATTTGTAATGAGGTCAGTAACAAGTCAATACAAATTTGTAGTGAGGTCAGTAACAAGTCAATACAAATTTGTGATTTGTAACAAAGTGAGTAACATGACAATACAAATTTGTAATCAGGTCAGTAACAGGTCAATACAAATTTGTAACGAGGTCAGTAAAAAGTCTGAGTCAGTAACAGGTCAATGCAAATTTAATGAAGTCAGTAACATGTCAATAGAAATGTGTAATGAGGTCAGTAACAAGTCAAATACCAAAAAGAGAGATTTCCATGCATAAAATTTCGGTTGCGATATAGTGGACACCTACTTTCATGCCTCTTCCAGAACATGCACAACACGACCAAACAGCTGACAATTCCTTACATGTGGAGAGAGTGTGCACGACAATCAGTTGAGTACCTCTCTTCACACAACATTTGGGGCTATAATAGTGATACTATTGCAATTGCTATCTATTATCAAATAGCAAAATTGTGATTGTCATTACATAAGAGTTGGAATTGGCTATTGAAACTTGAAAACAGTTGAATTACAGTGAGTGTTGTGACAACTGGCTGTTAAAGGAAGTTGTTGCTGACCTTACTTCAGCTGTGCTAAATTGTTGGCTATTGAACCAAATTATTATTGGGCTTTACCATTACTAAATATGTGAGTGGTGTTGGCATATGTTGCAATAATAATGGCTGATTAGAGTGTTTGCAGGAATCAAAGCAGACCTTCTACACCAGAAGTGGAAAAGGCTAGAATTAGAGATGCAGACCATTTGGAAAGGTTGCAGATGACCAATCCTGATGAGAGGAGAAGCAGAGTCAGAGTGACTGCCCCTGGTGAAGGAATTGTTCCACTGAACTATGGAGCTGCATTGGCAGCTCAGATACCACAGGTGCAGATGCCTGCTGATTGGGATGCACCAAGGCAGTTTGAATTGCCTGTTGTACCTCCTGCTCCTATACCACCTAGGAGAGGTAACAATGGACTGGGAGTAAATGTAGCTGCCACTATACCACAAGT
This sequence comes from Tricholoma bakamatsutake, assembly GCA_029959215.1. Taxonomy (NCBI): domain Eukaryota; kingdom Fungi; phylum Basidiomycota; class Agaricomycetes; order Agaricales; family Tricholomataceae; genus Tricholoma; species Tricholoma bakamatsutake. Next base: position 5,731,653 of record CP114868.1, on the reverse strand, counting down.
GCAGCTGCCAGCAGAGTGGAATGAACCTTTGGCCAATCCTATTCCTGTGATTCCACCTGCAGCTCAGTTACAAACAAGGAGGGGCAGAGGAAGAGGAAGAGGAAGAGGACTGGGACCATTGCATAATATTTCAGGTGGTCAAGCAGATTCTGCACTCAATAATCTGCATAGGGGACATATTGCATTGAGGGAAAGAACTGCAGATTATGATGCACATCTTCAGGAGTTACAACAAACTGAGGCAGCTAAGAAGTATCAGCATCAGCAGGAGCTATTACAGAAGGTTGGTGAGGAAAGAAGAATTGCTGAGGCTGTTGCTGCCAGAGAAAGGATATCACAGCAAGTAGCTGAAGTAAGTAGGCAGCATAATCTACAATTGCACGAGGTGAATGAACAGAGGCAAGCTGCTGAAGTGGAAGCAGCTAGGTGGCATAATTGGCAATTGCAGCAGCTGGCTGAACAAGAGCAGCACAGGCAAGCTGCTGCAGTTGAGGAGTATGAACAAAGACAAGCTGCTGAAGCTGAAGAGTATGCCCAAAGACAGGCTGCTGAAGCTGAAGCAGCTAGGCAACACAATCAATAATTGCAGCAGCTGGCTGAACAGGAAAGGGACAGGCAGGCAGCTGCCCAGCAAGCTGCTTTAGCTGCTGAGCCACGATATCATGATCCACCCAGACATATTAATATAGAAGCAGCATTGCAGGAACGTAATAGGCGAGATCAGGAATGGGCTCTTAGAATGCATCAAATGTGGAGAAATGAACAGCTTGCAGATGAGCAGGCACAGATGGATAAGGCTGAGGAGCTCCAACATCTATCCATTACAGACAGGAACTTGCATCAACGAATGATGAGGTTGGATTAATTAGCAAACAATATGTCTGGAGATCGGATTGATCAATATCGAGCTCAAGTGGATGCACAGGCAGAACAAATTCAGATGGATAGGGAAATGGCTGCATTGTTGGCTGCTGAGTATGAAGAACAGAGGAATAATGAGATTGCTTTGAGGAGGGAAATGGAGAATGAGGAATCTGATGATGATGATGGAAGCCAGTCTTCTTTGCAATTTCCACCTTCTCCCCTGCCATCAGATTATTATGATGAATTTGGAAGGGTGACCACTTTGCAATTTCCACCATCTCCTATGCCATCAGATTATCATGATGAGTTTGGAAGGGTGTCTCCTCTACAATTTCCATCTTCTCCTCCACAATCTTCATCACCACTGCTGCCTGATCCAATATTCCATGTTCCATCATTGCCACCATCTCCCATGTAATCTCCTTCACCATTGCTGCCTGCTTCATTCCTGAATCCTCCAATGTTGCCACCTTTGCCTCCACCTATGCCTGTCCCTCTACCTCCACATTGACCTGCAAGGCCATTACCACTTGGTCATGCACCTTATCAGGAGCCAATTCCCAGACATTCACTTGGACCCATGAATGTGGAGTGTCCACACTGCCATGCCTTGCATTTTGACTGTGAAACGCTGACCAAGTCTACCAGAGCTGTGCCAAAGTTTGGAAGTTGCTGTTTGCAGGGACAAATTTGTCTGCCATCTTTATGACCTGCTCCTGCCACATTGCGGGATCTGTTGTATGGCAAAAGTCCTCTTTCCAAAGAATTTAAAACAAGCATCTGCCAATACAATGCTGCATTTGCATTCACTTCCTTGGGTGTCAAAGTGGACCATTCTGTCACAGGTACATCAGGTGTATACAGCTTTCATATTCATGGTGATCTTCATCATCTTTCTGGAGCACTTCTCCCACCTCCTGGACAGCCTGCAGCCTATGCACAGCTCTATATTCATGATCCTATTGCACAGCTCAATATTCATGAGCAGCGAAACAATAATCTCAACTCAGTTATCATGACAGACCTGCAGGCCATGCTAAATAATACCCATCCTTATGTGCCTTTATTCAAGCAGGCATTTCAGATTATGAGGGAAAAGCCTCCAGAAGAGCAGGACAATGTCTCCATATGGCTGTGATCAGATAGAACCCAGGATTTACATTGCTATAATCTCCCTACAGCCAATGATAAAGTGGCAGTTATTATTCCAGGTGATGGCTCTGAGGAACAGTCTAATCACAGAGATATTGTTCTCAGGCTGAGAGGGGGAGAGCTTAGGCGTATCAGCCAGTTGCATCCATCCTATTCAACTCTGCACTATGTTTTGCTTTTCCCTCATGGTAAAGATGGATGGCACGCAGATATACCTGCACACCAAGGTGCAGATGGAGCCAGAAGAGTTCCCAATGTCAGTCAGAGATGCTACCATGCTTATCGGTTGCACCCAAGGCCAGGAGAGCAGCCACCATTGTTGTGGGGAGGAAATCTTTTGCAGCAGTATGTTGTAGATGCTTGGGCATCTATTGAACAGAATATGTTAAACTGGGTCCACCATCACCAGAAGGAGCTTAGGGCCGATGTGTATGCTAGATTGAGAGATGCTGCCATGGGTAACCGGGATGAAAATATCAATCTAGAGGATCATGGGAGTCATATCATTCTTCCATCAACTCATATAGGCAGTGAAAGGCATATGAATCAGCTTTTCCAGGATTCCATGGCCATTTGTCGCTTTTTTGGCAAGCCAGTTTTCTTTCTCACCATGACTGCCAATCTACGGTGGCCAGATATCCAGGAAGCTCTGTTGCAGGAGGAATCACCCAATCCACCTTTTACCACACATGGGAAAAAGCAGGAAGCCTATGACAGGCCAGACATTGTTGCATGTGTTTTTGAACAGAAAAAGAATGCATTGCTCAAGGGTATCAAGGATGGTGTTTTGGGTAAAGTGGTGGTACACATCCATACCATTGAGTTTCAAAAGAGAGGCCTTCCACATATGCACCTCCTTATATTTCTCAATCCAGCCAACAAAATCTGTGATGCCCATGATGTTGATTCCATTGTGTCTGCTCAGATTCCTGACCCTGTCACACAGCCAATGCTCTATTACACTATAACTACCTGCATGCTTCATGGTCCTTGCGGTCAGGACAAACCCAAGGCTTCATACATGGTCCACAATAAGTGCAGCAAAAGGTATTCCAAGGAGTTCAGAGAACAAACTTCCTTTACTGCAAACAATTATCCTGATTATGCAAGACCCAACAATGGTAGAACAGTGAGGAAGCATAATTATCTCTATGATAACAGACATGTCGTCCCACACAATCATTATTTGGCTGCAAAGTAAGAAACATTTATCTGACATCATGTTTATTGGTTAACAACTTGGTTCATTTGTCAGATACAACTGTCACATCAATGTCGAGATCTGTTCTTCAGTAGAGGCTGTTAAGTACATCCACAAGTACATATACAAAGGCCATGACAGAACCATGATTGACATTCTGGACCAAGACAGAGATGAGGTCAAGGAGTATCTGGATGCACATTACATTGGATCTGTGGAAAGGTGCTGGCATATAAATGAATTTGGGATGCATGCAGAGTCTCCTCATGTTTATCGTCTGCCTGTCCATCTGGAGGACCAGCAAACTGTCTACTTCAATGCAGATGACAATATCGATGAGGTTTTGCAAAGGCCTGCTGCCAAGACCACACGTCTCACTACTTGGTTTGATGCCAACAGAAGAATGAAGCAGCACATACTGTCACCTACCAGAACTTTCCTCAAGCATGGGTCTACAATCCAACCAAGAAGCAGTGGAACCCAAGAAAGCAGTGTGACCCTGCTATTGGCAGAATGTACTTTGCTTCTCCTGCTCATGGGGAAAGGTTCTACCTCAGGCTGCTTCTTACTGTTGTCACAGGGGCAACATCATTCCAGCACTTGCGCACTATCAATGGTGTCATCCATAATACATTCAAGCAGGCCTGTGTTGCATTGGGTCTTTTGCAGGATGACCAGGAATGGGTCCAGTGTCTTACAGAGGCAGCCCAGATGCAGCTCGGTTCCTCTCTCAGATTGCTCTTTGCCACCATTCTTCTTCATTGCAATCCAACATCTCCTGACATCCTCTGGAACCAGTTCAAACATCACATTTGTGATGACCTCAGAGTCAAACTTCTTTCCATTTATCCAGATACAGACTTCACAGATGATCAGGTGTACATGTATGGCTTGCATCTCATCAATCATATCCTTATCAGATCAGGCAAACAACTTCCTGATTATCCAGAGATGCCCACCATTGAAGGAAACTGGCACATTAATGTTCCTGCCAATAGGCTTTTGCAGGAACAGAGGGATTACAATGTTGGAGAGTTGGCCATCACTGTCACTCACAATCTCCAGCTTTTCAATCACAGGCAGAGATGGGTTTTTGATGCTGCAATGGATTCTGTCAACAATAACAAGGGAAAACTCATGTTCTTGCATAGTGCTGGAGGTTGTGGAAAGACCTTTCTCTGCAACACCATCGCAGCTGCTGTTCATGCTCAAGGAAAAATTGCTCTCTGTGTGGCATCATCTAAAATCGCTGCATTGCTTCTAGAAGGGGGTTGCACAGCACATTCCATGTTCAAAATCCCAATCAAAATCAATGAGGCCTCTACTTGCAGAATACTTCAAAATTTGGATTTGCACCAGGTCCTTGATCAAACTTCCATCATCATCTGGGATGAGGTTTTTATGCAGCACAAATATGCCACAGATGCAGTAGACTGCACTTTACGTGATCTCAAGAAGAAGAATGTTCCATTTGGTGGAATCACCATTTTGTTTGGAGGTGACTTTAGACAGACCCTACCTGTCATCCCTAGGGGCACTAGAAAACAAATCATAGCTTCATTCATCAAAAGGAGCACTCTCTGGCAATGCATTACTGTCTATCACTTGACTGAGAATATGTGACTCGACAGAACTCCAGAGAACACTGCACATGCTGCCTGGCTCTTGCACATTGGTGCAGGCACAACAGTTGATGCTGCAGACACTATACAGAATCCACACAACATGCTCTGCCATGGAAATACCATGGATCACCTTATCAACTCTACATATCCAGGCATAGAGCAGGGGAACAAGCCAGATCAGTACTATCTGGATAGGACCATTCTCTCCTGCACAAATGACAATGTTGATGTCATCAACTCTCTTCTTGCCAGATTTCCTGGACCAGAGCATGTCTTCAACAGTGCTGATACTGTTTCATTCAGAGAGCAGGAGTTAAACAACTACCAGCCATATCCTGCAGAGTATCTAAACTTTATCAAAGCAAGTGGCCTTCCCCTCTCCAGGCTGGCACTTAAGATAGGCTGTCCTCTCATGCTTCTATGCAATCTGGATGTCACCATGGGTCTTTGCAATGGAACTCGACTTATCCTTCTTGAAGCCAGATCACGTGTATTGAAGTACAGGATCATCAGTAGAGATGCACAGTTTGCAGGAAATATCATTTTCATTCCTCAGATCACATTGGAGCCTTCAGCAGAGACCTTGCCATTACCACTTCATCGACATCAATTTCCAGTTCACTTGGCATTTGCCATGACTATCAACAAGTCACAAGGCCAATCTGTATCCTATGTTGGCTTGGACTTGCAGACACCAGTGTTTTCACATAGGCAGCTATATGTGGCACTATCAAGGTGTAAATCTGGAGAAAGGATCAAGGTGCTGTTGAATGAAAACAATGGAAATAACAGAACTGCCAATGTGGTATACAAGGAAGTGTTGAATGGAGTGGTTTAGCAAAGGTGAGTAACTTGAGAGATTATTTACAGGAATTGGAAACTAATATAGATATCAACATAGACTTGGATTTAGATTTAGATTTAGAATTAGAATTAGAATTAGATTTGGATTGTACTGGGATTGAATCAAATGGTTGAAAAATTTATTGTGAGAAAACTTTAGGGCAGGTTAGTAATCCTTTGGTGTGTATTCAATAACAAGTCAATAAAAGTTTGTAATAATGTCAATAACAGATCAATACAAGTTTCTAATGATGTCAATAACAAGTCAATAACAAGTGAATACAAATTTGGAATAAAGTCAATAACAAGTGAATAAAAGTTTGTAATGATATTAGCAACAAGTTTGTAGTAAAGTTGATATAACAAGTCAATACAACTTTGTAATAATGTCAATAACACCTTAATACAAGTCAATACCAAGTCAATCAAGAAGATCAAAAGAATCTCTCTTTGAAGACGAGGAAGAAATAAAAGCAGGGCGACTTTGGTTCAAAATGGACATGGTTTTGTATAAAAAGAGTGTCTAGAGGAGCTGAAAGGAAAGGAGTGTAATTCATTACATATGCTATGACCATTTTGGTCGTTGAGTAACTGTAGTGGGATTAAGCATTGTGTTACATATACGTGAGGAAGAAATAAAAGCAGGGCAAGTTCGGTTCAAAATAAACATGGTTCTGTATAAAAAGAGTGTCTAGAGGAGCTGAAAGGAAAGGAGTGTAATTCATTACACATGCTATGACCATTTCAGTCATTGAGTAACTGTAGTGGGATTAAGCATTGTGTTACATATATGTGAGGAAGAAATAAAAGCAGGGCGAGTTTGGTTCAAAATGGACATGGTTTTGTATAAAAAGAGTGTCTGGAGTAGCTGAAAGCAAAGGAGTGTAATTCATTACATATGCTATGACCATTTTGGTCATTGAGTAACTGTAGTGGGATTAAGCATTGTGTTACATATACATGAGCTGGCCCATGCTGGTGTCAGGCTGAGCGAGCAAAGCCAGCGAATGCCATGACAAAGGCATGGGTCATAAGCTCATCTATTACATATGTTACAGTTGTTTTGTGGGAGTGATGGCATGATGGCATCAGCTAAAGGGGGGAATTTTTTGGCTAAGATCGGTGATTGATCGATGCACATAACATATGCTACAGTCATTTTGTGGGAATGATGGATTGATGGGATTATCTAAAATTTGTCAGGCTTTGTCAGGCTTGGTCAGAGCTGTGCAAAATTTGTCAGGCTTGGTAAGAATTGGTCAGCTCTGACTAATATACAGTGACTCACAAAACTGAGTCAATGTTTTGGACTTTTTAATTCATTGTTGAATCGCTTCCCATAAACAACAAAACCAAATATTGGTGTACCGAATAACATACATGATCAGGGCTACCAAACAAACAAAGAATTATGTAATTTTAATTATCCCTCATGGAGATATGATTATTTTAATTCAGGGACTCATTGACTCAGTTTTGTGAGGGGTAGTCAGAAATATTAGAATCTGATGCTTCACCAACTGTATAATGTCAAAAACTTGACAGATGGTTTCTAAGGTGATGTGACCCTTGATGGGACCTTAAATTATAGTATTTAATCAGGACTAGCATTCTTCATACTTCAATATTCTCCAATGCATCCCATCTCCTCTGCTCAAAAGGAAAACATTCCTTCCCTGGCCTCCAATCATTATTCTACCCACAATATTGCCTCTAAACTCAACCTCAGCCAGTCTAGTGTATCCAGAACACTCAGGGCTCTCCATCCAAATCTGGATTCCCCCTCTGGTGGTCATCCTTCTAAGCTCTCATCTACCTCTCAGAGAGTCATCCTTACCCAAATCACCACTGGCAAGGCTGCAAATGCTGTTCAGGCCACCCATTACATCAACAGCATCATCCCCACTCCAGTCTCCTCAGAAACAGTCAGAAGAGGTCTCAGAAAAAACTCATTCAAGGCTGTGGTAAAGAAAAAAAGGCCCTTGCTTAGTATAAGGCATAGGAAAGCAAGATTGGCTTTTGCTCAGAAGTATAGAGAGTGGACTGTGGAAGACTGGAGGAGGGTTATTTGGTCAGATAAGACTAAAATCAACAGGTTTGGGTCAGATGAGAGAGAGTGGGTCTGGAAACAGAAGGGAGAGGGGCTGATTGAGAGAGAGGTGCAGGGAACTGTCAAATTTGGGGGAGGAAACATTATGGTATGGGGGTGTATGGGATGGAATGGAGTTGGGTATCTTGCAGAGGTTGAGGGGAGAATAAATGCTGACCAGTATGTGTCCATTTTGAAGGACCATATGCTGCCTAGCTTGGAGGAGAGTGGAATTTCTGGAGAAGAGGTGATTTTTCAACAAGACAATGACCCCAAGCATACCTCAAAAAAGGCCAAGAAATGGATGGAGAACAACAATATTACTCTTCTGGATTGTCCTGCCCAATCTCCAGTCCTCAGTCCTATTGAACATCATTGGGTTCACCTCAAGAACCAGTTAGACAAGTATCCAACAGCGCCAAAAGGAATTTGGGAGTTATGGGAAAGAGTAGTGGAAGAGTGGAATAATATTCCATCAGAGGTGTGTCAGAATTTGATTAAAAGCATGCCTAGAAGGTTGGGAGCAGTTATTAAGGCCAAGGGAGGTCATACAAAATACTAGAATTACAATTTATCATAATATTGATACCACCTCACAAAACTGAGTCAATGAGTCCCTGAATTAAAATGATCATATCTCCATGAGGGATAATTAAAATTACATAATTCTTTGTTTGTTTGGTATCCCTGATCATGTATGTTATTCGGTACACCAATACCTTGTTTGGTTTTGTTGTCTATGGGAAGCTATTCAACAATGAATCAAAAAGTCCAAAACATTGACTCAGTTTTGTGAGTCACTGTAGCTAGGCTTCAAAATGTGGTCATAGTATATGTAGAGGTGAGCTGCAGCTGAGTTTGAAGTGGGGTTTAAAGCTTCACAAGTGAGCTGAGTGTGAAGGGGAGTGTGAGGGATGTTGGAGCAGACTACATATGCTGCACAGAGGAAGAGACGACACATTCCTTATAACCTACCTGGGGTTTAGTTAGTCTTAGAGCTAGGGTTTAGCAGAGGTAAGAACACTGTATATCTACTACAGTACAGGTTCTCCTTATATACATAATAGTAAGGATGTCACATGACTCAGGAATGTGTTTACCACATGTATGCGCAGTAAGCGCAGTAACATGTGTGTGCTGCATGCATGGCCTCGTGTATGCAGCATGTATCATGATATTAATTTCAACACCCCCCTTCAAACTGTACAGTGCTCTAAGCAGCTAAGTTTGAATCTTGAAAGTAATTCCAAGAGAGTCTCTAAATTTCCTGAATAAGACAGCACCAAGGTTCTTTGTGAACATGTCAGCTGGATTATCATTTCCAGGAATGAAAACGACTGTGACTTTGTCATTTTCTATGCATTCGTGGGTATAGTGGTAGTGAATGTCTATATGTTTGGTCCTTCTTTCCTGAACTGGATTTGATCCGATAAAGATGGATCCCTGATTATCAGCGAAGATTGGTACACGCTTCAGTACATATCCAAGTTCCTGGAATAAGGACTCTATCCACACTATCTGTCGACAAGTGTCGGAGAGAGCCATATATTCGGCTTCTGTGGATGACAGTGCTACAGTTTTTTGTAAACGGGACTGCCAGCACACAATGCCACTTGCTAGAGTAGCAAAGTAACCTGTTGTAGATCGGTGTTTGACAGTGTCAGCTGCCCAATCAGAATCTATGAAGGCCTGTAGCCCCTTGGACTTCTCGCCATCGTAGACAATGTTATATTTCTGGGTTTCCACCAGATAGCACATGATGTACATTGCTTTGTCTAGATGTTCTTGGCTAGGATTAGCTGAGAATTGTGACATCTTGATTACTGCATAAGCGATATCAGGTCACGTTCCAAGCATCAGATACAATAAAGATCCGATCACAGACTGATATTTTGATCTAAGCATCACATTGGGCATTGCTGTGTTTTCTGATGGTTTGTAACCAGTCGGGAGTGGAGTGGGGGTCGCTTTGGCATTTGTCATCTCGAATCTCTCAAGCACTTTGGCGAGATATTCAGTTTGATCGAGTTTGACTTTGCTTGCAGTCTGGGTGACGCGCATGCCTAAGAATTCTGTGACTTTTTCAGTACTACGGCACTCCCAATGCTTTAGACAAGCATTTTTCTTTTCATCCACAAGTTTCTTGTTCTTCCCCATGAACAAGCCATCATCAACATAGATGAGTGCAATAACAATGCTGCCTGTCTTATGATCCTTGTGTATGAAAATGCCGGCATCGGAGCTGGCATGCACGAACCCAATGGTGCGCATAAATGCCTCTAGCTCTTTCCACCATGCAAGTGAGGCTTGTTTAAGGCCATACAATGCTCGGCGTAAGCGCAATACTTTGCGCTCTTTTCCCTCAAGTCTGAAACCCTCGGGTTGATCCATATAGATCTCCTCATCTAGTTTGCCATATAAAAATGCGGTTTTTACATCTAGGCCGGTCATATACATGCCTTCTAGAGATGCAAGTGCAAACATGAGGTGTATGGTCTCGTAGCGGACTACCGGTGAGAAAATCTCATCAAAGTCAATGCCTTCGACTTGTGAAAAGCCTTTGGCCATGAGTCTGGCTCGTTTTCTTCCATCCGATTTTATGGAGAAAACCCATCTATTTTTGATCGTTTTTCGATCATGTGGAAGATCGACGATGTCATAGACTTGTCGCTTACGAAGAGCCTCTAATTCTTCATGACAAGCTTGTTTCCACTCACATTGCTGCTGCCGTGGTAGGCATGCAATATCGCGAAATTGGTTTGGAACTTGGCTTATTTCGCTCGATGGTTTGACTGCTTTTGACAACAGCCAGCAAATAAGCTTATCTCCTCCTTCCTTGGTTATCTTTTTAATATAACCTGCTTCGTCCGGTTCCCCCATTGGGTGATCATGTTCTTGATCATTGGAATCGGGCACACTCTCGTGGGGTGCCGAACTCGGTCCAGCAACCAGTTCTTTCTGTTGAGTTTGTGGTCGTGTTCGGTTATGATCCGAATCTTGACTTACAGATCTCTTCCAATATCGATCACGTGCAATGTCTCTTTCTATGTCAGAGGGGAGTCGCTTCTCTCCATAGGTATTGCCAGGATGGTTTGGAATGTTCCTCTGCCTGCCTGATCGACAGGGCAATTGCTGCCATTCCTGTTGATCATCACGTCTTGGACGAAAGTCCTCAGTGGTTACTGGAGGCGGCGGAGGAGGAGCATTTGTCACATTGTCATGTGCCTTTTGCTCACTTGGTACATCATCATCATCATTTTCTGATGATGGAGGAAGGGGCAGATCTTGTGGCGGTATAGAATCATCGCCATCTGTTCCAGATGAGTGGTCATCATCTTCTGGTTCTGGAGGTGGAAAATCACCAAGGTCTGTATTGGCAGGAGTCTTAGCTCCAGGACAGCATGGGAACAACGTTTCATCAAATAGTGCTGTAGCACCAATGAATATTGCGCCAGTAGGTCGCATGAAACAGTATGCTTTAATGCCATCTTCTAATCCAAGGTATGTCATCAACTCCGATTGAGGAGCCAATGTGTTTGGACGCTTCTCCTTGGGTAGGTAGACATAAGCACCACAACCGAAAACTTTCAGATTGTTTAGATCTGGGCGGACCTTTGTCAGGTCCTCAACTGGTGTCAGCCATTTCAGGCACCTTATCAGGGTTCGGTTGTATAGGTGTGTTGCATGTTCAATGCAAAATTCCCACCATGATTGTGGTAGACATGCGGTAAATCGCAGGGTTTGCGACTTTTCCATTATTGTCCTTATGGCACGCTCTGTGCGCCCATTCTGTTGGTGAATGTGGGGTGCAGACATCTCTATTTTGATGCCAAAGTCCTTGAGCACATTTTGTAGCTCACGATCTTTGAACTCCCCCCCTGGATCAACATGCCAGTGCTTGATTGTAGCGCCATACTGTGTCAAAGCCACTGCCCGAAATTGTCTGATGGCCACAGCAGCATCAGATTTCTTTTTAAGGCATTGGACCCAGATAATGCAGCTCACGAAGAGTGCAAGGTTATAATTTGGAGACAATGAAGTCAACGTCGTTCACAGCCAGTTAAGGTGCGTTCGCGACATGCCCAGCAGGGCCCATAACCTGTTGGAGCAGACTACATACGTTGCACAGAGGAAGAGACGACACGTTCCTTATAACCTACCTGGGGTTTAGTTAGTCTTAGAGCTAGGGTTTAGCAGAGGTAAGAACACTGTATATCTACTACAGTACAGGTTCTCCTTATATACATAATAGTAAGGATGTCACATGACTCAGGAATGTGTTTACCACATGTATGCACAGTAAGCGCAGTAACATGTGTGTGCTGCATGCATGGCCTCATGTATGCAGCATATATCATGATATTAATTTCAACAAGGGAGTGTGAGGAGAGTGTGAGAGGTGGGGATGGGTGGGGAGGGGGTGTGAGGGGGTGGGCAGGAGGGGGATGGAGAAGAGGTATGAGGGGTGTAGAGGGGGTATGAGGGGGTGTAGAGGGGGGAGGGAAACATGGAAGAGTGAGAGGGGGGATGGGAAGGGGAAGGGGAAGGGGAAGGGGAAGGGGAAGGGGAAGGGGAAGGGGAAGGGGAAGATGGAGATGGGGGAGATGGGGATAGAGATGGGGGAGATGGGGATAGAGATGGGGGAGATGAGGAAGGGGGAGAGTGGGAAGAGGATGATGGGGATGGGGATAGGGAGGTGGGGATATAGGATATGGAGATGGAGAGAGAGATAGAGATTGGAATGGGGATAAACACCACAACCCCCCCACATTGACTTGGGGCCAACAGTCCCAAGTCAACTGAAGAGTTGTGTACTATCTAAAAATCAACTAAAGAGTTGTGTAACTGAAGAGTTGAGTAACTGTAGTGGGATTAAGCATTGTGTTACATATATGCGAGCTGGCCCATGCCAGTGTCAGGCTGAGTGAGCAAAGCGAGCGAATGCCATGACAAAGGCATGAGTCATAAGCTCGTCTATTACATATGCTACAGTTGTTTTGTGGGAGTGATGGCAGACTAAATAGTGGAATTTTTTGGCCAAGAACAGTGATGATTGATGGGACGAGGTGCATAACATATGCTATGGTCATTTTGTGGGAATGATGGGAGTGATGGTTGATGGGATTATCTAAAATTTGTCAGAGTTGTGCAAAATTGGTCAGCGCTGTGCAAGATTAGTGAGAAAGGATCACATTAGTCAGAGCTGACTACAAATTAGTCATATACCTGCCAATGTGATCCTGAGCAGTAAGCAACTGGAGAAGCTCAGGTGGGACTGGGTGAAGAGGAGGCAAAATGATTTTTCCACTCAAGCAGCACATGCCAAATCTGGGATTTATATTGGAGGATGCTGTGAGATGCTCGGCCATCCAGTGCAATGCATGACAATTGGGACACTGAATATCCATTCTTCCCAGATAATGAACAGGCCAGTCAGGACTAAAAGGATGGCGTGCAGGAGGGAGGGGCCCAAGTGGAACAGGTGCAGGATCAATATGTTGAGCCACCTGGGATAATCAAGTCAGTCACAAAATAAAGACATGACAAAAAAGGACATAAGCATACATGTGGAGGAATATTAATGACAGGGACAACAGGAGCAGGAACAGGAGGAACAGGTGCAGGGAGATTAAAAACAGGAGGAGCAAGAGCAGGAGGCTACATCATCATTATTGTTAGTCAATATACTCAAAAGAACATATATAAGCCTACATGGAGAGGGATATTGGCAACAAGGACAATAGGAGCAGGAGCAGCAGGAGGAGGATCAAAAACAGGAGGAGGAGGAGGAGGCTACATCATAATATTGTCAGATAATATACATCATGTAAAAAATAAACCAACATGCAGCAGGGAATAGAGGTGGAAGTGCAGCATGCTGGAAAGCAAGTTCAGTCCAGGCCATTGCAGGAGCTGCAACAGGAATGGGAGGTGCAGGAATTGGAGGTGCAGGAACAGGAGGGTCAAAAACAGGAGGTGCAGGAGAGGCATGAAAAAAATATGGGAGAGCTGCATTGTGTAAAGGAGCAACAACAGGCAGAGGTGGAGCTGCATGACTTGAGCCTCTTCCCCTCCCTCTTCCCCTCCCTCTTCCCCTCCCTCTGCCCCTGCCTCTTGGAATCTGTGGAAGGGGAGGAAGTGCCGCCAGCTGCTGTGCCAAATGAGGAGGAAGGTGATTGTATTGAGGAGGTGGTGGAGGAGCAGCAACAAAAGGATCAGCATTCAGCAAGCCAATATTATGGGCTGGTGGCAATGGCAGCAGTGGCTGGGAAATGTGCATTGTGCGAGCATGGTGTGGAGTCCAGTGGCGAATAGGGCTATCCAAGGTCCGTTGGTCCCGTTCAGTTTGCTGCGCAGCCGTTCAGACACATTGAGGAGTGTTGGGTGGAGTTGGGTCCATAGGAACCAGGGAGCTCTCTTACAGCAGCGGAGGATGTGAGATTCTTGCAGGAGGCTGTGAAATTGGTGCAAACAGTGGCAGTTGATAGTGGAGTGACTTCCAAAAATGGAAGGGGAGGCAACTGCAAACCCCCCAGCCCAATCTCCCTGCACAATGTGCCCTGAGAGAGGTCCAAAAAACAACTGGCAGACACTCCTTTTGTTGGTTAGGGAGGTAGGACTTCACAGAGCTTCACCTTGGTCTACAGATACCCCAAGAATGCAAAAACAACCCCACTGAAAAAGAGCCCAGAGCCAGAAAGAGAACAGAAAAGCTAGAAGTGGCCAAAAATTAGTTGAAGATTTGGTTCCTACACCCAGTTATGATATTTGTCATCAGGCCAAAAATCATGGTTCCTACACCCAGTTATGATGTTTGTCATCATGGGATCACCTTATAATATTTGTCATCAGGCCAAATCAGCTGAAAACTTTGTTCCTACAGCCAGTTATTGGATTTGTCATCATGGGAACACCTTATTATATTTGTCATCAGGCCCAAAAAAAAATTAGCTGAAAATTTTGACCCCACACTGTAGCAGAAAATGTTGTTGCTAATTATATTTGTCATCATAGCAATACCCAGTAATTATATTTGTCATCAGGCCAAAAAAAGAAATTAGCTGAAAATTTTGACCCCACACTGTAGTGGAAAATGTTGTTGCTAATTATATTTGTCATCATGGCAACATCCAGTAATTATATTTGTCATCAGGCCCAAAAAAAAAATTAGCTGAAATTTTTGATCCCACACTGTAGCCGAAAATGTTGTTGCTAATTATATTTGTCATCATAGCAACACCCAGTAATTATATTTGTCATCAGGCCCAAAAAAAAATTAGCCAAAAATGTTGTTGCTAATTATTACATTTGTCATCAGGCCCCAAAAAAAAAATTAGCAGAAAATTTTGTCCCACACTGTAGCCAAAAATGTTGTTCCTACATTATATTATTGTAGCCGAAAAAACACCTTATTATTAGTTATTATGTTTGTGATCTGGCCCCAAATTAGCCGAAATTTTTTTTATTAGCTGAGAATTTTGTTCCCACCTTTCACTTATATTTGTCATCATGTCTCATGACCCTCAGAGTTGGTCATCACTCTTCCACCCATTCAGAAAGACTCCCACACTCAAGTCAATTTTGTTTGGGTCATGTGCTGAGGTCATGATCAGGATTTTGCATTTTGTTCAGCCTGCAAGGTTTGCTTAGTCAGCTTTTAAAGCATAGTAAAAGGATGACAGTTGCCCCTCGGTCAAATTTTATTTAGAAAACACTGCAATACAGTTCCTTACATGCCATCCTGACATTATTCTACATAGAAAATGAGCCCAGACCCAAAAAAAAAAGTTTGAGGTGGCGAAAACTTAGCTGAGAACAAATTCCCACCTTTGAGTTATATTTGTCATCATGTCTCATGACCCTCGGAGTTGGTCATCACTTTCCCACACACTCAGAAAGACTCCCACACTCAAGTCACCTGACCATCCTCCTTTTATTATTGACAAGGTTTTTAAATGTGCCTCCAGCACATGTTGTTCACTGTGTTCATTGATTTTCTATGAGTAGTAGTTACATATGTACAATATATATTTTAATCTAATAACACTTCATCATATACAATATTTTTTGTCTTTGCACTGTCCTCTGAGCTTGGCCATATTGCCTTGATATTGTGCACTGACTTGACCCTGGATATTGCCACATAGAACTGCCCATGTGTAAAGACAGGACTCCTGAAATCCAAACCCACATGCTTCACTGACTGCCCTTGTGACTTGTTGATCAACATTGAAAAGCAAAGATGAACAGCAAACTGCAGTCAAGAGAGTGTGAAGGGGAGTTGACCTTCAATGGGCCAAAGTCGCATCCGTGGAATGAAAACAGTCTCTCCTGCATTATCTCCGATGATTAACCAAATCTCCAAAACCCTATTCCTGATCTGAGTCATATCATGACAGGGACACCGACCTTGAGTGCCAAATGTGCCAAAGGTAGACCTGAGCAGTTGATGGAGTTAAGATATTCTTGGGGATATAGAAGTTTGGCATTCTCATGATTTGCAATTGAGTCAGCACTGTGAAAGACATGCTCCTGTCCAGGAAAATTGTAAAGAATGTGATGGTTCAAATCATCAACATCATCATTCTTGCTTGCCAGGATGACCCACTCTGAAAAATATTGATCTGAATGCTGAGCCTGATCATAGATGCCAGGATAGATGGTGTCGATGAGAGAAGTGATGGTGTTCTGAGGACATTTGAGATGATCAGGAAGATTGATAGTGTCACCTTCATCTGTATGACCACCCTTTCCAACCTCCAACTACCACTTTGCAAAGTTGCACTCCTGAAGATCATCTGTGTTCAAACGCATGTTGATTTTGAGATGAAGGATTTTGATGTGTTGCCAGAGAACAGAGCATTGCAAAGAAGCACCAATGATTTGAGGTCGAGAACCCTTCTCAATGACAGGCAGGATCTGATGAAAGTCACCCCCAAAGACCACAGGCACACCCCCAAAGGGTTTGTCACATTGGAGAATGTCTTTCAGAGTGTGGTTGACAGCTTCATGGAGATGACGATGCTGCATGAGTGCCTCATCCCAAATGATCAAGTCGGTCTGCTGCAGGAGCTGTGCCCGTGTTGAACCTCTGGAAATGGTGCAGGTGGATGACTCATTTATGATGATTGGGATCTGAAAGCAGGAATGGGAAGTATGACCGCCTTTGAGCAAAAGAGCAGCTATTCCAGATGATGCAGCACAGAGGACGATCTTGCCTTGAGAGCGAAGCTGATGGCAGAGGGTGTTGTAAACATAGGTTTTGCCAGTGCCACCTGGACCATGAAGGAAAAAGGTCTGGCCAGTCTTGTTGTTGACTGCATGCATGATCTCATCAAAGACAGCCAGCCCTCTGATCATGATTGAAAGTGTCCAGATTGTGTGCAGCCAACTCAGCCTGCTCCACAACATTATATCTGCGCTGCTCTGCAATCAACTGGTTTTGAATGTTGGCATCCCAATTCTGAGTGATCTGAGGCATGTATGGCCAATCCTTCTCGAGAGATTTCCCAGAGACCATGAGAAGCTGATTGATAAGATAAAGGCCATAATCATGGCCATCATCATCGGTGGGGTTGATACGAATGTTGGTGTGCTGGAGCTGATATCTCAAGTCATCGCAAATGTGAGGCCAATATGTATTCCAGAGGTGGACAGGATCAGAGGGAGCACAGTCACAAAGGATGGTGACAAAAAGATTGCGAAGCTGACGACCGGTTGCCATGCACTTTGCTTCCTCCAGACACTGCTGCCACTCTTGGTCATCCTCCAAAAGGCCACGGGCGAGGCAGGCTTCTCTGAATGAGGGAGCGACGATGCCCTGAAAAGTGCGAAGGTCTTCGTATGATGTAGCCCCTTTCACAGCAGTGAGAAGCAGCCTGAGGTAAAAGCATTCACCGGCACTGGGTGGAGCATAGAACATCCTTCCAATGGTAAATCCCCTCTGCCTGGGCTTCCACTTGTGAGCCCTTTGATCCCACACAAATTTGGAAGGAAAGTCCTGGTAAAGAACGACCTGTGCAAGCTCTGGATACTCCTGATTGGCCTTGAAGAAGGCAGTGAGGGTGGTGTCATGCTGTGCAGCATGCTGGACGATTTCCTGGATAGACTGTGGACCATTCTGATTCCAAGTGACATACTGCTGGCCAGGAAGGTGGACCTGAAGACGGATGACGTTGGGAGAAGCACCATGCATGGTGAAGTGGAAGAGGTGCCAGATGCTTTCGCATGCAGATATGTAGTGAGCATCGAGGAACTGCCTGACTTCATCGTTGCAAGTTCCAAACTCCATGGTGATGCGATTGTGGCCTTTGTAGACATATTTGTAGATGTACTTGATGGCCTTGATAGAGCTGATGGACTCGATATTGATGTGGCAACGGTACTTCCAGATGAGATAGGCAGAGTAAGTGACCACCCAATGATTGTCGACCTGCTTTCCCCGAACCTGATATGTCTTTCCAGTGTTACGATGCTTGGTAGAGGCATAGGCATCCTCAGAAATGGTGGTCTGATCTCTGAATGGCTTGGGGAAACCTTTGGAGCACTGTCCATTCACCATGCAAGGAGCTGCAGGGTTCTCTGCACCACAGGGTTTATGGACCATGAACTTTTTGATGAGGTCGAGGAGCTCAGGATCATCATCAGGAAACTCTGAAGACAGAAGGCTGTCTATCTGCTCAGGGGTGTGAAGCTTGGATTGCTCATCGAGAAAGATAATGCAGTGCATGTGAGGAAGGCCACGCTTCTAAAACTCGATGGTGAAAAGATAAGCCACAGCCTTTCCAAATATGCCAGCCTCAATATCATTGATCATCTCCTTCTGCTTCGCATAGAATGCATGAACAACCAAATCTGGGCGATCTGCTGCAGTCTGCCCTGGACGAAGAGCATTCTGTATTTCTGGCCAGGCAGGGTTGGCAGTGATGGTGAGAAAGAGATCACCTCCATTGCAGTAACGATTGATGGCGAATGCATCCTGAAGAAGCTGCTGCATGTGACGTGTGCTTCCTGCAAAGGACGAAGGAAGAATGATTCTTTGACCCAGAGACTCTGTGTCCACATCGATGTTTGCAGCCACAGCATCTGCCAGGCCAACATAGACTTTGCCTCGAATGGTGTCCTGATTCATCAAAATCCAGCACAACTGATCCTGCTCAGAAGTGGCCCATCCATTGCACACAAACTCCTGAAAGAGCTTTCTGGTCAGAAAGATATGCTGGGGCTCGACAGCAGGTGGTCGAAGGTGGAGGCGATAGCAGTAGAATTCGGATTTGGAGACATGTTTGTGAACTCCAGCACCAACTCAGTTGTTGGCATTGACAGCTGCATACTCGATTTGAGGGTGCCATTGGAGCTGGCCAGTAGGAAACAGCAAAACATAGTGAAGGGCCGGATAGAGGGGATGGACGTCACTGATGCGCTGAAGGGGAGGGCCATGCCTGCGGTAGAGAACAATATTGCATGTGCTCTCTGGCTGATCGCCATCACCTGGAAGAATGACAGCAATCTCATTGTTGGTAGCATCGGGCAGATTGTAGCGGTGATGGTCACAGGATTGATCAAAATGCAAAGCTATCTTGCACTGCTGGTATGGAGGCAAGTTCCTGGTGAGCTCATGAGCCTGCTTGTACATCTGAACTGCTGGATGGTGACGGTGGAGCATGTCCTGAAGAGTGAGCAAAGTGTGGTGATGGAGGTGAGTGTTCCAGGCATTGGCCATGCGAAAGTTGACAGCATCAGCTGGATTATAAATATATAGCTGAGCATAAACAGGAGGTTCACCCTCTGGTGGAAGCAGAGATCTGATCTTGTGGGACAGCTCGCCATGGAGTTTGTAGACATAGGGACCGACACCATCATTCACAGCCTCTTCACCCTCATTGACCGACTCATCAATCTTGCGACCGATAGAAGTCATGGCGAGTGCATTATTGTATGTGCGGATGTGATCACGAAATGATTTACCAATGTCGTCCTGAGCAGTGAGCAATTGTATAAGCTCAGATGGGACTGGGTGAAGAGGTGGCAAAGCAATCTTTCCACTCAGGCAGCACATGCTGAATCGAGGATGAATATTTGAGGATTTCATAAGATGTTCAGCCATTCAGTGCAAAGCATGGCAATCAGGGCACTCTGCATCCATATTTCCCAGATGATGAACAGGCCAATCTAAATTAAATGGCTGGCGGGCAGGAGGCAAAACAGGCAGAGGTGGTGGTGGTGGTGGTACAGGATCAATCTTGGATAATCAAGTCAGTCACCAAATTAATGAAAACAATATCAGCATGCTTACATGTGGAGGTACATTGGCTACAGGAACAGCAGGAGCAGGAACAGCAGGAACAGCAGGAACAGCCAGAGGTGGGGGAGGTAGAGGGAGAGGTAGAGGTGGCTACATCATTATTCAGTCAGACCATTGCACATGATGTAGAATTTAATTCAACATACAGCAGCCAGAGGTGGAAGTGCTGCATGCTGCACAGCAAGCACAGCCCAAGCCATTGCAGGAACCATTGGTGGAGGAGCCATTGGTAGAGGTATATTGGCCACAGGAATGGGAGGTGCAGGAACAGGAGGAACAGGAGCCAGAGGGTCAAAAACAGGAGGCAGAAAAGGCTGCATCAGTATTATGTTGTTAATTAACCTGTGTCACATAGAAGAATATGTAATCCAACATACAGCTACAGCAGGAATAACTGGTGGGTCTTGATGTCCAGGCCAGGCCATCGGAGGAGTGACAGGAATGGGAGGTGCAGGAACCAAAGGAACAGGAGCTGGAGGGTCAAAAACAGGAGGAGGACCCAAAGGTGGAACTCGCAGCCCAGCCTGGGCGATTGCATGAGTAGCAGGAATGGGAGGTGGAGGTGCAACAGGAATAGCAGGTGTGGAAGCCATAGGAATGGGAGGTGCAGGAATTGGAGGTGCAGGAACAGGAGGGTCAAAAACAGGAGGGGCAGGAGGGGCAGGAAAAAAATATGGGAGAGCTGCATTGTGTAAAGGAGCGACCACAAGCCGAGGTGGAGCTGCATGAATTGAGCCTCTTCCCCTCCCTCTTCCTCTTCCTCTTCCTCTGCCTCTCACTACCTGTGGAAGGGGAGGAAGTGCTGCCAGCTGTTGTGCCAAATGAGGAGGAAGTTGGTTGTATTGAGGAGGTGGAGGTGGAGGGGTAAGAAAAGGATCGGTGTCATTCCCATTCAGCAAACCACCATGGGGAGGTGGCACTGGCAGCAAAGGCTGGGCAATGTTTATTGTGCGAGCATGGTGTGGAGTCCGGTGGTGAGTAGGGCTATCCAAGGTCCATTGGTCCCGTTCAGTTTGCTGCGTGGCCGTCCAGATCCATTGAGGAGTGTTGGGCAGAGTTGGGTCCATGGGAATCGGGGAGCTCTCTTACAGCAGCAGAGGAGGTGAGATTCTTGTAGGAGGCTGTGAAATCAGTGCAAACAGTGGCAGTTAATAGTGGAGCAACTTCCAAAAATGGAAGGGGAGGCAACTGCAAACCCGCCAGCCCAATCTCCCTGCGCACTGTGCCCTGAGAGAGGTCCAAAAAACAACTGGCAGACACTCTTTTTGTTGAAAAAAGAGAAGCCAGGAGGTAGGACTTCACAGAGCTTCACCTTGGTCTACAGATACCCCAAGAATGCAAAAACAACCCCACTGGAAAAGAGCCCAGAGCCAGAAAGAGAGCAGAAAAGCTAGAAGTGGCCAAAAATCAGCTGAAAATTGGGTTCCTACACCCAGTAAGCCGAAAATTAGCCGAAAAAATTGATCCTACACTCAGTTATTAGATTGGTCATGATAGGTACACCTTATTATATTTGTCAGCAGGTCAAACATTAGCTGAAAATTTGGTTACTACACTCAATTATTAGATTTGTCATCATGGTAACCTTATTTGTCATCAGGCCAAAAAAAACCCGGTTCCTACACTAAGTTATTAGATTTGTCATCAGGAAAATATTTGTTCTGATGGGAACAGTTATTGCATTTGTGATCAGGCCCAAAATTTTGCCAAAATTTTTTTGTTATGATCAGAACCGTTATTACAAATGTGATCGGGCCAAAAAATAGCCGAAATTTTTTTTCGGCCAATTTTTGTCACCCAGTTATTAGTCGAGAATTTACTTCCCACACCTTGTTATATTTGTCATCATTTCTCACCTCTCTCTAGAGTCTCACAGCATGATGCTGTTCTCACCCCTTTGGAGTTTGTCATCATTCCCACGCCACATTCACGTGACTGATCTCGCTTTATTATGGATGTAGAGGTGAGCTGCGTGGAGCATGGCTGAGTTTGAATGTGGAGTTTGCTACTTTGCAAGTGAGCTGAGTGTAGAGGAGAGTGGGAGGGGAGTGGGAGAGGTGGGGAGGGGGTGTGAGGGGGTGGGGAGGAGGGGGATGGAGAAGAGTTATGAGGGTGGGGAGGATATGAGGGGTGTAGAGGGGGGATGGGGACATGGGAGAGTGAAAGGGGGATGGGGAGTGTTACAGTCGAAGCTCCTGAATCAAATATGAGTCGAAGCTCGTAAGCGTCAACGTTCAGCGAAGGTTCAGATCACTGAAGCTCGTAAGCATCGGCTGAGAGAGACTTAGATTGATAGCTCATTAGAAGCGTATGAAAGACTAGGTCAAGCTGAGTTGACCAGTCCTGTATTCACTGTTTAAATAGTACAAGTAATGGATCGTAGATAAACAAGTCATGTCGAGAGAACAATAGGAACAATAAGAATGAGAAGACAATAGTAAAATGGCATCTGCAGTACATTACAATAAGGTGGGATAGTGGAGGCATACGATTAGAGGCACGCGGTCGTGAGACAATAAAGAAGGAGACAATAGCGTGGGACATACAAGGTAAGAACAATAAGAACAAAAAGAATTTGATTTCCCCATGCCTTCTCGTAACATTAGCTCCTTCCCAAAGTTTCGAGTCCCAACTGAAACTATGTTCTAACTGTTCGCATGGGGTCAAAGGACGCTGCATCATTGGTTGTCATGGTAAACATGCTGAAGGACATAGGAGTCGGGGTGTCATGGGCGTAGACCCAAGTTGGTAACTCAATGTCATTCCCTCCAGCGAAGCGCACCGAGGTGCCGGTAATTAATGTAGTGAGTTGTGGGAGATGTGGGGCGAAGATGATTTTAAATAAAATGAGCACGTAACAGAGTAGCATAATGAGAATGGCCGTGCCAAAGATGGCGCCAAGAACGACGGCGATGTGGAAGTTGTAGATCATGATGGTCAGGTTTAGGTTGTGCGGTGATGTGGCGGATTGCTAGGACAGAAGAGTGCAGAATGCTCTGGTCATCACCGTCGACAATGTGGGCACTGGTATTCGGGACAGTGCGATGAGGAGTGTCCTACCCACGCGCAGGTGAAGCAGATCGAATTTCGCATCCACAGCAGTGCAGGGGTGTGCTCGGCAGCCGTCTGTGTCGGATAGGGGGTGGGCGCTCGTGGTGGTGCTGGTGGACGTGGGGAGGTGGTGGTAGGCAATGAAGTTGTTGGCTCTTCGGGCGCGATCTCAAATGTACCGTCCTCTTCATCACTGAGTCGTTCTATAATAAAAATCCATTGAGGGGTGGGGACCCGCTCTCCGGGTCCATAACGGAGCACCTGCTCGTCTAGGCTCCTCATGAGTGAGAGCATATCTAGATGGTAGGCCTCTTCTGTCAATTGTCGGAATACACGTTGGAGGCAGGAGATGGCTCGGTAGGGTTCGAAGAGGTTTTGCGCCATGCTGTGTAGGAGTGCATGATCTTCGGTTACAGAGAGAAGTCTCTCCTCGTTTCAGATGCCGTCCGTGTCTCGGACAAAGCTGAGAATAAGTTCGAAGGTTCTGATGGGGTCAGGATCGGGTGTGACATTCATGTAAAAGTGAAGAGGGCGGCTCATATTGGAGAGAGGTTGTGGGTGGATCTGTATTCACCCAATATTTCAGCAGCATTTTTTAAATGAGCTGCTGGCTCCCAGGTGTTTTCTGCCATGCTGTATCCCTTCCACTTTACCAGGAATCGAATTCTTCTGCCTATCCCTCTGTGAGCCAAAATAGCTTCAACCTCGTGTTCTAGCTCCCCCTCGATCAGATCGGGTGGCAGAGGAAGAAAGTTTGGTCCATGAGTCTCGTTCTCCTTGAAACGTGAGAGAAGCGAGGCATGGAATATGGGGTGTATTTTCCACTGAGAGGGGAGCCTCAACTCATAGGCATGGGACGAGATCACCCGTGTGATGGGGAATGGCCCCTCGTGCCTAGGGGCGAGCTTTCTGGTTGGGTATCCTAGCTTCAAGTTTTTAGAGTCGAGCCAGACCCTCTCCCCTACTGTGAATGGGTGGAACCCTCGTCCATTTTGCCTGATCATTACCTGTCAGGAGAGTTCGTGCGCTGCCAGGGCTTTCCACCATGCTTTTCCTAGGTCGGCTATCCTTTGTTCAGTAGCCGGTACATTCGTTTTTTGGTAAGCCATGGGGATAGCCCTAGGGTGTGCTCCCATCATTACATAAAATGGGGTGTTCTTAATTGCCGAGTGCATGAATTCGGCGGTGGTGAGATGACTCTTCCATTGTGATGGTTTGTTTGCACAAAAGATTCGGAGGTAGATTTCAAGCTCCTGATTTACCCTCTCTGTTTCCCCATCGGTCTGTGGGTGATAGGCTGTGCTCATTGCTAGTCTTATTCCCAGAAGTCTCCCCAGTTCTTGGAATGCATTCGAGGCGAAGCGTGGGTCTCGATCAGATATAATTCTGTCTGGGAGGCCGAATCTCCTGAACACGTTGTGCAAATAGAGATCTGCTGCCCCCAATGCATCGACGTTCTTGTTACAGGGGATAAAAATCACCCCCTTTGTAAGACCATGGTCTACCATGACCATGATGGTATCACATCCATCGCTTACCAGGAGATCTGTGATAAAGTCCATCGTGACTAGTGCAAATGGTCGAGTGGCGTCAGATTTGATTGGAGATAATCCCAGTGTTGTCAGGTGTGTTTTCACCTTCATTTGTTGGCAGGTGGTGCAGCCGTCGATGTAATTCTGGATAAAAATAGTCATTTCTGGCCACCAATAGTCCCTCCGTACTAATTCCAGGGTTTGAAATCGGCCGGGGTGTCCTGTAAGTATGTTATCGTGGTATTTTTCCACAATCTTTCTCCTTAGTTCCTTGTCGTCTGGGACGTAGCATCGGTCTTTAAAAAAGACCGTCCCATCATCTTCCATTTTCCAGTCTTCTACCGCCGACTTGATCAGTGGTGTTCCTCCTTCCTTGATGGCCCTTACTATTTCTTTTAGTAAGTCATCTCACATCATGCTTTCTGCCAGTACTTCCTTTAGTTCGGTGTCTATTGTCCATGTGAAGATCTCGTCCTTTAGTAATGTGATGTCGTTGTTGTCATTGTCGATATCGGGTATGTGATCTCCCCACCATGATAGGGCATCAGATTGGATCATCATCTTTCCCGGGACGTGCATCAATTGCAGGTTAAATTGCAATAGGAAGAGGCTCCATCTAGCCTAACGCCGATTTAGTTTCCGTGCCACCCTGAAGTACATTAGATTCTTGTGATCCGATAGGATCGTAGTTGGGTGTTCGGATCCCTGGAGATAGTGTCTCCAGGTTTCCAGCGCTCGTATTATTCCCAGCAGTTCTCGATCGTAAATCTCATAGTTCTGTTCGGTCGCTGTCAGGGAATGGGAGATATAGCCGCAGGGGTGCCAATCTCCATTGGTGTCGGTTTGTTTTAAGACAGCACCAGTCGCGTACTTAGAGGCGTCGCTTTCAATTATGAATGGTTTCCCTGCGTCAGGCATCAGCAGTACTGGCACCTCAGAGAATTTTCTTTTTAGTGAGTCAAATGCCCCTTGGCATTTATCTGTCCAGCTGAAGGGCTGGTCCTTCTTTGTTAAGTCGTTGAGCAGTTTTGTAATCGCGGCAAAGTTGCCAATGAATCTCCTATAGAAGTTTCCGAAGCCTAGGAATGATCTAACCCCCTTTACATTAGTTGGGGGTGGCCAGTCCTTTATTCCGCTTAGCTTAGTCAGGTCCATGGCTAGCTGGTTTGGTCGTAGAATCAGTCCGAGGAATTCGACTTCCTGTACATCAAATCTAGATTTCTCAGGTTTTAGGTACAGGTCATTCTCTCTAAGCCTCGCTAGGACCTTCTTCATCCTCTCCTCGTGTTCCCCCTTGTCTTTAGAGAAGATTAGAATGTCATCCATGTAGATTACCAGCCACCCCTCGTTTAGCATATCTCGGAAGATGTCATTCATCATTGCCTGGAAAGTTGCCGGGGAGTTACAGAGGCCAAAAAACATGACTTTGGGCTCGAACAGCCCCTTGTTGGTTTTGAAAGCCGCCTTCCACTCGTCTCCCTTCTTTATTCAGACATTGTGGTATCCCCATCTGATGTCCAACTTAGTGAACCATTTTGCCCCTTTCAGCTTATCGAGTAGATCACTGATCAATGGAAGGGGGTAAGAATTTTTGATGGTTCCTTCATTTAGATAACAGTAGTCTTGGCAGGGTCGGAGTGCATCAGAGTCCTTTTTGCTACGAAAAAGAATGGTGATGCCATGGGCGACTTTGATGGGGTAATGTATCCCTTTCTTAGGTTGTCATCGATAAATTCGTCCAATTTCTTCTGTGCCGCTGGGGTAATAGGGTAGACTTTACAGTCTTTTGGGATGAAGTCGGGTTTAAGTTCGATCGCGTGATCCCACAGTCTGGATTTGGGGAATCTCTCCGATGCTGCTTTCTCGAATACGCTCCGATACTCTTTGTATTTATTGGGGAGCAGGTTGTCGAGTGATCGTTTCTCCTTGACGTCTTCCTTTTTGTGAGCAAGCCTCTGCGAGACGGAGGTTTTTGCTCGGATATGAGTCGTGTGGGAGAAGGCGAATCTGCTGGTTAATCGAGATCGAGTGATGCATGAGATGTGCCTGAGTGTCTGGTAATTTGGGGGAATATAGTCATGTTCGATCGTAAGGGGGGATTCTTTGGTTCTGAACACCCCGACCATTGGTTCTCCTCGGATGTAGGTAAACAGTGTGTCTGTCCCATCGTTTTTCCCTTTAGTGTCAAGCGATAAGCCGATATTGGAGTTGTCCAGTACAGAGATCCATGGATTGATCTTGGGATGAGTGTCCATTACCGTATCCATTGCCAGGTGTGATCCGTCTTTATCGAGTTCGTTCATGGTGCAAAGTCCTTTTGCGAGATGAACCGTCCTGAGCCTACTCTTCACGTGCTCGGCGGCGGCGAGGTGGGTTTCCCTGAAGGTCTCCCCAGCACTCCTTTTAGGTAGCCTCCCGAGAGTCGGACTCAACGTTACTCTCGGTGTGATCGGCCCCTTGTCATCTATAGTGAGACTTTGCCTACCAATTGTGGTCCGAGTCCGCTCGATCATGGTCTGGATTTTCCCCATAATGGACCTTTCGGTCTGTCTGTCGGTAAGGGTCCCCTTCTCCCAGTCGATGATCGGGTTATGTCTTTGGAGCCATGAATACCCCAGGATCATTCTTTTCTTTCCTAGCCCAGTGATCAACATCCTGATCTTCTCCCCTCTTCCTCCGATCTCAGCATTGACAAGAACGTAATGAGAGATTGTTCCATTCTTGTTGAGGGTTCCGTCGACGTTTTTGGCAAGGATTCGTCTGACAAGCAGGAGTTTTTCTAGTCCGAGTTTCTGAACGACTCGGTGGTCAATGAACGTTTCTCCTGCCCCTGAGTCGATCAGGGCAGGAACTTTGGCTTTTTTGTTTCCTAGCAGGTAGTGAACTGGGATACGCATAGATTGGTGGCTCACGTTTGCTACCATTACAGTTGAAACAACTAGTCTGGTGGGCTCTGCTGCCAATGCAGGCCGCCGCTTTAAAAACCCTCCTCAACCATTAAGTCCAACACTTCTTCTTTTTCCTTCTCCTCCAGCTCATTGATGAGTGCGTGGATCTTGGTGAAGTGGTCTCGTGGTGTCTTCTTCATTTTGGTTTTCTTTTCGTCTTTTGAGGGCAGTTCTTTTCCTCCTCTGTGATCGCTTGCTCTATGTCCTGTTTTGTGACAAATAAAGCACTTTCCTTTTTTCATGTGTTTGACCCTCTCTGTGTAAGAGAGGCATGTTGCATCGATATCCATAGCATTGGGGTCCTTCGAGGAGCCGTTTGCTCCTCCTCCCCCTACCTTACTGTACATTCTTTCCTTAATTGCCTTTGCCCTCTTCAGGTGTCCCTCAGCCCTCGCTGCATGGGTGTACCACCCTTCGATCATATTGGGCGGTTTCTCCATGCCGAAGACTTTGTCCAGCACCTTGTTATTGAGCCCGTTGACAAAGTACTCGATGAGGGCAGCGTCTTCTTTGATCTTCGTGCGGTAGGCAAGTGTCTTAAACTGCGCGATGTATTCATCTACCCCCCTTCCTCCCTGCGAAAGTGCCCGGAGTTGGGTGCACGCATTTCCTGCGTCGTCAATAGGTGAGAATGCCGCACGTACTTTTGTGATGAACTCTTGGAACATGTCCCAAGGTTTGGATTCGATGTATCTTTCTTCCAGATATGCTTGTTTCCATGGCCCTGCCATCCCCCCATTCATGTAGGACAACATAAACAAAATCTTGTGTCGGTCGTCTGGGAACGCCACTGCGTTCGCGTCAACATAAGCTCTACATTCGAGGAGAAAGAGCATGGTCTTGGCTCTATCCCCTGAGTAGTCGGTTGGTGCCCTCATTTTGATCTCAGCGGGGTGAGTGGGGGCGGTGGGTGGAGTAGGAATGGTGGGAGTAGATGGAGCCGCCATGATTCATTTTGTGGGGAGTGGTCGAATAGTTCTCGTAAGAATCTTGTCGTATAATGAGTGCTGCCTAGACTAGAGTTTAGTCGGCAGAGTAAGAGCAGCTTGACCTTTTGTTACAGTCGAAGCTCCTGAATCAAATATGAGTCGAAGCTCGTAAGTGTCGACATTCAGCGAAGGTTCAGATCACCAAAGCTCGTAAGCATCGGCTGAGAGAGACTTAGATTGATAGCTCGTTAGAAGCATATGAAAGACTAGATCAAGCTGAGTTGACCAGTCCTGTATTCACTGTTTAAATAGTACAAGTAATGGATCATAGATAAACGAGTCACGTCGAGAGAACAATAGGAACAATAAGAATGAGAAGACAATAGTAAAATGGTGTCCACAGTACATTACAATAAGGTGGGATAGTGGAGGCGTACAATTAGAAGCATGCGGTCACAAGACAATAAAGAAGGAGACAATAGCATGGGACGTACAAGGTAAGAACAATAAGAACAAAAAGAATTTGATTTCCCCATGCCTTCTCGTAACAGGGAGGGGGAAGGGGGAGGTGGGGATAGCAATGAGGAAGGGGGAGATGGGAATGGGAATGGGAGATGGGGAGGGGGAGAGGGGGATGGGGAAGGGGGAGAGGGGCAGGGGGAAGGGGGAGAGGGGCAGGGGGAAGGGGGAGAGGGGAAGGGAGAAGGAAGAAGGGGGAGAGTGAAAAGAGGGAGATGGGAATGGGGATAGCGGAGGTGGGGATGTGGGATATGGGGATGGAAATACAGATAGAGATGGGGATAGGGATAAACACCACAATGAAGAGTTGTGTACTACTGTATCTAAAAGTCAACTAAGGAGTTGTGTGACCATGAACCCCCAAACGTTGACTTTGGGCTGAAGGTCCAAAGGCACCTGAAGAGTTGAGTAACTGTAGTGGGATTGAGCATTGTGTTATGTATATGCGAGCTGGCCCATGCCAGTGTCAGGCTGAGTGAGCAAAGCAAGTGAATGCCATGACAAAGGCATGGGTCATAAGCTCATCTATTACATATGCTACAGTCATTTTGTGAGAGTGATGGCGTGATGGGATCAGCTAAAGGGGGGAGCTTTTCAGCTAAGATCTGTGATGATTGATGGGATGATGTGTAGTAACATATGCAATGACCGTTTTGTGGGAATGAAATGATGGGATTACATAAAATTGGTCAGAACTGTGCAAAGTTGGTCAGCCTTTGTCAGAGCTGTGCAAAATTTGTCAGAAATGATGGTAGTCATAGCTGATTAATATAACTGGGTTTGAGTGTTGTTCCATATGTATAGCACCAATGTCAGTAACATGTCAATACAAATTTGTAGTGAGGTCAGTAACATGTCAATACAAATGTGTAATGAGGTCAGTAACAAGTCAAATACCAAAAAGGCAGATTTGCATGCATAAAATTTTGGTTGCGATATAGTGGACATCTGCTTTCATGCCTTGCACATTCCAGGCACAACATGACCAAACAGCTGCCTTTCCTTACATGTGGAGAGAGAGTGCACAACAATCAATTGAGTACCTCTCTTCACACAACATTTGAGGCTATAATAGTGATACTATTGCAATTGCTATCTATTATCAAATAGCAAATTTGTGATTGTTATTACAAAAGTGTTAGAAGTGGCTATTTAAACATGAAAACAGTTGGATTACAGTGAGTGTTGTGACAACTGACTGTTAAAGGAAGGGGTTGCTGACCTTACTTCAGCTGTGCTGCATTGTTGGCTATTGACCAAAATTATTATTGGGCTTTACCATTATTAAACATGTGAGTGGTGTTGGCATATGTTGCAATAATGATGGCTGATTAGAGTGTTTGCAGGAATCAAAGTAGACCTTCTACTCCAGAAGTAGAAAGAGCTAGAATTAGAGATGCAGACCATTTGGAAAGGTTGCAGATGACCAATCCTGATGAGAGGAGAAGCAGAGTCAGAGTGACTGTCCCTGCTGAGGGAATTGTTCCACTGAACTATGGAGCTGCATTGGCTGCTCAGATACCACAGGTGCAGATGCCTGCTAATTGGGATGCTCCAAGGCAGTTTGAATTGCCAGTTGTACCTCCTGCTCTTGTATTACATAGGAGAGGGGCTCCTGTGATGCCATCTGGACCTGTTTTGGCAAACCATGGAATAGGCACAAATATAGCTTCTACTATACCACAGGTTCAACTGCCAGCAGGGTAAAATGCACCTTTGGCCAATCCTATTCCTGTAGTTCTGCCTGCACCTCAGTTACAAACAAGAAAGGGCAGAGGAAGAGGGAGAGGAAGAGGACTGGGACCATTACATAATATCAGTCTTCTTTGCAATTTCCACCTTCTCCCCTGCCATCAGATTATTATGATGAATTTGGAAGGGTGACTGCTTTGCAATTTCCACCATCTCCTATGCCATCAGATTATTATGATGAGTTTGGAAGGGTGTCTTCTCTACAATTTCCATCTTCTCCTCCACAATCTTCATTACCACTGCTGCCTGATCCAATATTCCATGTTCCATTATTGCTACCTTCTCCCATGCAATCTCCTTCACTGCTGCTGCCTGCTTCATTCCTAAATCCCCCAATATTGCCACCTTTGCCTCCACTTGTGCCTGTACCTCTACCTCCACATCGACCTGCAAGGCCATTACCACTCAGTCATGCATCTTATCAGGAGCCAATTCCCAGACATTCACTTGGACCCATGAATGTGGAGTATCCCCACTGCCATGCCTTGCATTTTAACTGTGAAAAGCTGTTCAAGTCTACTCAAGCTGTGCCAAAGTTTGGAAGTTGCTGCTTGCAGGGACAAATTCATCTGCCATCTTTCTGACCTGCTCCTGCCACATTGCAAGATCTGTTGTGTGGCAAAAGTCCTCTTTCCAAAAAACTTAAAACAAACATCTGACAGTACAATGCTGCATTTCCATTCACATTTTTGGGTGTTAAGGTGGACCATTCTGTCACAGGTACATCAGGTGTTTACAGCTTTCATATTCATGGCAATCTTCATCACCTTTCTGGAGCAATTCTGCCTTCTCCTGGATGGCCTGCAGCCTATGCACAGCTCTATATTCATGATCTTATCACACAGCTTGATATTCGTGAGTGGCAAAACAATAACTTCAACTCAGTTATCATGACAGAGCTGCAGGCCATGCTGAATAACACCCATCCTTATGTGCCTTTATTCAAGCAGGCATTCCAGATCATGAGGGAAAAGCCTCAAGAAGAGCAGGACAATGTCTCCATATGGCTGTGATCAGATAGCACCTATGACTTATGTTGCTATAATCTCCCTACAGCCAATGATGAAGTGGCAGCCATTATTCCAGGTGATGGCTCTGAGGAACAGTCTGATCACAGAGATATTGTTCTCAGGCTGAGAGGGGGAGGGCTTAGGTGTATCAGCCAGTTGCATCCATCCTATTCAACTCTGCATTTCTCTCATGGTGAAGATGGATGGCACCCAGATATACCTGCACACCAAGGTGCAGATGGAGCCGGAAGAGTTCCCAATGTCAGTCAGAGATGCTACCATGCTTATTGGTTGCACCCAAGGCCAGGAGAGCAGCCATTATTGTTGTGGGGAGGAAATCTTTTGCAGCAGTATGTTGTAGATGCTTGGGCCTCTATTGAACAGAATATGTTGAACTGGGTCCACCATCACCAGAAGGAGCATAGGGCGGATGTGTATGCTAGATTGAGAGATGCTGCCATGGGTGACTGGGATGAAAATATCAATCTAGAGGATCATGGAAGTTGCATCATTTTTCCATCAACCCACATAGGCAGTGAAAGGCATATGAATTAGCTTTTCTAGGATTCCATGGCCATTTGTCACTTTTTTGGCAAGCCAGATCTCTTTCTCACCATGACTGCCAATCCACAGTGGCCAGAAATCCAGGAAGCTCTGTTGCAGGAAGAATCACCCAATCCACATTTTACCACACATGGGAAAAAGCAGGAAGCCTATGACAGGCCAGACATTGTTGCACATGTTTTTGAACAGAAAAAGAAAGCATTGCTTAAGGATATCAAGGATGGTGTTTTGGGTAAAGTGGTGGCACACATCCATACCATCAAGTTTCAAAAGAGAGACCTTCCACATATGCACCTCCTTATATTTCTTGATCCAGTTGACAAAATCTGTGATGCCCATGATGTTGATTCCATTGTGTCAGCACAGATTCCTGACCCCATCACACAGCCAATGCTCTATCACACTATAACTACCTGGGAGTTCAAAGAACAAACTTCCTTTACTACAAACAATTATGGTGATTATGCCAGACCCAACAATGGTAGAAAGTGAGGAAGCATAACCATGTCTATGATAACAGACATGTGGTCCCACACAATCCTTATTTGGCTGCAAAGTAAGGAGCACTTATTTGAGAACATGTTTATCAGTTAACAACTTGGTTCATTTGTCAGATACAACTGTCACATCAATGTCAAGATCTGTTCTTCAGTCGAGGCTGTCAAGTACATCTACAAGTACATATACAAAGGCCATGACAGAACCATGATTGAGATTTTGGATCAAGACAGATATGAGGTCAAGGAGTATCTTGATGCACATTACATTGAATTTGTGGAAAGCTGCTGGCATATAAATGAATTTGGAATGCACACAGAGTCTCCTCATGTTTATCGTCTACCCATCCATCTGGAGGACCAGCAAACAGTCTACTTCAATGCAGATGACAACATCGATGAGGTTTTGAAAAGGCCTGCTGCCAAGACTACACATCTCACCAGAAAATATGAAGCAGCACATACTGTCACCTACCAGAACTTTCCTCAAGCATGGGTCTACAATGGAACCAAGAAGCAGTGGAATCCAAGGAAGCAGCATGAGCTTGCTATTGGCAGAATGTACTTTGCTTCTCCTGCTCAGGGGGAAAAATTTTACCTCAGGCTGCTCCTTACTGTTGTCACAGGGGCAACATCATTCCAGCACTTGCACACTGTCAATGGTGTCATCCATAATACATTCGAGCAGGCCTGTGTTGCATTGGGTCTTTTGCAGAATGACCAGGAGTGGGTCCAGTGTCTTACAGAGGCAGCCCAGATGCAGCTCAGTTCCTTTCTCAGATTGCTCTTTGCCACCATTCTTCTTTATTGCAATCCAACATCTCCTGACATTCTGTGGAACCAGTTCAGACACCACATTTGTGATGACCTCAGAGTCAAGCTTCTTTCAATCTATCCAGATACAGACTTTACAGATGATCAAGTTTACATGTATGGCTTGCATCTCATCAATCATATCCTTATCAGATCAGGCAAACAACTTTCTGATTATCCAGAGATGCCTGCCATTGAAGGAAACTGGCACATTGATGTTCCTGCCAATAGGCTTTTGCAGGAACAAAGGGATTACAATGTTGAAGAGTTGGCCATCACTGTTGCTTGCAATCTCCAGCTTTTCAATCACAGGCAAAGACAGGTTTTTGATGCTGCAATGGATTCTGTGAACAACAACAAGGAAAACCTCATGTTCTTGCATAGTGCTGGAGGTTGTGGAAAGACCTTTGTCTGCAACACCATCACAGCTGCTCTTCATGCTCAAGGAAAAATTGCTCTCTGTGTGGCATCATCTGGAATAGCTGCATTGCTTCTGGAAGGTGGTCGCACAGCACATTCCATGTTCAAAATTTCAATTGAAATCGATGAGGCCTCTACTTTGAGGTTCAGATTTGCACCAGGTCCTTGATCAAACTTCCATCATCATCTGGGATGAAGTTTCTATGCAGCACAAATATGCCACAGATGCAGTCGACTGCACTTTGCATGATCTCAAGAGGAAGAATGTTCCATTTGGTGGAATCACAATTTTGTTTGGAGGTGACTTTAGACAGACCCTACCTGTCATTCCTAGGGGCACTAGAAAACAGATCATAGCTTCATCCATCAAAAGAAGCACTCTCTGGCAATGCATTACTGTCTATCACTTGACCAAGAATATGCAACTCGACAGAACTCCAGAGAACACTGCACATGCTGCCTGGCTCTTGCACAACAGTGGATGCTGCAGATGCTATACAGATTCCACACAACATGCTCTGCCATGGAAATACCATGTTATCAACTCTACATATACATATCCAGGCATAGAGCAGGGGAACAAGCCAGATCAGTACTATCTGGATAGGACCATTCTCTCCTGCACAAATGACAATGTTGATGTCATCAACTCTCTTCTCCTTACCAGAATTCCTGGACCAGAGCATGTCTTCAACAGTGCTGATACAGTCTCATTCAGAGAGCAGGAGTTAAACAACTACCAGCCATATCCTGCAGAGTATCTAAACTCTATCAAAGCAAGTGGCCTTCCTCTCTCCAGGCTAGCACTAAAGATAGGCTGTCCTCTCATGCTTCTACACAATCTGGATGTCACCATGGGTCTTTGCAATGGAACTCGACTTATTATTGTTGAAGCCAGACCACATGTATTGAAGTGCAGGATCATCAGTGGAGATGCACAGTTTGCAGAAAACATTGTTTTTATTTCTTGGATCACATTGGAGGCTTCAGCAGAGACCTTGCCATTACCACTCCATTCACATCAATTTCCAGTTCGCTTGGCATTTTCCATGATCATCAATAAATCACAAGGCCAATCTGTATCCCATGTTGGGTTGGACTTACAGACACCAGTGTTCTCACATGGGCAGCTATACATTGCACTGTCAAGGTGTACATCTGGAGAAAGGATCAAGGTGCTGTTGAATGAAAATAATGGAAATAACAGAACTGCCAATGTGGTATACAAGGAAGTGTTGAATGGAGTTGTTTAGCAAAGGTGAGTAACTTGAAAGATTATTTATAGGAATTGGAAAGTAATATAGATATCACAATAGACTTGGATTTAAATTTAGATTTAGATTTAGATTTAGATTTAAATTTAGATTTGGATTGTCCTTGGATTGAATCAAATGGTTGAAAAATTTATTGTGAGAAGACTTTAGGGCAGGTTACTAAACCTATAGCAAATTAATAAAAGTTTGTAATAATGTCAATAACAGGTCAATAAAAGTTTGTAATAATGTCAATAACAAGTCAATACAAGTTTGTAATGATGTCAATAACAACTTAATGCAAGTTAATATCAAGTCAATTCAGGTTTGTAATAAAGTCAAACTTACTGTTAGGGGGATTAAACATTGTGTTATATATATGTGAGCTGGCCCATGGCAGTGTCAGACTGAGTGAGCAAAGCGAGCGAATGCCATGACAAAGGCATGGGTCATAAGCTCGTTGTCACATCTTGAAGGATGATCTGAGGCCTTCTAAATGAACCCCCACACCCCAAGCACTCCTGCAGCTGTGGGATTTGTTCATGTCTTCTATTGAGACTCTGCACTGAGTACCAACATGACACATCATCATGGAACCTGGGTGTGTAAGCAGAGGTTACAGGTGTGGTGATACTGACCACTGAATCATGACATCTGAGGCCACCAGTAGTTCTGTGATATAAGTTCCAACATCTTCCAGTGTCCAGGATGGCCAGCAATCAGTAAATCATGATGTTGGGATATGATTCATCATCAAAGCTGAGGGACATTGGGGATATAGATGCAATCATGGAAGTACAAGAGGTCATCCTTTTTACCCACTCTGCAGCACAAAGTAAAAGGGTGGACCCCTTTCTCACTTCCTTCACAGCTAGGGTGACAGCATCCTTGTGTAAACTGCTACAGTTCCCATATAAATGTCATATAGGATGTTTCACTCCTTGCCCTCTTGGGCAAGACCTTCCAATGCCCAAACCATGAACAGGTCTGGTTGCCACAACACAATGCCTTAATTGTTATCACTTCTATCCCCATGATCTGGATGATAAGAGAGGTTGTCAGTCTTCCCAATGCTATGACCTGAATGGTGATGCAAGGAGAAATTGAACCTGGAAAGATACAAGGACCAACAAGCTTGACAGTGGTTCAACTTCTTGGCTGTCATGAAGTACTGGAGATTTTTGTGGTCTGTCCAGATCTCAACCTTGTATTGTGCACCCTCCAGGAAATGCTGCCACTTCTCAAGTGCATGTATTATTGCCAACATCTCCTTGTCATGGACCTTGTGATTTTGCTCCACAGCATTGAGGCTTTTGAGTAGAATGCAACTGGATACTACTTCTGATTCTCTGGAGACTGCTGAGACAACATGGCATCCATTGCAAAGTCAGAACTATCAGCTTCTACATAAAGGGGCATGAATTGTCAGCAAAAGCAAGGATGGGAGTGGAAGTGATCATCTCTTTGAGCTTCTTAAACACCTCCTGTTGTGCATTAACCCATCCCCATGCATTGTTGCCAGTGAGATCAAACAGTGGTCATGAAGAATGTGAGAAGTCAATAGAAGTTGATGAAGCCCCAAAAGGACTGCACCTCCTTCTTGTTTGTGGGCATGGACCAAGCCATAACATTAGCAACATTGACAAGGTCCATCTCCACCTGCCCATCTGAAATGATCAAGCCCAAGTACTCAATCTAAGTCTTCTCAAATTTTCACTTGTTGTGATAGAGGTAGAAGTCTCTCTAGTACTAGATGTACATATAATTCAGCAATGCTCCTTGAAGTCTAAGTGAAGATGAGGATGTTGTTGAAGTAGACACAGGCATGTACCCCATGTAGAGGGTTAATAGCAGTATAGAAGATTTGATCACCTTCCTCAATCTGTTCTATCTCCTCCTCATCATCATCAGAATTTGGTGCAAGATCTGGAAGATCCCCCAAGTCTACATCAGACACAGGCATTGGTCCTTTCTGAGTGTGCTGCATCAACACCTTTCACCCTCAATATTCCTGTCTGCCTTCAGTGAAGCAAGTATGACAATGGAAGGGACATTGACTTATGTATACTGATTTTACCTGTCACCTGGTTGACTTCTGCTGGATTATGATCTCAAAGCCATGGGTAGCCAAAAATCACCTCCTGTTTCCCTAATTGGGTCACAGCAAAAAGAGCACACTCACTATGATCCTTGTAATGGAGAACCAAGTCTACAACCTCTCAAATTGCCTCAGCTTCATTCAGAGATTCATTTACATTATAAACAGGTATTGGTCAAGACAGTGAATGTGTGTTGAGTAGTGCTTACAGGTCCAGTCATTTGTAACTGGAAAAACTGGTAAACTGAACTAAACTGTAAGCAATGTAACTGCAACCATGGTCACAGTTACAGCAGTTGGCACAACAGTCACTAGGGAGTGACATGGGTAATCTCTGGGTATATTTTTCCATACCTGTACCCACACCCATGAACACCATACCCCTTATAGTTAAGAGTATGGTATTACCACAAGTACCTGCAGGTAACCACAGGTATT
This sequence comes from Tricholoma bakamatsutake, assembly GCA_029959215.1. Classification (NCBI taxonomy): domain Eukaryota; kingdom Fungi; phylum Basidiomycota; class Agaricomycetes; order Agaricales; family Tricholomataceae; genus Tricholoma; species Tricholoma bakamatsutake. The sequence continues at coordinate 5,693,751 of CP114868.1, read as the reverse complement.
TGTATGTTTTGACACCTACAGAATGGCTACAACTATTTTAATACTCTTGATTCAAATGCAAGAAGGGGGTCATTGATGAAGACACCCTGAGTTCTACTACCTTACACTACATACTTCAAAGAACCTTCTTTCCAGGAAAATGTTGACAGTGTGGAAAAATGAGTGCACATAAACCTCTCGTCTCTTTGGAACATTTAAATGACTGTATTACAGATTATGATTGAGCACAACATCATAGGAAATGGTAAGAACTCACAAAGATATAATACTCCCTCCTAATATCCCCCCCAGCATAAAGATATTGATGGTGTGCAAGAATGAGGGCATGCAAACCTCTCATCTCTTTGGGACATTAAAATGACTCTATTACAGATTAGTATCAAGCACAATACAATAGGAAATGGTCAAGAACTCATGAAGCTATAGTACTCCCTCTTCAGCATCGCTTCTTGACTTGGTACCACCATGGTAAACAGAAGTAAACACACTGATAACATCTTAAACATTCTACTACTCTTCATCCACTGGTCTGATCTCTCTGATTTTACTACCGTGCACAGGCATTACATAGATGTCCACTCCTAGAAGACCTGATGGGGGATTGGGCTGGGGATCAGGGGAGTTCTGTTGTGCCTGATCAGTGACCCAGTCACTCCCAGTGATGACCCGATGATAGGTCCACTACATGCTTTAAGGTCTGGAGAACATTCTCACTCGTATTAAGACATTATGACATGCACTCCGAATCACTATGAATGCCATGAAATCGACATCGAATCATTTTTGCACTATTTTGCACTATTTTGGATGACTTCGAACTATTTCATGATACTTCGAATGACTTCGCAGCATTTCAAATGATATTGGCCATGGTATAGCTGTCTTGAAACACTTTCGATACACCCTGCACATCTAGAACAAGTTATTCCATCGCATATCGAGCACTACCGGACACAAGGAGAGAGTACAAGAGAGTTAGAATGCAATAAGTGCATTTTTGTGTTTCATTGATATATTGAAGTACTTTTACTATATGGGAACACTATATGTTTCATCATTTATTATTTCTCATTTGTTTCATGATATACAAGTCCTCATTGTTTGATATATTTGCCTCATGTTTTACACATGTTCTTATTTCCTTTTTAGTACTATCTCTTCATTTTGTATATAGACTTGTATTAGTTAGTTAGAACAGACAATATAGCAATACAGCACAAGTTACCCTCTCACTTATCATCAGATTTAAGAGTCTTTCTCTTGAGTCATATCTTCATCATATCTCTAAGTTCTGCAAAATATTGCTAATTTCCTCGAAACTATGGTATTTGCTTCTCGTGTTATTGCCCATTGTCTATTGCCATTCAACAAACACTTCACATTCATTAAACTCACTCTTTGATATACTTCAAACCTTTTTGAACTTATTCGAACTTATTTGGACTACTTCGCACGACTTCAAACCTTTTCGAACCTTTTTTGAACCCCTTTGCACATATTTGAACCTCTTTCGAACTCTTTCGAACACCTTCATATACCTATACAGACTATTCCCCACAGCCCTTACCATTTCACATTACTAAACATTATGTTTTGGTCTCAGCAGTGATATTTAGTACCAACTCGCACCCTTCCTCTGACTCGTGTTATACCATCCGAAGCCATTTAGTAGGTTTTGTTTGGGTTTTCAGGTTGAGTATTATCACCGATTAACTCTCTGTCTATTACTAGACAGAGTGGAACTAACACTGCAGGACCCACAAGGACCCAGCATTCATCTCTAGCACTGTCCCCTTATCCAGATAGTCAAGAAACCCCCAGGGGAGCTGGATCAACATTTGTCTCTGCTGCTACTCATGCAGCATGAGGACAAAGCCAAGCATCGATGAGCCCCACTCCTGTCCCTCAGACTCCTCAGTGGGCAGATGAGGACAATAGGATTGAGGTGGATGATAAAGACAAGGAAATGAGGTACAGCAATGGATCCATCCTCCAACCTCTGTCAGATGACCTCATGAAGGTAACTGATCATTTGCTGGACAAGGCAGTAAACAGTGATATTGCAGTAGCCTTTTTCATTATGAAGGAGGCATTGGCACTGAGGGTCAAGGGGCTGCTGAAAGGGGAGGGAGCTCTTCTTCATGAGACATGCAAGACAGCCACTCATGGTAGTTCCATGAGTCTGTCCTTTATTTCCATTTGGCCACTGCTGCCTGCAGGTAGGAGTTAGGGGGGGATCGAGACTAGTCTCTATGACTCACCTCATCATAGCATGCTTTGATCCATTCATGATCGAAGCAATTCTGCCAGAATTTGCAGTGATGGTCATCAGCTGCATAATTCCACCTGCAGTTGGCACAGCAGTGGACATGAGTGCACAGCTCCCCAGCAGGGGTAGGAGACATGGGTGGGTTTACCTTGGGGGCCCTCCTACAACACCCTGCAAGAGTACAGTGATAGTCCTTGCAGTGTGGTTCAGCACAAATGGGGCATTTGGCCTGTTTAGTGTAGCACTGATGGGTGGGATGATCCCACCTCCAGCATCATTGATAGAGAGGCATGCCAGGGTTAGCCCTGGCCTCCCTAATGCAAGTGACAAACCATCCAAATTGAATGGTCCAACAGTAAGTGCCTTGGCACAAGCGCCACTAGCAGAATCAGCGACGTTGAAGTAAACAGTGGCCATGTCTGACATGCAAGAGTCATGAACCACCCATGGAGGAGTTTGTAGCACCAGGAGGTCCTTGAGACCTGCCTTGGCTACCTGCTGAAGGACCACCTCACTGGAGATGGGCCTGTCCTGATGAGTGTATGGAACGTCGACCATCTTAAGGTATGACATAGAGGTAGGAAGAGCTGCATTGACTCAATCTGCCATAGGGAATGAGAACCGAACAGCTTCCCTGAAGCAAAGCAACTCCTTATCAGAGGCAACACCTCCCATGGCTGCAGTATACCCTCCCTGAGATGGGAGGAGAGAGTGGACCTCCAGCATGGAATGGTGGAGAGTTAGTTGGTGGCGGATGCAATCAAGCACATCTCCAGCATTCACATTCAGATCAGATGGCTGAACATAGATAAGGACCTGCTTGCACAATGGCCCATGGACAGTGGCAGAGGGCCTTGTGAGCTCCCTTGCCTTTGGATGGCCCTACTTGTCACTGAATGCAAACAAGCTAGTCCAGAGATGCTTCAGAAAGGGCCCTCTGTTGAATTAAATCTGCACATGGCACCTATTCTGTGCCTTAGTGTAAACACATATATGTCATAATGACATGTGGACAGGAACCATGCAGTACACTGCCCTTTTCTCCACCCCACTGAGCCTCATGTGATCTGAGCCTCATGTGACCATGTGGGCTCTCTAGGTATATAAGTATGCTGTACCTCTACCTAGCAATACAGAGAGTTCTATGCCCTCTAACCTAAGCTACTTAGCACACTAACCAACTCAACAGGTAAGTAGTAAGATCTGTGAGCACTCTACACTGTGCATAGCGCACTGCTCAACAGGTTATGGGCCCTGGAAGTGACATTGCACAGCTATGAGATCCTCGGAGCTCTGGTTGGAAGGAGTTGTACTGTAGCCCCTCAGGGCTCCAACTCACACATTGTGCACAGGTCTTACTACCAATGTGCTTCACTGTGCTGAGCACCTCATTGCTTTTGTAACAGGGTTAGCCTCCCTCTGACATAACATCATGGAGTGATGATGTGCCCTTTTGGTGCTCATCATGTGCTAAACAAAAGTACTCAGATGGAGTGCTAAGTTTTGCATCTGGCATTTCTAATTTAAGAGCAAGTGACTGATTTGGTGCTTTTATGAGCTCAAATCTTAAAAATGTCCTCCTTGCTTGATAAACTCATCTCCTTGTTTGATGGCTCCAGCTACAAGGCCTGGGCCAAAAGTATGAAGGCATGGCTTATGTCATAAGGCCTTTGGCAAGTTGCCTCCAGTGCTGAAACAGTGCCAGCAGCAGCCGATGTTGCCACATGTAAGGTGTGGAATCAGGAGAATGATCAGGCATATGGAGCTATCTCACTCCACCTATCTCCTTCCACCAGATCCAGATCCGGATCTGCAACAGGACTTGCTAGTGCCCTGTGGCAAGTCCTGCAGGCTGATTTTGGCCAAGAAGGGTCTTCTCAGATATTTGCAGACTTTAAATCTGTGATCTCAATCAGAGTCCCGGTGCAAAACCCTGTGCCAACAATGGCTCAGATCTCTGAGAGATACCAGCAGCTAACTGCCAATGGTGTTGACATCCCTGAGATAGTTCAGGTCTTATTACTCCTTTTGGCATTGCCGAAGGAGTACAATTCTTTATCTTCCACCATTTTATCCACAACTGGTATGACTGGTCTCTCCTATGCTGTAGTGAGGGACCATGTGATGGCAGAAGCCTTCCATCAAGCTGCCTTTGCATGCTCTGGGGAAACAGTAAAGAAGCTGTCAGCTGTCAAGAGAAAGGGCAGTGACCCTAAGTGGAAAGGGAAGGGACCAGAGAAATCCAGTGAGAGGTTGTCCGAGCCTTTGGGCTCTGACTCGAAGAAGAAGCGTAGGTCTGGCAAGGCTGCCAGGGAAAAGCATGAGAAAAAGGAATCTCACAGCCACCTCACCTCCACCAGTATGGTGGAGCCCTTCATGGTGCCTAGTGCACCTTATGCGGATGCAGTATGCTCCGCCCATGCTGCCATGACCATTAACAGTCAAGGCATCATTTTGAATGGACTGGTGCAGGCCAGCCCCTCTCGTCTCCCACTGATGTTTGACCAAAGTGTTCAAATGTCATGGCTACATGGGAAATCCATGTATTTTTACACCACTGACCTGAGAAAGCGGCCTAATCAGCTTGAGTCAAAGGTCACCAGAACCTTCTCCCCTGGCCCCTCTGTATATGAAGACTACCAGATGGCCCAGGACCTGCTCACAGACATCGAAGTGCCTAAAATGGCCAAGAATCTTTGAATCATCGAAGAAGACCAGATGAGTAAGCGGAAAGGTAAGTGCTGCCAGGTGGAAACCCCCGAGCCATTGGCTCAGATTGAGGAGGTTCCTGAAATAGAACCTGAGCCTGAGGATGATGATGATGAAGTCTCCCTCAGCTCTGAAATGACAGTTCTGGATCAATCGATCTGGGAAAGCATGGATAACATGCTCGCAGATGAGCTAATAGCCCCTTTCATGGGGGCTTATAATGAAATGTCAGTCCTTTTCTCTGACCATCACATCATTGCTAACAATAGATTGACAGGGACGAACTATTCAGGCCATTCCCATAATATAGAGCATTCTATAGAATTTTTAATAAATTATATTGTTGCTTGTGATGCAAAGGCCCTAATCAGGCTGTGTGTGATGTGTGCCAGAAAGGAATGCAAACATGGTGCCCCTTGGATCTTGGATTCAGGTGCATCAATGCACTTCCCTGGTGAGATGAAAGACTTTGCCTCCTATGAGGATTTGCCTATGTCTGAGAAATGGCAGGTCAAGACCGCTACCAGCGTGACTTCAATCAAAGGCAAAGGTGCTGTCCTGATTCATCATCAGGTAGAAGTTAATGGGAAGACAGAGTCACGCATCACATGCTTATCCCCCATTTTCTATCTCCCAGATTTGACAAGTCGGCTTATGTCAATGGGAGTGTTCCTCATTGCTGAGGAATATACTGTAAAAGGAAACAGTAAAATAATTTCCTTTGCTGACAAAAAGGGAAAACCCTAGCTCGATGCGACACCAATAATACATGGCAAAACCATCTATGTGTGTGATTCGCACATTCAGAGCACTAAGAGATTAGAAGTCATGACTATCTACGTTGCTGACTATGACATTTGGCACAAGCAGCTTGGCCACCTGAGTGAAGCTGTCATGTGACAGATGCCAAAACACACCCATAAGTTTCCCAAGGATCTAAAAATTCCAAGGGACAGGCACATTTGTCCAGGGTGCGCCAAGGAAAAAATGATGTCAAAGTCATTCCCTGGATCTGAGTCTCAGGCCGAAGGAGCCTTTGAGCTGATCCATTCCAATCTGAAGAAATTACCAACACTCAGTTATCACAAGTACAAATATTTTATCATATTTGTTAATGATCGAACTTCACATATGTGGAGTCAGTGCCTGAGAAAAAAGTCCGATGCTGCTGAGTCAATCAGACAGTTCGAGGTGATGGCCAAAATGCAATATGACGCAAAGATCAAGCATTGGCATTTCTATCCTGGGGGGGAATTCTGTAATCAGGAACTCATAACCCAGCTCAAAGAGGCTGGGATTAAAATTGAGATGTTGGTGCCCCATGTCCACCAACAAAATAGTCACGCTGAATGTGCGATCAGAACGTTAATGGAGAAAGCACAAACATTGTGCTTTACTGCCTGCTTACCACAATCATGGTGGGAATTTTGTGTAGAGCATGCTACATATCTCTACAACCAAACACCAATAAACCACCTGAAATGGCGAACTCTGATCGAAGATCTTGATGGAAAAAAGCCCGATCTGAGTGACGAGAAGGTATTCGGATGCGGTGCCTACATTTACCTGCTGAAAGAGAAGCATCCTAATAAGTTAGCTGCAAGATCAGAGCTCATGATGTACATCGGCCTGGCAGATGGCATCAAGGGTTGGCACTTTATGTGCCCATCAGGGTCAATATTTGTCAGTGCTACAGCACTCTTCGATGAGACTCTGTTCCCTCATTGTCCTGGGGCCAAGACCCTGGCAAAAACTGATCTCGGGGATATACCCCCCTCCAGAGATGATGACCACTCTGGGGGATCAGGGGACAATAGCAATGGAGAAAGTGATGACAGCTTCTATCCGGGCTGTGGGCATTATGCTCCACTGGCACCGAATCCTCCTCCACAAGCTCCATCCCCACCACCTTCACAATCAGGGTCTGGAACCCCTAAAATGTCTAGAGACCCGCTGTTTGGCTCCTTTGGCGATCCACCTCAGGGTGCTGATCCATTTGCGCTGGCAGGTGCACCAGGTCCATTGTCCCAGCCTAGTCCAGCACTGCCAGCAGTAGAGGCCCCCATACCTCCACTAAGGCGATCATACAGGCAGCAACAAGTCCCAACTCATCTGGGCAATGTCTATGGTGAAAATCGTGACCTCATTCAAATTGAATGAGACATTGCACAGGAGCGCCAATGGTGGGAACCAGCAGGACAAGGCAGGAGTTGCACTCCAGCCCTCCCTCAGGTTGAAGAAGAGGTGCCAGCTGGGCCCTCTCAACCACCAGTGGCAAGTAGAACTCCTCCCACACAGACCCCAGATAATTTGGGATTAGAGTATGCGACACCCCCTCAACCTCAGGAGTCTGAGGTGCTGTGGATTTGGCACCAGAATCCCAATGAGGAGCAAGGATGGTGGTTACCCAATCTGGGTACCCCATCATATTAGGGCCCTAGAAGGGATAATTATGTCACTGAAGGTGGAACAGATCTGATGCACCTTCTGCTTAGCAAAGCAGTTGCACCATCTACAGCATCAGATCCTGTCCCGATCCAGTATCGCAATGTTGTGCACTTACCCAAGCCTGTGCAATCAGAGTGGAGAAGTGCATGCCTGGAGGAACTAGAGGCCCTCTGTAAACGGCATGTCTATGACATTGTAGATCTACCTGCTGGCTGAAAGGCCATCAAAAATAGATGGGTTTTCTCTGTAAAATCTGACAGACGAAAATGGGCCAGACTCATGGCCAAAGGCTTCTCGCAAGTCGAAGGCATTGACTATGATGAGATATTCTCTCCAGTGGTCCGCTACGAGACGATGCACCTCATGTTTGCCCTGAGTGCCCTGGAAGGCATGTACATGATGGGACTCAACGTAAAAACCGTGTTCCTGTATGGCAAACTAGATGAGGAAATTTACATGCATCAACCTGAGGGATTTGTCATCCCAGGTAAAGAGCACAAAGTCATGCGCTTACGCCAAGCGTTGTATGGCCTTAAACAGGCCGCCCTAGCATGGTGGAGAGAGCTAGAGGTATTTATGTGATCCATTGGATTTGAACATGCCAGCTCAGATGCCGGCATTTTCATCTACAAAAATGGTAAAGACATTGTCATCACAATAATCTACATCAATGATGGTGTGTTCTTGGGGAAGAACAAACACCTTGTAGAGGAAAAGAAAAATGCTTGTCTCAAGCATTGGGAGTGTCGAGACACTGGTCGTGTTACTGAATTCCTTGGTATGTGCATAACACAAGGTGCATCAAGAATCACTCTGAACCAAACAACCTACCTAGCCACTGTGCTAGCTCAGTTTGGAATGACGAATGCCAAGGCATCCCCCACTCCACTTCCCACAGGATACATCCCTACAGAAAACCCTGATGAGCCTAATCCAGCTCTCAGAACTGAGTTTCAATCAGTGATCGGGTCTTTATTGTACCTGATGCTCGGAACTTGCCTTGATATCGCCTTCACGGTGATAAAAATGTCACAATTCTTGGCTAATCCGAGTAAAGAACATCTCAATAAGGCACATTACATAATGCACTACCTAGTCGGTACTCAATCATATGAGCTTATCTATGATGGCCACAGCAAACAGGGCCTCCAAGCCTTTACTGATTCAGACTGGGCATCCAACATTGTGAAATGCAAGTCCACAATGGGTTACTTATACACACAAACTGGGACCCTAGGGGTCCTGAAATGAATGCCTACACTGACATTTTACTGGCAATAGCAGGATGCACTGGACTGGCCATCTCCACACCTGTGGAGGCAACCCCTCCTCACATCTCACCTCAGCAGAGGTTTGAAGACACTGTCATCAATCTCATGCTGATTCCTGCAGCCCTTGAGGCTGAAATTCACCACACAGTGGAAATGGAGCTCAGGGGTACATCTGATCATGTCCCCTTGACCATTGCCCTGCCTGGCCCAGCTTCTAAGGTCCCAGCTACCCGCTGGGCCATCAAGCCAGGTTCAGATGAGGAGGAGGCCTACTTGGTGGATATCTCATCCAAACTCTCATTACTCATGGTGTGGGATGGGCACATGGTGGGAGACATTGATGTGGTCATTCAGGTGATCTCAAAAGTGTTCTCTGATGCATAGACTGCTCACTCCAGGGAAAAACACCTTGGAAAACACTTGAAAGGGTAGTAGACCAAGGAGTGTAGCAAAAAGCTAGCTACCTACAGGGAGTCTCACCTGAAGATAGACTGGAATGAGTACCATTGCATCATGAAGGCAGCAAAATGCACTTTCTTTGAGGAACATATCAGGATGCTACTGTCAATAGGCATATCTGGGACCTTACATCCTGGGTACACCAGAGAACCTTCCCTCATTTTAGGCAATCTCCTTTCAGGGAGTTCCTTGCAATGAGCTTGGGGACTTATGGGAGGCCTTAGATGGGTTGTACAATGCTGCATCGAATCGAGCAGTAGATCTGTCCTTCTTCAGCAATCTCGACCCTCTCCCCTCCAGGGAGTGGATTTCTTTCTCTCTCCTAGAACTTCGGGAGGCTCTGGCAGCATGCACATCTGTGTCTATGCCTGGCCCTCACTATGTAACATGGTCTTTTCTCAAAGTGTGGCTTGCAACTCCTGTAAGGGCAATCTCAAAGCCTCACTTAGGAGTGAGCTAACAGAGGGGAATCCAAAGTTAATATTACACTACATAATACAGATACTCCAGGCATACCTAGCAGAGGGGAATCCAAAGAGAAAACTCTAAGGACCCATCTGTCGATGCCCAGTATATGTGATAGAGCCAAAAATCAAATAGTAAGCTAAAAATAGCAATAGGTGGAGATAGGCTGATAAAACTGCAGGATGACATCATCTTGATGGGTAAACATCCAGAAGGGATCCTGCCTCTAAGAATAGAATTGTCAACATGTACCAACATGGAAAAAGCTGAAATATAATCATAAAATAGGAAGAAAATCATAGAAAATCATAAAAAAGGCAGAATAGAGTGAAATAAAATATATATAAAATATGAGACAAATGCAGAAGATTGCCCAGATGCCTGGGGCACCCTCCTTTCCCCTTACATCTCCTGAGGTAGGGGCACTTATTGTCTGCATTGCTAACACATGCATGAATGCTGGCCATTGGCCTGCACACTTCAAGGAATCCCTGTCAGTCATCATACTGAAACCAGGGAAGCCCAACTACTCTACCCCCAAGTCATTCAGGCTGATCATGCTACTGAACACTCTGGGGAAACTCCTCAAAAAAATGTTAGCCAGGAGGTTGCAGTTTGACAGGGTTGCCCACAATGTCTTTGATCCCAATCAGTTCAGAGGTGTGGCCCAGTGTTCCACTGAGGATGCTGGGGTCTTTCTTACCCACCTTGTACATGCAAGATGGGCTAAGGGTCTCACTATGAGGATGGTCACTTTTGACATCACTCAATTCCTCCCCTCCCTGAACCACTTGGTACTACTAGGGGTCATTGAGTGCCTATAGTTCCCTCTATGTGTGGGGGGGTTCTTCAGGTCATACCAGGTGGGTTGTAAGATGACCTATGCTTGGGGCTCCTTCAGATCAGAGCAATATGCCACTGATGTGGGGGTGGAACAAAGCTCTGCTCTGTTTCCAGTCTTGTCAGTGCTCTATTTAGTGCCCATTATGAAACTGTTCAGCCAGCAAGAGGTCAGCCAGTAGGTCAATCTCATGTTGTACATGGATGATGGCACATTCATCACATGTGCACCCAGAGTGGAGGACAACCTCCTCACTTTGTCGAGGGCATATGGCTGGATGTTTCAGGCATTTCACTTTTCATGGGCAGCAAGGTTTACTCCTTTCCCCATCAACTTGGGTTTTGCCCTCTACACAAGGGCTACCCCCCTTCATCCCAAGTTACACTGGAGGTACCTGGGATTTTGTTTTGACTGCAAGCTCCTGTTCAAGGAGCATGCACACTTCTTCACTACCAGGTCCATCACTACTGTGAAGGCTATGGGGATGCTTGGCAACGTGGGGAGGGGTCTCACCCCTGACCAATGTAGGCTATTATATTGCACCTGCATCATCCTGTTAGGGCGACACCCATGGTTCTGCTAGCTGGACTGTGCAGGCTCTCCTACAAGAAGGCAGTGGGGTGCATGCGCATGATGGGGGGTTTGATGGTTTTGATGTGAGAGGTTATAAATAGATTAGTTGGCTGAATTAGGCATTTTGCACCAGTATTGTGGATGGAATACCTAAGAGAACTCAACTGAGGTCTCCTAGTATTTATTTTATGACTATATACTATGTTACATATATTGTACTATGTTGTTATGGATGTGGGCGCACATGCGCATACATATTGATGCATGTAAATAGAAAATGCCCATGCTGACAAATAATGCATGTATAGGTGTTTGGCAGCATATTTTGGTGAAATAAAATAAAATAAAATAAAAATAGTATTATGTAATAGGCATGTTAGGAGACTGTTTCCTAACATTACCCCCCTTTTAGGCCTCGACTTCCAGGTCAGAAAATATTGCATCTGTCCCCTCTGTGAAATTCTGGTAAGGCTAGAAATTTATCCCCTCATACACCATTCTAGCAAAGTGATGCAGAGCATTTGGATTATGTTTAAAGAATTGGATGATTGCTTTACGTGCTCACTTACAATTCTCCTTGGGTTCCCATGAATTATTTTTGTCGGTGTAGTTCCTCCACTTGATTAAGAACTCCAATTTATTTTGTTAAAGACAAGAGTCCAAAACCTCTTCCACAATATATTCTGGAGCACCTTCTACCATTATTGGAGACTGTGGAGTAGTTTGTTGACTGGGAATAGTGGGTGGGCGGTAAGGGCATAAACGAGAAATGTTAATTTCATGATCAATCTTGAATGATTGAGGTAATTTTAACACTACTGCATTGGGTAAAATTATTTTAGAAATTGGATATGGGCCAACTTGCTTCTCTGTAAGCTTTCTTGAAGGTCGTGGAATATTTAGATCCTTGGTACTTAGCCATACCAAGTCACTAACTTTGTACTCTGGAGCAACAGCTCAAGTACGATCTGCATGTCGCATTATATCATCACATGCTTTCATCAATGCTGCCTCTGCTTCCTCCTGCACCTTTCACATTTTTGACACAAAGTTCTCCATTGATTGTATCTTGACTTCCCTTCGAGGTTCTACTCCCATTCTAGGATGATAACCATAATTAGCAAAGAAGGGTGACATGCGAGTAGCTGAATGGAATTTATTATTGTGGGAAAATTCTGCAATTGCCAACCATTTGGGCCAGTCAGTTTGTCAGTGATTGACAAACATGCATAGGTACTGCTCCAACTCCTGATTCATTCTCTCTGTCTGCCCATTGGTTTGTGGGTGATATGCCATAGATAACTTGGTTTGAATTCCCAATATGTTATTTAACTCTCACATAAATGCAGAAGCAAATTGTGATCCATGATCGGAGATAACCATATCAGATAATCCACATAACTGTCATACCTAATTTAGATAGAGGTGTGCCAAGCCCAACGATGAGGTTTCTGCAGTAGTAGGAATGATATGGACTTCCTTTGTGAAGTGGTCACATACTACAAATATTGCGTCATATCCCTGAGCTTCAGGTAATCCAGTGATAAAGTCCACAGATATATTTTGCCATGGCGCTTTAGGTATAGGATTCGGCATTAATTTCCCTGCAGGCTTTTCTGGAAATTTCTTCCCCCTCATGCATGTGCCACACCCATCCACATACCCCAACACATACTTTGAAATTCTGGGCCACCAATAATTTCTCATTACCAACTCCAATGTCTTCCACCTTCCTGGATGTCCAGCAGCTGGCATGTTATGATGTAACGACATGATCTCCCTTTGTAAATCTTGATCCTTCAGTACATACACCTTTCCTCTGAACAACACTAACCCTTGTTCTTCAACCCATTCATCTCCTTTAATATTACCTTTCTTCTCTCCCCTCAAAGCTTTCACAGCTTCCACCACTTCATCATCCATCTCTGAACATTGCCTAATTTTAGACAACATTTCCATCTCTGAGCTATCCACCAATAAATGCCCTTGACACATAGCACAAATACGAAAGTATTCAGGTTTGAGTAGGGTAATATTTTTATTGTCCTCCTCCACTCCCCTTTTATGATCTGTACATCTGGATAATGCATCTGCTTTCCTCATCAAACTTCCCACTTTGTGTACCAAGTGAAAATTAAAGTGTGATAGGAATAATGCCCAACGTGCTTGTCAATGGTTAAGCTTTTTAGTGGACATGAAGTACTGCAGATTTTGATGGTCTGTCCAGATCTCGATCTGATGCATACATCCCTCCAAACAATGTCTCCATGCCTCCAATGCTCGTATTATTCCCAACATCTCTTTATCATGCACATCATAACTCCTCTCCACATCATTCAACCCTCGAGACAAATATGCACAAGGATGCCATTTGTCATCTTCACATAGCATTGATAATACTGCTCCAGTAGCAAAGTCTGATGCATCTAATTCCACTCATAAAGGGTGCATGAAATCTACTGGGACCAATATTGGCTCTTCCACAAACTTCCTCTTTAACTCCTCAAATGCTGTCTGCTGTTGTTCTCCCCATCTCCACACTACTCCCTTTTACATAAGATTGTGTAATGGTACAGCAATTTTGGAAAAATTGTGAACAAAGCAATGATAAAAATTGGCGAGTCCCAAGAAAGCCTGAACTTCCTTGATATGGGTAGGCATGGGCCAATCAACAATTGCCTGTACCTTGATAGGATCCATCTTGATTCCATCAGGACCAATCTTTAATCCCAAGAACTCGATCTCGCTTGCTCCAAATACACACTTCTCCAGTTTAACAAATAAATCATTCTCTGCTAATCTCTTCAACACCTCCTGTACTATCACCTCATGATTTTCTTCATCCTCCATGAATATCAAAATATCATCAATGAATATTATCACCATGCCTTTGTCTATTACATCCTTGAAAATGTTGTTCATCATATTTTGGAACATTGGGGGACTATTGGTCATTCCAAAAAACATGACTAATGGCTTGAAGGATCCTGGACCTGTGGCAAATGCTGCCTTCCACTCATCTCCTTTCTTTATTTGTACATTGTTGTACCCCCAGCATAAATCCAATTTTGTAAAGACCTTGGCATTTCCCACCTTGTCAATTATCTCTGAAATCAACAGCAAAGGGTATGCATTCTTCACTGTCCACTCATTCAAATATCTATAATCTGTACACATCCTCTTCCTCTGATCTTTTTTTGGTACAAAGAATACTGGTGATGTCTGTGGTGATTTCGAAGGTCGTATGCATCCCTTGTGCAACTGTTCATTAAGGAATGCATTCACTTCTTCTTGTTCCTTTGGAGATAACAGATAGACATTTGACTTCTTCAGCACAAATCCCAGCTTCATCTCAATATTATGATCCCATGGCTTTTGCACTGGCATCCGCTCTGATTCCTTCTTCTGAAAAACTGACAAATATTTATGGCAGGCTTTTGGCACCCACTCCTCCACTGGTTTCTCCACTTTCTCCACATTTTTATCCCATGACTGTCCTCCACGAATTTCCCTAAAGGTCTGCTTCTGTTCTTCCTTACTGGTCATGACTGGAACTTCCCCATTTGGCATATCCTCATCCTCCACTTCCTCCATCATAACAGAATACTTCCTCAGATGTTCTTTCTCTTTCTTTTCCTTCTTCTCCTTTCTTACTTTTCTCCCATACACATTACATTCTTTAGGACAATGAGTCATGTGTACCTCTCCAGTTTTCCAATCAATTTCCAGGTTATGTTTTTGTAACCACGGACATCCAATTATCAGATTGGTTTTCCCAAGGTCACACACCTCAAATATGGCTCACTCCTGCTGATCCTGATACATCAATATCATCATCACTTCCTGCTTAATGGTTCCTCCATGATTGATCATACCGTCAATATTGTACACCATTATAGGTTGTGGCAGTTTATGCATGCAAATACCATTTCCAGTAATTAGGAATCAATTAATAAATAATCTGGTGATGTGTTCAGTTGGTACTCAGTGCAGAGTCTCAACGGAAGGGGTGAACACTTAACCTACAACTGCAGGTGTGCTTGGGGTGAGGGGGGAGTTCGCTTAGAGGGCCTCGGATCATCCTTCAGGGTGCAAAGACTATGGGGAGGCTGGTATGGCGGTTTTCAATGTGCACACTAGCTGTGTATGCTAAAGGGGAGATATGCACAGTGGTGGGAAAGTGCACAACACAAAGGGGCAAAAATGCACAGTGCGGAAAAACGCACAATGGGAGTGCAAAAGTGTGCAACAACGAGGGTAATGAAGACGAGAGGTGTAGTGGGATGGAGACAACACTGGGGTGTGCTGTGTAGGTGGTGCATAGGTTGGGGACACAAACAGGGTGGAAGCACAAGGGGCAGAAAAAGGCGCAAATGGTGCGCAAAATGCAGCTATACAAATAAGTGCACAAACAGTGCACAAACACAACTATACAAAGGGTGCACTGTATGAGTGCTCAAACAAGGATGAAGGGATGCAATGCAGGGACGAAACACAATGATATGATGAGGGGATGCAAATGATATGCAAATGCAGCTATAGGAAGGGCGCACTACAAAGGTGCACAGACTGGACGCTGGTGCACAGACTACAGTGACTCACAAAACTGAGTCAATGTTTTGCACTTTTTAATTTATTGTTGAATAACTTCCCATAAACAACAAAACCAAACAAGGTATTGGTGTACCGAATAACATACATGATCAGGGCTACCAAACAAACAAAGAAATATGTAATTTTAATTATCCCTCATGGAGATATGATCATTTTAATTCAGGGACTCATTGACTCAGTTTTGTGAGGTGGTATCAATATTATGATAAATTGTAATTCTAGTGTTTTGTATGACCTCCCTTGGCCTTAATAACTGCTCCCAACCTTCTAGGCATGCTTTTAATCAAATTCTGACACACCTCTGATGGAATATTATTCCACTCTTCCACTACTCTTTCCCATAACTCCCAAATTCCTTTTGGTGCTGTTGGATACTTGTCTAACTGGTTCTTGAGGTGAACCCATTGATGTTCAATAGGGCTGAGGTCTGGAGATTGGGCAGGCCAATCCAGAAGAGTAATATTGCTGTTCTCCATCCATTTCTTGGCCTTTTTTGAGGTATGCTTGGGGTCATTGTCTTGTTGAAAAATCACCTCTTCTCCAGAAATTCCACTCTCCTCCAAGCTAGGCAGCATATGGTCCTTCAAAATGGACACATACTGGTCAGCATTTATCCTCCCCTCAACCTCTGCAAGATACCCAACTCCATTCCATCCCATACACCCCCATACCATGATGTTTCCTCCCCCAAATTTGACAGTTCCCTGCACCTCTCTCTCAATCAGCCCCTCTCCCTTCTGTTTCCAGACCCACTCTCTCTCATCTGACCCAAACCTATTGATTTTAGTCTCATCTGACCAAATAACCCTCCTCCAGTCTTCCACAGTCCACTCTCTATACTTCTGAGCAAAAGCCAATCTTGCTTTCCTGTGCCTTATACTAAGCAAGGGCCTTTTCTTCTTCACCACAGCCTTGAATGAGTTTTTTCTGAGAACTCTTCTGACTGTTTCTGAGGAGACTGGAGTGGGGATGATGCTGTTGATGTAATGGGTGGCCTGAACAGCATTTGCAGCCTTGCCAGTGGTGATTTGGGTAAGGATGGCTCTCTGAGAGGTAGATGAGAGCTTAGAAGGACAACCACCAGAGGGGGAATCCAGGTTTGGATGGAGAGCCCTGAGTGTTCTGGATATACTAGACTGGCTGAGGTTGAGTTTAGAGGCAATATTGTGGATAGAATAATGATTGGAGGCCAGGGAAAGAATGTTTTCCTTCTGAGCAGAGGAGATGGGATGCATTGGAGAATATTGAAGTATGAAGAATGCTAGTCCTAATTAAATACTATAATTTAAGGTCCCATCAAGGGTCACATCACCTTAGAAACCATCTGTCAAGATTTTGACATTATACAGTTGGTGGAGCATCAGATTCTAATATTTCTGACTACCCCTCACAAAACTGAGTCAATGAGTCCCTGAATTAAAATAATCATATCTCCATGAGGGATGATTAAAATTACATAATTCTTTGTTTGTTTGGTAGCCCTGATCATGTATGTTATTTGGTACACCAATACCTTGTTTGGTTTTTTGTTTATGGGAAGCTATTCAACAATGAATCAAAAAGTCCAAAACATTGACTCAGTTTTGTGAGTCACTGTATGTGCAATGCTGACTGAGCTATGAACTATGAGGGGAGGGGAAGATCCTCTGGATTCTCTATCTGTCTGCCTACTATGTACAAATGGCTTATGTGATAAAAATGGTAAAATAAAGTGTAAAAATAGAAAGCGCCATGCGCTACCCACAAGCGCATCCATTCGCCCATCTAAACCCAACTGCACTATGCCACTGCCTCAGCCAATAAGATTTGTGCACCTATAGCCCACTACCCAACTGCTCTGGTGTGATGTGCTATTTTTGGTGTGCTCTAGGTCTCGTGCGCTCTTCCCAATTAATCCACTTCGGTGTTATGTGTCGCATGCTGCGCCTTAGTAATAATGGCATGATTGACCTGTGCCAGTTACCAGATAAGGCGATGCCGATTGGAAATGCAGAAGAACTATAAGGAGATGCTGTGAAAGGCCAAATACTGCCAAAGCACCAGGATTACATGAAGGCACCCAAGGTGCACAGTCTAATGCCAAATAGGTGCAAAGTGCCCCAATTATGTGAGAATGCACAGTTCGCTCATGTCAGAATCATGGTGTGCCTCGAATAAATGTGCCAGTAAGATGGGAGCTGCACAATGCACAGCACACTGGTGTGGTGGATTGTTGTGTGTGTGATAAGGATTGTGCAATGAGTGCACAGCAGGGAATGTGAGTTGCAGGTAAAGCATAAAAGGAGTGCGCAAAGGTGCATTGAGTGCACAATAAATGTGGAAGGCAGATAAGGAGTGTGGGGGGGGGACACACGGAGGCGGTTTGAAGCATAACAGGGCGCCTTTAGAGCACACGACAGCAGGCAGCTATGGGGGAACCAAAAGTGCAGTAGAAATGCAAAAGGTGCACAAAGGTGCACCTAAATGGTCAAAGGTGCATGAAAGCGCATGGAAGCCCACTGGAGTGCATAGGAGTACAATGGAGTGCACTGGAGTGCATAGGAGCACAATGGAGCGCACTGGAGTGCATAGGAGTGCAATGGAGTGCACTGGAGTGCACAGGAGCACATGAAGGTGCACAAAAGCGCACTGTGCAAAGTGAGTAGAAGATGTCCAAGCAGTGTGCACAATCATGAAAAATGGTGTAGTACGAGGGCAGGGTGATAGGGAGCTGTATCATCTCCTCCCAACTGAAATATTGACTGTCCCCAGGCAGCATCCTTGTCGGCTATTGAAGTGCGAAGCATGAATGCCAAGAAAGTGGGTGAGTGGTAGAAGTGAATGTTTGGGATATTTGAAGAGGCCAAGTAAAGTGCACAAAAATGTGCAAAGCAAAGTGTGCAAGCACAAATGAAATGCGGAAAAATTGTCCAACCATCACTCTCCTCCTCTCAACTGGAATTTTGACTCTGTCCAAACAGTGAAAGTATGAGAGATAAAAGGCAGTGCACGCCATATGACAAATTGTATAAAAGGTGAAGGGTCCATAGCGGTGCACATGGAGCACTAATTGTGCGCCTCATCGGTGCTTTCTTCATCCTCAGTGCTATCTCCTTGCACTTCTTCTTCGTCAACTGCTTCTTCATCTTCTGTGTCTACTACTATGGACTCTTCCATCTCCCTCAACCGCATTGTAGTGATATCGAGTGCTATGTCAGGAAGCACAATGGACTTGCACGCATGGTACGGCAGTAGGCGGAACGTGGCTACTGGCCTGTCAAATACCGTCCCATTGAGCTCACATTTTGCGGTTAAGGCTCTTCTTGATTGCTGTGTTGCGCATAAGGACTAAATTGCCATGCTGGAAGTCAAAACTGCAGATGGTTTTTGAGTGCGCTTTCTCAAAATGGAGCACTGCTTTGCGCCTTTCTGCATAGATGCAGGAATGGATGCACGCTAAGTCTTCTGGATGCTTTTGCAATGTGCACACGCACCGTGCAATCAAGTCTGTAGTGGAGAGTATAGAATCTGGGGGTGGGTTAAGGTATGTCACTTCAATGATATCAAGAGGGATTAGAGGCTGCGTGCCTGTTACAATGAAGTATGGCGAGACACCAAGGCACTTCCAAACTGTGATGCGCTCCACCCAAAAGACTGAGTACAGTGCACTGAACCACTTTGATTCTACTCCATCTGCAGCTTTGATAAGTGCTTGATGCACATCGAAATGTGTGTGCTCAACAATTCCATTAGTGCATGAGTTATAGCCAGATATGCGGATGTGATTGATATGGTAGCACTTACTGAGATAGGCTAGTGCTTTGATGAATGGCTTGCCGTAATCAGTAACTATCTCACACAATGCACCACATCTGCAGATGAGGTCTTGAAACATCCAATCGCCAAGTGCGCTCGCATTTTCTTTAGGGAGCCCGTGGAATTCTGGCCAAGTCACAAGTGAGCAATGCCCTTGGACAATATAGCGCCGCCCTGCTGATACTGGTAAGTGCATTGTATCAATATAAACTTTACTGAAGAGAGGTGCAGGCATTGCGACAACTGGCGGTATTAGAACCTTCTGTGTTTGCTGGATCTGGCAAATATGACAAGTGCGCATGAACCAAATGATGTCATCCATAATTACCAAAAGTGCTCGAGCAATGCAGAGCATGTTGCGTAAAAGTGCTTGTGTCCAATATTGGTAAGCATCTAGACTGCCAAATAACAAGCTGGTGAGTGCCATGTGCATTGCGCTTCCATAGGCACATCTTGTCTTTGAAAAATGCACTCACATAGTGCACGACTGCGCTGTACTCGGAATCTGTCAAGTCGCTAGGGCACGTTAGAGTATCCATCCAAATCCACACCAAATCTAACTTCTCATCCTCTGCATCTGTGGTTGCGCTCCTTGGAACTTGGCTATAGTCATTGTCATAAATAAGCGCACTATTGCGCACATTTTGTGCATTTTGCACGTTTGCACTTGGCTCTGGCTGCATTAGCATGAGTGCTTGCGCATCAAAGGACTGTGAAATGGGACATATTACATGCATAAAGCCATGTAGCACATCAATCCAATCCTCAAACTCTTCATCCTCTTCTCCTTCTAAGTCCTCTGGCTGCTTTGGCTGACACGAAAGCCCATCTGGACTGTGCACCGCTCCCCTAACATGTACAAGTGTAAAGTGGAATGTAAGGATTGAGACGATCCACCAGTTAATGCTAGCAGATGGTTGGATATCGGGGTTTTGTAGCATGCCCTTGATATAACGTGCATCAGTCTCCACAATTAAGTTGCACACACCTATAATATAAAGGCGCAAACTGTGCAGCGCACAGTAAAGCCCATAGATCTCTAGCTTCAGTTGTGAAAAGCATGCTTCTCTGTTGTTGAGTGTAATCAAGCTGAACCAATTGTAATTGTGCATTTTTGCATCTGTGCCCTTTTGCTGGCAAAGGTAAAAGCCAACCGCTATCTGGGAAGTGTTGACCACAAGGATAATGGTGAGTTCTGAGGAATAATCGATTGGTTGTAGTACAGGACACTCTAGTACCACTTGCTTGATGTCGTTTTGCGCTGCTATCTGCTCTGGTCCCCATTCAAATGGAGCATCCTTGCACATAAGCCTTGTGAGCGCATTAACGTGGTGCGCATAATTGTGGATATAAATGCGCATTAAACTGACTATTCCCAAGAATGCACGCACTTCCGAAAGTGTGTGGCATGTGCCCCAATTGTGGATAACATCTACCTTGTTGCATTCGGGTTTTCTACCTTCTGGTGTGCAGTAATGGCCAAGGATGACAAAGTTCTCAGTGCACAGTATGCATTTCATCCCAGAGAAAGTGCCACTACTATATCTCATGTGCTGCACAATGCGGTTCATGTTCTGGAAGTGCTCCCACACAAAGCGCCTTATGCCAGGGTTCGCAGTGAGTGCTTCACATGAGCCATCCAGTAAAATGTAGCACTTTGAAGGCCTCTTGACTGGAATGTCGTTGATGTAGGGAACAGTGTAATCTGGAATCTCTGGCTGCAGAATATAGCACACATCATCGTGGAAGATTGGTACTGAGTTTGTCCAACCCATTGGCAATGTAACGAGGCGCATTGCACCATAAGGTGTCTGGAATGTTGTAGGGTCGCGCGACAATTCTTTGATTAAGTGCTCGTCATATCCCACATATAGATCAAGGACAGTGCCACATGCACGCCCTGCAAACTGCTCTGTGAGGTGCTCAGGTGTAGGGGTGATGCCGGAGTGTTTAATGGTAATGTGATTAAGTGGCTCGAGGCTATGTACGATGTGCAGCACTTTTCCATCTTTCTTGAGTGTGCAGAACCAGTGCGATCTATATGCTGAATTTGAGTGCTTATAAACGCCTGAGTCTATCTTCTTCTGGATAATAGCGCAAACTTTGTTGTATATGCCTGGTGGAATGGGGATGTTGTTGGATTGTGTTGGTGATTATGTAATATGGAGGCTTTGCTCCTTAACAGACAAACTGGATGCAGTTAATCCCCCCCTGCTGTAATATTGACAGTGGTCAAGTGGTGGTTACATCAATAGTGTCTGGTTCATATCACATTGCTGTATTGAACCTAGTAAGACCTGATAGCTCAGTTGGTAGAGCATCTGGTATATGTCCAGTTGGTCCTGGGTTCAATCCCCAGTCTGGTCATCTTTCTGTCTTAACAGATGTTGCACTCTATTTAAGGGTGTGCAGAATAACTGGGATTTCTACTGGGGGGAAGAATGCGGTCTTAAAGCTGCCGCGCTTCTCATCGCTCCATGCAAAGGCTTCATTCTGCAAAGACATCAAGTGGTGCAAAACCCTCATCTCCTCTGGTAATAAGAAATCGGTGTGGCACTTTTGGAGCGCTTGCATGCGCTCTTCAGTATAGTGCCTGGTCAGGGTAAATGGTGGCAGGTTTGGTAAAAGCATAGGAAGTGCCGCTAGCAGATCGCCTATAATGTTGTGCTCGATGCAGAATTCATTTGGGATGGGCACAATAACTGGTTTGACTTTTCTAGCAACTGGTTTATACTTCTTCTTGGTTACTATGCCCTTTTGTGGGGCACACACCACTAAATCGATAAAAGTTGCACGCATGTGCGCTTTTCAGAAATGTGGCTGGAATAAGCGCCACAGGGTCAATTGAATTTAAGAGTGCCTGCACATGACTGTTGGTACACTGGGATAGGTAGAGTTGAGAGATAATAGAGGTCGAAGGAACGGAAGTGGAAAATGGAATAAGTGCAAACACAGAAATGTCACAAGATTGGGTATTAGAGTTGAATGTTATGATAGTGGCGGCTTCTCCCTGGTCTGCCATCAATTCCTCGAAGCCTGGCAAAAATTTCTTTGTGGGTTATGCTGAATAGCAAAGTGTGGTGTTGCTGGAGCTGGTAAGAAGTGGTGCGGTTTTCCTCTAGGCTTTGTTGGAATGGTGGAGATGGCGCCTGTGTTCGGATCGCAGATTGTAATCGTTTGCACCTTGTTCACAAAGTTGCGCATGATGGAGCGCATTAACACATCAAAAGGGTGCCCTAACAGAATATCATAAGCAGGTGAATGGATAACGTGAACTTGCACATAGACAATGATGTCCCCAAAGCACATGGAAATGTTGCACGCAAGCCCAAGCAACTCATCTACCTCTCCATTGGCCGATTGCATGTATAAATGAATGCATGGGTCATACTGAAGCTTAAGACGATGGCAGACCCCTTCTGACATTGCGATAATTTGCGAACCCAGATCTAAGATAGCTTCAAAGTATTCTTGGTTGTCGATCAATAAATCAATGGAACAAAGCACATGTGACTCCTTTGCAACCTTCAAAATGTCCGGGTTTTCAATTTCGCCTGGCTGGAGATGGGTGAGGTACTGTTCAAATGGATCCTGCAAAACAATAGGAAGCGGTGCTGCAATTGCCACGCTAACTGGAGGTGTCGCATTAAGCACTTTATTTTCTGCAAAAGGTGCGCGCACATCGCAGTGCACAAATGGCATAATGCTCGCAAGGTTGGTAGCTACCACTTCTGTGCTGGTAGCTGCAATGTGCTTTGGGGTAACTTGTTCTCTATGGCACTGTCTGAGATCAGGTGAAAGGGATAGGAGCTCTTCATGCGAAACCATAACAGAGGGCACCTTCATGGCACACACATATACATCATCAACAATCTGCAGGTTCTGGATGGGAACGATAGTGCAGTATGATGGCTCTTTGCCTTTGGAAGTGTTAGCTGGTATGTCTGGTTTATCTGCTGCTGCGGGCACAAAATGCGCTTCAGGAATGTTGGAATATGGATGTATGGGCATCTCATCGGGTGCTTCAGTTGCACTCACAGCGGGTTGCAAGGCTGGGGACTCGATACTGTTGGTGGGTGCAAT
Source organism: Tricholoma bakamatsutake (assembly GCA_029959215.1). NCBI lineage: Eukaryota > Fungi > Basidiomycota > Agaricomycetes > Agaricales > Tricholomataceae > Tricholoma > Tricholoma bakamatsutake. Next base: position 5,670,224 of record CP114868.1, on the reverse strand, counting down.
GTCTGTGGTTGTAGAATGTGCGCTCTCTTGATTGGATGTATTGTGCAGTGCGCGCCACAGAATTTCGATGCCATTGAAGACTTGCCTCTTCCGAAGCGCCATCAACTCCCGCTCGAGCACATTGATGCACTCTTCCTTCATTAGTTGCACATTTGGTGCACTTTGCATATAATCTGCTGCAGGTGCTGAAGCAGCAATGTACGTTGATGATACTCAACCCAGAAACCCAAACAAAACCTACTAAATGGCTTCGGATGGTATAACACAAGTCAGAGGAAGGGTGCAAGGTGGTACTAAATATCACTGCTGAGACCAAAACGATCAATGTGTTTAGCAATGCAAAATAATAAGGGATGGTGCGAATAGTCTTTATAAGCATACGAATATGTCCAAAAGAGTTCGAAAAAGGTTTGAAGGCATACAAAATAGTTCAAATAAGTTTGAAGAAGTGCAAAATAGTTCGAATAAGTTCGAAGAGGTTCAATGTATATCGAGGAACAAGTTTAGCGAATGTGAGGTGTTTGTCGAATAATGATAAGTGATGGGCAATAAAATGTGGGGCAAATATGATAGTTTCGAAGAAGTTCGTGATATTTCACAGAACTTAGAGATGGGACATAAAGATAGGACTAAAGAGAACGATTCTTAAATCTGACGATAGCAAGAGGGTAACTTGTGCTGTTCCCCATTGATCTGTTGTTTCATTTTAACTAATACAAGTCTATATACAATTTGAAGAAATAGTACTAAAAAGGAAATAATAACAATTGTAGAACATGAGGCAATGTGCACAGCAAATAAAGGTATTGTAAAACATGAAACAAAATGAAAGATGATAATAAATGAAATGTACATTGTCCAAGTATAGTAAAAGTTCTTGTTCTATTGCTTTAATATATCAATAAAACACAAAAACACACTTATTGCATTCTAACTCTGTTGTAGTCTCTCCTCGTGTCTGGTAGTGCTCGATATGTGGCGAGTTGGCTTGTTCCAGATGTGCAACATGTATCAAAATTGTTTGAGGACAACTATATGGCAGCCGAAGTCGTTCGAAGTACTGCAAAGTCGTTCAAAGTACTGCAAAGTCGTTTGAAGTACTGCGAAGTTGTTTGAAGTGTTGCAAAATGGTTCGAAGTCATTTGAAATAGTGCAAAATAAGTTGAAAATAGTTCGGAGTCGATTTCATAATGTTTGTAGTGGTTCGGAGTGCATGTTGTAATGTTTTCATACAAGTGGGATCCTTTTCCAGACCTTAAAGTGCACAGTGGACCTATCAATGTCGACTGTAAAGGTGCTGCTGGAGCTGGATGAGGCGCTATATTGTAGATGAGCTGCGAATTGGTATTAGATGAAAGTCGACCAGTGGCAATCTGCCCTGGGTTGCACTTATGCCATTCCTTGATGCGCTCACCCAAGAAGGTGCCTGGAATAGAACGCGGCACGAATGCGCCACCTGGGAGTATGATGCGCCCTTCCACATTTTGCCTACACTTTCCTTCACTAATAAGGTGCTCAATTTGGGTGCACTCAAAGATATAATGCCCTGTCTGACCACAACCATTGCAATTGTTATTGTTCGAGCGAGGTGCACCATTTCCGCCATCTCTGCACAATGTGCTCAATGCGGTAACTATTGTCTGTGTCATGCACTCGAATAGGACTGAGATGTCTTCTGCTTTGACTGTGGGTGCGCTAGGTTGTGGCTGGGAAATGGGCATGCTGGGTGCTGAGTAGGGCGCATACATATCGGGGTTTTGCACTGTGAGCCCAGTAAGTGGCTGGAAATAGCGCGCTGGGCCCTCAAAGATAAAGTCGATCACATTGCATATTGCATCTAATGAGTATGGCACATTTGCAGGCTGATTCAGTACTGCAATTGCAAGGCGGCTCAAAATGCGCTCGAGCTGGTCTGGTCGAAACACCCTAATGAACATGCGGCTTTGGTCGTAGCATGCCAATATGCCGTGCACAACTAAGTATTTGCTAATGTTCAAAAATGCGCAGTAATAACATGCAATTTCTTCTGCAGTTACAAGGCCAATGTGTGCGGTCTCACCAATAAGCTTGTCCAGGTCACTAATACTCCATTTACTGCCATCCCTGGAGCCAGGATAAAGCTTTAGGACAGCGTCTTTGAATGTGCCATAGTTGTGCATCGCGCTATACTCCGGGAGCAGTTTCCAAGTGTCTGCAGTGTTGCTGTCCAAGTAGTGCACAGTGTGGAACTTCTTATCGGTCTCGTCAGTGATGTTACAATTGCAGAGGAGTTGTGCAAGCTCCTCAAAGTACTTCTGGAGTTCGCGTGGTTTTGCGGGGTCAAAACGCAGTGCATTTTGGTTGGATGTGGATGGCATATGCATGGTAGCCATAGTAGGTGGAATAAGGTGTGTAGAGTTAAGATCTGATAAAAGCGCAGCAAAATGCAAAGGCAGAGAAGGATGCGGTGATGTGGATGGAGTTAAGGTAGATAGGGATGATTCAGGTGAAGGTGGAGGTAAAGACAGCGCGGACGAGTGATGTGTGTTGTTTAGGAAGAGTAATTTGAATACTGGTATTTCCCCAAGCTGGAGCACAGTTGCTAACAGCTCAGAATGGAGAGTGCAGAGGTGGTTAATGTTGAAGCGAAGGGCGAGCCAATAGAGGTTTAAAATATGGTCTGATAAACAGAAACCCCTCGCGGTGGGCTCCAGAAATGATGCATTCAGTTGGTACTCAGTGCAGAGTCTCAACAGAAGGGGTGAACACTTAACCTACAACTGCAGGTGTGCTTGGGGTGAGGGGGGAGTTCGCTTAGAGGGCCTCGGATCATCCTTCAGGGTGCAAAGACTAAGGGGAGGCTGGTATGGCAGTTTTCAATGTGCACACTAGCTGTGTATGCTAAAGGGGAGATATGCGCAGTGGTGGGAAAGTGCACAATGCAAAGGGGCAAAAACGCGCAGTGCAGAAAAACACACAATGGGAGTGCAAAAGTGCACAACAATGAGGGTGATGAAGACAAGAGTGGGATGGAGACAACACTAGAGTGTGCTGTGTAGGTGGTGTGTAGGTTGGGGACACAAACAGGGTGGAAGCGCAAGGGGCAGAAAAAGGTGCAAACAGTGTACAAAATGCAGCTATGCAAATAAGTGCACAAATAGTGCACAAACATGGCTATATGAAGGGCACACTGTATGAGTGCTCGAACGAGGACAAAGGGATGCAATGCAGGGATGAAACACAACGATACGATGAGGGGATGCAAACAATATGCAAACGCAGCTATACGAAGGGCACACTACAAAGGCGCATGGACTGGACACTGGTGCACAGACTACATGTGATGCTGACTGAGCTATGAACTATGAGGGGAGGGGAAGATTCTCTGGATTCTCTATCTGTCTGCCTACTATGTACAAATGGCTTATGTGATAAAAATGGTAAAATAAAGTGTAAAAATAGAAAGTGCCATGCGCTACCCACAAGCGCATCCATTCGCCCATCTAAGCCTGACTGCACTATGCTGCTGCCTCAGCCAATAAGATTTGCGCACCTATAGCCCACTACCCAACTGTTCCAGTGTGATGCACTATTTTTGGTGCACTCTAGGTCTCATGTGCTCTTCCCAATTAATCCACTTTGGTGTTATTTGTCATGTGCTGCGCCTTAGTAATAATGGTGTGATTGACCTGTGCCAGTTACCAGATAAGGTGATACCGATTGGAAATGCAGAAGAACTATAAGGAGATGCTGTGAAAGGCCAAATACTGCCAAAGCGCCAGGATTACATGAAGGCACCCAAGGTGCACAGTCTAATGCCAAATAGGTGCAAAGTGCCCCAATTATGTGAGAATGTGCAGTTTGCTCGTGTCAGAATCATAGTGTGCCTCAAATAAATGCACCAGTAAGATGGGAGCTGTGATGCACAGTGCACCGGTGCAGTGGATTGTTGTGTGTGTGATAGGGATTGTGCAATGAGTGCGCAGCAGGGAATGTGAGTTGCAGGTAAAGCATAAAAGGAGTATGCAAGGGTGCATCGAGCACGCAATAAATGTGGAAGGCAGATAAGGAGTGTGGGGGGGGGATGCATGGAGGTCCTTTGAAGCATAACAGGGCGCCTTTAGGGCACACGACAGCAGGCAGCTATGGGGGAACCAAAAGCACAGTAGAAATGCAAAATGTGCACAAAGGTGCACCTAAATGGTCAAAGGTGCACGAAAGTGCATGGAAGTGCACAGAGGCGCACTGGAGCGCATAGGAGCACAATGGAGTGCAATGGAGCGCAATGGAGCACACGGGAGCGCAATGGAGCACACAGGAGTGCAATGGAGCACACAGGAGTGCAATGGAGCACATGGGAGCGCAATGGAGCACACGGGAGCACAATGGAGCACACGGGAGCGCAATGGAGCACACGGGAGCGCAATGGAGCACACGGGAGCGCAATGGAGCACACAGGAGCGCAATGGAGCACACGGGAGCGCAATGGAGCACACGGGAGTGCACTGGAGTGCATTAGGAGCGCACTGGAAGCGCATGAAGGCGCACAAAAGCGCGTTGTGCAAAGTGAGTAGAAGATGTCCAAGCAGTGTGCACAATCATGAAAAATGGTGTAGTACGAGTGCAGGGTGATAGGGAGCTGTATCACCGGTAGTACCACTGTCAAGCAATGCCTCCACATTAATTGCTGCATGCGTGTCCACTGTCTTCAACCCTACTATCAAGCTGATTTCAGGTTCTATCCATGCTGAGCAAATAAAAAATTTAGGGGTCTTCGGAAATAAGGCTCAGCATTTTTCTTTGTTGCATAAATGATGATGGTCATACTCTTCAATTTCTCTTTTGGGTTCACTCTGGGTTTCCTTGGATACTAATACATTATATTGATTCTGGGTCACCAATAAGTACAGGTTCTCCTTATATACATAATAGTAAGGATGTCACATGACTCAGGAATGTGTTTACCACATGTATGCGCAGTAAGTGCAGTAACATGTGTGTGCTGCATGCATTGCCTTATGTATGCAGCATGTATCAGGATTTAATTTCAACACCCTGCCTCAAACTGTACAGTGCTCTAAGCAGCTAAGTTTGAATCTCAAAAGTAATTCTGAGAGAGTCTCTAAATTTCCTGAATAAGACAGCGCCAAGGTTCTTTGTGAACATGTCAGCTGGATTATCACTTCCAGGAATGAAAACGACCATGACTTTGTCATTTTCTATGCATTCACGCATATAGTGGTAGTGAATGTCTATATGTTTGGTCCTTCTTTCCTGAACTGGATTTGATCCGATAAAGATGGATTCCTGATTATCAGTGCAGATTGGTACGTGCTTCAGTACATATCCAAGTTCCTAAAATAAGGACTCTATCCACACTATCTGTCGACAAGTGTCGGAGAGAGCCATATATTTGGCTTCTGTGGATGACAGTGCTACAGTTTTTTGTAAACAGGACTGCCAGCACACAATGCCACTCGCTAGAGTAGCAAAGTAACCCATTGTAGATCAGCATTTGACAGTGTCAGCTGCCCAATCAGAATTTGTGAAGGCCTGTAGCCCCTTGGACTTCTCACCATCATAGACAATGTTATATTTCTGGGTTCCCACCAGATAGTGCATGATATACATCACTTTGTCTAGATGTTCTTGGCTAGGATTAGCCAAGAATTGCAACATCTTGATTACTGCATAAGCGATATCAGGTCGTGTTCCGAGCATCAGATACAATAAAGATCCAATCACAGACTGATATTTTGATCTAAGCATCGCGTTGGACATTGCTGTGTTTTCCGATGGTCTGTAACCAGTCGGGAGTGGAGTGAGGGTCACTTTGGCATTTGTCATCTCGAATCTCTCAAGCACTTTGGCGAGATATTCAGTTTGATCGAGTTTGACTTTGCTTGCAGTCTGGGTGATGCACATGCCTAAGAATTCTGTGACTTTTTCAGTACTATGGCACTCCCAATGCTTTAGACAAGCATTTTTCTTTTTATCCACAAGTTTCTTGTTCTTCCCCATGAACAAGCCATCATCAACATAGACAAATGCAATAACAATGCTGCCTGTCTTAGGATCCTTGTGTATGAAAATGCCGGCATCGGAGCTGGCGTGCATGAACCCAATGGTGCGCATAAATGCCTCTAGCTCTTTCCACCATGCAAGTGAGGCTTGTTTAAGGCCATACAATGCTCGGCATAAGTGCAATACTTTGCGCTCTTTTCCATCGAGTCTGAAACCCTCGGGTTGATCCATATAGATCTCCTCATCTAGTTTGCCATATAAAAATGCGGTTTTTACATCTAGGCTGGTCATATACATGCCCTCTAGAGATGCAAGTGCAAACATGAGGCGTATGGTCTCGTAGCGGACTACCGGTGAGAAAATCTCATCAAAGTCAATGCCTTTGACTTGTGAAAAGCCTTTGGCCACGAGTCTGGCTCATTTTCTTCCATCCGATTTTATGGAGAAAACCCATCTATTTTTGATCATTTTTCGATCATGTGGAAGATCGACGATGTCATAGACTTGTCACTTACGAAGAGCCTCTAATTCTTCATGACAAGCTTCTTTCCACTCATGTTGCTGCTGCCGAGGTAGGCATGCAATATCGCAAAATTGGTTTGGAACTTGGCTGATTTCGCTCGATGGTTTGACTGCTTTTGACAACAGCCAGCGAATAAGCTTATCTCCTCCTTCCTTGGTTATCTTTTTAATATAACCTGCTTTGTCCAGTTCCCCCATTGGGTAATCATGTTCTTGATCATTGGAATCGGGCACACTCTCGTGGGGTGCTGAACTCGGTCCAGCAACCAGTTCTTTCTGTTGAAATTGTGGTCGTGTTCGGTTATGATCCGAATCTTGACCTACAGATCTCTTCCAATATTGATCACATGCAATGTCTCTCTCTATGTCAGAGGGGAGTCACTTCTCTCCATAGGTATTGCCAGGATGGTTTGGAATGTTCCTCTGCCTGCCTGATCAATGGGGCAATTGCTGCCATTCCTGTTGATCATCACATCTTAGACGAAAGTCCTCAGTGGTTACTGGAGGCGGCGGAGGAGGAGCATCTGTCACATCGTCATGCACCTTTTGCTCACTTGGTACATCATCATCATCATTTTCTGATGATGGAGGAAGGGGCGGATCTTGTGGCGGTATAGAATCATCGCCATCGGTTCAAGATGAGTGGTCATCATCTTCTGGTTCTGGAGGTGGAAAATCACCAAGGTCCATATTGGCAGGAGTTTTAGCTCTGGGACAGCATGGGAACAATGTTTCATCAAATAGTGCCGTAGCACCAATGAATATTGTGCCACTAGGTCGCATGAAACAGTATGCTTTAATGCCATCTTCTAATCCAAGGTACATCATCAACTCTGATCGAGGAGCCAATGTGTTTGGACGCTTCTTCTTGGGTAGGTAGATGTAAGCACCACAACCGAAAACCTTCAGATTGTTTAGATCTGGGCGGACCTTTGTCAGGTCCTCAACCGGTGTCAGCCATTTCAGGCACCTTATCAGGGTTCAGTTGTATAGGTGTGTTGCATGTTCAATGCAAAATTCCCACCATGATTGTGGTAGACATGTGGTAAATCGCAGGGTTTGCGACTTTTCCATTATTGTCCTTATGGCACGCTCTGCGCGCCCATTCTGTTGGTGAATGTGGGGTGCAGACATCTCTATTTTGATGCCAAAGTCCTTGAGCACATTTTGTAGCTCACGATCTTTGAACTCCCCCCCTGGATCAACATGCCAGTGCTTGATTGTAGCGCCATACTGTGTCAAAGCCACTGCCCGAAATTGTCTGATGGCCACAGCAGCATCAGATTTCTTTTTAAGGCATTGGACCCAGATATGTGACGTTTTATCATCCAGAAATACAATAAAGTATTTATGTTTATGGTATGATAGTACTGGGAGTTCCTTCAGATCAGAATGTATTAATTCAAAGGGTCTTTCTGCACGTGAATCTGATTCAGGAAAAGATTTTGAGGTCATTTTCCCTTCAGCGCACCCTGGACATATCATTTTGTCTTTAGGAATAATTAAATTCCTCAGGAATTTTATGGTGCTATTAGGCATCTTCCCTAGTGCCTCTTTGGATGGGTGTCCAAGTCGCTTATGCCAAGTTGAGTAGTCTGTGACATACATCATCACGACATTGATTCCCTTGGTGCTCAATATATGAGTCTGAGCCCAATAAATAGTGTCATGTTTTATAAGAGGGATGCAATCCATAATTGGGTTTCCTTGCTTGAAAAATGAAATGTGTGTGGAGGAACCACACACATCACTTCCGTCTTGCAAAAAGACGCCCATTGACAGTAATCGAGCATTACAGTCGGGTATGTAGTAGATGGGGTATAATTGCGTTTCATGCATCTCTGACTTCCCGTGACATACTACCTGATGTCTAATGAAGAGTGCTCCTTTCCCTACTATATGAGTAGTACCCATGGCTGTTTGAACCAGAGTAGAGTCCTTTCTCGGTAAAGGCTCATAAGAAGCAAAATCTTTAATTTCACCAGTGAAGTGTTTTGATGTGCCTGAATCCATGATCCAGTCGGCACCTTTCTTACAATTTCCATTTGCACACATAACACATATATTAAGATGTACAGTGACTCACAAAACTGAGTCAATGTTTTGCACTTTTTAATTTATTGTTGAATAACTTCCCATAGACAACAAAACCAAACAAGGTATTGGTGTACCGAATAACATACATGATCAGGGCTACCAAACAAACAAAGAATTATGTAATTTTAATCATCCCTCATGGAGATATGATTATTTTAATTCAGGGACTCATTGACTCAGTTTTGTGAGGTGGTATCAATATTATGATAAATTGTAATTCCAGTATTTTGTATGACCTCCCTTGGCCTTAATAACTGCTCTCAACCTTCTAGGCATGCTTTTAATCAAATTCTGACACACCTCTGATGGAATATTATTCCACTCTTCTACTACTCTTTCCCATAACTCCCAAATTCCTTTTGGTGCTGTTGGATACTTGTCTAACTGGTTCTTGAGGTGAACCCAATGATGTTCAATAGGACTGAGGTCTGGAGATTGGGCAGGAGAATCCAGAAGAGTAATATTGTTGTTCTCCATCCATTTCTTGGCCTTTTTTGAGGTATGCTTAGAGTCATTATCTTGTTGAAAAATCACCTCTTCTCCAGAAATTTCACTCTCCTCGAAGCTAGGCAGCATATGGTCCTTCAAAATGGACACATACTGGTCAGCATTTATCCTCCCCTCAACCTCTGCAAGATACCCAACTCCATTCCATCCCATACACCCCCATACCATGATGTTTCCTCCCCCAAATTTGACAGTTCCCTGCACCTCTCTCTCAATCAGCCCCTCTCCCTTCTGTTTCCAGACCCACTCTCTCTCATCTGACCCAAACCTATTGATTTTAGTCTCATCTGACCAAATAACCCTCCTCCAGTCTTCCACAGTCCACTCTCTATACTTCTGAGCAAAAGCCAATCTTGCTTTCCTGTGCCTTATACTAAGCAAGGGCCTTTTCTTCTTCACCACAGCCTTGAATGAGTTTTTTCTGAGAACTCTTCTGACTGTTTCTGAGGAGACTGGAGTGGGGATGATGCTGTTGATGTAATGGGTGGCCTGAACAGCATTTGCAGCCTTGCCAGTGGTGATTTGGGTAAGGATGGCTCTCTGAGAGGTAGATGAGAGCTTAGAAGGACAACCACCAGAGGGGGAATCCAGGTTTGGATGGAGAGCCCTGAGTGTTCTGGATACACTAGACTGGCTGAGGTTGAGTTTAGAGGCAATAGGGGGGTTCAAAGCTGGTCGCATGCGCATGCGCAGCCTGCATACGCATATGCTGAGCTTATGTAAAACTGCCATTTTCATTCTCCGCTGCATTCCTGCGTGCCTCAAGATGCGTCCACCACGTAACCCTACCTGCTGCCCGGCCAGATGCCTGCCAGATCGGTTCACGATGAAGCGGTTAATGCATATCTTCTGTCTATGATTACTCATCACATCTTTTTCCCTCCCAAGGACCTTAGGGAGATCTGTTTGCAGTTTGGCATTGATGTTGCCTCCATCCTCACGATCGAACAAACGCGCTACATCAATAGTCGTCATCCTGTCCCGAAAGCCGGAAATCTTCATCTCGTTTGGCAGTATGCCCAAAATCCTGATACCCACCATCGCTTTGTCTCTATGCTTCATGTTACACCCTTGGTATTCCACACAATCCTCACACTCATCCAGGATCACCCTGTCTTCACCAATCACTCGAACCTTGGGCAAACACCAGTGGAGAAGCAACTTGCTGTCACTCTCTATCGCATGGGCCATTCTGGGAATGGTGCTTCTGTGGAAGATCTATCGAGGATAGCAGGTTGTGGTGAAGGTTCGGTGGAGAATTATATGTCACGATGCTTTACTGCGATCGAAAGTTTGTATGATCTCTTTGTCCGAAGGTTGACATCTGAGGAGAAAGAGGTGGAGAAGCAGTGGATAGATAACCGTCTAGGCTTCAAAGGGTTGTGGCGGGAGGGATGGTTGATGTATGATGGCACGATTGTCGTGTTAGCCAAAAGACCTGGGCTCCATGGTGATGCATATTACACCCGTAAATCCAACTACGGTCTCAACATTCAGGTGCGTTATGATTGGAAATGTGCTCAATGATCTTCTTCTAATGAGTCCTTGGCAGATTGGCAACACTCCGTCAAATCTCCATATCTGTGACTTCTCTCATGGATTAACAGGATCTGCCCATGATGCTGCAGCTTTCCAACACACCACTGCTGTTGTGCATCCCGAGCTTCTTTTTGAAGGTGAAGAGTTTGCATGGACAGATTCGGCCTATGCAGTCACGACTCGTACAATCCCAGTTCACAAATGCCCAGCCTCGCTAGATCCCGCAAACACACTGTTTGACCAAATCGTGTCATCTCTCCGTGTTCGTTCTGAGCACTGCATGGGTGCACTCAAGGGCTGCTTTCAATGTCTGCATGGTCTATGAGTCTCTATCAATTCAAATCTAGAACATGGACGTGCGCTACGTTGGATTACTGTCGCCATTATCCTACACAATCTCATTATTGATGTGGAGGGAGGTGGTGCCGCAATGCAATTTCTTGGTGAGCATGGACCTTACGACGAGTATCAGGATCAGAGAGAATGGGATCTTCCAACAGGAGATGATGACAATGAAGGTGAAGCAAAACGTCATCAATTGGTGATGGAGTTAATAGCATATGGAAGTAATTAAAAGACAATAGAAATTATGTAGCGGGTATCACCGTACCACGAGGCTCGGTCTGAGAAAACAAGCAGATCGTAAAAATGAAGAGATCAAGAGAGAATGTCACCATATGATGTAGAGTGGGTTTCGAAAAAAAAAACAAAGAATTATTCCGAAGAAGAGTCATTGAAGCCGCTGAGGTCCCAATCAGGTGAGGGTGCTCGCATTTTCTGACGCTTCGATGGACCGGGTGTGTTGAACATAACCTGATTCTCCAATTCCTCCATCTTCTGGTGGTACAACTCAGGAGTCCGAAGCCCTAACTTGACTTCATCGAGCAAGTGAGTTCGCTTTGTGATCAGAATCTTCTCGAATGCCTCCTGATGAAGGATTGCAAGGCCTTTCCTATGAATCAGAAGGTCACCATGCTTGTGTTGTTGAAAATGCGAAGATGAACTTACTCCTGCATTTCCATGAGCGTCTCGCCTAAAGTCCGCTTGGCAGGAACCTTTGTGAGAGTTGCACAGGCCTTTTGGAGTGCTTCTTGAGTGTATGATGATGGCTTTGCGGAACGGACCTTCTTCTCACTGTGCGGAATAGGCTGAGAGGCAGGTGGTGCAGTGTTCACCATATCACTGATATCATCCCCAAAGGAACGAGGAGAGGGCGAGGCAGGAGGGCTGGCCTAAGCTGTGCGGAGTGAAGGATCAATTAAGTCATCCGTGATTGGCTGAGGGGGAGCCTGAGTAGCAGTTGGTGGCTGATACCAGACAGTCTCGCAACCCCGAGGTCCAAGTGCAGTGGTTGCACAGATGGGGACCACATTAGGACAGGTGGCAAAGATGTGGTGGAGCACAGGGAAGAATGGGAAGACAGCTTCAATTTGCTCTGAAAAGGGATGTTGGAATGTTATCTGTTACTTAGAATAATCAGGAACCACGCACTCCAGATATTCATGTCGGCTTCTGGGGTGGAATCATCGGGGACGGAACCAGGGATCCGAGAGGCCTGAATCGTTTCTTGACTCTCTATAGGACTATTGGCACCTTCCTCATCCTCATCAGGGTTGCCAACGCCATCGCCAGTCCTACGCAAGCGAACGGCATGTTTGCGATATGCCTTAGTCAGTCTGGAGAGAAAATTTCTCAGTAACAACAGTTTTGAGCCTTATCAGAGCACATACGTTTCAAGTTTACTCTTAACACGATCCCTCATGGTGTTCTCGTCCTGCTCATAGAGTTTCGGGAAGAGAACGGCACTGATGCGATGGTACACCGTGACTTTTGTTTCACCACTTGTGTTCTGAAAAAATAGGCACTTGTGAGATCTCACCTCACAGTAGGTAGTACTACACAAACCTCATCCTTGGTTTTTTTCCCAAAAAGGACCTTGTAGTTTGCATCCTTGGCAATTTCATCGAGCAATCGCCAAGTGAATGCATGGTTGTTCTCGGACCATGGGAATTCAGGAATGGTGGATTTTTTGATGTTCTTCTTGCCTCGTGGCATTGTAAAAGAGTGGTATATGGAAAGATAAGGAGTAACGACAGTGGATAGTGATTAAATTAAGAGGAGAGAAGGAAATATGACGCAGAGCAAAGATGCGCAAGCAGCGTGACAATGGTGACGGTAATCGGAGCCTGAATACCTATGTTATGTAATCTACGGCTGGCCTCGGCGTATGCGTATGCGGGCTGCGCATGCGCATGCGACCAGCTTTGAACCCCCCTAATGTTGTGGGTAGAATATGATTGGAGGCCAGGGAAGGAATGTTTTCCTTTTGAGCAGAGGAGATGGGATGCATTGGAGAATATTGAAGTATGAAGAATGCTAGTCCTGATTAAATACTATAATTTAAGGTCCCATCAAGGGTCACATCACCTTAGAAACCATCTGTCAAGATTTTGACATTATACAGTTGGTGGAGCATCAGATTCTAATATTTCTGACTACCCCTCACAAAACTGAGTCAATGAGTCCCTGAATTAAAATAATCATATCTCCATGAGGGATGATTAAAATTACATAATTCTTTGTTTGTTTGGTAGCCCTGATCATGTATGTTATTCGGTACACCAATACCTTGTTTGGTTTTGTTGTTTATGGGAAGTTATTCAACAATGAATCAAAAAGTCCAAAACATTGGCTCAGTTTTGTGAGTCACTGTAAATTGTTCCATGATACATTTAGTAGCAGTAAAATTTCACATGAAAAGTTTGCTGTGATCAGTGGAATGTTAATTCTTGTGCTTGTGGCAGGGAAAAGGACTGACCTTTCATCATATGTACCTGTTTCAAGCAGTTCATCAATGAGCATTTCGTCGATGGCTTTCCATACTTCCTCATCAGAAACTGCAGGTTCCGATCCAAGGGAGACGCTATTGTCTTCTACCTCTACGATCCTTGGTTCTGGTTCAATCCTCCTCCTCTTACCTTCTCGCACTATTAGGTGCTCTTCTAGCGGTCGCAGATTTTTTGCACTGCATGGGAGATTCATTTGCTCAAGGGTGTCTCGAGCCTGCTGATATCTGGTATAGACTGAATGAGAGGTAGAGGCCATGCCCGTGTATGCCTGTGCAGGCGGTCGGCAGCAAGGATCCCTTGTGGAAGTATGTTTACGCTTCTCGATGCGCTGGATGAGCGGTATCGGTGGTATGATGGTGCCATTACCATTTATAGTAGTAAAGGCTTGTGAGGTGAGGTGGGAATGTTTCTCTTTAGGTTTTTCCTCTTTAGTCTTTTTGTCCCCATGTCATCCATGCTTTCAGGATGAATCTCCATTGTTGCCCTGAGATTGCCATTTGGGGTTTCCCCCTTTGCGCTTGACAGCAGAAAGCTTGGTGGCCTGAGGCGAGCTGATGGGCTTTCCAACTGCTGTGCGCTGTGAGGCCTCAGCGACAATGGAGTCCTTGACATGTTTAAACGTCAAGGCTCTAGTAGCGGTCATGTTAAGGACCATGGCAGATAGAGAATCATACTCGTGTGGCATCGCAGCAAGTAGAATCATTGCCTGTACTAATTCGGGGATGGCGACATTGGCAGCTGTAAGGTGCTCAAATTTATCAGCCATTTTGGCAATCTCTGGCATGGGATTCACAGCCGGAATTTTGATTGCGATTGCAGACCTAAAGTCCGCAAAGACTTGGGAGGGGCCATTGACACCATAGTCGGTACGGATGAGATCCCACACCTCCTCAGCAGTGTCCTTGGTGTTGGTACACTGCCAAATAGAGGGGGCCAGGTGGAGCACTAGGCTACCAATAGCTTGGTCATTCTTATTATTCCAGGTCTGGAGCTTGGCATTAGCTTCCGCTACTAGTGCAGCATTTGTCACCGTCAAAGGAGGCACCAGGGGTGGTTTTAGTTCCATCTCGCTAGTTATTTGCCAGATCTGAGACCTGAGCCATGCCTTCATTGAGTCAGCCCATTGAATGTAGTTAGAGCCGTCGAAAGTTTGTACAAGTTTTTCAAGAGTTGAAGACATGATGTTATAGTGGCAGCTGATAAAAGCGCTCAATCAGTCCTCTATTCAAGAAAACACATTCCATAATCTCAGGCAAAAACACTCCTTCAGAGTGGTTAACCCTAGTCAACCTGGGTTTTTAAATGCAGCTCGCAGAGAGCGCAATGCAGCTCACAAAGAGTGCAAGGTTACAATTTGGAGACAATGAAGTCAACATCGTTTGCAGCCAGTTAAGGCGCATTTGCGATGTGCCCAGGAGGGCCCATAACCTGTTGGAGCAGACTACATACGCTGCACAGAGGAAGAGATGACATGTTCCTTATAACCTACCTGGGGTTTAGTTAGTCTTAGAGCTAGGGTTTAGCAGAGGTAAGAACACTGTATATCTTCTATAGTACAGGTTCTCCTTATATACATAATAGTAAGGATGTCACATGACTCAGGAATGTGCTTACCACATGTATGCGCAGTAAGCACAGTAACATGTGTGTGCTGCATGCATTGCCTTACGTATGCAGCATGTATCAGGATTTAATTTCAACATCTTCAGCTGTGTCAAGATTCGGCTGCAGAATTTTTTCACAAAATTTCGAGTCATGTGACCCAGCTATTTCGGGTACCAAACATGGCAAAACATGTGATTTCGGCTATTTGTCAACACTTGGGCACTTCGGATCAATAACCCTTCCAATAGTGCCTGATCTTGGGGTTATTACTAAATCTGGCTAGTAACTACCTAAAATAGTTGTCCAAATTGAGTAATGTAAATCTCGGCTAAACCAGATCCAATCAGTTGTCTGGTTGCAGCTGTTCTAATGATGAGCACTGCCTCTCGATTACTGGTGGTCACAATGTAAGGCGAGGCCTGGCGTTGGCTTATAAAAGCAAGGTAAATACATATATACAATTAATTCTGGCTCTTTCCAAAATGATGAGTAAGCAGATGTGATGCACTGAGACAAATGACATATGCACATGTAAGAGAAGGTGCACTGATGGGGTAGTTGAGTTCTTCTGTTAGGGTGACACCCACGGTTCTGCTAGCTGGACTGTGTGGGCTCTCCTACAAGAAGGGGGCGGAGTGCATGCGCATGATGGGGGGTTTGATGGGTTTGATGCAAGGGGTTATAAATAGATTAGTTGGCTAAATTAGGCATTTTGCACCACTATTGTGGATGGAATACCTAAGAGAACTCAACTGAGGTCTCCTAGTATTTATTTTATGACTATATACTATGTTACATATATTGTACTATGTTGTTACAGACATGCACGCACATGCATGTAAATATTGATGCATGTAAATAGAAAATTCCCATGCTGACAAATAATGCATGTATAGGTATTTGGTAGCATATTTTGGTGAAATAAAATAAAATAAAATAAAATAAAATAAAAATAGTATTATGTAATAGGCATGTTAGGAGACCATTTTCTAACACATCTCCATGATGATGTATGGGGCACAGCTTTGGTACTTTCCTGGGAGCAGGACAAAGTCCATGGTTATGGCCATGTCCAGAGTGCAGGCGAGAGCAGCATGATGGATCATGGGCATATTTAGTACCACCCCCATGGGAGGGGTGGCTTTCCCATGCACCTCCTCCTCAAACACTTGGTAGATAGGGGGGCACTGCACATCCCCTTGCTTATTCCTATACACCCCCTTAAATCTGTCTTGGGGGGCAAGGCACTGGTCCATAGACTGGTGCTTGGCAACCTAGGAGGCCAGGTTGTGGCAAACATGGGGGGCCCCTCCCCATCCCTTGCCATGACTGCTTTTGGTGCCCAGGCAGATGAATTTGAGCCTTTTGGCCTGGAGTCAGCACCTGGGAGTTGTGTCCTGGATTTGTTCTAGGACTGCATCACCTGCCATCACCTGGACTCTAGGGAGCCCAAGGAGATTCAGGGTTACTTACACAGGCTGAAACAGGCCTGGGCTTTGGCCCAGGCAGACCCTGACTGTGTTGCTGTGGCTGTGGACATGTCTGTGCCCACAGATACCTCATTACAAGCTGTGGCAGGCATCCTCCTCTTTGAGGAAGAGCACTTGGTGCACAGGATTATGTCAGTGGTGGGGAGGCATACTCCTCCCAAAGTTGTATGCTTCACCATACAGATAGGTGTGTCTGCTGCCATGGGCAGGGGATACTGATAGGTCCATTGCGTGCTCTAAGGTTTGGATAATGGTTCTAATTGTATCGACACATCATGACACATGCTCCAAATTGCTACAAATACCACAAATTCAGTTTTGAACTCATTTTGTACCATTTCAAACAACTTTCGAATGATTTTGAATGACTTTGAACTACTTGGTGACACTTTGAACACCTTTGAATCACTTTGCACCACTTCAAATGATGTCGGCCACCATATACAGTGACTCACAAAACTGAGTCAATGTTTTGCACTTTTTAATTTATTGTTGAATAACTTCCCATAAACAACAAAACCAAACAAAGTATTGGTGTACCGAATAACATACATGATCAGGGCTACCAAACAAACAAAGAATTATGTAATTTTAATCATCCCTCATGGAGATATGATTATTTTAATTCAGGGACTCATTGACTCAGTTTTGTGAGGGGTAGTCAGAAATATTAGAATCTGATGCTCCACCAACTGTATAATGTCAAAATCTTGACAGATGGTTTCTAAGGTGATGTGACCCTTGATGGGACCTTAAATTATAGTATTTAATTAGGACTAGCATTCTTCATACTTCAATATTCTCCAATGCATCCCATCTCCTCTGCTCAGAAGGAAAACATTCTTTCTCTGGCCTCCAATCATTATTCTATCCACAATATTGCCTCTAAACTCAACCTCAGCCAGTCTAGTGTATCCAGAACACTCAGGGCTCTCCATCCAAACCTGGATTCCCCCTCTGGTGGTTGTCCTTCTAAGCTCTCATCTACCTCTCAGAGAGCCATCCTTACCCAAATCACCACTGGCAAGGCTGCAAATGCTGTTCAGGCCACCCATTACATCAACAGCATCATCCCCACTCCAGTCTCCTCAGAAACAGTCAGAAGAGTTCTCAGAAAAAACTCATTCAAGGCTGTGGTGAAGAAGAAAAAGCCTTTGCTTAGTATAAGGCATAGGAAAGCAAGATTGGCTTTTGCTCAGAAGTATAGAGAGTGGACTGTGGAGGACTGGAGAAGGGTTATTTGGTCAGATGAGACTAAAATTAACAGGTTTGGGTCAGATGGGAGAGAGTGGGTTTGGAAACAGAAGGGAGAGGGGCTGATTGAGAGAGAGGTGCAGGGAACTGTCAAATTTGGGGGAGGAAACATTATGGTATGGGGGTGTATGGGATGGAATGGAGTGGGGCATCTTGCAGAGGTTGAGGGGAGGATGAATGCTGACCAGTATGTGTCCATTTTGAAGGACCATATGCTGCCTAGCTTGGAGGAGAGTGGAATTTCTGGAGAAGAGGTGATTTTTCAACAAGACAATGACCCCAAGCATACCTCAAAAAAGGCCAAGAAATGGATGGAGAACAGCAATATTACTCTTCTGGATTGGCCTGCCCAATCTCCAGACCTCAGCCCTATTGAACATCAATGGGTTCACCTCAAGAACCAGTTAGACAAGTATCCAACAGCGCCAAAAGGAATTTGGGAGTTATGGGAAAGAGTAGTGGAAGAGTGGAATAATATTCCATCAGAGGTGTGTCAGAATTTGATTAAAAGCATGCCTAGAAGGTTGGGAGCAGTTATTAAGGCCAAGGGAGGTCATACAAAATACTAGAATTACAATTTATCATAATATTGATACCACCTCACAAAACTGAGTCAATGAGTCCCTGAATTAAAATGATCATATCTCCATGAGGGATGATTAAAATTACATAATTCTTTGTTTGTTTGGTAGCCCTGATCATGTATGTTATTCGGTACACCAATACCTTGTTTGGTTTTGTTGTTTATGGGAAGTTATTCAACAATAAATTAAAAAGTGCAAAACATTGACTCAGTTTTGTGAGTCACTGTACATATTATCCTAAAACCCTTTTGCTACACATGGCACATCCGATATGAACTATGACATCACAAATCGAGCACTACTGGACACGAGGAGAGATCACAAGAGACTTAGGATGCAACAATAGAGCTTAGAGGCTTCAATGATATATTGAAGCAAAAAGATAAGTACTTTTACTATGCAGAGACACTGTACATTTTAATTATTTATCATTTCTTATTTGTTTTATGATTTACAAAGTCCTCATTGCTGCATATATTGCCCACTGTACTACACATGTCAGATTTCCTTTTTAGTACTATCTCTTCAAAATGTATATAGACTTGTACTAGTTACTTAGAAAAACAGAGAAGAAATCACCCTCTCTCTTATCGTCTGATTTAAGAGCAATCCTCTTGAGTCTTAGCCTTGTGTCATATCTTTAAGTTCTGCAAAATATTGCAAACTTCTTCCAACTTTTGTATTTGCTCATTGACTTATTGCACATCACCCATTGCCTTTCAAAAAACACTTCTTGTTTGCTGTATTCACTCCTCAGTATACCTCGATACCATCCTGACTCTTTTGAAGCTTCTTGAACTATTTCAGACATCTTCAAACTCCCTTGAAACAACTTCAAACATCTTTGAACCCCTTTGAACATCCATTGAACCTCTCCAAACATCCTTTGAACCTTTTTTGAGCCTTTTTATATGCTCATAAAGTTCATTTGCAACATGTCTCACTATTTTATGCTACTAATCACAACCTTTGGATGACAGCAGTGATATTTAGTATCAACTCGCACCCTTCCTCTGACCCGTGTCATACCATCCAAAGCCATTTAGTAGGTTTTGTTTGGGTTTCTGGGTTGAGTATCATCACTGTGCACTTATGCCCATCGCTGTGCTAATTGCAGGCATAATCATGCAGCTGATGACTATCACTGCAAGTTCTGGCAGAAGCATTTTGACTGTGAGTGGATCAAAGCACGCTATGATGAGGTGAGTCACAGACACAGGTTTTAAATGCCCCCTAACTCCTTTTTGCAGGCAGTGGTAGCTGAATGCAAATGAGAGACAGACTTATGTTGTTCCCTCAGTTACACATATTTAGTCAAAATGTAAATTGAAATTATGGTTACATGGACTTATTACTAGCAGACCTCCTAGAATATGATCTGCTTTTTATTCAGGAACCTCCTTGGAGAGTGATAAGAAATGCCTCATCCTCTGAGAACACAGAGGGTAACGAAGTCATTGGTTGCCCCATCAGTCCCAACTGGAACCTGGTAGTGTGCCACTCAGGGGTTGACTCCCCTCCTTGAGTGTTGGTATATGTCAACATTCATATTGCAAACCTCAGACCTAGTATTCATAAAGAGGTCTTTAATTACAGGGACATCCTCTTGTTCTCTTTAGAACTGGGAAAAAGCCTCTTTTCTTCTTTGCTAATGTCTGCTCAGACAGTGATCAATTGGCTATTCATCTACTTCATGACAAAGTGTTATGGAAAGTATTGCAGATGGGGATCAAATTCTTTTTGTTTTGTTTCTATTGTCTTTGGCAAGCACACGCTCACACTATTGTTCTCTAAACATAGTACCTAAACGACGGCACCTACTTCTATTATCTTCATCTATCCCTACTATTGTCCTCACTTTGTTATTGTTCCTTCTCTATTGTCCTTATTATTCTATACTTACAACTTACTCCATTTATGATCTCACATGTGTACTATTTAAGTTGCAATACAATGACCAGTCAAGCCCAGCTTGACCTGGTCTTTTCTATGCTCTTAACGACCAGACATCTAAGACATTCTCAAGTCGTTGCTTATGAGCTTCAACAGTCTAGAATGCTCACAGATAAGTTGTCGCTTAAGAGCTTCAACTGACTTTATGATTTAGGAGCTTCGACCATAACAAAAGGTCAAGCTCGTCGATACTCTGCCGACTAATCTCAGTCTAGGCAGCCCACACACTACAACACAATTCTTACAAGAACTACCCGACCCTACCCCATCCGAAGAAGAAACATGGCCACCCCATCCACTCCCACCACTTCTACACTGCCCACCGCCCCCGCTCGTCCTGTCATGATCAAGATAAGAGCCCCGACCGATTACTCCAGGGACAGGGCAAAGACAATGCTCTTTCTTCTGGAATGTGGAGCATATGTAGATACTAATGCTACTGCATTTCCAGACAATCGCCACAAGATCCTCTTTATGCTCTCATACATGAACGGAGGGATGGCAGGGCCATGGAAGCAGGCCTACTTAGAAGAAAGGTATATCGAATCCAAACCTTGGGATACGTTCCAAGAGTTTATCACAAAAGTACGAGTGGCATTCTCACCCATCAATGACGTGGGGAATGCATGGACACAGCTCTGAGCCCTCTCACAAGGAGGAAGAGGAGTAGATGAGTATATTGCTCAATTCAAGACTCTCGCCTATCGCACTAAAATCAAAGAAGACGCCGCCCTGATCGAGTACTTCGTCGACAGACTCAACAACTGAGTCCTTGACAAGGTCTTCGGCATGGAGAATCTGCCCGACACAATCGAGGGGTGGTACACCCATGCGGCGAGGGCTGAAGGCCATCTAAGGAGGGTGAAAGCGATCAAGGAGAGAACATACAGTAAGGCAGGGGGAGGGGGAGGAGCAAGCGGCTCTTCGAAGGACTCCAACGCCATGGACATCAATGCGACCCACCTCTCTTATGCAGAGAGGCTTGAACACATAAAGAAAGGAAAGTGCTTCATTTGTCATAAATCAGGGCACAGAGCAAATGATCACAAGGGGGGAAAGGAACCACCCTCGAAAGAAGAAAAGAAAATCGAGACGAAGAAGACACCGCGTGACCACTACACCAAAATCTGTGCCCTCATCAATGAGTTAGAAGAGAAGGAGAAAGAAGAGGTATTGGACCTCATGGTGGAAGAGGGTTTTTAAAACGGCAGCCTGCATCGGCAGCAGAGCCCGCCAGATTAATTGTCTCAACTGTAATGGTAGCAAATGTGAGCTACCAATCTATGCATATTCCAGTTCACTACTTGCTAGGAGACAAAAAAGCCGAAGTACCCACCCTGATCAACTCAGGGGTGGGAGAAACATTTATCGATCACTGAGTTGTCAAGAAACTCGGACTAAAGAAAAACCTGCTTGTCAGAAAGATCCTCGCCAAAAGCGTCGACGGGACCCTCAACAAGAATGGAACGATCTCTCATTACGTCCACATCGACACGGAGATCGGGGGAAAGAAGGAGAAGATCAGGATGCTGATAATGGGGCTGGGAAAGGAGAGGATGATCCTGGGGTACTCATGGCTCCAGAAATGCAATCCCATCATTGATTGGGAAAAGGGGACCCTTACCGACAGACAGACCAAGAAAACCCTCATGGGGAAGATCCGAACCATGATCGAGTGGACTCGAACCATAATTGGTAAGCAAAGTCTCACTATAGATGACAAGGGGCCAATTGCACCGAGAGTAACATTGAGCCCAACTCTCGGGAGGCTATCTATAAGGAGTGCTGGGGAGACCTTTGGGGAAACCCACCTCGCCACCACTGAGCATGTGAAGAGTAGGCTCAGGATGGTTCATCTTGCAAGAGGACTTTGCACTGGGAACGGACCCGACTGCAACAGATCACAACTGGCAATAGACATGGAAATGGACACCCACCCTAAGATCGATCTGCAGATCCCTGTATTAAGCGCTGTGGACACCTACTTGCTATCCGACACAGGGGAGAATCATGATGGAACAGATGCACTTTTCACTTACATTCGGGGGGAACCAATGATAGGAATTTTCAGGGCTGAGGAATTGCCTCTCACCATCGAAAACGACTATCTACCCCCGAACTATCAGAAGCTCTGACAGATTTCGCATCTCACTCAATCTTGGCTAACCGGCAGGTTCACTTACTCCCACACAACCCATATCCGAGCAAAGATCTCTGTCTCACAGAAGCTCGCTCACAAGAAAGAAGATGTCAAGGAAAAGTGATCGCTCAACGAACTGCTCCCTGATAAATACAAGGAATACCGCAGTGTGTTTGAGAAAGCAGCGTCGGAGAGATTCCCTGAGTCGAGACCGTGGGACCACGCGATTGAACTCAAACCGGATTTTATCCCAAAGGACTGTAAAGTCTATCCTATTACCCCAGCAGAGCAGAAGAAATTGGATGAATTCATTGATGATAACCTAAGAAAGGGATACATCGTCCCATCCAAGTCACCCATGGCATCACCATTTTTCTTTGTAGCAAAGAAGGACTCTGATGCACTTCAACCATGTCAGGACTATCACTATCTAAATAAAGGAACCATCAAAAATTTCTACCCCCTTCCACTGATCAGTGATCTACTCGATAAGCTGAAAGGGGCAAAATGGTTCACTAAATTGGACATCAGATGGGGATACCACAACGTCCGAATCAAGAAGGGTAATGAGTGGAAGGCAGCATTCAAGACCAATAAGGGGCTGTTTGAGCCCAAGGTCATGTTCTTTGGCCTCTGTAACTCCCCAGCGACCTTCCAAGCTATGATGAATGACATCTTCCGGGACATGTTGAATGAGGAATGGCTGGTGATCTACATGGACAACATTCTTAT
This sequence comes from Tricholoma bakamatsutake, assembly GCA_029959215.1. Taxonomy (NCBI): domain Eukaryota; kingdom Fungi; phylum Basidiomycota; class Agaricomycetes; order Agaricales; family Tricholomataceae; genus Tricholoma; species Tricholoma bakamatsutake. The sequence goes on along the minus strand of CP114868.1, from coordinate 5,646,949 downwards.
CTTCTCTAAAGACAAAAAGGAACATGAGGAGAGGACGAGGAGGGTTCTGGCAAAATTAAGGGAAAATGACCTCTACCTAAAACCCGAAAAGTCCAGATTCGACATACAGGAGGTCGAGTTTCTCAGGCTGATCCTACAGCCAAACCAGCTGGCAATGGACCCAATGAAACTAAGCAGAATCAAGAATTGGCCACCTCCAACCAATGTCAAAGAGGTCAGATTGTTCCTAGGCTTTAAGAACTTCTTTTGCAGGTTCATCAGCAACTTTGTTGTGATCACGAAGCCACTCAACGATCTAACTAAAAAGGATCAGCCCTTTAGCTAGACAAACGAATGCCAAGGGGCATTTAACACACTGAAAAGGAAGTTCTCCGAGGCACCTGTTCTGCTGATGCCTAACACCGAGAAGCCCTTTGTAATTGAGAGTGATGCCTCTAAATATGTGACAGGGGCTGTCTTGAAACAAACAGATACGAATGGGGATTGGCACCCTTGTGGCTATATCTCCCACTCCCTAATGGCAACCGAGCAGAACTACGAAATCTATGATCAGGAGCTACTAGGAATAATACGAGCACTAGAAACCTGGAGACACTACCTCCAGGGATCTGAACACCCCATGACAATCCTGTCGGATCACAAAAATCTCATGTATTTCAGGACAGCACAGAAACTAAACTGGTGACAGGCTAGATGGAGCCTTTTCTTATCACAATTTAACCTCCAATTGGTGCACGTCCCGGGAAAGATGATGATCCAATCTGATGCCCTATCATGACGGGGAGATCACATACCAGATGTCGACGATGACAACAATGACATCATGCTATTAAAGGATGAGATCTTTGCACGGACGATTGATGCCGAGCTAAAGGAAATACTTGCAGAAAACATGATGTGCGATGACCTGCTAAAAGAAATAGTAAGGGCCATCAAAGAAGGAGGAATGCCACCAATCAAGTCGGCGGTAGAAGACTGGAGAATGGAAGATGATGGGACTGTCTTTTTCAAAGACCAATGTTACATCCCAGATGACAAAGAGTTGAGGAGGAAAATCATGGAAAAGTACCATGACAACATACTTACAGGGCACCCCAGCCGATTCCAGACTCTGGAATTAATATGGAGAGACTACTGGTGGCCAGGAATGACTATTTTTATTTGAAATTATGTCAATGGCTTTGCCACCTGTCAACAAATGAAGGTGAACACACATCCGACAACACCGGGGCTATCACTGATCAAATCTGATGCAACCTGACCATTCGCACTAGTCACGATGGACTTCATCATGGATCTGCCGATGAGCGATGGATGTGATACCATCATGGTCGTGGTAGACCATGGTCTTACTAAGGGGGTGATTTTCATCCCTTGCAACAAAACCGTCGATGCATTAGGAGCGGCAGATCTTTATCTGCACAATGTGTTCAGAAGATTTGGCCTCCCAGACAAGATTATATCGGATTGCAACCCATGCTTTGCCTCGAATGCATTCCAGGAACTGGGGAGACTCCTAGGAATAAAACTGGTGATGAGCACAGCCTATCACCCTCAAATGGATGGGGAAACGGAAAGGGTAAATCAAGAACTTGAAATCTACCTCTGAATCTTCTGCACAAACAAACCATTGCAGTGGAAAAGACACCTTACCACCACCGAATTCACACACAATCAGAAGCACCATTCGGTGATCAAAAACACTCCATTTTACATAATGATGGGAACACACCCCAAGGCCATCCCCACGACTTACAAGAAAACGAATGTGCCGGCTACTGAGCAAAGGATAGCTGAACTAGGAAACATACGGCGGGAAGCCCTGGTGGCACACAAGCTGTCCCGACAGGTGATGATTGGATGAAATGGACGAGGCTTCTGCCCGTTTGCGGTAGGAGAGAGGGTTTGGCTTAACTCAAAAAACTTGAAGTTGGGATACCCAACCAGAAAGCTTGCCCCCAAACATGAGGGGCCATTCCTTATCACGCAAGTAATCTCTTCCCATGCATATGAGTTGAGGCTCCCTTCTCAATGGAAAATACACCCCGTGTTCCACACCTCACTTCTCTCGCATTTCAAGGAGAACGAGACTCATGGGCCAAATCTTCTTCCTCCACCACCCAATCTGATCGAAGGAGAATTGGAGCATGAGGTTGAGGCTATTCTGGCCCACAAGGGAATGGGCCGAAGGACCCGATTCCTGGTAAAATGGAGGGGCTACAGCACAGCGGAGAATACCTGGGAGCCTAAGGCGCACTTAAAAAATGCTGCAGAAATCCTGGCTGAGTACCAATCCACCCATAACCTCCTAACAACATGAGTCGCCCACTACACTTCTTCATGAATGCTACACCTGACCCCGACCCAATCAGAACTTTCGAACTGATTCTAAGCTTCATTCACGACACTGATGACTCCAGAAATGAAGAAAGACTGCTCGCTGTCACCCAGGATCGAGTGCTACTCAATGGAACAGTGCACAACCTGTTCCAAACTTACTGAGCAATCTCTTTCCTCAAGCAGGTATTCCGGTGCCTAACTAAAGAAGCATACTACTTGGATTTGCTTCCCCTCATGAGAAGCCTAGATGAGCAGGCTCTTAATTACAGACCTGGAGAGCGAGTCCCCACCCCTCAGTGAATATTCATTATAGAACCCCTTGACAATGAAGAAGACGAAGGATCCGAAACAACGTTTGAGCCACCAACTTCACCATCTCCTTCACCTCCACCTCAGTATCTGTCGTCACCACCCCCACCACCATGCACGTCTATGCCCCATCCCACACGACCTGCTGCAGAATACCCGCCCGCACCACCGTGGATGCAGAACTCCATATGTTTCATGTGCACACAGATAGGCCACTTTTCGTCACACTGCCCCGAGTACCAATGCCCACATTGCCGACAATGGCGACCAGAGCACTCCATGCTCTTCTGTCCCAGTAACCCATCGCATGACAACCTGCCACGTCATCGCACCACTTAAACCTAAACCACTATGATCTCCAATTCAAATGTCATTATTGCTCTCAGTGCCACCTTCGGCACACCCATTCTTATTATGTTGGCTTGTTACATCCTCATTTTATTTAAAATCATCACTGCTCCACCCCTGCCCCAACTCATCACATTCATCACTGGCACCTCGGTGTGGTTCGCAAGGGAAGACGACATCGAGTTACAGAATAGGGTTTATGCACACGACGCCCCAACTGCAATGACCTTCGAAATGTTCACTGTGATGACCAATGATACAGTGTCTTTCGACACCATGCAGATGATTAGATCTTAGTTTCGGTTGGGACTCGAAACTTTGAGAGGGAGCTGATGTTATGGGAAGTATTGCAGATGGGGATCAAATTCTTTTTGTTTTGTTTCTATTGTCTTTGGCAAGCACACGCTCACACTATTGTTCTCTAAACATAGTACCTAAATGATGGCGCCTACTTCTATTGTCTTCGTCTATCCCTACTATTGTCCTCGCTTCATTATTGTTCCTTCTCTATTGTCCTTATTGTTCTATACTTACAACTTACTCCATTTACGAACTTGCATGTGTACTATTTAAGTTGCAATACAATGACCAGTCAAGCCCAGCTTGACCTGGTCTTTTCTACGCTCTTAACAACCAGACATCTAAGACATTCTCAAGTCATCGCTTACGAGCTTCGACAGTCTAGAACGCTCACAGATAAGTTGTCGCTTAAGAGCTTCAACTGACTTTACGATTTAGGAGCTTCGACCATAACACAAAGTGTTTCGTCTCCCCACCATGCACTTTATAGCTGGTGACTTTAATGTCAGATACTCAAGCTGGGACCCTAGGGGACCTGATACAAATGTCTATGCTGATATCTTGCTGGTGATAGCGGGATGCACTGGACTGGCCATCTCCACACCTGTGGAGGCTGCCCCTACTCACATCTCTCCTCGGCAGTGGTTCAAAGACACTGTCATCAATCTCATGCTGATTCCTGTGGCTCTAGAGGCCAAAATCCACCACATGGTGGAGACAAAGTTGAGGGGTACATCTGACCACATTTCCTTGATCATCACTTTGCCTGGCCCACCATCCGAGGTCCCAGCTACCCACTGGACCATCAAGCCAGATTCAGAGGAGGAGGAGGCCTACCTGGCTGACATCTCATCCAAGCTTCAGCTGCTCACAGCATGAGATGGACACATGGCAGGAAACATTGATGGGGTCATCCAGGCAATCTCAAAGGTGTTCTCTGATGCATGGTCCACTCACTCCAGGGAAAAACACCAGATGGGGGTCATGCACCCTGTGCAACCCACCTGTCCTGGATCCCACTCTGAGCATGGGGTGGAAAATGATCCCAGTATGGAGTTATTCACCACAAGCACTGCCAGCTCCTCGATGGATCGAGGAGGCTGTCTGTGTTTGAAGCAATTTACCCTGAGGAAGACATGCAAGATGTGGTCCTGCATTTGAATGCATTCCACTAAAACATAGTCGCAGGCGATGTTGCCTAGGATGTGGAAATGTAGGCAGTACTCCCCTAAGGAAGCATGGCTGGTAAGCAGTCTCATGAACTGCGTGCAGGTCAATATGCTTGACCCCACCATTTGCAGCCACAGACCTTCCTTATGGGAGGAAGGGGCAGCATACTTGCCATTCTTGCCTTTGAGGGCCATGAATTGGTGACCCATAAACAAGGGGTTCTTAACCTCCTCAGCCCAGGACTTGTTGGCCCTGGCATCCACTTCAGCCAGGCAACTGACATGTGGGGGCGATTGCCCCTGCCCACATAAAAATGTCGCGAGGATGTGAGTGAGATGTTGCCCTCTCCACTCGAATCTCGAGGGGACATGCCATCAGCAGTCATGAACAAATGAGGTTTGGATATAGCAGGGGAGAGGTGTGGAGGGATATGCTAGGCAACAAGGGAGGTCTACATGACCATAGAGGGTCCAAGGCACAAAGGTGATTGATGGATCAAAAATGATGTCATGAAGAAATGTTGAGTGGTTAGAAAGTTTCTACCATCAATTCAATGGCGAAAATGGCCCATAACCTATAGAAAAACAATTCCTAGAATAGGTGAGAATACACTAAGCAAACTATATAAAATGTACAAGAGTTGATACTTACTTCAGTCCTTGTATAAGTGACTGAAATGGTCAAGCAACTATCTACTGTATATATATGAGTCCTGTCAGATAAAGAAACAAAGGGATAAAGGAATAAGATGTTTGTTTAAGCACATCAAAGGGGTGCACCAAGAATAGCATATGCATCACATGCATCAGTCACTGCCCTATCACAGTGTAATTCTCAACACACAGAACATTGCCAAGACCCTTGAGACCCCTCCTAGTCCCCTTACAGATGTAGGAGTTGAAGAATGAACATGCATGAGAGCATGCACCATTAAAGTCAGCAGAGGGGGACAGTTTGATCTGTGCACGAGTGGTTGGGTGCATATTAGGTGGTGCATTGATGTTGGAAGCAGTTCCAGTCAAAGTAAATGGAATATTGGGTGGGGAATTATGTTGTAGAGTATTAACCAAGCTTTCTATGCATGATTTAAGCAATTCAGTTTGTGCACACAATCCAGTAATGGCATCTTCAAGCACATTAATGCATTTTTGGGCATCCATGGTGCATGGCAGCATGTCAAGCTGAGATAAGTGTGCACTTAGGTGGTGGTGTTGTTTGCATCCTGGGCAACATCCTGTATGCTTAGAAGATGTTATATCCACAGTGTGCTTTCTTTAATCCCAGGCCTAGGGAGAGAGTTTTCTATTGTAAGGGCAACCTCAAGCCTCACTTACATAATAGTAAGGTAACAGAGGGGAATCGAAAGACAAAACTCTAAGGACCCATCTATTGATGCTTAGTATATGTGGCAGACCCAAAAATCAAATAATAGCCTAAAAATAGAAAGAGGCAGAGATTGGCTGATCAAAGTGATGGAGTGACATCATATCAGCAGGTCGGCATATGAAAGAGGCTCTGCCTCTAAAAATGAAACTGTCAACATCTACAAATATGGGGAGAATGGGAGAGTAATCAGAAAATAGAGATAAAATCATAGAAAATCATAGAACATGTAGAATAGGATGAAATAAAATATGGGATAAATGCAGAAAATTTATGAGATCCTTAGGGCACCTCCTAGTCCCCATACACCAATGACCCCCAGCTTTGACAATGAATCATATCCCATCACCATTATTTACAGATTGCTGGTTGCCCTGGGCACTGAAAGACATTGAAACTCATCTCATGGAATTATTGGTGGCCTCAGATGTCATGACTCATTGGTCAGTATTGCCATCCCTGTGACCTTTGCTTATGCACCAAGGCTCCACAATGCAGGCCCATTGGTAAGTTGCACCCTCTCCCTGTTCTGGAGAACCACTGGGATGTCATTAGTATGGATTTTGTAGTAGAGCTACCTGAGTCCAATGGGTTTGATGCAGTAATGTGTACAGTTGACTCTGCTGGGGAGCAAGGTTACTTCATCCCCACTCACCCTACCACCACCATACTTGGCACTGCTTGACTCTACCTGTGCCATGTGTGGAAGTTGCATGGACTAGCAGGCACCTTCCTCTGTGATCAAGGACCCCAGTTTATTGCTGAGTTCACCTGCAAACTGCACCATCTGGTGGGATCAAGCTCCTTGCCTTGATTGCCTACCAACCACAAACTGATGGACAGATGGAATCCATCAATCCAGAGTTAGAGCAGTATATCTGCATCTTCATTAATGAGTGCCAGAATGACCTTCTCCCAATGGCCAAGTTTGGGTACAACAATCACATCCACATAAGGGCAACCTCAAAGCCTCACTTAATAGTGAGCTAACAGAGGGGAATCCAAAGTTAATATTATACTACATAATACCTATGCCTCAGGTATGGGAGTGAAAGAGAAACCTCTAAGGACCCTTCTGTCAATCCCCAGTATATGTGAAAGCCCTGAAAATCAAATAATGGTCTAAAAATTAGAAAAAGCCAGAGATAGGCTGATAGAAGCCATGGAATGATGTCATACCAATGGGTAGATGTTAGAAAGGGCTCCACCTCCAAAAATATAACTGTCAACAAGTACAGGGAAAATAATCAGAAAATAAAGATAAGATCATAGAAAATGAAGAATAGGGTGAAATAAAGGAGGAAAACATATGGGACAGGAAATTGATGAGACCTTTGGAGCACCTCCTACTCCCTTTACAGATGCTATGTTGTTTGGTGCTGCTTCTCCAAGTTGACAATGTGGTGACTGGCTCCAGTCCACCTGCAAGCAAATGCTTACAGGGCGGGGCAGATCCTGGACTATCATCCCCCTCCTCTCTTATTCCTGCTGGTCATCATCCCTTCTGGGTGCTGTTCTTCTGTCACATTTCCACTCATCTGCCTCTTCCTCCTCATCTATTTTTCTGTCCCCCCTGCCTCTTACACCTCTTCTCTACTATATGGTCATAAATATAACAAATTCATATAAAACATTTTACAAAACATATCATATATGCCAGAACTGGCCCTCAACCTCAAGTAGGATTATTTGAAAGAAGCTGTCAAGTAAACTTCTATGGTTTCAAATCTGTAAAAGTTGCCCATAGTCCTTCAATTTGAAATTTGAATGCTTTGTCACCCAAATTTGGATACCTATTGAGCCAGGTTCCCAAAGTTTTCAGAGTTTCCAGAGTTTCCCTAGTTTCCGGAGTTCCGTAATATTATGTTTTGGGGAGCCTTTGCATGAACACTATACATCTACCACATTTTCATTTATGTGAAGCAGAAACCACAACTCACTGGTTGATATAATTCCTACTACCCTCTGACAAACGGATGTGCCAGCGCCTCCCGCGGCGTAATCCGCCTTGCCGGGTCCAGCACTAGACACCTATCCAACAAATCAATAAAACTGAGCAACATCTTGCTCTCCTCATCCTGCAGTTTCACTGATGCCGGCGGCATGAGCCGCGCACGCATGTCTCTTACTGGCTTCGAGATGTGTACTTTCCTCACTACATCCTGTATATGCGTGGATGAGCACTAGGAATCGTCGAGACGGGAATTAAGGAAACGGGAAATGAACTTGAACTCACAGCACCAGTTACCCGATCTCTCTCTACACTCTCAAATCCACCCATCTCATCAAAATACACATCTCCAAACTTTGCTCGCTTAATCATCTTGCCATTAAACCGCCCTTTAAGCTCCATCATCAGCAGCAACATCTGGTTGTTTGACCGACCAGGAAATAGAATCTTGCCCGTGTAGAGCTCGTATAGTGTGCAGCCGATGGACCAAATGTCCAGAGCAGGGTCGTATGGGACTCCGAGGACTATAGATACAAGTTCAAAACAGAAGACAAAGTGGAAGCGAGAACACGTACTTATTTCAGGTGCACGATAAAACCTACTCACGAGGTAAGGAGTGATTTCGTTCTCCACTGCATCGCTTGCAGAGCCTAAATCACATAGCTTAATCACAGTCTTGTTCTCATTCACCTACAACATACCTGGTCAGTATAATACAGAGCAGGCAAGTAAAAGAGCATAGACACCAGAATATTATCCGGTTTAATATCCGCATGCATGATATTCGTCTTCTTTAACAAGCCAAGAGCCAGAAACAGTTGATGGGCATATGCACGCACGGCGCGGATGTTCAACCCCACGTCCTTCCCAAAGCGCTTCACTACATCACGTAGGTTCATGCTACAATAGCGAAGAGTGAGAGGAAGTCATCACACCGAGCAGAAGGAAGGGAAACAATACACACCTTAATGCCTCGAACACCAAGCACAAATGACCACGATGCTCAAACGTCCTCTCCAGCCTCACAACATGCTTTTTATCGTCTACATCAGCCTGCCTCAGCTTGTTCAAAATCTGCACCTCTTTTAAGCCTGCACGGTACCTATGAAAGCGCATCAATATAAAAAGCACAACGAAAAAACAAATGAAAAACAAATGCACATGGACTCCTGGGATCTAACAATTTTAATAGCGACCTCTTTTCCCACATCATCACCTGTAAGGATTCTCGCTCTGACGACATTCGCAAACATTCCCTTGCCGATAGAAGAGAAGACCTGGTATCGCCCGCCATCGAGTTGCTCGCCGAGGATGATGGTGTAGTATCCTTCCGGGTCTGCAGCCGAGTCCAAGTTGGTCATAGTGATGAGGGCAGGTGCGGCTGATTTCTATTTTTTTTTTTTCAAGAAAAAAAAAAAATCAGAACGGCCACACGCAAATATGTGCAGCGGGACGCTCACTACCACTGTTTTCCTCTTCTTAACCTTCTTAACCTTCTTCCCGTCACTCATGGCAACAGCGAACATATCATCCACGTCCTCCTCTTCCTCAATTACATCTTCATCTTCATCGACAGTAAGAACCATCATCTCACCATCATCCCCCTTCCCAAACCTCTTCTGTTCATCCTCCCGCCTATCCAAGCTCGGATCATAGTCTGCCGCCGACACCTGCTCCGCGCCCGCATTCGCAGCATGTCGTTTTACCTGTGCATCCTCTTGCTCGTCATCCTTGGCAAGCAAAAACTCGGTAGGGCCGGGAGAGGCAGTCACCAATTCGCGGTCACGGTGCGCGGCTATGACGAGGAATTGAAGGATACATACCAGTTGAATGAGGTCAGAGAAGATGTAAAACATGAGCATATGTGCGCATACACCGATGCAAGATAAACACTAACACATTGGCTCATTCGATATCATCTTAACATGGTTGATCGCAATCTCCGGGGCAGCTGCAGCAGTGCCATGATCATCGGCTACTATATCAGCGCTTGCACTGGGGCTAGGGGCAAGCGTCACAGCATCAGAAAGCGAGGAAGAAGGGAGAGGCGGCTGGACCGCACTACTAGGGCTCTGGCTCTGACTTTGGACGCCATCACCCGCAGAAGAGTACTTGGCTAGAATGGCGAGCCGTTTGGCGCGGCGGGCTGCGAGCACGTCTTCTACTAGAGGCGGGGAAGGCAGAAGATCGAGCTCCATTTCGATTTGTTCCTTTTCTTCCAGGGGCCTTAAATTAGAAGGTTGAGCTCGCAGTGAAGGCACTGGCTGGTCTCTAGGTGTGTGTGGTGGAGGTGTAGAAAGCCTAGTAGACGATTGTGCTTGCGGTGATATCCTGAAGGGAAATTAATTTGATATTTCATCAAAGAGAAGAAGGCGTCAATCTCACGATACTTACTCGCCTTCCTCTTTCTCATCGGTGTCCCTTTCAGCAGTGGCTGGTTGATGGAGAAGAACGTGATAACTGTGCGTTCGTCGAGAACTTGCACTCCTTGATCTCGACCTACGCCGGTCGTCTCGATGCCCTCTGTCTCTATCACGTTCACGATCCCGTTCATCTCGTCTTCCTCTATCTCGTTCCTTCTCCCTCCCCGAATCACTCGGTCTCCGGTGTTCATCTCTCCTCCTCCCGCCTTCGCCAGTCCTTCTCTCAATGCTACGAGGCGCAGGCGGTAGAACCTTGCGCGTAGGAGATTTCAAATAAACGTCCCGCCAGTCCTTGGGCTGCGAGTCCTCACTGCCCCTTCGCCTTCTCTGAACATCCCGATCGTGATCAATGTCATCCCACGACCGCTTGTATCCTGAGTTTACGCTGTTAGTCATGTTTATTGGATATGTGGTTTACGGGAAACCGCACGATAGAAAGAAAAAAAGATAAGGGTGGAAGGGAAACACAAAAATGAAGTAGGTTGAAATGAGCCGGAGAGTTTTTCCGTGCTCCCTGTGTACGATTGTGTACTTTTTGTGGCGAAAATATTATATACACTATACTGTATCATTTCATTCAATTCGTCAGTCACGCGTCACACCCGATTTTCGCTGACCCGGCCAATAATTTTTTCTCAATTTATCAGATTTTCTGAGCATTTTCTTAAAAATTCCACCAAAGTGACGAATTGATCGAAATGGTACTCCTTACTAGGCTACAGTTGCGGACAAACAAAGTCAACCAATTTGATATCTCTTGATTGGGAATTTTTGGCAGGAAACTGACTTCAGATTTGGATTCAGCGTGGCGAAATATGTCAAAAAACACAACTCCGAAGTTTTGCCCACGGGTTTTCGAGGTGGCCAAATTGTTGGGCCAAAAAAAATAACATTTTGTACATATACACTCCTTTTTTCATGTCTTCAAGTGCCATCCAAGTTTAAGAAGCCATCACTGAGCTGTTTGTTCACAAAGTGGTTGTTTTAGTGAGATAGCAAGTGCAGGAAGGATCTTGTCATTGAGGGCATGCTGGAATTGACAAGTGGTGACTTGGCCAACAGGCTGTGTGTTTTGACACATTCATCAAGCAATGCGCTGCGTGACATCTTCTTTCCGCCACGTTTCTCTATGGGCAACTGCTCAAAAACCTGATAATGATGAGCAAGTGCTCAGATTTTTTGTGCATAATGCATTCCCTCACCCTTGTGCCATTGCCACGCAATGTCAAGGCTTACTTCCATTTTCCCATACCCTTTCATTTGGAGGGTTGCAAAGTTATGAAGAATGAAAAGCTGGTTGACCTGGCTGATAGGTAATGTGCCACCGCCCTTTTTCATGTCTTTCTTAATTTGTTTTCATAGAACATTCCAGCCACAAATCTCAACTCCACCTCCCTACACACACTCATTAAGATCATCCTCCCATCCCATCTTGTCTTCTTCTGGGGGAATAACTGTTTCCACGCTCTCCACTCAGATTGCGGGTGGGATCTCAATGTCGATGGTCTCTTCGTGAATGACTGCTGGGTTGACACTCTCCTCACAGATCACAGGTTGGATCTGGGCCTTGTTAGGGTGACACCCACTGTTCTGCTAGCTGGACCATGCAAGAAGATGGCAGGGCATGCATGCATGATGGGGGGTTTGATGGTTTTGATGTGAGGGGCTAAAAATAGACTACTTGGCTGAAATAGGCTTTTCACACCACAAATGTGGATGGAATACCTAAGAGAACTCAACTGAGGTCCCCTAATATTTAGTTTAAGGTTATATACTATGTTACATATATTGTACTATGTTGCTACCAACACACATGTACATGTGCATACACACTGATGCATGTAAATGGAAAATTCCCATGCTGACAAATAAAGCATGTATAAGCATTTGATAGCTTATTTTGATGAAATAAAATGAAATAAAATAACATAAAATAAAATAAAAATATTTGGGCATGTTAGAAGACTGTTTCCTAACATTACCCCCCATTTATGCCTCAACTTCCAGGCGAGAAAATATTGTATCTGTCCCCTCTGTGAAATTCTGGTAAGGCCAGAAATTCATCCCCTGATACACCATTCTAGCAATGCGACACAGAGCATTCAGATTATGTTTAAAGAATTGGGTGATTGCATTACATGCTTGCTTACAATTCTCCTCGGGTTCCTGTGAATTATTTTCATCAGTGTAATTCTTCCACTTGATTAAGAACTCCAATTTATTTTGTCGAAGACGTGAGTCCAAAACCTCTTCCACAATATATTCTGGAGCACCTTCTACCATTATTGGAGGCTGTGGAGTAGTTTGTTGACCAGGAATAGTGGGTGGGCAGTAAGGGCATAAACTGTAAATGTTAATTTCAGAATCAATCTTAAATGATTGAGGTAATTTTAACACTACTGCATTGGGTGAAATTATTTTAGAAATTGGATATAGGCCAACTTCCTTCTCCGTAAGCTTTTTTAAAGGTCGTGGAATATTCAGATCCTTGGTACTTAGCCATACCAAGTCACCAACTTTATACTCTGGAGCAACAGCTCGAGTACGATCCGCATGTCGCATCATATCATCACATGCTTTCATCAATGCTGCCTCTGCTTCCTCCTGCACCTTTCGCATTTTTGACACAAAGTCCTCCACTGATTGTACCTTGACTCCCTTTGTGGTTCTACTCCCATTCTGGGATGATAACCATAATTAGCGAAGAAGGGTGACATGCAAGTAGGCCGAATGGAATTTATTATTGTGGGAAAATTCTGCAATTGCCAACCATTTGGGCCAGTCAGTTTGTCGGTGATTGACAAACATGCGTAGGTACTGCTCCAACTCCTGATTCATTCTCTCTGTCTGCCCATTGGTTTGTGGGTGATATGCCGTAGACAATTTGGTTTGAATCCCCAATATGTTATTTAACTCTCGCATAAATGCAGAAGCAAATTGTGATCCACGATCAGAGATAACCGTATCAGGTAATCCATGTAACTGCTATACCTGATTTAAATAGAGGTGCGCCAAGCCCAACGATGAGGTTTCTGCAGTGGTAGGAATGATATGGACTTCCTTTGTGAAGCGGTCGCATACTACAAATATCGCATCGTATCCTTGAGCTTCAGGTAATCCTGTGATAAAGTCCACAGATATATCTCGCCATGGCACTTTAGGTATAGGGTTCGGCATTAATTTCCCAGCAGGCTTTTCTGGAAATTTCTTTCCCCTCATGCATGTGTCACACCCATCCACATACCCCAACACATACTTTGAAATTCCAGGCCACCAACAATTTCTCATCACCAACTCCAATGTCTTCAGCCTTCTTGGATGTCCAGCAGCTGGCGTGTTATGATGTAACTGTACGATCTCCCTTCATAAATCTTGATCTTTTGGTACATAGACCTTTCCTCTGAATAACACTAACCCTTGTTCTTCAACCCATTCATCTCCTTTAATATTACTTTTCTTCTCTCCCCTCAAAGCTTTCACAGCTTCCACCACTTCATCATACATCTCTGAACATTGCCTGATTTTAGACAACATTTCTGTCTCTGAGCTATCCACCAATAAATGTCCTTGATGCATAGCACAAATATGAAAGTATTCAGGTTTGAGTAGGGTAGTATTTTTATTGTCCTCCTCCACTCCCCTTTTATGATCTGTATGTCTGGATAATGCATCTGCTTTCCTCATCAAGCTTCCCACTTTGTGGACCAAGTGAAAATTAAAACATGATAGAAATAATGCCCAATGCACTTGTCGATGGTTAAGCTTTTTAGTGGACATGAAGTACTGCAAATTTTGATGGTCCATCCAAATTTTGATTTGATGTGTACATCCCTCCAAATAATGTCTCCATGCTTCCAATGCTCATATTATTCCCAACATCTCTTTATCATGCACATCATAGTTCCTTTCCACATCATTCAACCCTTGGGACAAATATGCACAAGGATGCCATTTGTCATCTTCACATAGCATTGATAATACTGCTCCAGTAGCAGAGTCAGATGCATCTGGTTCCACTCATAAGGGATGCATGAAATCCACTGGGGCTAATATTGGCTCTTCTACAAACTTCCTCTTCAACTCCTCAAATGCTGTCTGCTGCTGTTCTCCCCATCTCCACACTACTCCCTTTTACATAAGATTGTGTAATGGTGCAGCAATTTTGGAAAAATTATGAACAAAGCGACGATAAAAATTGGCAAGTCCCAAGAAAGCCTGAACTTCCTTGATATGGGTAGGCATGGGCCAATCAACAATTGCCTGTACCTTGATAAGATCCATCTTGATTCCATCGAGACCAATTTTTAATCCCAAGAACTCGATCTTGCTTGCTCCAAATACACACTTCTCCAGTTTAACAAATAAATCATTCTCTGCCAATCTCTTTGACACCTCCTGCATTATCGCCTCATGATTTTCTTCATTCTCTGTGAATATCAAAATGTTGTCAATAAATATTATCACCATGCCTTTGTCTATCACATCCTTGAAAATGTCATTCATCATATTCTGGAAAGTTGGGGGACTATTGGTCATCCCAAAAGACACGACAAGTGGCTCGAAGGATCCTCAACTTGTGGCAAATGCTGCCTTCCACTCATCTCCTTTCTTTATTTGTACATTGTTGTACCCCCAGCATAAATCCAATTTTGTAAAGACCTTGGCATTTCCCACCTTGTCAATTATCTCTGAAATCAACAGCAAAGGGTATGCATTCTTCACTGTCCACTCATTCAAATACCTATAATCTGTACACATCCTCTTCCTCTGATCTTTTTTTGGTACAAAGAATACTGGTGATGTCTGTGGTGATTTTGAAGGTCGTATGTATCCCTTGCACAACTGTTCATTAAGCAATGCATCCACTTCTTCTTGTTCCTTCAGAGATAATGAATAGACTTTTGACTTCTTTGGTGCAAATCCCAGCTTCATCTCAATTGCATGATCCCATGGCTTTTGCACTGGCATCCACTCCGATTCCTTCTTCTGAAAAACTGACAAATATTTATGGTAGGCTTTTGGCACCCACTCCTCCACTGGCTTCTCCACTTTCTCCACATTTTTATTCCATGACTGTCCTCCATGAATTTCCCTAGAGGTTTGCTTCTGTTCTTCCTTACTTGTCATGACTGGAACTTCCCCATTTGGCATATCTTCATCTTCCACTTCCTCCATCATAACAGAATACTTCCTCAGACGTTCTTTCTCTTTCTTTTTCTTCTTCTCCTTTTTTACTTTTCTCCCATACACATTACATTCTTTAGGACAACAAGTCATGTGTACCTTCCCAGTTTTCCAATCAATTTCCAGATTATGCTTTTGTAACCATGGACATCCAATTATCAGATTGGTTTTCCCAAGGTTGCACACCTCAAATATGGCTCATTCCTGATGATCCTGATACTTCAATATTATCATCACTTCCTCCTTAATGGTTCCTCCACGATTGATCATACTGTCAATATTGTACACCATTATAGGTTGTGGCAGTTTACGCATGCAAATATTGTTTCCAGTAATTAAGGATCAATTAATAAATAATCTGGTAGCACCACTGTCAAGCAATGCCTCCACATTAATTGCTGCATCCATGTCCACTGTCTTCAATCCTACTGTCAAGCTAATTTCAGGTTCTATCCATGCTGAGCAAATAAAGAATTTAGGGGTCTTGGGAAATAAAGCTGGGCATTTTTCTTTGTCAGATAAATGATGATGGTTGTACTCTTCAATTTCTCTTTCGGGTTCACTCTGGGTTTCCTCAGATACTAATACATTATATTGATTCTGGGTCACCAATGGGGAAACCTTCACTAGGACTCTTCCACAAAATTCTTCTGCTTATCTTCCTCCAACTTCACTTCCTCGATTGTTGCTTCCCTAATCTTCCTTTTCTGCCTACCATTTCGAGCCATATGCCCTAATTGCCCACAATTAAAACATTTAAGTGGAGCTTATCTCCCTACTCAATCAACATCCATTGCATCTGTTGATGCTGCTGACTTCTTAATGATAGGTGTCACTGCCATGGCCGGTGGCTGTGCCCTCGGAGTTTGTACCTGAGGCGTCCTTCCTTTCTCGGACCTTCCTCCTGATGACCTTCCAAATCTGGCATTTCCGTACATCAACTTCAATTCTGCCTGTTCTTGTCAATATTGCCAATCAAGATGCATTGCCCAATTATACCACTCGTCCAACCTCTCTGGCATAGAAGGTAGTCAGTAGATTGACTTGAATAAAGAGGGATTTAATCCTGCCTTCAAATATTCTACCAATGCAGCTTCTCCCATATCGGTTTGTGATGCTTCTGCTTTGAACTGCAAAATAAATTTATCTGCAGTCAGAGAACCTTGGTGCATGGTTTTTAATTTAGCATTAGCTGTCGCCTTTGGATTAGGGTCTCCAAACTGTGCCTCCAATCTCTCCAAAAATTGCCTGAAAGTTGCAAACAGTTTATATCCCATGGCAATTTGATTAATGGCTTCGTTTCTCCAAAATTGTGCTTTCCCTCCCTGGATGTATGAGAGAGCAAACATAATTCTGGACTCGGTCATATGAAATTCAGGCTTTCTCCCATGAATATACAATACTATAGAGCTGATAAAGGATTTTGTGTTCTCCATGGTACCATCAAATATTTGTGGGGGCACGTATTTAGGCAAACGAATTTTTCCACTCTCAGATCTCTCCTCTGCATGCTCACCCTCCTGAGACATCCACTCCACCATCTCCTCCATCTCATCATCTTTATCTTCTACTATTTCTGCATTTGTTTGTGCTTGTTTGGGCTGGGATGCTGCTAATACTGATACTAATGAGACATTTGTGCTGTTAGAGCATCAATTTTGGCTTCAAGAATGGGTGTGGGAACAGGATTGTGTCCAGGATTCAAAGTTGCTTGTTCTGTCATGATGACATAATCTGTGATAAGTCACTTTTTTGGTTGAGTCAAGATTTGGCTGTAGAATTTTTTCACAAAATTTCGAGTCATGTGACCCAGCTATTTCAGGTGCCAAACATGGCAAAACATGTGATTTTGGCTATTTGTCAACAATTAGGCACTTCGGATCAATAACCCTTCCAACAGTGCCTGATCTTGGGGCTATTACTGAATTTGGCTAGTGACTACCTAAAATAGTTGTCCAAATTGAGTAATGTAAATCTCGGCTAAACCAGATCCGATCGGTTGTCTGGTTGCAGCTGTCCTAATGATGAGCGCTGCCTCTTGATCACTGGCAGTCACAATGTGAGGCGAGTCCTGGCATTGGCTTATAAAAGCAAGGTAAATACATATATACAATTAATTCCAGCTCTTGCTGAAATAATGAGTAAGCAGATGTGGCGTGCTGAGACAAATGATGTATGTCAGTGTAAGAGAAGGTGCACTGATGGGGAAGTTCAGTTCTTCTGTTAGGGTGACACCCACTAATCTGCTAGCTGGACCATGCGGGTTCTCCTACAAGAAGGCAGCAGGGCATGCACACATGATGGGGGGTTTGATGATGGGGGGTTGCCACCATAATAGTTATCAGATATACCACCAGTGCCAGTAGTGAAGCTATGAAGCCCATTTTCTTTCTTGACTGCATTTTGTAAGTCTTTATCCCTGACAATTTGAACAGCAAATGATGTGATCACAGGTCTTGCCAGCTTTAAGGATTGGAACTCATGTTTGATGGAGAGCATTGCATCTTTTTTCAAATGGCCTCTTTGGGGTATTCCCCATGGGCTCTTCACCCAGATTTTACAATTTTGGCAAGCCCATACTTGCAGAAGCCACCAAGAAACCTACTAGCTATTTTTTCATGAGTTTGACTTCTTTTCGTGATTTTGTGCCCATCCTCATCCTTGATGTAAAATTCATAATATAGCAAGTCATCCATGGTCCAATTTATCTCCTTCAGCAAGCCAAAGACCTTGTCAAGCTTCTCTCAGTCAGTCAAGTATGTCCTAGTTGTGTTCTCCTGATCCCCAACCAAATTGTCTGCAGAAATTGGAACAGGTGATGGGGCTGTGGTTGGATATAGTCTGGGTGTTTGGAAAGGGGTATTCCATAGAGTCTTGGTGAATGCATATGGAATGGCATGGGGCATGAAGGCATAAAATGGAAATGGGTAGTAGCTCTTATACATACAGGATCTGTGCAGGGGTCAGTGGTTTGATGGTGGGTAAAACATCAATGTCCATTTGCCTGTCATCCTTGGAATCACTGTTAAGATTGTCTTCTCCAATACCAGGCATGAATAGATTTTGAGTCAATATGTTATCTGTATATTCATGGGAATGAGACAGCATCATTTGGCATCCACATGAAGTTTGAATTTTTGTGGAGCCCATCTTATCTGTGCATTGATAGGCTCATGATGCTCTTATAGTGCTTTTAGACATTATTCCACAGACATATGAACCTGTATGAACATATGCAAACACCTATGAACTTCATAAAATGACTTCCAAACAATTTTGTGATATTTTGAACATTCTGAACAATTTTGAATGGTTTCAAATGACTTTAAATGACCTTGAATCACTTAGAACTCATTCAGCAGCCATATCACTACTGATTTCACACCCCCACACATCTTGGCACCATATGGCAATCATATTGGATATAGGAAAGAAGAGTATTACTAAGGACAACCTCAAAGCCTCACTTAATAGTGAGCTAACAGAGGGGAATCCAAAGTTAATATTATACTACATAATACAGACACTCCAGGTGCACCTAACAGAGGGGAATCCAAAGAGAAAACTCTAAGGACCCATCTGTCAATGCCCAGTATATGTGATAGAGCCAAAAATCAAATAGTAAGCTAAAAATAGCAAAAAGGCAGAAATAGGCAGATCAAGCTGTGGGATGATGTCACCTTGATGGGTAAACATCCAGAAGGGGTCCCGCCTTTAATAACAGAGCTGTCAACATGTATAAACATGGAAAAAGCTGAAATATAAAATAGGAATAAAATCATAGAAAATCATAGAAAATGCAGAATAGAGTGAAATAAAATATATAACAAACATGGGACAAATGCAGAAAATTGCCCAGATGCCTGGGGTGCCCTCCTTTTCTCTTACATCACCCCCCTTCTATGATGCATTGCCCCAATGCATTCAAAACCATATTTGCCCAAAGTCAGACACTTGGATGCACTGAGGCGCAGAGGAATGTCGCCAGTGGAACTCCCTGACCAGTCATGGGGCATTTACATTGGACTTTGCAACCATGAGTTTTTCTTGTACCCATGAACCCTCCAGTGCACCAGGTATTCAAGTTTACCTCGATGTAAGTGGCTGTCTAGGATGGACTCAACCTCGTACTGGGGTTCACCTTTGATGACTGTAGGCAGTGGAGGAGGTTGTGTCATGCATCCAAAGAATGGATTTGTGGGAGCAGGCAGCAGTCTTACAACATGGAAGACAGGGTGGAGTCTGGACATTGACTGTGGTAGCTGTAGGCAGTAGGCATGCGACCTGACACATCTAGTGATGAGGAATGGTTCAAGAAAGCAGTGGTTTTTTAGATGGATGCATGGTGGAAATGTCACTAGAGTCAAGATAGGCACAATCACCAACCTTATATGTGGGTGTGGGTGAGTGATGCTGGTTGTAGAAGTGTACCATGTCATTCTTTGCATTAGCCAAAGCTGACTGCACCTCTTCCAAGGTGTCCTTCATCTGCTCTGTGAATTCGTTCACCATCTCCAAGTGTGGGGGTGCTTGCTGAGGTTTGAAGCCCATGCATGGGTGTTGCCCTGTGTTGAGGAGGAAGGGAGTTTGTTGGGTGGAGGAGTGGACATGATTGTTGTTGCCAAACTTGGCCATGGGGAGGAGATTTTCTTAATCGTCCTGTCACTCATTGACAAAGATATGGATGTACTGCTCCAGTTCTTGGTTGACTCACTCCATTGATGATACTCAACCTGGAAACCCAAACAAAACCTACTCAATGGCTTCAGATGGTATAACACAAGTCAGAGGAAGGGTGTGAGCCAGTACTAAATATCACCACTGATATCCAAAAGTTGTAGTGAGTGACATAATATGCTGAAGTGTGTTGCAAATAATCTTTAGAAGCATACAAAGATATTCGAAAGAGTTCGAAATAGGTTTGAAGATGTGCAAAATAGTTCAAAGTAGGCTCGAAGAAGTTCGAAGAGGTTTGAAGAAGATTGAAGAGGTTTGAGGTATATCGAGGAATGAGTTTAGCAAATGTGATGTGTTTGTCGAAAGGCGATAGGTGATGTGCGATAAAACAAGGAGTGAATATAATAGTTTCGAAGACATTTGTGATATTCCACAGAACTTAGAGATACGACGCGAAGATAAGACTCAAGAGAATGGCTCTTAAATCTGATGATAAGTGAGAGGGTAACTTGTGCTGTGTTCCCTGTTTGTATTCTTTGTTGGTATTCTAAGTAACTAATACAAGTCTATATACAAATTGAAGAGATAGTACTAAAAAGAAAATAAGAACATATGTAAAACATGAGGCAATATATCAAACAATGAGGACTTGTAGATTATGAAACAAATGAAAAATGATAAATGATGAAACATATAGTGTTCCCATATAGTAAAAGTACTTATCTTTTGTTTCAATATAAATATATCAATGAAACATAAAAATGCACTTATTGCATCCAAAGTTTCTCATAGTCTCTCCTCGTGTCTGGTAGTGCTCGATATGCAGCAAGTTGGCTCACTCCGGGTGCACAGCATGTGTCAAAAGTGTTTTAAGACAGCTATATGGCAGCTGATATTGTTCGAAATGCTGCAAAGTCATTCAAAGTGTTGTGAAATGTAGCAAAATAGTTCAAAATAGTTTGAAGTCATCTGAAATAGTGCAAAATAATTTGAAAATGTTCGAAGTCAATTTTGTGGCATTCATAGTGATTCGGAGTGTGTGTCATAATGTGTCAATATGAGTGGGAATCTTCTCTAGACCTTAGCGCATGCAGTGGACCTATCACCATCTGTCCATCTGTCTGTGGGTGGTAGGTGGTTGAGGTAAGGAGTTTGATTCCCAGCAGGCAATACAGCTCTTGGGTGAACTCTGCAACAAACTGTGGTCCTCAATTACAGAGGAATGTGCCAGGCAGTCCATGGAGCTTCCATACATGGTGCAAATAGAGTCGAGCCACTCCAAGCACAGTAACAGTTGGATGAGTGGGGATAAAATAAGCTCGCTTCACAGCAGAGTTGACTGTACACATTACTGAATCAAACCCATTGGACTCTGGTAGTTCCACCATGAAGTCCACACTGACAATGTCCCAACAATTCTCTGGGACTGGAAGGGGGTGTCAAGACCCATCTTACCTGATCAGATTTCTGATGGTTCCCAATTCCTTTCTGACACTTTTCTGACCTTGTCCATTGGTATCCTGGCCACAGCACTGTTTAGTCATCAGACAAGTTGTCATGTGCCTTAGTAATCATTTGCTTACTCACTTTATTCCTAATACAGTCTTACCAATTCTGGTCATGGACACTTACCAAGATGCATTAGTAAACTTCTGTACTTTCCATTATTCTTCTGGCCTTTGATATTTAAGTGCCTGTAGCTTAGCCTTCATCTCCAGTTTGCAAATTACTTGTAAGAAACTACTTGTAAATCACTTGTAAGCAATTACTTGTGAATTGCCTTGTCCCTTCTATTATATCTCACCTTGTCAATCCTCTGCTTATTATCAACCCTCCATTCACCCTTGACTTATTCCTCGACATTACCATTAATCTCTCACCTCCTCTTAACTCATAACCTCTGCTTTAATCTATCCCTACCCTCCATGTGGAAACCCACTGGACATCTGCACACTATCTGCCTGAAATTGGACAACTGATGAGGAGAAGGGTGCAACTTCTTATGAGTTGAAGCCAAGTCCTCTCTAACCCCTTTCACCTGGCATGCTACAGCCCAGTGGATTCTGCCCAGAGCCCCTGAACACCTCCAACCACTGACGACCAGGCCCTACTGAACATCCAGTGTATTTCTGACCAAGTTCTGACCTTGGTAGTAGCGATCTTGAACTTTGACAGGGGGTGTAACTCCCCCATGGGCTT
Source organism: Tricholoma bakamatsutake (assembly GCA_029959215.1). Lineage (NCBI taxonomy): Eukaryota > Fungi > Basidiomycota > Agaricomycetes > Agaricales > Tricholomataceae > Tricholoma > Tricholoma bakamatsutake. The sequence continues at coordinate 5,624,665 of CP114868.1, read as the reverse complement.
GCACCATGGAGTCTTGGTGCATAAGCAGAGATCACAAGTACAACAGTACTGACCAATGAGTCAAGACATCTGGGGCCACCAATAATTCCATAATATGAGCTTTAATGTCTTCCAATGCCTGGGGTGGCCAGCAATGAGCAAGTCATGGTGCTGAGAGATGAGTTGTCATCAAAGCTGGAGATCATTAGGGACATAGATATGGTCATAGAAGTATAGGATATCATCCTTTTCTGTCCACTCTGCTGCATGAGGCAAGGGTGTGGATCCTTTCTCAGTGTTAGGAATTATAGTTAAAGGTGTAGAATGGTGAGAGATGATGCAAATAGTTTTAGGGGTGCACGAAATAGTTCAAAAGTAGTTCAAAAGAGGTTCAAAAGATGTATGAAAATGTTTGAAGTAGTTAGAGGAGGTTCAAAGAAGTCAGACTGGTGTCGAGGGATATTGGGAGATAAATATAGTGAATTGAGAAAGTTTTGTCGAGACGATTGGTGATATGTGATAAGTTGAAAAGCTAGTACGAGAGTTCAAAGAAGTTTGCGATAATTCACAGAACTTAGAGATACGAGGCGAGACTTGGAGTCAAGAGAACAGCTCTTAAATCAAATGATAATGGAGAGGGTAACTTCTTCTCTCTTCTTCCTTTTTTTTGTCAAGTAACTAGTACAAGTCTATATATATTTTAAAGAGATAGTACTTAAAAGGAATATAACATGTGGAAAACATGAGGCAACATACACAACAATAAGGACTTTGTAAATCATAAACAAAATAAGAAACAATAATAATTGAAATGTAAGTTGTCCCAGTATAGTAAAAATACTTATCTTATTGCTTCAATATATTATTGAAACACAAAACTGCCATTATGGCATTCTAAATCTTTTGTCGTCTCTCCTCATGTCAAGTAGTGCTCGATATGTGATGCAATGGTTCATTTTGGATGTGCTGTGTAAGTTGAAAGGGTTGCAAAACAGCTATATGGTGGCTGACATCATGTGAAGTAGTGTGAAGTTGTTCAAAGGCATTTGAAGTGTTGCAAAGTCATTCAAAATCATTCACAGTCATCTGAAATAGTTTGAAATAGGTTTGAAATCAAATTCATGGTGTTCATAGGGGTTGGGATTGTGAATTGTAAAGTGTTGATACATTTGAAACCCTTCTCAGACCCTAGAGCACAACATGGACCTATCAGTGCACATTGATAACAACATAGTACAATATATGTAACATAGTATATAAACCTTAAATATACACCTAGAGAACAGTAGTTGAGTTCTCTTAGGTATTCCATCCATGATAGTGGTGTGAAAGGCCTTTTTTAGCCAAATCATCTAAAAATAACCTATGCATCAAACCCATCAATTCCCCCATCATGCATGTGAGTCTTGCCCCCTTCTTGTAAAGAGAATCTGCATGGTCTAGCTAGCAGATAGTGGATGTCACCCTAACAGAAGAACTCAACTACCCTATCAGTGCACCTTCTCTTACTCGTGCATACATCATTGTTTCATCACACCACAACTGCTTAGTCATCCTTTCAGCACAAGCTGGAAGTCCTTGTATATATGTATTTACCTTTGCTTTTATAAGCCGACACCAGGCCTCACCTTACATTGTGACTGCCAGTGATCAAGAGGCAGCACTCATCATTAGGACAGCTGCAACCAGACAACCAATCAGATCTGGTTTAAGCAAGATTTACTATACTCTATTTGGATGACTATTTTAGTTACATAGTTACAAGCTGAATTTAGTATTATCTCTGAGATCAGGCCCTGTTGGAAGGGTTATTGATCCAAAGTGTCTCATGCACCCAACAGTTGACAAATAGCCAAATCATGAATTTTGCTGAGTTTAGTACCCAAGTTACCAGACCATATGACTCTAAAATTTGTGGAAAAATCCCAAAGCTGAATTTTGACTCTGTCAAAGAAGTGACTCATCACAGCTTATGTCATTATGTCAGAATAATCAACTTCTAATCCTGGTCATAATCCTGTTCCTATGCCAGCGCTAGAAGCCAAAATTGATGCACTTACAGCACAAATGTCCCAATTAGTGTCAGGAGCATCACAGCCCAAACCAGCAGAAATAAAACCAGAGATGGTGGAAGATCAAGATGATGAGATGGAGGAGATGGTGGAGTGGATGTCTCAGGATGATGTGCAGGCAGTGAAGAGATCTGAAAGTGGAAAAGCATGCTTATCTAAATATGCACCCCTGCAAATCTTTGACAGTACCATGGAGAATACAAAGTTTTTCATTAGCTCTATAGTATTGTACATTCATGGGAGGAAGCCCAAGTTTCATACAACCAAGTCTAGGATTATGTTTGCTCTCTCATATATTCAGGGGGGGAAAGCACAGTTCTGGAGAAATGAAGCTATTAATCAAATTGCCATGGGATATAAACTGTTTGCAACCTTCAGGGAATTTTTGGAGAGACTGGAGGCACAGTTTGGAGACCCTAATCCAAAGGCGACAGCTAATGCTAAATTAAAAACCATGCACCAAGGTTCTCTGACAGCAGACAAATTTATTTTGCAGTTCAAGGCAGAAGCATCACAGACAGATATGGGAGAAGCTGCATTGGTAGAATCTTTGAAGGCAGGATTAAATCCCTCTTTATTCAAGTCTATCTATTGACTACCTTCTATGCCAGAGAGGTTGGATGAGTGGTACAATTGGGCAATGCATGATCAGCAATACCAACAGGAACAGGTGGAGTTGAAATTGATGTATGGAAATGCCAAATTTGGAAAGTCATCAGGAAAAAAGTCTGAGGAAGGAAGGATGCCTCAGGTACAAACTCTGAGGGCACAGCCACTGGCCATGGCAGTGACACCTATTGTTAAGAAGTCAGCAGCATCAGTAGATGCAATGGAGGTTGATCAAGCAAGGAGACAAGCCCCACTTAAATATTTTAACTGTGGGCAATTAGGGCATATTGCTAGGAATTGTAGGCAGAAAAGAAAGATTAGGGAAGCAACAATTGAGGAAGTGAATTTGGAGGAAGATAAGCAGAAGAATGTTGTGGAAGAGTCCCAGTGAAGGTTTCCCCATTGGTGACCTGGAATCATTATAATGTATTAGTATCCAGGGAAACCCAGAGACAACCCAAAAGAGAAACTGAGGAGTATGACCATCATCACTTATGTGATAAAGAGAATTGCCCAGCCTTATTTCTGAAAACCCCCAAACTCTTTATTTGCTCTGTGCAAATAGAACCCAAAATTAACTTGACAGCAGGATTGAAGACAGTAGACACACATGCAGCAATTGATGTGGAGGCATTGCTTGATAGTGGTGTGACTGGATTATTCATTAATTGATCCTTAATTATCAGAAATGGTAATAGCATGTGTAAACTGCCACAACCTATAATGGTATACAATATTGACAGCACAATTAATTGTGGAGGAACTATTAAGGAGGAGGTGACAATGATACTAAGGTATCAGGATCATCAGGAACAAGCTGTATTTGAGGTGTGCAACCTTGGGAAAACAATCTAATAATTGGATGTCTGTGGTCACATAAATATAACCCAGAAATTGATTGGAAAACTGTGAAGGTACACATGACTTGTTGTCCTAAGGAATGTAATGTATATGGGAGGAAAGTAAAAAAGGAGAAGAAGGAAAGGAAAGAGAATGAGCATCTGAGGAAGTATTCTGTTATGATGGAGGAAGTGGAAGATGAGGACATGCCAAATGGGGAAGTTCCAATCATGACCAATAAGGAAGAACAGAAGCAAACCTTTAGGGAAATTCGCAGAGGACAGATGTGGGATAAAAATGTTGTGAAAGTGGAGAAGTCAGTGGAGGAGTGGGTATTGAAAGCATATTATTAATATTTGTCAGTTTTTCAGAAGAAGGAATCTGAGTGAATGCCAGTGTGAAAGCCATGGGATTATGCAATTGAGATGATGTTGGATTATGTAATCTGTCACATGATGTATGTGGCAGTGTCAGCTGTTGAGCTGATGCACTGAAGACCCCAGCTGATAAGCAGTGACAATACTGTGAACTTGGCTGGGTTGCAATCTGGGTGAGATTACCTCTAATACCAAATTATGTATTGAACCCATTAAGACCTGATAGCTCAGTTGGTAGAGCATCTGGTATATGTCCAGTTGGTCCTGGGTTCAATCCCCAGTCTGGTCATCTTTCTGTCTTAACAGATGAAGCCAGGATTTGTGCTGAAGAAGTTGAAAGTCTACCCATTATCTCCAATGGAACAAGAAGAAGTGGATGCATTCCTTAATGAACAATTGCAGAAGGGATACATATGACCTTCAAAATTACTGCAGACATCACCAATATTCTTTGTACAAAAAAAAGATCAGAGGAAGAGGATGTGTACAGATTATAGGTATCTGAATGAGTGGACAGTGAAGAATGCATACCCTCTGCCATTGATCTCAGAGATCATTGACAAGGTGGAAAAAGCCAAGGTCTTTACAAAATTGGATTTATGCTGGGGGTACAATAATGTATGAATAAGGAAAGGAGATGAGTGGAAGGCTACACTTGCCATACATCGAGGATCCTTTGAGCTACTTGGCATGTCTTTTGGGATGCCCAATAGTTCCCCAACTTTCCAAAATATGATGAACCACATTTTCAAGGATGTGATAGACAAAGGCATGGTAATAATATTCATTGATGACATTTTGATATTCACAGAGAATGGAGAAAATCATGAGGTGATAGTGCAGGAGGTGTTGAAGAGATTGGCAGAGAATGATTTATTTGTTAAACTGGAGAAGTATGTATTTGGAGCAAGCAAGATCAAGTTCTTGGGATTAAAGATTGGTCCTGATGGAATCAAGATGGATCCTATCAAGATACAGGAAATTGTTGATTGGCCCATGCCCACCCATATCAAGGAGGTTCAAGCCTTCTTGGGACTCGCAAATTATTATCATCACTTTGTCCATAACTTTCCCAAATTGCTGCACCCTTACACAACCTTACACAAAAAGGAGTATTGTGGAGATGGGGAGAACAGCAGCAGACAGCATTTGAAGAGTTGAAGAGGAAGTTTGTAGAAGAACCAATATTAGCCTTAGTAGATTTCATGCATCCCTTATGAGTAGAATCAGATGCATCTGACTTTGCTACTGGAGCAGTATTATCAATGCTATGTGAGGATGACAAATGGCATCCTTGTGCATATTTGTCCCAAGGGTTGAATGATGTGGAAAGAAATTATGATGTGCATGACAAAGAGATGTTGGGAATAATATGAGCATTGGAAGCATGGAGACATTATTTGGAGGGATGTATGCATCAGATTGAAATCTGGATAGATCATTAAAATCTGCAGTACTTCATGTCCACTAAAAAGCTTAACTGTCAGCAAGCACGTTGGGCATTATTCCTATCACATTTAATTTTCACTTAGTCCACACAGTGGGAAGCTTGATGAGGAAAGCAGATGCATTATCCAGATGTACTGATCACAAAAGGGGGGTGGAGGAGGACAATAAAAAGGGTACCCTACTCAAACCCGAGTACTTCTGTATTTGCATAGTCAAGGGCATCTATTGGTAGATAGCTCAGAAATGAAAATGTTGTTTAAAATTAGACAATGTTTGGAGATGGATGATGAAGCAGTGGAAGCAGTGAAAGCTCTGAAGGGAGAGAAGAAAAGTAATATTAAAGGAGATGAATGGGTTGAGGAGCAAGGGTTAGTATTGCCCAGAGGAAAAGTATATGCACCAAAAGACCAAGACCCACAAAGGGAGATCACCCAGTTACACTATAATATGCCAGCTGCTGGACATCCAGGAAGGTGGAAGACATTGGAATTGGTGATGAGAAATTCTTGGTGGCCCAGCATCTCGAAATATGTGTTGGGGTATGTGGATGGATGTGATATGTGCATGGGGGAAAAGAAATTTCCAGAAAAGCCTGCAGGGAAATTAATGCTGAACCCTATACCTAAAGCATCATGGTGAGATATATTTGTGGACCTTATCACCAAATTACCTGAAGCTCAAGGATCCAATGCAATATTTGTAGTATGCAATGGCTTCACAAAGAAAGTCCATATTATTCCTACTACTGCAGAAACCTCATCATTGGGCTTGGCATGCCTCTATCTAAATCAGGTATGGTGGTTACATGGATTACCTGATATAATTATCTCCAATTGTGGACCACAATTTGCTTCTGCATTTATGCAAGAGTTAAACAATGTATTGGGAATTCAAACCAGGTTATCTATGGCATATCATCCACAAACTGATGGGCAGACAGAGAGAATGAATCAGGAGTTGGAGCAGTATCTATGCATGTTTGTCAACTACTGACAAACTGACTGGCCCAAATGGTTAGCAATTGCTGAATTTTCTCACAATAACAAATTCTATTCAGCTACTTGCATGTCACCCTTCTTTGTTAATTATGGGTATTATTTCTGAATAGGAATAGAACCTTGAAGGGAAATCAAAGTACAGTCAGTAGAAGACTTTGTATCTAAGATGTGGAAGGTACAGAAGGAAGCAGCGGTGGCATTGATGAAAGCGTGTAATGATATCATGCAACACACAGATCATACTCGAGCTATTGCTCCAGAGTACAAAGTTGGTGACTTGGTATGGCTAAAGTACCAAGGATGTAAATATTCCATGACCTTCAAAAAAATTTATGGAGAAGCAGGTTGGCCCATATGCAATTTCTAAAATAATTTTGCCCAATGCAGTAGTGCTAAAATTACCATTTAAGATTGATCCTGAAATTAATGTTCCCCACTTATGCCCTTACTGCCCACCCACCATTCCCAGTCAACAAACTACTCTGCAACCTCCAATAATGGTGGAAGGTGCTCCAGAATATGTAGTGGAAGAGGTTTTAGACTCACATCTTCGATGAAATAAATTGGAGTTCTTAATCAAGTGGAATAACTACACCAATAAAAATAACTCATGGAAACCTGAAGAAAATTGTAAGTGAGCATGTAATGCAATTGCCCAATTCTTTAAACTTAATCCTAATGCTCTGCATCACATTGCTAGAATGGTGTATGAGGGAATGAATTTCTGGCCTTACCAAAATTTCACAGAGGAAACAGATACAATATTTTTTTGCCTGGAAGTTGAGGCATAAAAGGGGGGTAATGTTAGAAAACAACCCCATTATCTAATAATATTTTATTTTATTTTATTTTATTACATCAAATTATGCTACCAAATGCCCAAGAATGCTACATTTGTCAGCATGAAAATTTTATTTCGCACACATCAATATGTATGCACATGTATGTGTGCATCAATAACAATATAGTACAATATATGTAACATAGTATATCACCTCAAATATACACTTAGAGAACAGTAGTTGAGTTCTCTTAGGTATTCCATCCATGATAGTGGTGTGAAAAACCTTTTTCAGCCAACTCATCTAAAAATAGCCCATGCATCAAACCCATCAATTCCCCCATCATGCACATGAGTCTTGCCCCCTTCTTGTAGAGAGAACCTGCATGGTCTAGCTAGCAGATAGTGGGCATCGCCCTAATACTCAGCTCCCTCACTGCCAGAGCCACAGCATCCTTGTGTAAACTGCTATGGTTCACATGACAAATGTCACATAGGATACTGTGCTCCTCACCCTCCAAAGTAACACCCTCTAATGCATGGACTGTAAACAGATCAGGTTGCAACAACACAATACCTTGATTGTCATTGCTTCTATCCCCATGGTCTGGACAGTGAGAGAGTGCATCAGTCTTCCCCATGCTGTGTCCCAGGTGATGGATGCAGGGACAAATCAAACCTGGAGAAATAGAGGGACCAGTGGGTTTGGCAGCAATTAAGTTTCTTGGCAGTCATGAAGTACTTGAGGTTCTTGTGGTCTGTCCAGATCTCAACCTTGTGTTGAGCACCCTCCAGAAAATGTTGCCACTCCTCCAATGCCTGCATTATCACCAGCATCTCCTTGTCATGGATCTTGTAATTGCATTCCACAGCACTGAGACTCTTTGAGTAGAAGGCAATTGGGTGCCACTTCTGGTCCTCAGGAGACTGTTGGGATGGCACTGTGCCCATCGCAAAGTCCAAACTGTTAGCTTCTACATGGAAGGGATGTGAGTCATTAGCAAAGTAAGGATTGGAGTGGAAATGGCCATCTCTTTGAGCTTCTTGAATGCCTCCTGCTGTGCATTTTCCCACTTCCATCCCTCCTTGCCAGTGGAATTGAATAATGGATGTGCATGGTGGGAAAAATCTTTAATAAAGCACCAATAGAAATTGATGAAGCCCAGGAAAAACTGCACCTCTTTTTTGTTTGTGGGTGTGGGCCAGGTTGTAATGCCCACAACCTTGACTAAGTCCATCTTACCTGTCCATCCGAGATAATCAAGCCCAAGTACTCAATTCATGTCTTCTCAAACTTGCACTTGTCATGATAAAGATAGAGTTTGTGCTGCCGGAATTGCTCCAGTACCAGGCACATGATTTGATGATGTTCATTGAGGTCTCAAGTGAAGATGAGGATGTCGTCAAGGTAGAGACAGACAACACCTTCCAATATGAGATCATGAAAGATGTTGTTCATCATGGTCTGAAAGGTGGCAGGACTATTAGTGAGATAAAAGAACATGACAAGCAATTCAAAAAGACCATGGTTTGTGCAGAAAGCTGCCTTCCACTCATCCCCTTTCTTTATCTGTACATTGTTGTAGTCCCAACAGACATCAAGCTTGGCAAAGTAACATGCCCCATGGAGTTGGTTGACAAGTTCAGATACGAGGGGTAGTGGATAGTGATTCTTAACTGTAATGTTATTGAGGCATCGATAGTCTTGAACTGGTTAAAGGGACCCATCTTTCTTCTTAACAAAGAAGAAGGGCAAGGCCATGGGTGACTTTTAAGGGTGAATACAACCAGAAGCCAAGTGTTCATTGATGAATTTGTCAAGTTGTCATTGTTCCTCAGGGAAGAGAGAATAGACCTTCCAGTTCCGCAAGGGAGGTTCATGGCTTCAGATGGTGGGGTCGAGCATATTGACCTGCACACAGTTCACAAGACTGCTTATGGGCCATGCCCCCCTGGGAAAGTCTTGCCTTCATTTTTATGTTCCAGGTGACATTGCCTGCAACTGCCTACTAGTGACTCACATTCAAATGTGAGAGCATGTCCTGTGTGTTTGCCCCAGGGAAAAGTGACTTAAACACAGATAGCCTCCTTGATCCATTGGAGAGTTGGCAGTGCTCATGGTGAATAACCCATTGCTGGGATTGTTTGCCACCCCATGCTCTGAGTGGGATCCAGGATAGGTGGGTCATGCTGGGTGCATGACTCCCATCGGAATTCCATCTGAGGGGTAATCACCCCCCTTTTCTTCCATAGGCAAGGGCTCCTGGTATGGATTGCTTCCTGGTCTCTGTCTGTGGGAAGGGCTGCATACCATGCTCTGGCCTCTTAGGTCAATGGTAGGCAGGATTACTGGAGTCTGTTTAGCCCCATAAAGGCTGCCTCAAGTGGGGAGAATTAAGATGTGGGCAACCTGAGTCCTCACATATCTGCTGGGGTTCTCAGGTCATCAGCATCTGCTGGGAGATCCAGTTGGAGTTTGTTTAGGCCCATAAATGGTGCCGCTCTCCATCTGAACCAGTAGAGAGCAACCTAGGAGGCCAGTGGCAGTGGGGTGGCTTGAGCGGCAGATGGGGTTGAGGGATGATTTCTACTTAGAGCAGCTTGGGGGAGCAGGTGGCAGGGTGGTGGCCCCAGCTAGTGGCTGGGTTGGGGGGGCATCCCCCTCTTTGGAGGTTTTGGGAGGTGCTCGCACCCTTATCCTTTTCTTGTCTGGCCAAAGGCACCCCAGCAAAGCCAGGGCACATAGTCTTCACTGCTCAACAGAGCTGCATCAGGGTGGCAGTCTCCCTCAAATCTTGCATAGATACCCATAGTGTACCCTGTTTGTACTCTGCTGTGGACTGTGAACATGCACCACATAATAAATTGTTAACAAAAAAAAAAATGGGTACTTAAATAATGAAGGCCAGAAGAATAACGGAAAAGGTGGATGTTTACTAATGGGTCTTGGTAAGTGTCCATGACCAGAATTGGTAAGATCATATTAGGAATAAAGTGAGTAAGCAAATGGTTACTAAGGCATGACAACTTGTCTGATGACTAAAAAGTGCTGTGGCCAGAATACTGATGGAGGAGGTCAGAAAAGAGTCAGAAAAGAGTCAGGGGTTATCAGGAATCTGATCAGGTGAAATGGGTCTTGACAGTATTTCCTCCTTAGTGCTGAGCCTATGAGCCATGCAAGGGTTTAAGGGTCTGACTTAAAAGCTGGGTCTGTGAGCAGAAAATCTTTAAGTTTCTAAACTCCTGCTTTGATCATGAACCCACTCTCCCAATCCACTGCTGAATGGTTGGCCCTCAAGGCCCAACAAGAAGAACTGGTATGAAAGGTGCTTTGACTAGGGAGGAGGAGAGGTGAGTGGAGGCCACATGGGCAGAGGCTGTGCAGAAGGCAGAAGAGGAGGAGCTGAGAAAGGTGGTGGCTGCCAAGCAGGTGGGCAAGAGGAAAGCAGTGGATGAGGAGGCAGAGGCAGAAGAGAGTGGGTCGCCCACAAAGAGGGTGAAGGGAAAAGCATGGGCAGACACAGAGTCTGAGGTGGTCATGTGGTTGGAGGCCATGTGGCCCTGTAAGAGGTGAGTAATAGGTTCTCATTACTGTTGAGTATAATGCTGATATCCCCCTCTAAATGTTCAAATCAGAAGTTGGCATGTTTCCAGATGGGTGCCCAGGGCTAGGCATGTGAGCCTTGTACCAGGGCAAAACACAAGTGTGAGGAGGTAGTGTGGGCAGGGCAGGAGGCCCCAAAGGAAAAAGTGATGGTGACTGGGGAGGAGATGGTGAGGCTCATGAGGGAGCTAGTGGCAGTGGTGAAGGGGCTGAAGTGGGAGGTCTGGGACCTCAGGTGGGAGCAGGAGCATGGGAGGCACCCATCAGGAGCTGGGCAGTGCACATGAGGGTGTGCAATGAGGTTGTGGATTTCTGCAACCTCTTCAATCTGGAGTGGGCATGGGGGGGGCAGCAAAGGAGTCAGAGGAGGATGAGGAGGATGAGAGCTGGAGTGAAAAAGAGGTGGAAGTGGAGCTAGCTGAGGAAGCCGCAGGAGTTCTCTAGATGGAGCCAGTGGAGGTGGACAATGGGGAGGTGTAGGGGCCCAGTCAGGGCCCACCCAAAAATTACTTTGTTTATTTTTTTTTCTCTTTCTTGAAATCAAAAATGCTTTGTACTGTCCTTCACTGAGTGAATTAAGTCTGAAGCAGTCCAGCTTTTTCTGGATAATGGGTGTGAAAGTCTGCTACTAACTCCTGAATGTGGTCAAGCTCTGTGGCTGGGAGCCAAGAGTTTTCTTCATTACTCCCCTGGTAACCATCCCAAAGGACAAAGTATAGTAACTTGCAATGACAATGGTTATCGATCTTTGAGTCCAGGATTTCTGTGATTTCATCAAGTTCATCATCAATAATAACTGGAGGAGGCAGGGGTTGAGAGCAATGAGGGATTGTGTTCAGAGTGTCTTCTTCCAGTTGTGAGACATGAATACAGGGTGAACAGCCCAGAGATGGTCCAGAAGCCAGAGGGTAACTGAGTGGGTGCCTGGGTGGGCAATGATTCCAAACAGACCATAGTATTCCTCTGAGAGTTTCTTGGAGGGTCGAGTAGTGCATAAGTGTTCTCCTTTGACATAGGCATAGTCCCCAATATTGAAGTTGGGAGCAGAAATCCAGTGCTTATCTGCTGGATCCTAATAGCACTTCTGTCCTTTGGAGAGCTGCTTCTGGAGCTCCTGATGGAGGTTGTCAAGGTCCACCACAAACTTACAAGCATGTTGGGAGGGTAGCTCACATTCAGGGAAGATGTGGATGTTCAGGTGGTAGCCCTTGTTGGTGAATAAGGGTGAAACTTTGGTGGAAGCCAATGGAGTGTTGTTGTAAGCAAATTCCCCTAAGGGCAACAGCTAGGACCAGTTGTTCTGCTGGTAATTGCAGAAGATCCATAAGTATTGTTTAAAGGTCTGATTAAGGCATTCAGTTTGTCCATCACCTTCCACATGGTAACCCAAAGTGAAGTGAATCTTCATGTCCAACACTTGCCCAAAGGACTGGAAAAAGTGGGAGATGAACTCAGATCCCTGGTCACAAGTGATGTGTGATGGATGTGCTTGGAAAAGATGTGTATGATGAACAGGTTGGTGAGTTCTTGGGCTGTGATTTCATTGACTGTGGGAATAAAGATGCCTTGCTTGGAGAGCCAGTCTACAATACCTAGGATGGCAGTATGACCATCAGAATCTGGTGGTTGTTTGATAAAGTCCATCGAGACCAAGTCCCAATGTTAAGATCAAAAGCTCTCTTTGATGTTTATTGGTTTGAGTTCGCTGTTGCTCATAAGCAACAGTTGAGAATGACTTAAGATCAAGTTGAGAGCATTAGAATGACCAGGTCAAGCTAAGCTTGCCCAGTGTTACATTGCAGGTTTAAATATTACAAATGTGAGACAGTTCCTAAGTAGGTAATCAAGTGAATGTACAATAATGTGAGAAGATTGGTGAGGATTCCATGCAGTAGTACAATAATGTGGGAGAGTATGATAAAGGATTAGAGATGTGTGTACAAGGCTCTGAATAAGACAATAAGAATGAAAGACAATAAGTGTGTATAAGACAATAAGAACAATAAATGAATGAGAACAATAACATGAGAAAAATGTTGCCCCCCTCTCGTAACATCTGCCTCTTTCTCGTAACATCAGCTCCTCCCTACGGTTTCAAATGCCATCTGAAACTACAGTCGAATTGTCTGCATTGGGTCAAATGTTGAGATGCTGGATTCATTGGGGGCAGTGGTGAAAGTGTTGATTAACATGCCAGCAACCAAACTGTAAAAGTAGACAACAGAAGGGAGCTCAATCTCATCAGGCTGGGTGTCAGCAAACCGTACTGAGGTCCAGGTTAAGAATGTAGGGGTGCATGGGTTTGAGCAAGAGGTGAGGGTTTTAAATAGTAAGAAGAGCCAAATGATGAGCATAATCAAAATTGTGGTGCCAAAGACAGTGCAGAGGATGATGATGAGCAGTAGGTGGGTGATCATGGTTGTATTGGTTTAAGTTGTGCAGTGATGGGGTGGACTGTCACATGATGGTGCATGGGGACACAGCAATGCTGAGTGTCTCAGCCACCAAATGGGGCAGTGGGGGCATTGATAGTGGGGGCAGTGCAAAAAGAAGTGCCCAATCTCAGCACATGTGAAGCAAACTGAGTTTTGCATCCACCTCGGTGGAGGCAAATGCATTGGCATAGGGGTTCTAGTGGGCGCACATGGTGGCGACTCTGGCACGGTGCCAAAATGATCTTCTGCATCATCAGAGATGCTTTGGGAAATGAAAGTTTGGTAGAGTGTCCTTTCTTGTGGCAGTGGCCTGTAGCCATGGGCCTGATCGTTCAAGTCAACAATGAGTGGTAGTATGTCAAGATGGTATGCCTCTCCAATGAGGCATCGGAACATTCGTTCCAGGGCAGAAATGGCTCGGTAGGTGTCAAATAGATTTTAAACAGTGTCATTCAGTAAAGCTCAGTCATGAGTCTGAAATAAGAATCTTTCTTCATTTTAGTTGTCATATAGATCATGGACATATTCCATCCAAGATTATGTCAAAAGTTCTTTCAGGATTGGGGTCAGGTGTGGCATTGGTGACAAAGTGTAAGGGGCAGCTCATCATAATGGGAGGTTGTGGGTGGACTTGTACTGCCCTAGTGTCTCAGAAGCATTTTTTAAGTGTGCTTCAGGCAACCAGGTGTTTTCAGCCATGCTGTTGATAATATTTGACCTGGATACCTAACAAAAACCTGTTAAAAGGCTTAGGAAGCATAACACAGGCTAGAGGAAGGATACAAGTTGGTACTAAATATCACCACTGATACCCAAAAGTTGTAGTAAGAGGTGTGAAATAGTGAGATGCATTACAAATAATTTTTAGGAGTGTATGAAAAGGTTCAAAAGTAGTTCAAAATAGGTTCGAAGATGTGCAAAGTAGTTTGAAGAGGTTCAAAATAGTTTTGAAGAGAGTTGAAGGTGTCGGACTGGTGTCGAGGAACAAATATAGCAAATAAGAAATGTTTGTCAAGAAGCAATAGGTGATGTGCAATAAAACGAGGAGCGAATACAATAGTTCAAAAAAGTTTGCAATATTTTGCAGAACTTAGAGATACAATGCTGATAGGTCCACTGCATGCTCTAAGGTCTGGAAAAACTATCGAATCATATCTACACATTATGACATGCACTCTGAATTACTACGAATGCCATGAAATCAACCATGAACCCTTTTAGAACATTTTCAAACTATTTCGCACTATTTCGGATGACTTTGAACCATTTCAAACTATTTCATGACATTTCGCAACACTTTGAATGACTTTGCAGCATTTTGAACAATATTAGCTGCTGTATAGCTGTCTTGAAACACTTTCAATACATGCTGCACATCTGGAACAAGCCAATTTGCTGCATATCGAGCACTACCGGACACGAGGAGAGACTACAAGAGACTTAGAATATGATAAGTGTGGTTTTATGTTTCATTGATATATTAAAGAAATAGAACAAGAACTCTTACCATACTGGGACAATGTACATTTCACTTATTATCATTTTTCATTTGTTTTATGTTTTACAATACCTTTATTGCTATGCATATTGCCTCATGTTTTCCACATGTTCTTGTTTCCTTTTTAGTAATATCTCTTCAAATTGTATATAGACTTGTATTAGTTACTTAGAATAACAAGAAGAGCAATGGGGAACAGAGCACAAGTTATCCTCTCACTTATTGTCTGACTTAAGAACCATTTTCTTGGGTCTTATCTTCGCATCATATATCTAAGTTCTGCAAAATATTGTGAACTTCTTTGAACTTTTGTATTAGTCTCTCAACTCATTGCCCATCACCTATCTCCATTCAAAAAACACATCACATTCGCTAAACTCATTCCTCAATATACCTCGAACCTCTTCAAACTTATTCAAACTACTTTGCACATCTTCGAACTTATTCGAACTATTTTGCATGTCTTCAAACCTATTTCAAACTATTTCAAACTTCTTCGTATGCTCTTACAGACTATTCGCACCATCCCTCATCAATTCACCTCACTAAAAACAATGTTTGGAAATCAGTGTTAATATTTAGTACCAACTTGCACCCTTCCTCTGACTTGTGTTATACCATCCAAAGCCATTTAGTAGGTTTTGTTTGGGTTTCCAAGTTGAGTATCATCACTGGTAAGTGTTTTACTTATTTTCAAAGGTTTTTTGAGGTAATAATACTTTTGCAGTGTGATCGCTGCACTAGGTTCAAGTCCCAGCCACATTGCATCATCAAGGAGGGTGCCCCAAAGTGTTTGAAGTGCACCCAGGATGCGCAGGGGTGTTATTGGGGTGGAGTATCAAGGAGGGGGCTTTGCAAAGGCAAAACAAAAAAATTTGGGAGCATGAAACAAGATTCACGCTGGAAACCAGGTATAAAATTTATTCAAAATTGTTTCGAAGCAATGACTAACTTGTTTTCAATCTTTGTAGTATGTCAAATTCGGCTCATATGACCAGTAGCCAATGTCGAACCCATCACAGGGCCTTCAATACCATCAAAGCCAAAGAAACAGTCATTGAAGGGGAAGGCAAAGGTGAAGGTGAGAGTGTCACAGGGGTTTGGAGGAAATGAGGATGACTGGGTGGTGTGCCATGGTTTGATTGCCATTAAATTGGTGCAGAAGAAGATAGAGATGGAGATGTTGGGGAGGGAGATAGAGGTGTTGGCAGAGATGTTGGAGAAATAGAACTTTTTGTTTCTATTTCTTTGTTTTGTCTATTTCAATTTCAGAATTTTTTTTTTTTGTTAAATGTCTTTGGAAAGTAAGGTGAAGAAGAAATGAAGATATAATGAACAAAAAATTACTTTTAGGGAAAGGCTCAGTAGTTCATCATAGCCAAAAAACCCTTTAGAGTTTGCACGACCATGCTATGATGTGATATCGTGACTTGTATCATACACTAAAAGCAATCAAAATCTTTTTGTAAGTAGTTGTGAGAAAGAAAAGGAAGAATAATAATTATTTATTTTTGAAGTCCTGAAAATCTTCGAAAGTATCTTCATCGAAGTTCAAAGTTGTTCAAAGTTGTTAGAGGCATTCAGAGTCGATATCAAGAAAATTTGGTGGAAGCAAAATTGATTTTCGAGTGAGATATGGTAGCAAACAAAATGCAGCAATAGGTCGATATAGTACTGACCCATCAAGTTTGCAGAGAATATAAGCTCCTCCATAGTTTCATTCGATAACAATAAGAGGGCTGAAATATTGTAGTATCACCTTGTGATTAAGGGATTTCTCAATTTCCATGTTTTGAAGAAGCACCAAATCTCCTTTTGCAAAGTTGTAGTTGCACATCATATGTTTGTGAACAAGTTTGAAGCATTTTGCAGCTTCGATTCAAGAGGCATAGACCTTTAAATATAATACTTTGAGGTCATTTAATCATTTTTGTAGTGCTATGACTTGTCAAGCTATGAGATCAGTTGTCAATAAGATGGAATCAGGTGGTGGTTGTAAGTATGTCGCCTCGGAGATGTCAAGGGGGATTATAGGATGTGCTCCTGTAACTGCAAAGTAAGGAGAACAACCCATGTGTTTATGAACTGTGACTCGTTCTGCCCAAAATGCTGAGTGTGCCCCTGCTGACCATTTTGCTTGATCTCCATCGACAGCTTTGAATAAGGATTGTTGAACATTAAAGTGGGCTCATTCGACAAGTCCATTGGCACATGAATTATAACTGCTAATTTGAACACACTAGTAGCTGGCATTATTGTTAACAATCTATTGGTGCTAGTCGATAGGCCATTGTGCACAGTACTGATGGTTTTATTACAATGACATTATAATAGATAGCTGATAGATATAGTAGATGTTATTGTTAATGATTGTTAATGATTGTTAATGATTGTAGTGTTGAGAGCGATTGGTAATGCAATAGTAGTGAGCTAGAGACAAAGACCCCAAAGTAGCTGAGTGTACTGAGGAGTTGCTAGTTAAGCACCAATGTCAAAGAGTGTAATTGACTGAGGGATAACTACTACACAGTCAGCTACTTATATAACAAAGTATTACTAAGATTACTACTTGCTAATGACTAATGCCAAGAGTATTGGTAATGTGCTTGGTAAGAGATCAGTAAGCGAAGTAAGCAATATTAGTCATACTAGAATTGGTGAGTAATCATATACTAAGAAAGCATCAGTCAGCAGATTAGTAATCCTACTTGTAACATGTAGTTGGTACTACAACCAACTGTAATACATTTTTAATGGTATTAGGGCCCATTGTAATATGTTGTTGATCATTCTGGCATCTATTGTAATACATTGTAAATGGTACTGGCATCCATTGTAATATATTGTTAATCATTGTAAATGGTACTGGCATCCATTGTAATATATTGTTAATCATTGTAAATGGTACTGGCATCCATTGTAATATATTGTTAATCATTGTAAATGGTACTGGCATCCATTGTAATATATTGTTAATCATTGTAAATGGTACTGGCATCCATTGTAATACACTGTTAAGCATGGTAAACAGTACTGGCACCTATTGTAATATATTGTAAATGGTACTGGCATCTATTGTAATACATTGTTAATCATTGTAAATGGTCCTGGGGCCCATTGTTAATCATTGTAAATGGTCCTGGGGCCCATTGTTAATCATTGTAAATGGTCCTGGGGCCCATTGTTAATCATTGTAAATGGTCCTGGGGCCCATTGTTAATCATTGTAAATGGTACTGGGCTCATTGTTAATCATTGTAAATGGTACTGGGGCCTATTGCCAATTGTAAGTAATATTGTTAACTGAACATCAGTCATCTAATTCAAATGGATCATAATTTTCATCTTTTTCAACTTCTTCATCCTCCATCTCATCTTCCTCCTCTTCATCCTCCATCTCATCCTCCATCTCACCCTCCTCCTCTTTATCCTTCTCCTGATTGCTTGATCCATTACTTTCTGGATTATCCATAGTCTTGGATTTCAAGGGATCTAATGCATTAAACTTTTTGTTAGTGATCAAGTGGCTATACTGATTACCCCATTCTGTTTCCAGCTTGTTTGCTTGCATATGAGGCAGCCAAAGCTTTGCAAAAAAATGCTTGCTTTTGTGCATATGCAGCAACTCCATGAATAATGGCATTTTCAGCTGTGTAGAGACCAGGCTCAAGCTAAAGCCACCAGGATGCCTTCCACTCATATAATATATGATTATCTGGTGCATTTCCGCCTTGAGTAGCTCAACCTCCTCCTCCCACTGCATTTTTCTTGCCTGAGATTTAGACCATTCTACATTCATTCCTTCATCCAAAATCTGCTCCAAGGCATCCACTTCAGTCTCTGTTGCTGGCCTTGGCACTAGCCAAATCCATGAGATTTCAAAGGGGCCTTTGCTCATATCCAGTGCATCAGACAGCTCCATGGAAAAATCCATCCTCCCTGGTCCATGCACATCAGACTTCTTAAGCTCCTTTAGCCTAGTGCTCCATTTACCCATTGGATCAGCTGCAAGCAAGCAAGTATGTGCAGCAGAGTACCACAGCATTGAAAGGTTTATACAATGGTTGAACTGATTGAACAAGGTGTGCATCTGAGTATTTGGGCAATTTCCAGTTCCACTGATGTTGACTTTTTTAAATTGCCAGAAGCCTGAGATAATGTGCAGATAATGCCATATATTGGCTAAAGCATCATCAGCTTGTGCAATGCGCAAGTGGACTTCACATGATAGACATTTAGCAAAAACCAGAGAAGGTTGTTGATTTGGTAGAAGTAATGAGGGCAGGAATAATGGAATGGCCTCAGCTGTGAGTAATTCTTTGCTTGATTGTATCTCTGGATAATAAAGACTGGTATAAGTCACTGAAACAAGGGAAGCAGTTGAAGGAAGATAGGTCAATTGGACCTCTTGCAAAGATTGATATGCATCATAAGAATGCGGTGCTTTTCTTCTAAATCTGCCAGCTGGATTTGTGTCTTGTACTTTTTCAAAATGTTGATGTCATATGTGATGATGCATCTTGAACCATACAAGTTAGAGAAGATATTACCAAAACAAATTAAAATTGCATACTGTTATTCTTCAAGTTCTAGTCCAGTTGTAAGAAAAGTTGTTAGACTTGTCTTATGAGTTGCAACTTCTCCCTGGGCAGCTGAAGTTGAATCTTCTTTGGCAAGTTCAAGCTGGACATCTTGTAAAGTAGTGCTTGCTAAAATGATATTAAAAACCTTATTGCAAAAAGATGAATTTCTACTTACATCATCTTGGTTCCAAATATGGATTCAGTTTTGAATGGTCTTTCTTCCAAACATTAATCATTGCTTGCCAGGCAGTAATTGTAGCTGGTTGGAAAATTGCTGAAAATTGATCAAATAGCTGCTGGTGCTTTGCATGCATTCCAACTGCCTTTTTTAAGTGGCATAAGAACTGTTGACCTATTATAAATATGGTAATAGCTTATTGAAGGGGGGGAAGAAAAAAACTCACAAAAAAACAAGTATTCTTCAAAAATTCAAACCACCCCATTGATCATTTAAAGTCTCATGATGGGCATCTGGACCCATCTCCTGTGTACTTGGACCCAAATGATTCATCCTAGCCCATGTACTCTCAACTTCTTCACCACAAGTGTGCCCAACTCCATCCTGAAAGACAAGTCCAAAATCTGCCTGACAATCAGCACCATGAGCATTGATATGCCAACTAGGGACTCCAAACTCAATAACCATTCCTTTACTCAGCTGTAGCTCTAGTGGAAACTTGGACATCCACTCATCAAATTTTTTGGAGTATTGGCATCCAATATCAAAATCAAAACAATGCGGAAAATGGCTTCTCCCTTGATTGACGATAAGATTACATAGTCAGTATTGCAGAATCTATTGAATAATCAGCATCTATACAGCAAATCATAGTTATAGTGCACTATACCACTCTCCTTTTTGCAGATCTCCAACTCCATTTCTGTGAATAAGACCATGCTGGGGACAAATAACAAGTATAACACCAGTAACCTTATATCCTGGTGTTGAATGAACAGCTGCCTGCACCAATGCATCATGCTCTGACTGACATGTGTTAATCTTGGAAAATATTAGATCCACTATAAAACTGGCATTAAATACAACATACCTCTGGCTGGTCAATAAAGTTTTTGATAAATGTTTGATAGTCTTCTTCCTCAACAAAATATGCCCACCCAGGAGTATTAGGGTTGAATCACCATTGAGAATAGTGCTTACTGCTTTGGATCTGCAACATTCCAATTATCAGGTAGGTTTCATCCAGGATGGGGGCAGGCAGGACATTCAACAGCCAGTTCACCATGTGAAGTCACCTGAACACCTTCAGAACAATGTCCATGGCCTGATCATTTGAGCATTAGAAGATGGTGCCATATGTGAACAGCCTGCCAGAACTCAGATAGGCAATTCTAAAAAGGAACTTACAATAAGCATGGCACAATTATCATTAGAAAAATCAAAACCAACAGGGGTTTGCCCAAGCTCAAGACTATCTGTGAGGTGAAGGACTGTGTGACAAAAGTCATATGCATTTACTTTGCCTTGTAGAGTCAACTCATGGTAAAAATCAAGACAGAAAAATGTAAAGGCATTTTGGGGTCAATTAAATGTTGCTGGAAACCACCCTGCTCACAAAAGCTGTATATGGCATGGGACAATTCCATTTTGGCAGCAGTCACAGAAGAATTTTACTGCAACACAATGAACACCAAACAGATCTGTTACAGTGAATGCAGGAGGCCCAAATATTTGTGAAATGCATTTGGCACCATCATGCCCCAGTTGGATGTGAAATCCTGCTTCATGAAGAGAAGACCTGCAAAAATAGAATCCATTCCATTGCTAGGTTTTATCAGTATTGAAAAATCAATAATAGTAATAACTATATTTACCTCAATCTGATGTAGAGGGTGTGAAGCATGGGCTGCAAGCAAACAGCCTCTGCATCACAGTAAACCACCATCAATGCAATCTAGACATTTCCAGCTGGCATCGATTTGTTGTTGACAACCAGAACAAGTGTCATGGCCAAAATGGCTAGCCAGACCATCATGTTAAAGCAGCTCAAGTAAACAGGCTTGACGATATGAAAGCCAATCCTGAAGTTTTGACTACAAATATAATTAAGTATGATGTCATTATAAAGCAATTGTACTCTTACTGTTGTTGTATTCTTTTTCTTGAGTTTAGGCTTTGCAGGAGATACATCGTCACTTTCTGCTGTTTGAATATCAGTAACCAATCCAGAAGTAGAATCCAAGGCTACTGCTTCAGACAAGGGTATAAAGCAATTATCAGAAGTGGGAGATGCAGATGAAGAATCTATGTCTTGTGTTTGATATCCACAATGACCACTAGCACTAGTTAATAAAGTGACAAGCCAATCTTTCTTTGATGTTGCTGCCCCTACTGTGGTTAAGCCAGATCTGGCAGTTGTAAATGTATGAAAAACTGGTTTTGTTCATTTTACAAATGATCCTGAGCTGTTATTGTCTTTTTGCTTCAGTGATATAGTAGAAAAAGTAACTTGAGCTACACAAAAAAACAAAGACAAACTACCTGATTATATTGAGAAATGGCATCTGTTTCAGGAGGGTAATCTTGGAGGCTTGTACCATGAAAATGTGAGGGATTCCATGCAATGATTGTATCATTACCTCCTTTGGCCCGAATACCATACTTACAGTTGTAGAAGTGGCCACCCTGATCTTCTCTTAAAGTTTGTGATATTGTCCAGGCAGTAGCAAACTTGTGTGGCTGATTGACCTCCTTATAAACAAACCTAAAAGAGAAACATTGTTAGTCAGGAGAAGCTATAATATAACTGGTGGTAAATGCCTAGAATAATTTACAGCCATTGCACCTGAAGGAAAAGCAAGCTCTACCCATTTAAAATTGAATGATTCTTCTCCAATTTCCAGCTTTAACTCCCCTTTAACACTATTCTCCTTAAAGCCCCCAACAATCTTCTTGTTCATCCAATTAATCCCAGTCTCAGCAAGCCAAGTGACAATATCATCCGAGAGCTCATTGGGAAGTCATCTGTGAATAAGCATTTACAGAAGAGAGAAAGCATGGGAAGTCCTCCTATTGAGATGATTGACAAATTCATTGGACAGCTCCTTGGACTTGATATTTTTGACCCAACCAATCATAGGCTTGCTTCGTGCTCCAGCAGAAACTCCAGTCTGAACAATGCTACCTGGATCAGCAAGCTAACAAGAATTTGAATCAAGATAATGAATATTAGAACAAAATGCTTACCTGCATGCTCTTGCAATACTTTACATTATCTTTGATGATATCTTCCATGCAATAAAGAAATGCTGGATGGCCAACAAATTTCTGAATAATAACCATCACCAGCTCCTGTGTTCCCTTATCATAGACAATAACAGTATCCTGCTCTCCAAAATCCTCCTGAAGTTTCTTAGGATCAACAAAAAATAAAGAATAGCACCTGTGCCTGGAATCAGGCTGCTTTCTTGTTTCAATGTACTCCTTCCATCTCTGCTCAATTGCCAAAGATTCCACCATCCAGTGGTATTTGGGTGGATAAGGGGTTTTGAGCTTGGAAACATATATGA
The DNA here is from genome assembly GCA_029959215.1 of Tricholoma bakamatsutake. NCBI lineage: Eukaryota > Fungi > Basidiomycota > Agaricomycetes > Agaricales > Tricholomataceae > Tricholoma > Tricholoma bakamatsutake. The sequence continues at coordinate 5,601,913 of CP114868.1, read as the reverse complement.
CTCAAATCTTGCCCAGAAAGGCTGACTTTTCATCATCAGTCCAATCCAAACTGATCGAGGTACTGAACTGCCTCTTGCTGAATCAATTATGCAGGAAGTATTGCTGCCACTGGTATAATGCACCACTGATGTGGCGGAAGAGATTATGTGACTGGTCATAGTTGCCAAACCAGGTGGTGAAGATGTCGAACTGCTTTGCAGGTTTCTTGCCATCAAACTGGTCAAAAGCACCAGGTAGGGATTCTTGGAGGTGGGAGATATTTCTAGCAATTTCCAGCAGATCGAGAAGATCAGAATCTTCCTCTACAGTGGTAAAGATTGCAGATTGCTCAGCCCTTGCTTTCCGATTCTTGGACATTGTGGATAGGCAGATAGGTTTGGCAATTAGATGTGGTGTTTACAGGGGCACATTTACAGGGGCAAGTTGTCGGCAATGCACCTGACCATCAAGCTTACTAATTAGTTAAGAGAATGTTATCAGTAGATTACATCTGAGATCTCCAGATCATGATCAGAAAGTCACCCATTGTCATTGACACTGTTCATCTCGATCTGCACATGCCCATCACCATCAATACCCCCGATCACTGTCTACCCATGCTTGGCTAATGTTGTGCCCATTATCTCGGACAGTGAGCAGACTGTTCCCCTCATTCTAGGCCCTTTTCCTTCATTTCTTTTGTGGAAACCAACTATATATGGATAGGTGGTGATAATAATACAACATTAATTCCACTTTTTATGGCCATTATAACTTATAGGGTGCACCTTTCTCTGGGGGAGGGGTAAGAGGAACTGCTGTACTTAGGGAATGTCATGGGCTACTCTGGGATTTTCCAGAGTAACCCATGCCCGCACCCATCAAAACCCATACCTGCATCCATGGGCATGGGTTTTTGTGGGTACAGGTAGTGGGTTTACAAAAATCCAGGGGTACTCCAACCTACATGTGGTATACCTCCATAAATGACCAATGAACCTTGCAAGAGCAGTGCAAGTGTCAATCGACACTGCTGTGCAGCCTTGCAAGGATCAGAAAGTCAGGGGAATGGTAATTGGGGTGCAGAGCATGCACCCCAGTGTTCGATGATGTGGCAGTTGATGCTGGAGATTGTTGACAGGCTTATTGACATGGCCTTGATTGGTTCTGCTGATGTGGCATCAATGTGGCATCAGTTCCCATCATGGGCATTCACATGGGTTTGGCAAAGGCAGTGGGGTACAATGGAGTTGATGATAAAGGCAGCAGAGTTGACAGGATGGCAGTCTTGGAATTGGAACACAATGAGAAGGGACATACCCTTCCTCGGCTCATGTCATGATGATGATACTCAACCCAGAAACCCAAACAAAACCTACTAAATGGCTTCGGATGGTATAACATGAGTTAGAGGAAGGGTGTGAGTTGGTACTAGATATCACTGCTAAGACCAAACATTGTTGTTAGTGAGGCAAATTGATGAGGGATGGTGTGAATAGTCTGTATAGGCATACTAAGGTGTTCAAAAGAGTTTGAAATATGTTTGAAAATGTGTGAAATAGTTCGAAGTAGACTCAAAGAAATTTAAAGAGGTTCAAAGAAGTTCAAAGAGGTTCATAGTATATTGAGGAATGAGTTTAGCGAATGTGTTGTGTTTTTTGAATGGTGATAGGCAATGGGCAATGAGTCAAGAGACTAATACAAAAGTTCGAAGAAGTTTGCGATATTTTGCAAAACTTACTGATATAATGCAAACATAAGACCCAAGAGAACAGCTCTTAAGTCAGATGATAAGTGAGAAGGTAACTTGTGCTGTGTTTCCCATTCCTGTTCTTTGTTTTAACTAACTACTAATACAAGTCTATATACAAAATGAAGAGATAGTACTAAAAAGGAAATAAGAACATGTGTCAAATATGAGGCAAATATATCAGACAATGAGGACTTGTAGATCATAAAACAAATGAAAAATAATAAATGATGAAACGTATAGTGTTCCCATATAGTAAAAGTACTTATCTTGTGCTTCAATATATCAATGAAACACAAAAATGCACTTATTGCATTCTAACTCTCTTGTAATCTCTCCTCGTGTCCAGTAGTGCTTGGTATGTAGCAAATTGGCTTCTTCTGGATGTGCAGCATGTATCGAAAGTGTTTCAAGACAGCTATACAGTGGCCAATATTGTTTAAAATGCTGCAAAGTCATTCAAAGTGTCGCAAAATAGTTCAAAAGCATTCAAAATAGTTCAAAGTTGTCCAAAATAGTGTGAAATACTGCGAAATAATTTGAAATCAATTTTGTGGCATTTGTAGTGATTCAGAGTGTGTATTGTAATGTGTCAATATGAGTGGGAATGTTCTCCAGACCTTAAAGTGTGTAGTGGACCTATCAATAATTCTGTTGGTTTTGTGTAGTGAGCTTGCAAAAAAAAGAAAAAAATGGGTGCAACTTGTGTGTTGCATCAATACTCCTCCTCTTGGTGGTTGAGTTCTTGCACTCTGGGCATTGTGTTGTATTGTGGAGTAATGAGGAATCACGTGTGACTCGATTAAACTGATTGTGTCAAGGCGGTGTTGATCTGCGAGGTGGGGTCCATTGGTGGGGGTTAATATTGTGGGGAATGACATGGCAAGTTGCCTCGAGTCATGGTACTGTTTTAATAGTCAGTAGACGAAAAGAAAAGAAAACTTTGTGAGTGCACCATGTATTCCTGCCCTCTGGTTGTGGCTATCCCCCCCACATGTTCCATCATGTGTTTTGAATTTTCATTCTCATGTTTGATGTGGTTGTAAACAACTGTGTGTGACTCAATCACACTAACTGGCAAAACCCGCGAACCCATGTCACAGGTACAGGTTGGGCTGGGGTTACAAATGCCCAACCTGCACAGGTTTATAAACCTGTGACATTCCCTAGCTGTACTCTTATGTGAAGGGTCTTGCATGAGGCTCTAGGTGTATTATTCACAAAATAGACTATATACATGATGTGAGGCTGTTTTACATATGATACTATATAGGGAAAAAGTGAAATCATAAGGGGGAGGGGAGAGGGTCCCTTCTGTTCAGTTGTACATGCTCCAGGATCATGAATGTGCTCATGAAGGGATGAAGGGGTATCATGAGGTGTAGGAAATTGAGTATAGGGAGAAAGGGAGCGAGGATGAACTGTCAGATGAGTTGTGATTGGTAATTGAGAGACAGTGACTTACCTGTTCTCCTATGCACTCCTCTGGCTATATGTGCATTGGAGAATAGTCAGATAGGCCCTACATATAATATACAATCCTTACCTGAGGTTCTAAGATGGCTCATAGAGTCAAAAATGTGAACATGGATTCAGGAGGGGGAATACTTACTGTGAAATATCCATGGGCCAAAAATGTTCACTTTCTTTGATTACTAGGCTATGATAAAGGTAAGTATATATTATAGACCGAAAAAAATTTCAAGGGGAATCTGTGGAGGAATGAGGACAGGATGCTTGACGAAGTGGTGATGGATAGTATTGTATGATCAGCATTGCATACTAAACAGGATTCAATGCCCATCCCGATCAACAACTTTCAAACCTATCATTTTGCACATATCTCATAAATTCCTCCATGAATTTCCTTAAGATTTTTTGGCAGTCTATAATATATACTTACCTTTATTTACCCATGCTTTCCAATTACCAGCACATTGAGTCGCTGTTAAGTTATCTTCAGATTATTGCCTTTTGGGACCACTTGATTCAACCTACCCCCCAGTGCATAGCTCAGCCTCTCCTGCTCTTTGGATGGCTCATAACTCTAGGTAACATGTATTACTACAGGATTATGCCCTTATACCATCACTACATTGAGCTATGGAAGTCCTATGGGCTTTAGGTGAGTGACTATATCATCTCTCAATACATCTACTTGCTACCACTCTTTTACATACTCATTAACCATTAAACAGTGCTAAATTTACTTGAACTACATTGATATGACTGTATATAAAGCCACTAGTGAGTCCCATGAGCTGGCATGGAGTAACAAGGAGGGTAGGTGAGTAGGTGATGATCTTACCTTGTAGGATGAAGTATTGACTATGTAGGTTACACTTTAAATATTAATTGAGGGTAATGTACACACATGACCGCATGAAAGGGGTTTTGGATGATAGGAAAGGTGTGTGATTTATGGTGAGCAAAGTTCACTTTTGTTGATGGGGAACCCATGCTCTGGTAAGCCAGGTCCTTCCTTTCCTGCTATATGTATTACTGACCCTTATTCTATTTTACTATTAGACCTAGGAATTGAAGAAAGCAAACGTTTTTGTGCCACGGATCTCACAAGGGAAGCATATCTCCTCCTGAGCACATATTCTGTTTTCTGTCTATCCCAACAACTGCAGGACCTTTAGGGGGTCTATCAGGTCATTCATTGATAAATTATGCTGTTTTTTATCTCCATTTATGAGGGGAAAGGCTTAGTTATGCAGGCAAGTGACAACCTCTCCCCTCCCTATACAGGTGCACTGACAGAGAGCACCTGGTCCCCAGCTCTCCCAACATTAATCCCCACATAAACATACATTCTTATACCCTCTACATACATTTCTTTAGCTGGAGATGATGCACAAGCCCACTAGATGGCATTTCCTCCCCTCATTCTATCACTTCTCCCCATTTCCCCCCTTCCTGCCATATGTAGCACCCTCCCCAATTGAGTATATACATTATATATGACTACATAGTCATGCATTTATAGTATAGCCTCTCAATGAAGAGTGGACACCTTTTCTCCTCCCCTTATCAAAGAGAGAGTGCATATTACAGGCCAAATATAGGCATAAAAGTGAAAATAACTTCTTACTGGCAATATATATACATATTACAATGGTTTATACCAAAAAAAAGTGATGGGAAAGGGTCAAGAATGAGTAAGATATCATACTCATTGTCAGGGATGATGAGCGCGATGTTAGCTGAGAGTGTGGCACACATTGATCAACCATGGGAGACAGTGATTGGTTGCATGAGCCTCATGGTTTGGCAGCATCGCAAGAATGCCCTCACTTGTTGGGAAGTGGAGACTAAAAATCATATACCAAAAACAGCAATTTTGTGATTAACTTTTCATTTGGTTTTTGTGAACTGAGAAATTGAGTGCCCCTGTTGAAGAGGACCACAGAACCCTGGTTCAATTGCTGAACCAGCCCTGGTTAGCTAAACTACCCTAATTAGCAACACATCAGCCACCCTAGATATGTAACTAAATTAGTAAGCTTGATTGTGACACACAGATGCAGCAACAATTTGGCGAATAGATGTGGCATTATATGTGGCATTTACAGGGGCAAGTGTTTGGCAATGATGTGGCAATGATGTGGCTGTGATATATATGGCTGTGCTGAAACTGCTATCTCAACATTTGTCAGTGAACCACTGATGCCGCCACTGCCTCCCACCTCCACCTCCATCCACACTCCTCCAATTCATGCAACAAACAGGCCCAAATGACATTGGCCATCATTTGGGCCCCAGGTAAATTTTTCTTTTCATCTCTTTTATTCCATTCAACTAACATAATGTTTATTGTATTTTAGGGTATTTCCACTGTACTAGTGTCACATTGCAAGTTTTAATACTACAAACACAGGATGGTTCCTAAGTATGGTAATCGAGTGAATGTACAATAACATGAGAAGGTGGGTGAGCATTCCACAAAGTACTACAATAATGTGGGAGAGTAATGATGTAGGATTAGCAGTGCATAGATGAGGCTCTGTATAGGACAATAAGAATGAGCAACAATAAGTGTGTATAAGACAATAAGAACAATAAGCAAATGAGGACAATAGTGTGAGAAAAACATTTCCCCCTCCTCGTAACATCTGCCTCCTGCTCATAACAATTGCTGCTAGGGCGTAGTTGGAAGCATCCATTTCAAGGACCATCCAGGAATCCAGTACCCACTGAGAGAGAACTGGAGCATGAGTGAATTCTTTCTTAAACTTGTCAAAAGCTTCTTGGCACTTTTTGTTGAAGTCCCAGGGGAAGTTTTTCCGCATCAAGTGGGTAAGAGAAACAACAATGTCAGAATATCCATGAATGAACCTGTGGTAGAAATTGCAGAATCCAAGGAAAGACTGGATATCCTTGACTTTTTGGAGTACTGGCCAGTCCAGGATGGTCTTTACTTTGTCTTCAGACATCCAGAGTCCATTTGGTGACAGGATAAACCCAATATATTCAATTGCATCTTTGTGGAGCTCACATTTCTGTGGGGAAGCAGCATATAATCCATGTTTCTGGAGTCTCCAGAGGACTTCTTTAATGTGAGCTTTGTGTTTTGATATATTGTCAGAGAAAATGAGGAGATCATTGAGGTAGATGATGATGCAGATGTCAAGCATGTCGCTGAAGATGTCATTCATGAAACGCTGAAAAGTTGTAGATGCATTAGTGAGTCTGAAAGAACCACCAGCCACTCAAAGGACCTGTAGTGGGTCTGGAATGTCATTTTCCATTCATCACTATCAGCGATGTGCACCAAATTGTAAGCATGTCAAAGGTCAACTTTAGTTGAAGATGTGTGTTAAGACAGAAAGATGACCAGACTGGGGATTGAACCCAGGACCAACTGGACATATACCAGATGCTCTACCAACTGAGCTATCAGGTCTTACTGGGTTCAATACATAGTTTGGTATTAGAGGTAATCTCACCCAGATTGCAACCCAGCTAAGTTCACAGTATTATCACTGCTTATCAGCCAGGGTCTCTAATGCATCAGCTCAACAGCTGACACTGCCACATACATCATGTGACAGATTACATAATCCAACACAACCTCCCTAATCTGGCACATCATCTAATCTGCTTATAGAAGGTGGATGACTAAGCATCATGCTGACAAAGCAGCACAGCCTGCTGACAAAGCACCAGGGCCCATAACCTGTTAAGACAGAAAGATGACCAGACTGGGGATTGAACCCAGGACCAACTGGACATATACCAGATGCTCTACCAACTGAGCTATCAGGTCTTACTGGGTTCAATACATAGTTTGGTATTAGAGGTAATCTCACCCAGATTGCAACCCAGCTAAGTTCACAGTATTATCACTGCTTATCAGCCAGGGTCTCTAGTGCATCAGCTCAACAGCTGACACTGCCACATACATCATGTGACAGATTACATAATCCAACAATGTGGGATTCTCATAAGGCATCGAGGAGGTTGGAGATTAACAGAAGTGGATGGCAATCCTTCTTTCAGATGCAGTTGAGGCCCCAGTAGTTGACACATAACTGGAGTGTGCCATCCTTTTTCTTGACAAAGAGTATAGGAGCACCATGAGGCAATTTAGAAGGTTGGATGAAGCTGTAACAAACATTCTCTTCAATGAACACTCGCAGGGCTTCAACTTCAGAAGGGGAGAGGGAGTATATATGGCCCAGAGGTGGGGGCACATTATCTTCCATCTCTATCTTTAGGTTATAAGGGCGATGTGGAGGAAGGGTGTCCACCTTCTGTTTGTTGAAGATGTTGGCAAACTCGTGGTACTCTTTAGGAATATCCGAAAGATCCACTGGGTTTTCAGTGACAGTCAAGGATTTGGCTGTGAGACCTTCCAGGAAAAAGATCATCTAATAAGCAATAGCTCCAGAAAGTTTGCTAGTGCACATGTAAGTGGCAGCATTGATAAAGGAGATTTCAGGAGGTAAGTGGGTTTTTGCTGGAAGGTTCAGAGGTGACTTGGAAGTCAGGGTGTCAGAAGATGTCAGGGGTGCCAGACCTCTATGATCTGTGGAGCAGAAAGTTATTCAGCCAGAAGACCAGTCAATCAACAGATTGTATTGCTTCAGCCAGTTATGACTGAGGACTTCAGAACAGGAAGAGTTGAGCAGGGTTACAAAAAATGTCAGAATGAACACTTCACCAGATGGAAAAGTGACTAAGAGTTTCGCAACTTGCATAATGACACAGTTGCAAGTTCCATCGAATAGTCAGAGTCTGATTGGTGGAATGGTTTCTGTGCTAAAATGATTTTCCAGCATGAAGGAGGAGTTGAGGAAACAATGGGATAAGCCAGAGTCGATAAGGGTTTGAGTTTGTATGGAGTTGTTGGAAACAGATAGGAGGATGGTAAGGAATTCAGGATTGGAAAGAGTGGATGCATTGAGATGAATGTAAGCAGCCAGCTGGGAAAGGTCAATGCAACCCTCAATCCCATTGGCATATTCCTGAGGGTTGCAGACAATTTTTTTGAGTCCACAGAATCCAGCTTGGATTTAGTGACTATGGCTGTGCAGGCTTTCACAGCTTTGGATTTGCCACAATTACTGGCTAGATGTCCCTCTTTACCACAATAGAGGATAAGACCTTTTTTCATCCAGTGCTCATGTTCTTCTCTGGTTAGCTTACTGTTCTTCCCCAACTTGTCAGAGATGGAGTTCTTCAGCTTGTTACTCTTGGATCCAGAGGAGCCACTGGTCGACAATTGATTAGTGTGATTAGAGTTGGATGGGTTATAAGGTTTGGACTGATTACTAGGGTGGAGTTGAAATTAGAATTGGAGTTTGGGAAACCTTTGGAGTCCTTCTTCCTGGAGTTTCCAAAAATTTCAGAAGTCTTGGCATCAAGGTGACTCTCTTCTTCCTGCATCCAGTAGATGTTGTCAGTGTCTTGGGCCTTAAACCGCAAAGTTTGCTAGAGTGTCAGGCTTTTCTCTCCACAATACTTCTATATGGGAGGTCTTTACACTCCCCCATCTTTCCTGGTGGACTTTGACTGGAGTCTGACCAGAGTTCACTGGGACTGGTCACCAGCCAACTGCCTGCAAAGTTGCCAGTCCAGTCCCAGTCCAGTCTGACTGGACTCCAAGTGGAATCCACTCAAACACTGGAATCCACTCAGACTGGTCCAGTGGAGTCCAGTAGAGTCTGGTTGGAGTCCACTGGGAGTCCATTTGGATTCTGCTGAAAAAGTGTGTAAGAAAAGGGATTGAACCCAGTTCCCTGTAGTTCACTTATATAGTCATAGTACACAATATAACCATTAGACAACAGTGCCTTGTGTAAGGCATCATCTACTTGCTTTAGATACTGTGGTGTGGCTGTGTATGACAAAGCATATAGCCATGTCATCAAATGTGCCAGCTCATCACTCACCACCACCACCACACTGTCAACACCATCTCCCTCCCTCCTCTCCACTCTACCACCACCACCACTGTGTGGACACCCACTGCGCCCACTCTCATGCCCAATCCACCATCACCACCACCCACAAACAAGCCAACTGGATGGAATGCAGGCCCAAATGATGCAGATCATGTCATTTGGGCCCTACATAAGTTTTTTTTTTGTTTGCTTTTTGTTTTTATAAAATAACTCATTTCTTTTGGTCTCTAGGTTATAATCTACTGGTAATGACACCCCCACCTGCAAACAAGTTGACTGGATGGAATGCGGGCATGCAGGCCCAAACGATGCAGATTGCATTGTTTGGGCCCTACATAAGCTTTTTTTTTATTTGTTTGTTTTTATAAACTAACTAACTCATTTCTTTTATTTTATAGGTTCTAATCTACTGGTAACATGGCCAGATGTGAGACAACCCACCATGCCCACCCCATGCCTGCAAGCCTCTGCTTGTAGGGTGGATTGTGAGCATGATGACACCTACCAACATCACTCCACAGCACCCATCCCATGCCTACAAGCAGTTGCTTGTAGGGTGGATGATGGATGTGGCTTGCTATGGCGATGGATACATGCGACGATGCTTACCCCAGACTGCATCCTTCAACCCCCCCTGCCCCACATTTTGCATGGGGAGGGTCTTTATTACTTTTAATTTATCTCTGTCCCCCCTCGCACCAAATGTGAGAGGTATATATATTGTAGTACTGATGAATCCGCCCCTCGTGCTGAATGTGAGAAGTTTAGTTTTTTATGTACATAGTAGTAATCCCTCCCCTCTCACAAGATGTAAGGGGTTTTTTTTTTGTTTATTATTATATTATACCCACTCCCTCATGTAGGACATGAGAGATTTTTAATTGTTTGAAAAATGGCTGCTCAAAGAATATAAAAAGTTGAGTTATAAATAAACCTTATATTGAATCTTAATATGTCTCCTGTGGCTCAAGTGGTTGAGCACACTTGTTTGGTTTGTCATGTGATTCCTCACTGTGTGGTCTTGAGTTCAATTTCTGCACTATACAAATTTATTTTGTGGGTACTTCATGAAATTCACCAAGTCCAAAGTTCTTTGAGCTCTGTATCTAATTGATTTATCATTTGGATGACATGCATTCCACTCAGACTCCACTTGGACTCCACTTGGACTCCAGTGGGAGATTGAACTCTACATGACTTATGTAGTTCAATTGGACTCCACTCAGACTTTACTAGAACAGGTGGGGGACTGTAAAGTACTGCTATATAGAGGCAGAGCAGAAGACTATAGAAATGCCAGTCATGAAGAGCAGCTTCATTCCAATCAACCCCAGAGGTTAGTTCCCAAAAGTCCACATTATACTTGACTATACAGCCTTTTTTCTTCATTGTGAGCTCAGAAAGAGCTTTCTCAACATCTTCCAAAGGGTCATGAGGACCAAAATTGCTTTCTAGCTCCCTGAGGAATGCCTCATAATCCACATCCAGTTGGTGGAATCTGTTGGGTCATTGAGGCCAGGTTCAAACCAGCTAACTACTGATCCCTTGAGGTAAGAAATAATGAATAAAATCTTCCTTTCATTGGAAGCAAAGACATGAGGGTGATCTCAGAAGTGGAGGTTGCAAGTGACTAGGAACTCCTGAAGTTTCTGGGGGTTGGAACTGTTGAATGTGTCAGGTTCCTGAACTTTGATCTTTCCAGGCTTAGAAGCTTGGTTCTGGCAGAGAGTATGGAGACTGTCTGAGAGGTAAAACAGAGGATCGACAGATCTGTTGTTTGGGTCTGGGTTTCCACCTACAGGAGGCTGATCTCCAGGGTCATCAGGATCGGTGATGTGTTCAGTTGGTACTCAGTGCAGAGTCCCAACAGAAGGGGTGAACACTAAACCTACAGCTGCAGGTGTACTCAGGGTGAGGGGATTTGCTTAGAGGGCCTCAGATCATCCTTCAGGGCACAGAGACTACAAAGAGGCTGGTATGATGGGTTTTGATATGTGCACTAGTTGTGTATGCAAAAAGGGAGGTATGCGCAATGGCAAAAAAGTGTGCAATGCAAAGGGGCAAAAATGCACAGTGCAGAAAAATGTGCAATGTGAGTACAAAAATGTGCAATGACAAGGGAGATGAAAGCGGGAGGTTTGGCAGGGCAAGTACAGCACTGGGATGTGCTGCAAGGGTGATGCATAGGCTAGGGGCACAAATGAGATGTGAGCACAACTGGTGGGAAAATGTGCAAATGGTGCACAAAACATGGCTATACAGTAAAATGCACAAATGGTGTGCAAACATAGCTATATTAAAGGTGCACTGCAGGAGTGCACAAATGAAGACAAAGAATGCAACAAAGAGATGAAATGCAGCAATATGATGAGAGCATGCAAACAATATGCAAACGTGGCTATATGAAGGGCACACTACAAAGGCACATGGACTGGATGCTGGTACACAGACTATGTGTGATGCTGGATGAGCTATAAACTATGAGGGGGGGAAAAATTTTCTGGATTCTCTATCTATCTGCCTACTATGTACAAATGGCTTACATGATAAAAAAATGGTAAAATAAAGTATAAAAATAGAAAGCACCATGCACTACCCACAAGTGCATCCATCTGTCCATCTAAACCCAACTGCACTATGCCACTGCCTTAGCCAATAAGATTTGTGCATGCTATAGCCCAATATCCAACTTTCCAGTGCGATGCTCAATTTTTAATGCACTTTAGGCCCCATGCACACTTTAGTCCCCATGCACTCTTCCCAATTAATCTGCTTTGGTGTTATGCATCACATGATGCACCTTAGTAATAATGATGTGATCGACCTGTGCTGGTTACCAGATAAGGCAATGCTGATTGGAAATGTGGAAGAACTATAAGGAGATGCAGTGCAAGGCCAAATAGCACCAAAGCACCAGGATTACATGAAAGCGCCCAAGTGTGCATAGTCCAATGCCAAATAGGTGCAAAGCACCCAGATTATGTGAGAATGCACAATTCACCCATGCTGCAATCATGGTGTGCCTCAAAAGGGCACCCCAGTAAGCTGGAAGCCATGATGCGCAGTGCAATAGGTGTGGTGGTGGATTGTTGTGTGTGATAAATGGATAGTGCATTGGGTGCACAGTGAGAAATGTGAGTTGCTGGCAAAGCATAAAAGGAGCGCATAAAGGCACATCGAGTGTGCAGTAACTGTGAAAGGCAGATAAGGAGTGTGGGAGGTGCACAAATGCAGTTTGAAGTGTAACAAGATGCATTTAGGGTGCACGATAGGAGGCAGCTAAGGGGGATGCAAAGGCACAGTGGAAATGTAAAAGGCATACAAAAGCACACCTAAGCAGTCAAAGGCGCACAAGCAGTGTGCACAATCATGAAAAATGCTGTAGGGTGAGTGCAGGGTAATAGGGAGTCATATCATCGGGGTCATCCCTGGGGCCATCAGGACTGCTAGGGTCTTTGGGTCCACCAGGAAGTCTGTCCTCTTCACCTGTAGCTTTCTTGTTGGCAGGATTAGGTTGCCTATCATCCTCTACATAGTCAAGTGGAATCGGAATTTAAGGGGGTTCCAAAGGCAGATGACATGACATTGGTGCTAACAGATGGTGTACTGGAGCTGACCCATCAAAATATGTTTGATGGTCAGGCTGAGGTACCGAAAGTAGAAGTGGTTCTAGGAGCTGGGAGTACTGATTGTCAGGTAGAATAAGCCAGGTAATGTCCCTGCACAGCAGGAGTTTCTTGTTGTCCACTGAGTTTGTAATTCTGTGTGGGACATAGAATAAGGTTTAGAATAGTGTGATGACTGATGAGAGAAGTGGGAGTTTGCAAATACTGTCAAGGTTCAGAGTCACTACTGCCAAGGTCGGGACTTGGTCAGGAAAACACCAGACTTCCAGTCAGACCCAGTCATCAGTGGTTGGAGGGTTCAAAAATTTTCAGGCAGAATCCACCGGGCTGTAGCAGGCCTGGTGAAAAGGGGCCAGAGAGGACTTGGCTTAAACTTGTAAGAAGTTGTTCCCTTCTTCTCATCAGTTGTTCAATTTCAGGGTAGAGGTAGTTTGGAATTCTGGAGGGTTTCCAGACAGAGGGCGAGGATAGATTAAGCAGAGGCTTTAAAGTTGAATTGAAGTCAAGAAGAGTCAAGGGATTAAGAGATCAAGTCAAGATTAAGTTGAGGATGATTAAGGATTGATATTGTACTGGAGGTGATTAAACACAAGTGGATTACAATGTGTAAACAAATATAATTTGCAAACTTAAGTCCAAGGCTAAGCTATGGGCACTTAAATAACAAAGGCCAGAAGAATAATGAAAAGGCAGAAGTTACTAATGGGTCTTGGTAAGTGTCCATGACCAGAATTGGTAAGACTATATCCATATCCATAATAAAGCAAGATCGGTCACGTGAATGTGGCGTGGGAATGATGACAAACTCCGAAGGGGTGAGAACAGCATCATGCCGTGAGACTCTAGAGAGAGGTGAGAAATGATGACAAATATAACAAGGTGTGGGAAGTAAATTCTTGGCTAATAACTGGGTGACAAAAATTGGCCGAAAAAAAATTTCGGCTATTTTTTGGCCCAATCACATTTGTAATAATGGTTCCGATCATAACAAAAACATTTTGGCTAAATTTTGGGCCCGATCACAAATGCAATAACTGTTCCCATCAGAACAAATATTTTCCTGATGACAAATCTAATAACTTAGTGTAGGAACTGGGTTTTTTTTGGCCTGATGACAAATAAGGTTACCATGATGACAAATCTAATAACTGAGTGTAGTAACCAAATGTTTGACCTGCTGACAAATATAATAAGGTGTACCTATCATGACAAATCTAATAACTGAGTGTAGGATCAATTTTTTCAGCTAATTTTCGGCTTACTGGGTGTAGGAACCAAATTTTCAGCTGATTTTTGGCCACTTCTAGCTTTTCTGCTCTCTTTCTGGCTCTGGGCTCTTTTCCAGTGGGGTTGTTTTTGCATTCTTGGGGTATCTGTAGACCAAGGTGAAGCTCTGTGAAGTCCTACCTCCCTGGCTTCTCTTTTTTCAACAAAAAGAGTGTCTGCCAGTTGTTTTTTGGACCTCTCTCAGGGCACAGTGTGCAGGGAGATTGGGCTGGCGGGTTTGCAGTTGCCTCCCCTTCCATTTTTGGAAGTCACTCCACTATCAACTGCCACTGTTTGCACCGATTTCACAGCCTCCTACAAGAATCTCACCTCCTCTGCTGCTGTAAGAGAGCTCCCCAATTCCCATGGACCCAACTCCGCCCAACACTCCTCAATGGATCCAGATGGCCGCGCAGCAAACTGAATGGGACCAATGGACCTTGGATAGCCCTACTCGCCACCAGACTCCACACCATGCTCGCACAATAAACATTGCCCAGCCTTTGCTGCCAGTGCCACCTCCCCATGGTGGTTTGCTAAATGGGAATGACACCGATCCTTTTCTCACCCCTCCACCTCCACCTCCTCAATACAACCACCTTCCTCCTCATTTGGCACAACAGCTGGCAGCACTTCCTCCCCTTCCACAGGTGGTGAGAGGCAGAGGAAGAGGAAGAGGAAGAGGGAGGGGAAGAGGCTCAATTCATGCAGCTCCACCTCTGCCTGTGGTCGCTCCTTTACACAATGCAGCTCTCCCATATTTTTTTCCTGCCCCTCCTGCCCCTCCTGTTTTTGACCCTCCTGTTCCTGCACCTCCAATTTCTGCACCTCCCATTCCTATGGCTTCCACACCTGCTATTCCTGTTGCACCTCCACCTTCCATTCCTGCTACTTATGCAATCGCCCAGGCTGGGCTGCGAGTTCCACCTTTGGGTCCTCCTCCTGTTTTTGACCCTCCAGCTCCTGTTCCTTTGGTTCCTGCACCTCCCATTCCTGTTGCTCCTCCAATGGCCTGGCCTGGACATCAAGTTCCACCAGTTATTCCTGCTGTAGCTGTATGTTGGATTACATATTCTTCTATGTGACACAGGTTAATTAACAACATAATACTAATGCAGCCTTTTCTGCCTCCTGTTTTTGACCCTCTGGCTCCTGTTCCTCCTGTTCCTGCACCTCCCATTCCTGTGGCCAATATACCTCTACCAATGGCTCCTCCACCAATGGTTCCTGCAATGGCTTGGGCTGCACTTGCTGTGCAGCATGCAGCACTTCCACCTCTGGCTGCTGTATGTTGAATTAAATTCTACATCATGTGCAATGGTCTGACTGAATAATGATGTAGCCACCTCTACCTCTCCCTCTACCTCCCCCACCTCTGGCTGTTCCTGCTGTTCCTGCTGTTCCTGCTCCTGCTGTTCCTGTAGCCAATGTACCTCCACATGTAAGCATGCTGATATTGTTTTCATCAATTTGGTGACTGACTTGATTATCCAAGATTGATCCTGTACCACCACCACCACCACCTCTGCCTGTTTTGCCTCCTGCCCGCCAGCCATTTAATTTAGATTGGCCTGTTCATCATCTGGGAAATATGGATGTGGAGTGCCCTGATTGCCATGCTTTGCACTGGATGGCTGAATGTCTTATGAAATCCTCAAATATTCATCCTCGATTCGGCATGTGCTGCCTGAGTGGAAAGATCGCTTTGCCACCTCTTCACCCAGTCCCACCTGAGCTTATACAATTGCTCACTGCTCAGGATGACATTGGTAAATCATTTCGTGATCACATCCACACATACAATAATGCACTCGCCATGACTTCTATCGGTCACAAGATTGACGAGTCGGTCAATGAGGGCGAAGAGGCTATGAATGATGGTGTCGGTCCCTATGTCTACAAACTCCATGGCGAGCTGTTCCACAAGATCGGATCTCTGCTTCCACCCTCTGGTAAACCTCCTGTTTATGCTCAGCTATATATTTGTGATCCAGCTGATGCTGTCAACTTTCGCATGGCCAATGCCTGGAACACTCACCTCCATCACCACACTTTGCTCACTCTTCAGGACATGCTCCACCATCACCATCCAGCAGTTCAGATGTACAAGCAGGCTCATGAGCTCACCAGGAACTTGCCTCCACACCAGCAGTGCAAGATAGCTTTGCGTTTTGATCAATCCTGTGACCATTGCCGCTACAATCTGCCCGATGCTACCAACAATGAGATTGCTGTCATTCTTCCAGGTGATGGCGATCAGCCAGAGAGCACACGCGATATTGTTCTCTACCGCAGGCATGGCCCTCCCCTTCAGTGCATTAGTGACGTCCATCCCCTCTATCCGGCCCTTCACTATGTTTTGCTGTTTCCTACTGGCCTGCTCCAATGGCACCCTCAAATCGAGTATGCAGCTGTCAATGCCAACAGCCGAGTTGGTGCCAGAGTTCACAAACATGTCTCCAAATCCGAATTCTACTGCTATCGCCTCCACCTTCGACCACCTGCTGTCAAGCCCCAGCATATCTTTCTGACCGGAAAGCTCTTTTAGGAGTTTGTGTGCGATGGATGGGCCACTGCTGAGCAGGATCGGTTGCGCTGGATTTTGATGAATCAGGACACCATTCGAGGCGAAGTCTATGTTGGCCTGGCAGATGCTGTGGCTGCAAACATCGATGTGGACACAGAGTCTCTGGGTCAAAGAATCATTCTTCCTTCATCCTTTGCAGGAAGCACACGTCACATGCAGCAGCTTCTTCAGGATGCATTTGCCATCAATCGTCACTGCAATGGAGGCGATCTCTTTCTCACCATCACTGCCAACCCTGCCTGGCCAGAAATACAGGATGCTCTTCGTCCAGGGCAGACTGCAGCAGATTGCCCAGATTTGGTTGTTCGTGCATTCTATACAAAGCAGAAGGAGATGATCAAGGATATCGAGGCTGGCATATTTGGAAAGGCTGTGGCTTATCTTTTCACCATCGAGTTTCAGAAGCGTGGCCTTCCTCACATGCACTGCATTATCTTTCTCGATGAGCAATCCAAGCTTCGCACCCCCGAGCAGATAGACAGCCTTCTGTCTTCAGAGTTTCCTGACGATGATCCTGAGTTCCTCGACCTCATCAAAAAGTTCATGGTCCATAAACCCTGTGGTGCAGAGAACCCTGCAGCTCCTTGCATGGTGAATGGACAGTGCTCCAAAGGTTTCCCCAAGCCATTCAGAGATCAGACCACCATCTCTGAGGATGCCTATGCCTCTACCAAGCGTTGTAACACTGGAAAGACATATCAGGTTCGGGGAAAGCAGGTCGACAATTGTTGGGTGGTCACTTACTCTGCCTATCTCATCTGGAAGTACCATTGCCACATCAATATCGAGTCCATCAGCTCTATCAAGGCCATCAAGTGCATCTACAAATATGTCTACAAAGGCCACGATCGCATCACCATGGAGTTTGGAACTTGCAACGATGAAGTCAGGCAGTACCTCGATGTTCGCTACATATCTGCATGCGAAAGCATCTGGCACCTCTTCCACTTCACCATGCATGGTGCTTCTCCCAACATCGTCCGTCTTCAGGTCCACCTTCCTGGCCAGCAGTATGTCACTTGGAATCAGAACGGTCCACAGTCTATCCAGGAAATCGTCCAGCATGCTGCACAGCATGACACCACCCTCACTGCCTTCTTCAAGGCCAATCAGGAGTATCCAGAGCTTGCACAGGTCATTCTTTACCAGGACTTTCCTTCCAAATTTGTGTGGGATCAAAGGGCTCACAAGTGGAAGCCCAGGCAGAGGGGATTCGCCATTGGAAGGATGTTCTATGCTCCACCCAGTGCCGGTGAATGCTTTTACCTCAGGCTGCTTCTCACTGCTGTGAAAGGGGCTACATCATACGAAGACCTTCGCACTTTTCAGGGCATCGTCGCTCCCTCATTCAGAGAAGCCTGCCTCGCCCGTGGCCTTTTGGAGGATGACCAAGAGTGGCAGCAGTGTCTGGAGGAAGCAAAGTCCATGGCAACCGGTCGTCAGCTTCGCAATCTTTTTGTCACCATCCTTCGTGACTGTGCTCCCTCTGATCCTGTCCACCTCTGGAATACATATTGGCCTCACATTTGCGATGACTTGAGATATCAGCTCCAGCACACCAACATTCGTATCAACCCCACTGATGACGATGTCCATGATTATGGCCTTTATCTTATCAATCAGCTTCTCATGGTCTCTGGGAAATCTCTCAAGAAGGATTGGCCATACATGCCTCAGATCACTCAGAATTGGGATGCCAACATTCAAAACCGGTTGATTGCAGAGCAGCGCAGATACGATGTTGTGGAGCAGGCCGAGTTGGCTGCACACAATCTGGACACTTTCAATCACGATCAGAGGGCTGTTTTTGATGAGATCATGCATGCAGTCAACAACAAGACTGGCCAGACCTTTTTCCTCCATGGTCCAGGTGGCACTGGCAAAACCTATGTTTACAACACCCTCTGCCATCAGCTTCGCTCTCAAGGCAAGATCGTCCTCTGTGCTGCATCGTCTGGAATAGCTGCTCTTTTGCTCAAAGGCGGTCGTACTTCCCATTCCTGCTTTCAGATCCCAATCATCATAAATGAGTCATCCACCTGCACCATTTCCAGAGGTTCAACATGGGCACAGCTCCTGCAGCAGACCGACTTGATCATTTGGGATGAGGCACTCATGCAGCATCGTCATCTCCATGAAGCTGTCAACTGCACTCTGAAAGACATTCTCCAATGTGACAAACCCTTTGGGGGTGTGCCTGTGGTCTTTGGGGGCGACTTTCATCAGATCCTGCCTGTCATTGAGAAGGGTTCTCAACCTCAAATCATTGGTGCTTCTTTGCAATGCTCTGTTCTCTGGCAACACATCAAAATCCTTCATCTCAAAATCAACATGTGTTTGAACACAGACGATCTTCAGGAGTGCAACTTTGCAAAGTGGCAGTTGGAGATTGGAAAGGGTGGTCATACAGATGAGGTGGCACTATTAATCTTCCTGATCATCTCAAATGTCCTCAGAACACCATCGTTTCTCTCATCCACACCATCTATCCTGGCATCTATGATCAGGCTCAGCATTCAGATCAATACTTGTTACAAGTAGGATTACTAATCTGCTGACTGATGCTTTCTTAGTATATGATTACTCACCAATTCTAGTATGACTAATATTGCTTACTTCGCTTACTGATCTCTTACCAAGCACATTACCAATACTCTTGGCATTAGTCATTAGCAAGTAGTAATCTTAGTAATACTTTGTTATATAAGTAGCTGACTGTGTAGTAGTTATCCCTCAGTCAATTACACTCTTTGACATTGGTGCTTAACTAGCAACTCCTCAGTACACTCAGCTACTTTGGGGTCTTTGTCTCTAGCTCACTACTATTGCATTACCAATCGCTCTCAACAATACTTTTCAGAGCGGGTCATCCTGGCGAGCAAGAATGATGATGTCGACGATTTGAACCATCACATTCTTCACAATTTTCCTGGGCAGGAGCACGTCTTTCACAGTGCTGACTCGATTGCAAATGATGAGAATGCTGAACTTCTATATCCCCAAGAATATCTTAACTCCATCAACTGCTCAGGTCTACCTTTGGCACATTTGGCACTCAAGGTCGGTGCCCCTGTCATGATACTTTGCAATCTCAACATTGCTGGAGGGGTCTGCAATGGAAGTCGGGGAATATTGACTCGGATCAGGAATAGGGTTTTGGAGATTCGGTTGATCACCGGAGATAATGCAGGAGAGACTGTTTTCATTCCACGGATGCGACTTCGGCCTATTGAAGGTCAACTCCCCTTCACACTCTCTCGACTGCAGTTTGCTGTTCGTCTTTGCTTTTCAATGTCGATCAACAAGTCACAAGGGCAGTCAGTGAAGCATGTGGGTTTGGATTTCAGGAGTCCTGTCTTTACACATGGGCAGTTCTATGTGGCAGTATCCAGGGTCAAGTCTGTCCACAATATCAAGGCAATATGGCCAAGCTCAGAGGATAGTGCAAAGACAAAAAATATTGTATATGATGAAGTGTTATTAGATTAAAATATATATTGTACATATGTAACTACTACTCATAGAAAATCAATGAACACAGTGAACAACGTGTGCCGGAGGCACATTTAAAAACCTTGTCAATAATAGAGCAAGCATGGTCACATGAAGGGGTCATGGGAATGCTGACAAACTCTGAAGAGGTGGGAGATCCATGACTAACCCTCCACTGTGAGAAAAGGATGACAAATATAAGTGATAGGTGGGAAATGACAATAACTGGGTATTTCCATCATTTCACAATTTAGCTGAAAATTTTTTGATTAGCCCAAAAAAAATTTTGGCTAAATTGGGGCTGGATCAAAAATATAATAACTAATAACAGGGTGCTTTTTCGGCTACTATAATATAATGTAGGAACATGTTTTTGGGCCTGATGACAAATATAATTAGGGGGTGTTGCCATGATGACAAATTTAATTAGCAACAACAGTGTGGGATCAAAATTTTCAGCTAATTGTTTTTTTTGGCCTGATGACAAATATTATCAGGTGTTCCCATGATGACAAACTAATTTTCCCATTTGTCATTGATGACAAAGATCATAACTGGGTGTAGGAACAATATTTTCGGCTAATTTTTGGCTTGCTGGGTGTAGGAACCAAATTTTTGGCTGAGTTTTGGCCACTTCTAGCTTTTCTGTTCTCTTTCTGGCTCTGGGCTCTTTTCCAGTGGGGTTGTTTTTGCATTCTTGGGGTATCTGTAGACCAAGGTGAAGCTCTGTGAAGTCCTACCTCCCTGGCTTCTCTTTTTTCAACAAAAGGAGTGTCTGCCAGTTGCTTTTGGGACCTCTCTCAGGGCACAGTGTGCAGGGAGATTGGGCTGGCAAGTTTGCAGTTGCCTCCCCTTCCATTTTTGGAAGTCGCTCCACTATCAACTGCCACTGTTTGCACCGATTTCACAGCCTCCTGCAAGATTGTCACATCCTCCACTGCTGTAAGAGAGCTCCCTGATTCCCATGGACTCTACTCTGCCCAACACTCCTCGACATGTCCAGACGGCTGCGCAGCAAACTGAATGGGACCAACGGGCCTTGGATAGCCCTACTCGCCACTGGACTCCACACCACGTTTGCACTATGCACATTGCTCAGCCACTGCTGCCATTGCCGCCAGCCCATAATATTGGCTTGCTGAATGCTGATCCTTTTGTGGCTGCTCCTCCACCACCTCCTCAATACAATCACCTTCCTCCTCATTTGGCACAGCAGTTGGCGGCACTTCCTCTGTTACAAGTAGGATTACTAATCTGCTGACTGATGCTTTCTTAGTATCTGATTACTCACCAATTCTAGTATGACTAATATTGCTTACTCTGCTTACTGATCTCTTACCAAGCACATTACCAATACTCTTGGCATTAGTCATTAGCAAGTAGTAATCTTAGTAATACTTTGTTATATAAGTAGCTGACTGTGTAGTAGTTATCCCTCAGTCAATTACACTCTTTGACATTGGTGCTTAACTAGCAACTCCTCAGTACACTCAGCTACTTTGGGGTCTTTGTCTCTAGCTCACTACTATTGCATTACCAATCGCTCTCAACATAATTGACTCCACTCGTCAGCTGACCATGTTTACCTCTTCCATGGAACATCAGCTCGCTGACGCTTTTGACGATGTCAAGACTTCCTACTCCAAACGGCCACGTGTCAGTGCTTCACTTGACGCCTTCACTGATTGGTTATCAGCAGTTTTCGTCGCCCTCCTCACCACATTGGAGAAATCCTTTATGGTCATTGCAATCCAGATCGATACACTCAACGAGTATGTTGAAGAGCTTCGTTCTGCAACTGCACAGCCGCCTCCTAGCAGTGTCACAGCACAACCTGGAACCACGGCACCCACCAGCAGCACTTCTAAAGCACCCAAGCATCCAACTAGGTGCTCGTTATGCCATGCACACGGTCATTCTAACACTGAGTGCCGCACCAAAGATCCAAGTTCTATGAGGAAATGAGTAGCGAGGAACAGTAGGATGGCTAAAGAGGCACGTGCACATACAGCTATGTCCGCCTTACCTGCATCACCCCCCTCATTTCATCATTTTCCTTACCCAACACCTGCTCACGCCATTCAAACTCCTATGAATTTCACTGCACTCTCTGCCGATTCCACTGAGCTTCGACGTCGAGCTGCACAGTCTGCAAGAGACAAGCGCCGGCATAGACGCCATACCACTTCCACATAAGTCCTAGATTATGGGGCTGTGTTACAAGTAGGATTACTAATCTGCTGACTGATGCTTTCTTAGTATGTGATTACACACCAATTCTAGTATGACTAATATTGCTTACTTCGCTTACTGATCTCTTACCAAGCACATTACCAATACTCTTGGCATTAGTCATTAGCAAGTAGTAATCTTAGTAATACTTTGTTATATAAGTAGCTGACTGTGTAGTAGTTATCCCTCAGTCAATTACACTCTTTGACATTGGTGCTTAACTAGCAACTCCTCAGTACACTCAGCTACTTTGGGGTCTTTGTCTCTAGCTCACTACTATTGCATTACCAATCGCTCTCAACAGTTTTCGGCATGGAGAATCCGCCCAACACCATCGAGGGGTGGTACACCCATGTGGCGAGGGCTGAGGGGCATCTAAGGAGGGTGAAGGCGATCAAGGAGAGGACATACAGTAAGGCAGGGGGAGGGGGAGGAGCAAGCAGCTCTTTGAAGGACCCCAATGCCATGGACATTGACGCGACCCACCTCTCTTACACAGAGAGGCTCCAACACATAACACATAAAGAAAGGAAAGTGCTTCATTTGTCATAAATCAGGGCACAGAGCAAACAATCACAAGGGGGGAAAGGAACCACCCTCGAAAGGAGAAAAGAAAATCGAGACGAAGAAGACACTGTGCAACCACTACACCAAAATCTGCGCCCTCATCAACGAGTTAGAAGAGAAGGAGAAAGAAGAGGTATTGGACCTCATGGTGGAAGAGGGTTTTTAAAACGGCAGCCTGCATCGGCAGCAGAGCCCGCCAGATTAATTGTCTCAACTGTAATGGTAGCAAACGTGAGCCACCAATCTATGCATATTCCGGTTCACTACTTGCTAGGAGACAAAAAAGCCGAAGTACCCACCCTGATCGACTCAGGGGTGAGAGAAACATTTATTGATCACTGAGTTGTCGAGAAACTCGGACTAAAGAAAAACCCGCTCATCAGAAAGATCCTTGCCAAAAACGTCGACGGGACCCTCAACAAGAATGGAACAATCTCGCATTATGTCCACATCGACATGGAGATCAGGGGAAAGAAGGAGAAGATCAGGATGCTGATAACGGGGCTGGGAAAGGAAAGGATGATCCTGGGGTACTCATGGCTCCAGAAACGTAACCCCATCATTGATTGGGAAAGGGGGACCCTTACCGACAGACAAACTGAGAAAACCCTCATGGGGAAGATCCGAACCATGATCGAACGGACTCGAACCACGATCGGTAAGCAAAGTCCCACTCTAGATGACAAGGGGCCATCTGCACTGAGAGTAACATTGAGCCCGACTCTCGGGAGGCTACCTATAAGGAGTGCTGGGGAGACCTTCGGGGAAACCCACCTCACCACCGCTGAGCACGTGAAGAGTAGGCTCGGGACGGTTCATCTTGCAAAAGGACTTTGCACTGGGAATGAACCCGACCGCAACGGATCACAACTGGCAACAGACACGGAAACGGACACCCATCCTAAGATCGATCACCAGATCCCCATATTAAACGTCACAGACACCTACCCGCTATCTGACACAGGGGAGAATCATGATGGAACAGACGCACTTTTCACTTACATTTGGGGGGAACTGATGATAGGAATTTTCAGGGCTGAGGAATCACCCCTCACCATCGAAAACGACTATCTACCCCCGAACTATCAGAAGCTCCAACAGATCTCCCATCTCACTCGATCTCAGCTGACCGGCAGGTTCACTTACTCCCACACAACCCACATCTGAGCAAAGATCTCCATCTCGCAGAAGCTCACTCACAAGAAAGAGGATGTCAAGGAAAAGTGATCGCTCAACAAACTGATCCCTGATAAATACAAGGAATACCATAGTGTGTTCAAGAAAGCAGCGTCGGAGAGATTCCCTGAGTCGAGACCGTGGGACCACGTGATCGAACTCAAACCAGATTTCATTCCGAAGGACTATAAGGTCTACCCTATTACCCCAGCAGAACAAAAGAAATTGGACGAGTTCATTGACGATAATCTAAGAAAGGGATACATCGTCCCATCCAAGTCGCCCATGGCATCTCCATTCTTCTTCGTAGCAAAGAAGGACTCTGATGCACTTCACCCATGTCAAGACTACCACTATCTAAATGAAGGAACCATCAAAAATTCTTATCCTCTTCCACTGATCGGAG
Source organism: Tricholoma bakamatsutake (assembly GCA_029959215.1). NCBI lineage: Eukaryota > Fungi > Basidiomycota > Agaricomycetes > Agaricales > Tricholomataceae > Tricholoma > Tricholoma bakamatsutake. The sequence goes on along the minus strand of CP114868.1, from coordinate 5,577,419 downwards.
ATCTACTCAATAAGCTGAAAGGGGCAAGATGGTTCACTAAATTAGACATCAGATGGGGATACCACAATGTCCGAATTAAGAAGGGTGATGAGTGGAAGGTGGCATTCAAGACCAATAAGGGGCTGTTCGAGCCCAAGGTCATGTTCTTTGGCCTCTGTAACTCCCCAGCGACCTTCCAAGCTATGATGAATGACATCTTCCGAGACATGTTGAATGAAGGATGGCTGGTGATCTACATGGACAATATTCTCATCTTCTCTAAGGACAAAGAAGAACACAAGGAGAGGACAAGGAGGGTTCTGGCAAGATTAAGGGAAAATGATCTTTACCTAAAACCTGAGAAATCCAGATTCGACATACAGGAGGTCAAGTTTCTCGGGTTGATCCTATGGCCAGACCAGCTGGCAATGGACCCAACTAAGCTAAGCAGAATCAAGGATTGGCCACCACCAACCAATGTCAAAGGGGTCAGATCATTCCTAGGTTTTGGAAACTTCTATCGCAGATTCATCGGCAACTTTGCTGCGATCATGAAGCCACTCAACGATCTAACCAAAAAGGATCAGCCCTTTAGCTGGACAAACAAATGCCAAGAGGCATTTGACACACTGAAAAGGAAGTTCTCTGAGGCACCCATTCTGCTGATGCCTAACACCGAGAAGTCCTTTGTAATTGAGAGTGACGCCTCTAAATATGCGACAGGGGCTGTCTTGAAACAAACAGATATGAATGGGGATTGGCACCCTTGTGGCTACATCTCACACTCCCTAACGGCAACCGAGTGGAACTACGAAATCTACGATTGGGAGCTACTAGGGATAATATGAGCACTAGAAACCTGGAGGCACTACCTCCAGGAATCCGAGCACCCCACGATGATCCTGTCGGATCACAAAAATCTCATGTATTTCAGAACGGCATGGAAACTAAATTGGCGACAGGCTAGATGGAGCCTTTTCCTGTCACAATTTAACCTCCAATTGGTGCACGTCCCGGGGAAGATGATGATCCAATCTGATGCCCTATCACGACGGGGAGATCACATACCAGATGTCGACAATGACAACGATGACATCACACTATTAAAGGATGAGATCTTCACACGGATGATTGATACTGAGCTAAAGGAAATACTTGCAGAAAACATGATGCATGATGACCTGCTAAAAGAAATAGTAAGGGCCATCAAAGAAGGAGGAACGCCACCAATCAAGTCGGCGGTAGAAGACTGGAGGATGGAAAATGATGGGACGGTCTTTTTCAAAGACCGATGTTACGTCCCAGACAACAAGGAGTTGAGGAGGAAAATCATGGAAAAGTACCATGACAACATACTTACAGGGCACCCTGGCCAATTCCAGACTCTGGAATTAGTATGGAGAGACTACTGGTGGCCAGGAATGACTATTTTTATCTGGAATTATGTCGACAGCTGTGCCACCTGTCAACAAATGAAGGTGAACACACATCTGACAACACTGGGGCTATCACCAATCAAATCTGATGCCACCCGACCATTCGTGCTAGTAACAATGGATTTCATCACAGATCTGCTGATAAGTGATGGATGTGATACCATCATGGTCTTACAAAGGGGGTGACTTTTATCCCTTGCAACAAGACCATCGACACATTAGGGGCAGCAGATCTTTATCTGCACAATGTGTTTAGGAGATTCAGCCTGCCAGACAAAATTATATCGGATTGCGACCCACGTTTTGCCTCGAATGCATTCCAAGAACTGGGGAGGCTCCTGGGAATAAAGCTGGCAATGAGCACGGCCTACCACCCTCAGACCGATGGGGAAATGGAAAGGGTAAATCAGGAGCTTGAAATCTATCTCCGAATCTTCTGTGCAAACAAACCATCACAGTGGAAAAGACACCTTACCACCACCGAATTCACACACAATCAGAAGCACCATTTGGCGATCAAGAACACTCCGTTTTACATAATGATGGGAACACACCCCAAGGCCATCCCCATGACTTACAAAAAAATAAATGTGCTGGCTACCGAGCAAAGGATAGCCAAACTAGGAAATATATGGTGAGAAGCCCTGGCGGCACACGAGCTGTCCCGACAGGTGTTGATTGGACAAAACAGATGAGGCTTCCGCCCGTTCGTGGTAGGAGAGAAGGTTTGGCTTGACTCAAAAAACTTGAAGCTGGGTTACCCAACCAGGAAGCTCGCCCCCAAACACGAGGGGCCATTCCCCATCACGCAAGTAATCTCCTCCCATGCATATAAATTGAGGCTCCCTTCTCAATGGAAAATACACCCCGTGTTCCATGCCACCCTTCTCTCATGTTTCAAGGAGAACAAGACTCACGGGCCAAATCTTCTCCCCCCACCACCTGATCTGATTGAAGGAGAATTAGAACATGAGGTGGAAGCTATTTTGGCTCATAAGGGGATAGGGTGAAGGACCCGATTCCTAGTGAAATGGAAGGGCTACAGCACAGCAGAAAATACCTGGGAGCCTAAGGCGCACTTAAAAAATGCTGCAGAAATCCTAGCTGAATATCAATCCACCCATAACCTCCTAACAACATGAGTTACCTGCTACACTTCTTCATGAATGCTACCCCTGACCCTGACCCAATCAGAACTTGGGAACTGATCCTAAGCTTCGTTCGCAACACTGATGACTCCAGAAATGAAGAAAGACTGCTTGCTGTCACCCAGGATTGAGTGCTACTTAACGGAACAGTACACAACCTGTTCCAAACTTACCGAGCAATCTCTTCCCTTGAGCAGGTATTCCGGCGCCTAACTGAAGAAGCATACTACTTGGATTTGCTTCCCCTCATGAGAAGCCTAGATGAGCAGGCTCTTAATTACAGACCCGGAGAGCGAGTCCCCACCCCTCAGTGAGTGTTCATTTTAGAACCCCTCGATGACGAAGAAGATGAGGAAACGACATTCAAGTTACCAACTTCACCATCTCCCTCACCTCCACCTCAATATCCGTCGTCGCCACCCCCACCACCACATGCGTCCATGCCCCATCCCACACGACCTGCTGCAGAATACCCACCTGCACCACTGTAGATGTGGAACTCAGTATGTTTCATGTGCACATGGATAGGCCATTTCTCATCTCACTGCTCTGAGTACCAATGCCCGCATTGCCGACAATGGCAACCAGAACACTCGGTGCTCTTCTGCCCCAGTAACCCATCGTGTGACAACCTGCCACGTCACCATATGACTTGAACTCGAACCACTATGATCTCCAATCTAAATGTCATTATCGCCCTCAGCACCATCTTCGGCACAGCTATTCTTACTATGTTGGTTTGTTACATCCTCATTTTATTTAAAATAATCACTGCTCCACCCCTGCCCCGACTCACCACATTCATCACTGGCACCTCAGTGCAGTTTGCGAGGGAAGACAACATCGAATTACAGAATAGGGTCTATGCACACGACGCCCCAACTGCAATGACCTTCGAAACGTTTACCATGATGACCGGTGACACGGCGTCTTTTGACCCCATGCAGACAATTAGATCTTAGTTTCGGTTGGGACTTGAAACTTTGAGAGGGAGCTAATGTTATGGGAAGTACTGTGGACGGGGATCAAAATTCTTTTTGTTTTGTTTCTATTGTCTTTGGCCAGCACGCACTCATACTATTTGTTACAAGTAGGATTACTAATCTGCTGACTGATGCTTGCTTAGTATGCGATTACTCACCAATTCTAGTATGACTAATATTGCTTACTTTGCTTACTGATCTCTTACCAAGCACATTACCAATACTCTTGGCATTAGTCATTAGCAAGTAGTAATCTTAGTAATACTTTGTTATATAAGTAGCTGACTGTGTAGTAGTTATCCCTCAGTCAATTACACTCTTTGACATTGGTGCTTAACTAGCAACTCCTCGGCACATTCAGCTACTTTGGAGTCTTTGTCTCTAGCTCACTACTATTGCATTACCAATCGCTCTCAACATATATCTATCCTAAAACCATTTTGATACAAATGGCACATCCGATATGAACTATGGCATTGCAAATTGAACACTACTGTACATGAATAGAGACGACAAAAGACTCAGGACATGATAATAGCACTTAGAGGTTTCAATGATACATTGAAGCAAAAAGATAAGTACTTTTACTATATGGAAACACTGTACATTTCAATTATTATCATTTCTCATTAGTTTTATAATTTACAAAGTCCTCATTGTTGTATATATTGCCTCATGTACTACACATGTTATATTTTCTTTTTAGTACTATCTCTTCAAAATGTATATAGACTTGTACTAGTTACTTAGAAGAAGAGGAGAGAAAAAAATACCTTCTCCCTTATTGTTTGATTTAAGAGCCATTCTCTTGAGTCTTAGCCTTGCATGGTATCTCTAAGTTCTGCAAAATATCACGAACCTCATCAAACTTTCATATTCGCTCCTCGACTTATCGCACACCCATCATCTCTGGAAAAACACTTCTCATTTGCTATATTTGCTCCTCAACATACCTCAACATCAATCTGACTTTTTTGAAGCTTCTCAAACCATTTTGAACATCTTTGAGCTTCCTCAAAACTACTTTGAACCTTTTCATACACTCCAGAAGACTATTCATAATACATCTGACTATTCCACACACTAACCATGACTTTTGGGTATTAGCAGTGATATTTAGTACCAACTCACACCCTTCCTTAGCCTGTGTTATACTCCTTAGACCTTTTAGCAGGTTTTTGTTAGGTTTCCAGGTCAAGCATTATCAACAGACATTTTATTCTGATTACAGCTAGTGGTGCCAGTGAGTGCTTATCAGTGCTTATGTTTTGGCAGTACTCCGAAGCAAACAATCACCCCATTTGTTTGTGAAAGGATTGTCAACCTCTATGTTGATTTCCTCCTCATGAGTTATGCCAGCACCTGTCTCCCCAATTTCATTGTGGTATTTGCATACATCCTGTGTCATACTGGAACAAGCGAAATATATCAGCACTGTCACTGGAGAGATCACAGCATGGAATGATACTCACCACTTGAGCTGATTTTTTATCTTACGACCCCACACTCACTTTTACCTAGATGTTTTCACCAGGGCACATACATCCTTGTACTTTTCATGCTCCTCGAATATCTTCCTTGCTAGTTCCTACTGGTACTCTGTTTTGGGCTTGCTAACCCCTTTAGCCATGCTCTTATTGGGTCCTAGTAGCAGAAAGAGGCCTTGTTTGATTTCCTCATCTTCTTCAATCGCACCAACAAGAAGGAAGTTCAGATCCTCATCTTTTCTACTGCAAATTCAAGTCATACATTCTGTTGAATTAAATCTGCATGTGGCACCTATTCTGTGCCTCAGTGTAAACACATATACATGTAAATACATGTATACAAATATGTCATAATGACATGTGGACAGGAACCATGTGGTACACCACCCTTTTCTCCACCCCACTGAGCCTCACATGACCTGAGCCTCATGTCACCATGTGGGCTCTCTAGGTATATAAGTATGCTGTACCTCTACCTAGCAATACAGAGAGTTCTACACTCTCTAACCTAAGTTACTTAGCACACTAACCAACTCAACAGGTAAGTAGTAAGATCTGTGAGCACTCTACACTGCACACAGCATGCTGCTCAACAGGTTATGGGCCCTGTGGGCGACGTTGCACAGCTATGAGCTCCTCAGAGCTCTAGTTGGAAGGAGTTGTACTGTAGCCCCTTGGGGCTCCAACTCACACGTTGTGCACAGGTCTTACTACCGACATGCTTCACTGCACTGAGCACCTCATTGCTTTTGTGATGGGATTAGCCTCCCTCTGACATGATGTCATGGAGCGATGATGTGCCCTTTTGGTGCTCATCATGTGCTAAACAAAAGTACTCTGACAGAGTGCTAAGTTTTGCATCTGGCATTTCTAATTTAAGAGCAAGTGACTGATTTGGTGCTTTTATTAGCTCAAATCTTAAAAATGTCCTCCTTGCTCGATAAAATCATCTCCTTGTTTGACGGCTCTGGCTACAAGGCCTGGGCCGAAAGTATGAAGGCATGGCTTATGTCACAAGGCCTTTGGCAAGTTGCCTCCGGCGCTGAAACAGTGCCAGTGGCAGCCAATGTTGCTGCACATAAGGTGTGGAATCGGGAGAATGATCAGGCATATGGAGTTATCTTGCTCCGCCTATCTCCTTCCATCAGATCCAGATCTGGATCTGCAACAGGACTTGCTAGTGCCCTGTGGCAAGCCCTGCAGGCTGAATTTGGCCAAGAAGGGCCTTCTCAGATATTTGCAGACTTTAAATCTGCGATCTCGATCAGAGTCCTGGTGCAAAACCCTGTGCCGACAATGGCTCAGATCTCTGAGAGATACCAGTGGCTAACTGCCAATGGTGTTGAAATCCCTGAGATAGTTCAGGCCTTATTACTCCTTTCAGCATTGCCAAAGGAGTATGATTCTTTATCTTCCACCATCTTATCCACAACCAGTACGACTGGTCTCTCCTATGCTGTAGTGAGGGACCATGTGACAGCAGAAGCCTCCTGTCGAGCTGCCTTTGCGCGCTCCGGGGAAACAGCGAAGAAGCTGTCAGCTGTCAAGAGAAAGGGCAGTGACCCTAAGTGGAAAGAGAAGGGATCAGAGGAATCCAGTGAGAAGTCATCCAAGCCTTTGGGCTCCAACTCGAAGAAGAAGCGTAGGTCTGGCAAGGCTGCCTGGGAAAAGCATGAGAAAAAGGAATCTCACAGCCACCTTGCCTCCACCAGTATGGTGGAGCCCTTCATGGTGCCTAGCGCACCTTATGTGGGTGCAGTACACTCCACCCATATTGCCATGACCATTAATGGTCAAGGCATCATTTCAAATGGACTGGCACAGGCCAGCCCCTCTTGCCTCCCACTGATGTTTGACCAAAGTGTTCAAATGCCATGGCTACATGGGAAATCCATGTATTTCTGCACCACTGACCCAAGAAAGCGGCCTTATCAGCCCTAGTCAAAGGTCACTGGAACCTTCTCCCCCAGCCCCTCTGTGTACGAAGACTACCAGGTGGCCCGGGACCTGCTCACAGACATCAAAGTGCCTAAAATGGCCAAGAATCTTTGAATCATCGAAGAAGATCAGATGAGTAAGCAGGAAGGTAAGCACTGCCAGGTGGAAACCCCCGAGCCATTAGCTCAGATCCAGGAGATTCCTGAAATAGAACCTGAGCCTGAGGATGATGACAATGAAGTCTCCCTCGGCTCTGAAATGATGGCCCCAGATCAATCGATCTGGGAAAGCATGGATAACATGCTCATACATAGATGAGCCAATAGTCCCTTTTACAGGGGCTTACGATGAAATGTCAGTCCTTTTCCCTGACCATCGCATCATTGCTAACAATAGCTTGACAGGAATGAACTATTCAGGCCATTCCTGTAATATTGAGCATCCTATAGAATTTTTAATAAATTATATTGTTGCTTGTGATGCAAAGGCCCTAATCAGGCCATGTGTGATGTGTGCCAGAAAGGAATGCAAACATGGTGCCCCTTGGATCTTAGATTCAGGTGCATCATTGCACTTCACTGGTGAGATGAAAGACTTCGCCTCCTATGAGCATTTGCCTATGTCTGAGAAATGGCAGGTCAAGACTGCTACCAGCGTGACTTCGATCAAAGGCAAAGGTTCTGTCCTGATTCATCATCAGGTAAAAGTTAATGGGAAGACAGAGTCGTGCATCACGCGCTTATCCCCCGTTTTCTATCTTTCAGATTTGACAAGTCAGCTTATGTCAATGGGAGTGTTCCTCGTTGCTGAGGAATATACTGTAAAAGGAAACAGTAAAATAATTTCCTTTGTCAACAAAAAGGGAAAACCCCAGCTCGATGCGATGCCAATAATACGTGGCAAAACCATCTATGTGTGTGATTCACACATTCAGAGCACTAAGAAATTACAAGTCGTGACTATCTATGTTGCTGACTATGACATTTGGCACAAGCAGCTTGGCCACCCGAGCGAAGCTGCCGTGCGACAGATGCCAAAACACACCCATAAGTTTCTCAAGTATCTAAAAATTCCAAGGGACAGGCATATTTGTCCAGGGTGCACCAAGGGAAAAATAATGTCAAAGTCATTCCCTGGATCTGAGTCTCGGGCTGAACAGGCCTTCGAGCTGATCCATTCTGATCTGAAGGAATTAGCAACACTCAGTTATCACAAGTACAAATATTTTATCGTATTTGTTGATAATCAAATTTCACACATATGGAGTCAGTGCCTGAGAAAAAAGTCTGATGCTGCTGAGTCAATCAGACAGTTCGAGGCGATGGCCAAAATGCAATATGACACAAAAATCAAGCATTGGCGTTTCGATCCTGGGGGGGAATTCCGTGATCGGGAACTCATAACCCAGCTCAAAGAGGCTGGGATTAAAATTGAGATGTCAGCACCCCACGTCCACCAACAAAATGGTTGCACTGAATGTGCGATCAGGACACTAATGGAGAAAGCACAAACATTGCGCTTTACTGCCTGCCTACCACAGTCATGGTGGGAATTTTGTGTAGAGCATGCTATGTATCTCTACAACTGAACACCAATAAACTGCCTAAAATGGCGAACTCCAATCGAAGATCTTGATGGCAAAAAGCCCGATCTGAGTGATGAGAAGGTATTCGGATGCGGTGCCTACATTTACCTGCTGAAAGAGAAGCGTTCTAATAAGTTAGCTGCAAGATCAGAGCTCATGATGTACATCGGCCTGGCAGATGGCATCAAGGGTTGGCGCTTTATGCACCCATCAGGGTCAATATTTGTCAGTGCTACAGCACTCTTCGATGAGATTCTGTTTGTTGAGAGCGATTGGTAATGCAATAGTAGTGAGCTAGAGACAAAGACTCCAAAGTAGCTGAATGTGCCGAGGAGTTGCTAGTTAAGCACCAATGTCAAAGAGTGTAATTGACTGAGGGATAACTACTACACAGTCAGCTACTTATATAACAAAGTATTACTAAGATTACTACTTGCTAATGACTAATGCCAAGAGTATTGGTAATGTGCTTGGTAAGAGATCAGTAAGCAAAGTAAGCAATATTAGTCATACTAGAATTGGTGAGTAATCACATACTAAGCAAGCATCAGTCAGCAGATTAGTAATCCTACTTGTAACACAGCCCCGTAATCTAGGACTTATGCGGAAGTGGTATGGCATCTATGCCGGCGCTTGTCTCTTGCAGACTGTGCAGCTCGACGTCGAAGCTCAGTGGAATCGGCAGAGAGTGCAGCGAAATTCATAGGAGTTTGAACGGCGTGAGCAGGTGTTGGGTAGGGAAAATGATGAAATGAGGGGGGTGATGCAGGTAAGGCGGACATAGCTGTATGTGCACGTGCCTCTTTAGCCATCCTACTGTTCCTCGCTACTCGTTTCCTCATAGAACTTGGATCTTTGGTGCGGCACTCAGTGTTAGAATGACCACGTGCGTGGCATAACGAGCACCTAGCTGGACGCTTGGATGCTTTAGAAGTGCTGCTGGTGGATGCCGTAGTTCCGGGTTGTGCTGTGACACTGCTAGGAGGCAGCTGTGCAGTTGGAGAACGAAGCTCTTCAACGTACTCGTTGAGTGTATCGATCTGGATTGCAATAACCATAAAGGATTTCTCCAAAGTGGCGAGGAGAGCGATGAAAACTGCTGATAACCAATCAGTGAAGGCATCAAGTGCAGAACTGACACGTGGCCGTTTGGAGTAGGCAGTCTTGACATCGTCAAAAGCGTCAGCGAGCTGATGTTCCATGGAAGAGGTAGACATGGTCGGCTGACGAGTGGAGTCAATTAAGTTGAGAGCAATTGGTAATGCAATAGTAGTGAGCTAGAGACAAAGACTCCAAAGTAGCTGAATGTGCCGAGGAGTTGCTAGTTAAGCACCAATGTCAAAGAGTGTAATTGACTGAGGGATAACTACTACACAGTCAGCTACTTATATAACAAAGTATTACTAAGATTACTACTTGCTAATGACTAATGCCAAGAGTATTGGTAATGTGCTTGGTAAGAGATCAGTAAGCAAAGTAAGCAATATTAGTCATACTAGAATTGGTGAGTAATCGCATACTAAGCAAGCATCAGTCAGCAGATTAGTAATCCTACTTGTAACACTGTTTCCTCATTGTCCTGGGGCCAAGACCCCAGCAAAAACTGATCTCGGGGATATACCCCCTTCTGGATATGATGACCACTCTGGGGAATCAGGGGATGATAGCGATGGAGGAAATGATGACAGCTTCTATCTGGGCCATGGGCATTATGCTCCACCAGCGCTGAATCCTCCTCCATGAGCTCCATCCCCACCACCTTCACAATCAGGGTCTGGAACCCCTAAAATCTCTAGAGACCCACTGTTTGGCTTTTTTGGTGATCCACCTCAGAGTGCTGATCCATTTGTGCCAGCAGGTGCACCGGGTCCATCGTCCCAGCCTAGTCCAGCACCACCAGCAGTAAAGGCCCCCATACCTCCACTAAGGTGATCAAACAGGCAGCGACGAGTCCCAACTCATCCGGGCAATGTCTATGGTGAAAATTGCGACCCTGTTCAAATCAAACAAGACATTGCATGGAAGCGCCAATGGTGGGAACCAGTGGGACAAGGCAGGAGTCACGCTCCAGCCCTCCCTCAGGTTGAAGAAGAAGTGCCAGCTGGGCCCTCTCAACCACCAGTAGCAAGTAGAACTCCTCCTGCACAGACCCCAGATAATTTGGGATTAGAGTACACGACACCCCCTCAACCTCAGGAGTCTGAGGTGCCATGGACTTGGCACCAGAATCCCAATGAGGAGCGAGGATGGTGGTTACCCAATTTGGGTACCCCATCATATTGGGGCCCTAGAAGGGATAATTATGTTGCCGAAGGTGGAATGGATCTGATGCGCCTTCTGCTTAGCAAAGCAGTTGCACCATCTACAGTGTCAGATCCTGTCCTGATCCAGTATCGCGACATTGTGCACTTACCCAAGCCTGCGCAATCAGAGTGGAGAAGTGCATGCCTGGAGGAACTAGAGGCCCTCCATAAACGGCATGTCTATGACATTGTAGATCTCCCTGCTGGCTGAAAGGCCATCAAAAATAGATGGGTTTTCTCCATAAAATCCAACAGACGAAAACGGGCCAGACTCATGGCCAAAGGCTTCTCGCAAGTTGAAGGCATCAATTATGATGAGATATTCTCTCCAGTGGTCCGCTACGAGATGGTGCACCTCATGTTTGCCCTGAGTGCCCTGGAAGGCATGTACATGATGGGACTCAACGTAAAAACTGCATTCCTGTATGGCAAACTAGATGAGGAAATTTACATGCATCAACCTGAGGGATTTGTCATCCCAGGTAAAGAGTGCAAAGTCATGCGCTTACGCTGAGCATTGTATGGCCTTAAACAGGCTGCCCTAGCATGGTGGAGAGAGCTAGAGTTGTTCATGCGATCCATTGGATTTGAATGTGCCAGCTCAGATGCTGGCATTTTCATCTACAAAAATGGTAAAGACATTGTCATCACAATAATCTATGTCGATGATGGTGTGTTTTTGGGGAAGAACAAATGCCTTGTAGAGGAAAAGAAAAATGTGTGTCTCAAGCATTGGGAGTGTTGGGACACCGGTCATGTTACTGAATTTCTTGGTATGTGCGTAATACAAGGCACATCAAGAATCACTCTGAACCAAACAATCTACCTAGCCACTGTGCTAGCTCGGTTTGGAATGATGAATGCCAAGGCATCCCCCACTCCACTTCCCATGGGATACATTCCTATGGAAAACCCTGATGAGCCTAATCCAGCTCTCAGAACTGAGTTTCAATCAGTGATCAGGTCTTTATTGTACCTGATGCTCGGAACTCACCCCGATATTGCCTTCGCAGTGATAAAGATGTTACAATTCTTGGCTAATCCAAGTAAAGAACATCTCGATAAGGCACAATACATAATGCGCTACCTAGTCGGTACTCAATCATATGAGCTTATCTATGATGGCCACAGCAAACAGGGCCTCCAAGCCTTTACTGATTCGGACTGGGCATCCAACATCGTAAAACGCAAATCCACAATGGGTTACTTTGCCACCTTAGCAGGAGGCATCGTGTGCTGGCAGTCCTGTATGCAAAAAACTGTAGCACTTAGTTCCACAGAAGCCGAATACATGGCTCTCTCTGACACTTGTCGGCAGATAGTGTGGATCACATCCTTATTTTCCGAATTGGGATATCCCTTGAGTAAGGTGCCTATCTGTGCTGATAATCAGGGGTTGATCTTCATCGGATCTAACCCCATTTAGGAAAGAAGGACTAAACATATCGACATTTGCTATCATTATACACATGAATCTATTGAAGACGGCAAGGTCACAGTCATCTTCATCCTGGGAACTGAAAACCTGGCAGATATGTTTACTAAAAATCTTGGGAGGCAGCTCTTCGAGAAATTTAGAAGCTCCCTCGGAATTAAATTCGAGGTTCAAACTTAGTACCTATACATGGCACCTTGGATCATAAAGCCCCTCCAGGTCGATGCTGGTACAGTTTGTAGGGGGGTGTTGAATTAAATCTGCACGTGGCACCTATTCTGTGCCTCAGTGTAAACACATATACATGTAAATACATGTATACAAATATGTCATAATGACATGTGGACAGGAACCATGTGGTACACCACCCTTTTCTCCACCCCACTGAGCCTCACATGACCTGAGCCTCATGTCACCATGTGGGCTCTCTAGGTATATAAGTATGCTGTACCTCTACCTAGCAATACAGAGAGTTCTACACCCTCTAACCTAAGTTACTTAGCACACTAACCAACTCAACAGGTAAGTAGTAAGATCTGTGAGCACTCTACACTGCGCATAGCGCGCTGCTCAACACATTCATGTGACTGGGAAATGTTGAGAAGGGAAGTACTTACTCGACCTTTGGACCATCCTCTGCCTCAGCATCTCCATCCAATTCTTCTTCACCACTAGCCTGAGAATCTTCAGCTACAGCTTTTTTTTTGCTGCTTTTTTCATTGCTTTCTTGGTCTTTTTATGGGATTCAGGCTCAGGAGAGGTAGAAGCATGTTCTGCTTCTTTAGCTTTGCATGATTTGGTTCGAGTGCGGGTAGGCGTCTTCACCCCTGCAGTATCTTTAGGCTTGGTTGGCATGTCGAGGCAAACAGCAGCCGTGGGATGTCTCAAGTGATTACATACTACAAGTAAAGGTACATTTGAAATAGTAAAGTAAGGGAAGTGAATCGTCTTAGTGAATCGCAATTCAAAATGTCGAATCCCATCCAGAGGCAATTCGACGATTCAAAAATTTGGGCGATTCAAGTGTTGATTCAAGTTGTTGAATCGGACCTTGAATCGCCGTTGAATCACCACCCTGAATCGCCGTTGAATTGTCTACTCTGACTGCTACTAATCATGGATTCGGAGTGGCCTGTTTGACATGGTGCCTAAAAAGGAGTTGCGACGGAAGCATGGTGATAACGGGAAAAAATAGCTCTACAACAACTGTATAAATACTGTATATTATACGTATATAGTTAGTTATACTGTTTATCCAACCATATCCGTATACTAAACGGTTGGAGCCTTAAATTTAACCCTTAAGCCTTAGGTACAACACTGTATGTATGAAGAACCAAGAACTGAACTTTAGGTTCAGTTTGAGCAAGAATATGTGGAGTAGAAACCAACTCACCATTCAGTTCTACCACCCACCCCTAAACACAATCCAATTAGCAGGTTCTGACTTCACCCCCCACCCAAATGCTCACGGCCAGCAAAAAGTTTATCTTATCTTATCTCCTGGGGGCGGGGTTTCAAAATGAAATCTGGTTGGATCTTCTCAACTTTTGTTACCAAGTTGATCGATCATCCGATAATATACATATCCTAACATTGGACGCAAACCAAAAAGAAACCCACGACCAGCACTGCGAATAGTCCTCGTGCTCCGTTCTCACCTACATGGTGATCCATGCACATGGTGCACTGCCTTCGAAACCAATTTTGCCCACCTGGATGACTTCGGCTGATTTCCGCCGCAGCTCAATATGATTACGCAAAACGATGATTCTAGCGCAATCCGGGGCTCAATCCTAGACGTCTGTCTTCAACTTGGCGCGCTAGACAGTAACAACCCGATTGCGCATTGGATGTTCAGCGATGGTGCATCTTCAAGTCGACAAACAGAGGAAGGAAATCGGAATGGGTCACGATTTCATGAGAGGCTATCACAGAGCCTGCAGTTGGAGGATAAAGCCGTGTCGTATGTTGAGGAGAAGCACACCCGGTTCTCCAGCGTGCGGTTCAAACCAGCTTCAAAATCGAAACATAAACTTAATACTGAGTCGCATCTTGAATCAGCCCACGACGAGCACGCCATACGCCGTGAACCCCGGCTTTCATCTCTTCTATCGTTCTTTGGTTGGGCATCTGCACAGAGATCTGAACACGGACATCATGGCGTGAGCGCCTACGATAATGGTGGCTCCCCTCCAACAAACACTAGGCCACTGTTCCAGCCCAATTATCTTTCCGACGCGGAGCGCCTAGCCGTTCCATCAGTGCATGGGAATTCGTCACTTATGCCTATCAATCCCTCGTTGGCAACCTTGACGTACGGAACAAATTCCATGGCCACACCTATTATACAGAACGCACTCGATAATAACGACCAAAATGGTGATAGCTATAGCGATGATGAATGGGAGCAAATTGTCATTCGTCCACAATCAATCCTTTATGCACTGCAGCATTTAAACCGACCACCACCTCCGAGGCGGCTCAAGAAAAAACGAAGGGTTTCGCAAAGTGCAAGAGCGGAGAGCGATTCAACTGAGGAAATTCATCATAACTTTTCTTGTGCCTTCCCTCGACCCAGCAAGTCCAAGACCAGGAAGTCCACTTCTCGACCTCTCACAGTCTACCCGTCTTCCAATACCGAATCATATTCTCGTGCTCGGTCTCTCTCAACTCCTGTTCATCTCTCACCTCTTATCCTAGACACACCGCACACCACCCATTCAACAAACACCTCTTTAGATTTACCTCGCGAACCACTATTGCTTCACCGACCGAGCATGGGCTATCATAATCAGTTTTTTGTACGTGACCAGTCTGAGCCTCCGACTCCGAAACCCCTCCCCTCTTTGCCACCCACCTTATCGTCGCATCGTATACGAAGAGTGTCTTTCACTCCCCTGGGTGTTCGACATCCTACCCCTCCTCTGTAGGACATTTCGTAGACCGGGACTACGAATCGTCAGCTATTAGACATTTACACTAGGTCTAGGACATCTACTAGTTCCGTGTTTCATGCCTTCCTATTACACTCAGTACACATTCGTGCATTCCGTGTAGGCCCGGTGGCAGTGACCACTAACACAGCTGCAGAGCCACCGGAAAAAGTGTAAATTGGTCATTACCACTTTGGGAAATGCTGACATAACCCATGCTCCAAATTTCCAGGGCGCATAATAATGTTTCGATAATGTATGTACATGAATTAAGAGTATGTTGGAAAATGGTAGGTTGGAAACTAGTAGGTTGCCGACTCGTGGAGGTAGACGAACTAGGAACGAGTGGAGTATACCGATGTTTTGCCTGTAGAATTAAGAATGCATTGTGATCATGTGACTCCACATTCCTCATCTCTTTCTCTCATCAACGCACGCAGTATCTCGTTCCCCTCTCCGCTCGTTCTCTCCGTGTCGATCGTTTCGTTTTTTTATAAGTTTTTTTTTTTTGCCTACCCACCCACAACCTGGTACCTCTGCTCATCAGAAGACTCTAGGGAGGTAATTTGGTCGAAAGCAGGGTAACGACTGGAAACATTGGTAGACATACTACCCGCTGGGGTAATAAAGAAATTACAAGTCAAAATATAAAGTGTTCAGACTAATGAGCAGAGGTATGGCCATGGGATTTCCGTAGTCATTTCCATAGCTCACCCCTGGTCGATAAAGTTGGAATCCGAGGAGACTGGTTATTTCGGATGTACCATAGCTGGTCGGCTTGCTTCCTAACAGAGTATTATAACAAAAAATAATGTATATCAGTTAACTAACAACAAGAATTAGTGGTAGTGTATTGAGTAATCAATCTTCCATGACTTCATGTTCTAATGCATCAGCTTCTTCCCAGTCTGTTCTCGATAGCACTCCTGGGTTGCTCTGTCAACTAATGGAGGCTGGAAAGAAGATCTTGCAGGTGTGTTGTAACGTTCCACTGCAATTATTAGTTGAATGAGCTTGTCATCTTTTTCATGTTCCTAATTAGGGTTTTACTGTAAACTGGCTGCCGGCACCATATTGTAATTTCTCACATTATGTCCACAGTGTTGATGTCCCTTCCAGAGGTCTTGAGCCACTCAGCATCCAGATAAGGGACGAGCTCATTCAGCTTTGCTTCCCAAGCATTTGCTTTCTCCTTCTTTGCTGCATCTTTCTTACAGTTATCCTCTGTAAGTGATTTTGACTCTGTGCTCACTGCTGGGGACTGCGACTGGCCATCCCCAGCAAATTGTACAACCTTTACAGTCCTTACCCAAAGCCATTGGTGAGTCTGCTTCAAGCAATTGAGGATGACCAGGTGTATACAGCATTGCTTGTGTTTAATCATTTGATTCACTCATTCATTCAGCCTTTAAATGTGTTAGTATGCTGCACATTCTGGTGCAGCTTGATAGTACAAATGTACTGTGCCTGTGCTTTGTCAATGTGGGTTCTGCAAGTCACCTCTAGGTCAGGTCTATTTGCCTATTTTTTGGTGCTGCTACTGTAGGTTGCAATTATTGAATGTTCCATTTCTTGAGGCATAGGATAACAACCCTGGCTTAAATGACATAGACCATTGATTTAGTGCTGCCACAGTTCAGTTCTGAACCAAAGTTTGAATCTGGACCTTTCAGAACCAGACCAAAGTTCAGTTCAAAGTTAAAAAGTTTTTGTAAGGGCAACCTCAAGCCTCGCTTAACAGTGAGCTAGCCACATAGTTAAGCTACACTGTATCAAATAATACAACCTATTGAGCACATACAATGTACCAAATGATATGGGTTTGGTGGATGCCATCGAACACTGTCTCATAGTATATATGTAGTACTGTTAGGAAACAGTCTCCTAACATGCCTATTACATGATAATATTTTATTTTTATTTTATTTTATTACATCAAAATACACTACCAAATGCCTACAAATGCTTTATTTGTCAGTGTGGGAATTTTCTATTTACACACATCAATATGTACATGCATGTATGCGTGCATTGGTAGCAACATAGTACAATATATGTAACATAGTATATAACCTTAAAATATATGCCAGGGGACCTCAGTTGAGTTCTTTTAGGTATTCCATCCACATTTGTGGTGCAAAAAACCTTTTCAGCCAACTAATCTATTTTTAACCTGTTGCATCAAAACCATCAAAACCCCCCATCACACGTGCATGCCCCACTGCCTTCTTGTAGGAAAGCCTGCATGGTCCAGCTAGCAGAACAGTGGGTGTTGCCCTGACAGAAGAATTCAACTACCCCATCAGTGCGCCTTCTCTTACATGCACATATGTCATTGTTTCAGTGCACCACAACCACTTACTCATCATTTCAGCAAGAGCTGGAATTAACTGTATATACATATTTACTTTGCTTTCATAAGCCGATGCCAGGCCTCGCTTTACATTGCGACTGCCAGTGATCGAGAGGCAGCACTTGTCATTAGGACAGCTGCAACCAGACAACCAATCAGATCTGGTTTAATCCAGATTTACCTTACTCTATTTGGATGACTATTTTAGGTAGTTACTAGCTGAATTCAGTAATAACCCCGAGATCAGGCACTGTTCGAAGGGTTATTAATCCGAAGTGCCCAAGTGTTGACAAATAGCTGAAATCATGTGTTTTGCCATGTTTAGTACCTGAATTGCCAGATCACATGACTCGAAATTTTGCAAAAAAATTCTGAAGCTGAATCTTGACTCAGCCGAAGAAGTGACTCATCACAGCTTATGTCATTATGACAGAACAATCAACTTTGAATCCTGGTCACAATTCTGTTCCCATGCCAGCTCTAGAAGCCAAAATTGATGCACTTACAGCACAAATGTCCCAATTAGTATCAGTATTGGCAGCATCACAGCCCAAACAAGCAGAAACAAAAGCAGAGACAGTGGAAGATAAAGATGATGAGATGGAGGAGATGGTGGAGTGGATGTCTCAGGAGGGTGAGCATGCAGAGGAGAGGTCTGAGAGTGAAAAAATTTGTTTGCCTAAATATGCACCCCCACAATTATTTGACGGTACCATGGAGAACACAAAATCCTTTATCAGCTCTATAGTCTTGTATATTCATGGGGAAAGCCCGAATTTTATATGACCGAGTCTAGGATTATGTTTGCTCTCTCATACATCCAGGGAGGGAAAGCACAGTTCTGGAGAAATGAAGCCATTAATCAAATTGCTGCAGGATATAAACTGTTTGCAACCTTCAGGGAATTTTTGGAGAGATTGGAGGCACAGTTTGGAGACCCTAATCCGAAGGTGATGGCGAATGCAACATTAAAAACCATGCACCAAGGTTCTCTGACAGCAGATGAATTTATTTTGCAGTTCAAGGTGGAAGTGTCACAGACAGATATGGGGGAAGCTGCATTGGTAGAATATTTGAAGGCAGGATTAAATCCCTCTTTATTCAAGTCTATCTATTGACTACCTTCTATGCTGGAGAGGTTGTATGAGTAGTATAATTGGGCAATGCATCTCGATCAGCAATATCGACAGGAACAGGTGGAGTTGAAATTTATGTATGGAAATGCCAGATTTGGAAGTCATCAGGAGAAAAGTCCAAGAAAGGAAGGACACCTCAGGTACAAGCTCCAAGTACACAGCCACCAGCCATGGCAGTGACACCTATCATTAAGAAGTCAGCAGCATTGACAAATGCGATGGATGTTGATTGAGTAGGAAGATGAGCTCCACTTAAATGTTTTAATTGTGGGTAATTAGGGCATATTGCTAGGAATTGTAGGCAGAAAAGGAAGATTAGGGAAGTGACAATCGAGGAGGTGAAGTTGGAGGAAGATAAGCAGAAGAATTTTGTGGAAGAGTCCCAGTGAAGGTTTCCCCATTAATGACCCAGACTCAATATAATGTATTAGTATCCGAGGAAACCCAGAGTGAACCAAAAGAGAAATTGAAGAGTACGACCATCCTCATTTATGCAATAAAGAAAAATGCCCAGCCTTATTTCTGAAGACGCCTAAATTCTTTATTCACTCAGCACAGATAGAACCCAAAATCAGCTTGACAGTAGGATTGAAGACAGTGGACACGCATGCAGCAATTAATGCAGAGGCATTGCTTGACAGTGGTGCTACTGGATTATTCATTAATTGATCCTTAATTACCAGAAATGGTATTCGCACATGTAAACTGCCACAACCTATAATGGTCTACAATATTGACAGTATGATCAATCATGGAGGAACAATTAAGGAGGAAGTCACGATGATATTGAAGTATTAGGATCATCAGGAACGAGCCGTATTTGAGGTGTGCGACCTTGGGAAAACCAATCTAATAATTGGATGTCCATGGTTATGAAAACATAATCCGGAAATTGATTGGAAAACTGGGAAGATACACATGACTCATTGTCCTAAAGAATGTAATATTTATGGGAGAAAAGTAAAAAAGAAAAAGAAGGAAAAGAAGGAAAAGAAAGAGAAAGAATGTCTGAGGAAGTATTCTGTTACGATGGAGGAAGTGGAAGATGAGAATATGCCAAATGGGGAAGTTCTAATTATCACTAATAAGGAAGAACGGAAGCAAACCTTTAGGGAAATTTGTGGAGGACAATCATGGGATAAAAATGTGGAGAAAGTGGAGAAGCCAGTGGAGGGGTGGGTGCCAAAAGCCTACTATAAATATTTGTCAGTTTTTTAGAAGAAGGAATCAGAGCGGATGCCAGTGCGAAAGCCATGGGATCATGCTATTGAGATGAAGCTAAAATTTGTGCTGAAGAAGTCAACAGTCTATCCGTTATCTCCGAAGGAACAAGAAGAAGTGGATGCATTCCTTAATGAACAGTTGCCCAAGGGATACATATGACCTTCGAAATTACCACAGACATCACCAGTATTCTTTGTACCAAAAAAGAATCAGAGGAAGAGGATGTGTACAGATTATAGGTATTTGAATGAGTGGACAGTGAAGAATGCATACCCTTTGCCATTGATCTCAGAGATAATTGACAAGGTGGGAAAGGCCAAGGTCTTTACAAAATTGGATTTACGCTGGAGGTACAACAATGTATGAATAAAGAAAGGAGATGAGTAGAAAGCAGCATTTGCCACGCATCAAGAATCCTTCGAGCCGCTTGTTATTTTTTTGGGATGACCAATAGTCCCCCAACTTTCCAAAATTGCTGCACCATTACACAACCTTACATGAAAGGGAGTAGTGTGGAGATGGGGAGAACAACAGCAGACAGCATTTGAAGAGTTGAAGAGGAAGTTTGTGGAAGAACCAATATTGGTCCCAGTAAATTTCACATGTCCCTTATGAATGGAATCAGATGCATCAGATTTTGCTACTGGAGCAGTATTATCAATGCTATGTGAAGATGACACATGGCATCCTTGTGCATATTTGTCTAAAGGGTTGAATGATGTGGAGAAGAATTAGGATGTGCATGATAAAGAGATGTTGGGAATAATATGAGCATTGGAGGCATGGAGACATTATTTGGAGGGATGTATGCATCAGATCGAAATCTGGACAGATCATCAAAATCTGCAGTATTTCATGTCCCGTAAAAAGCTTAACTATCGACAAGCATGTTGGGCATTATTCCTATCACGCTTCAATTTTCACTTGGTCCAAAAAGCAGGAAGCTTGATAAGGAAAGCAGATGCATTATCCAGACATACAGATCATAAAAGGGGAGTGGAGGAGGACAATAAAAATATTACCCTACTCAAACCTGAATACTTTTGTATTTGTGCTATGCATCAAGGGCATTTATTGGTGGATAGCTCAGAGATGGAAATGTTGTCTAAAATCAGGCAATGTTCAGAGATGGATGATGAAGTGGTGGAAGCTGTGAAAGCTTTGAGGGGAGAGAAGAAAGGTAATATTAAAGGAGATGAATGGGTTGAAGAACAAGGGTTAATGTTGTTCAGAGGAAAGGTGTATGTACCAAAGGATCAAGATTTATGAAGGGAAATCATATGATTACATCATAACACACCAGCTGCTGGACATCCAGGAAAATAGAAGACTTTGGAGTTGGTGATGAGAAATTATTGGTGGCCCAGAATTTCAAAGTATGTGTTGGAGTATGTGGATGGGTGTGACACATGCATGAGGGAAAGAAATTTCCAGAAAAGCCTGCAGGGAAATTAATGCTAACCTCTAGACCTAAAGTGCCATGGCAAGATATATCTGTGGACTTTATCACAGGATTACCTGAAGCTCAAGGATATGATGCAATATTTGTAGTATGTGACTGCTTCACAAAGGAAGTCCATATCATTCCTACTACTGCAGAAACCTCATCATTGGGCTTGGCATGCCTCTATCTAAATCAGGTATGGCAGTTACATGGATTACCTGATACGGTTATCTCTGATCGCAGATCACAATTTGCTTCTGTGTTTATGCGAGAGTTAAATAACATATTGGGGATTCAAACCAAGTTATCTATGGCATATCACCCACAAACTGATGGGCAGACAGAGAGAATGAACCAGGAGTTGGAGCAGTACCTATGCATATTTGTCAATCACTGACAAACTGACTGGCCCAAATGGTTGGCAATTGCAGAATTTTCCCACAATAATAAATTCCATTGGGCTACTTGCATGTCACCCTTCTTCGCTAATTATGGGTATCATCCCAAAATGGGAGTAGAACCTCAAAGGAAAGTCAAGGTACAGTCAGTGGAGGACTTTGTGTCAAAAATGTGAAAGGTGCAGGAGGAAGCAGAGGCAGCATTGATGAAAGCACATGATGATATGATGCGACATGCAGATCGTACTTGAGCTGTTGCTCCAGAGTACAAAGTTGGTGACTTGGTATGGCTAAGTACCAAGGATCTGAATATTCCATGACCTTCAAGAAAGCTTATGGAGAAGCAAGTTGGCCCATATCCAATTTCTAAAATAAGTTCACCCGATGCGGTAGTATTAAAATTATTTCAGTCATTCAAGATTGATCCTGAGATTAACATTTCCCATTTACACCCTTACTGCCCACCCACTATTTCTGGTCAACAAACTACTCCACAGCCTCCAATAATGGTAGAAGATGCTCCAGAATATATTGTGGAAGAGGTTTTGGACTCACATCTTCGATAAAATAAGTTGGAGTTCTTAATCAAGTGGAAGAACTACACCGACGAAAATAATTTGTGGGAGCCAGAAGAGAATTGTAAGCGAGCGTGCAAGGCAATCGCCCAATTCTTTAAACATAATCCAAATGCTCCACGTCATATTGCTAGAATGGTGTATGAGGAAATGAATTTCTAGCCTTACCAGAATTTCACAGAGGAGACAGATACAATATTTTCTTGCCTGGAAGTCGAGGCCTAAAAGGGGAGTAATGTTAGGAAACAGTCTCCTAACATGCCTATTACATAATACTATTTTTATTTTATTTTATTTCACCAAAATATGCTACAAAATGCCTATATACACATTATCTGTCAGTGTGGGAATTCTCTATTTACACACATCAATATGTATGTGCATGTGTGCATGCATCTGTAATAACATACTACAATATGTGTAACATAGTATATAATTCTAAAATAAATACTAGGAGATCTCATTTGTATTCTCTTAGGTATTCTATCCACATTAGTGGTGTGAAAAGCCTAATTCAGCCAACTGTTCTATTTTTAACCCCTCACATCAAAGCCATCAAACCCCCTATCATGCACATGCATGCTGCCACCTTCTTGTAGGAGAATCCGCATGGTCCAGCTAGCAGATTAGTGGGTGTCACCCTAACACTTTTTTAGCCAACTAATCTATTTTTAACCCATCACATCAAAACCATCAAAACCCCCCATCATGCACACATGCCCCACCGCCTTCTTGTAGGAGAGCCTACACAGTCCAGCTAGCAGAACAGTGGGTGTTGCCTAACAAGTACCTACTATAGTAACCAGTGAATGCATTATTACAATGCATGCTGTACCACAGTACCCATGCATTAAGAATGTACTATAGACATCAGTAACCTCTGAAATGAACAGGGATCAGGATTAGGCAGAGCATTGGCATGGAAAGTCAGCATAAGTGCATTGGCATCAGAAAACAAGTACAGCCAATATTTATTGGTTAGATCCACAAAAAAAATGTATATATCCTAGCTAAAAGAACAATGTTGTCCTATCCAAGCTATACATATAAAAAGGAAAAGGTAGGCTTATCATTGAGTCAAGCCACATCAGTGAGAATTGGCAGGAGGTTCAGCTATGGTGTCATTGGCAATCTCATGGGACAATGGTATGACTGGAATTTTTGAAAATCTGCTTTTGAATAATTTCAGATTAAACCTTATCCTTTCCTTCAAAGTTGCATATATGTCTTCGACATGATATCTTGTTGTTCCAGCTTCACGTAGAGATGATTACTGGCATCCTTGTACAGTGACTCACAAAACTGAGTCAATGTTTTGGACTTTTTGATTCATTGTTGAATAGCTTCCCATAAACAACAAAACCAAACAAGGAATTGGTGTACCGAATAACATACATGATCAGGGCTACCAAACAAACAAAGAATTATGTAATTTTAATCATCCCTCATGGAGATATGATTATTTTAATTCAGAGACTCATTGACTCAGTTTTGTGAGGTGGTATCAATATTATGATAAATTGTAATTCTAGTATTTTGTATGACCTCCCTTGGCCTTAATAACTGCTCCCAACCTTCTAGGCATGCTTTCAATCAAATTCTGACACACCTCTGATGGAATATTATTCCACTTTTCCACTACTCTTTCCCATAACTCCCAAATTCCTTTTGATGCTGTTGGATACTTGTCTATCTGGTTCTTGAAATGAACCCATTGATGTTCAATAGGGCTGAGGTCTGGAGATTGGGCAGGCCAATCCAGAAGAGTAATATTGTTGTTCTTCATCCATTTCTTGGCCTTTTTTGAGGTATGCTTGGGGTCATTGTTTTGTTGAAAAATCACCTCTTCTCCAGAAATTCCACTCTCCTCCAAGCTAGGCAGCATATGGTCCTTCAAAATGGACACATACTGGTCAGCATTCATCCTCCCCTCAACCTCTGCAAAATGCCCCACTCCATTCCATCCCATACACCCCCATACCATAATGTTTCCTCCTCCAAATTTGACAGTTCCCTGCACCTCTCTCTCAATCAGCCCCTCTCCCTTCTGTTTCCAAACCCACTCTCTCCCATCTGACCCAAACCTGTTAATTTTAGTCTCATCTGACCAAATAACCCTTCTCCAGTCCTCCACAGTCCACTCTCTATACTTCTGAGCAAAAGCCAATCTTGCTTTCCTATGCCTTATACTAAGCAAAGGCTTTTTCTTCTTCACCACAGCCTTGAATGAGTTTTTTCTGGGAACTCTTCTGACTGTTTCTGAGGAGACTGGATGGGGATGATGCTGTCGATGTAATGGGTGGCCTGAACAGCATTTGCAGCCTTGCCAGTGGTGATTTGGGTAAGGATGGCTCTCTGAGAGGTAGATGAGAGCTTAGAAGGATGACCACCAGAGGGGGAATCCAGGTTTGGATGGAGAGCCCTGAGTATTCTGGATACACTAGACTGGCTGAGGTTGAGTTTAGAGGCAATATTGTGGGTAGAATAATGATTGGAGGCCAGGGAAAAAATGTTTTCCTTCTGAGCAGAGGAGATGGGATGCATTGAAGAATATTGAAGTATGAAGAATGCTAGTCCTAATTAAATACTATAATTTAAGGTCCCATCAAGGGTCACATCACCTTAGAAACCATCTGTCAAGTTTTTGACATTATACAGTTGGTGGAGCATCAGATTCTAATATTTCTGACTACCCCTCACAAAACTAAGTCAATGAGTCCCTGAATTAAAATAATCATATCTCCATGAGGGATGATTAAAATTACATAATTCTTTGTTTGTTTGGTAGCCCTGATCATGTATGTTATTCAGTACACCAATACCTTGTTTGGTTTTGTTGTTTATGGGAAGCTATTCAATAATGAATCAAAAAGTCCAAAACATTGACTCAGTTTTGTGAGTCACTGTATGATGTGCCAAGCCCAGTTTGCAGGGCCTTCACTTCAGCATGGCAGCTCAACAACTCCCTATCTGTTAACTTTCTGCAACAGGATAAATCAATATAGCCACACAAATGAGGATGATGACACTTACCAGATCAGCAGGTAGCATGAGCTGATTTTGGGCCACAAGGTAAGCCTGGTTCATCCATCATGTTTCCAGACTGCAAATTTATGATGAGTGAGAGAGTAGACAGCATCAACAAAAAAACATGGCAATGGCACAAGGATTGGTACTAGCCATAGGCACAGCATCAGCCAGAGAGATTAACACTTTGGAATAAAGGTAAGCTTACCCCTTATAAGCATCATGCACATTAAATTTGATCTTCTTGCAATAGGCCTCCATTGCCTGATGGGTGGCCAGAATCATAAGATGGGGCACTAGATAGTGCTGCCCATCATCACTTCAGATAGCTACACATCATGGTCTAGATGGACTTTCAAGATGTTCTCCACAAGATGAAGACAATCAGCTCAACAATAAAAACAATTTCAGTGACTGGATTGACTGACTTCATGGTTTCATGCATCAAATTAATCTTGTTATGACTCACCCCTTTCCTCCCAATGAATTTCAACATTCATCCTCTCTCCAGATTTCAGTAATGAGGGAGGAGATCACCTACAATAATAAACAGTGCAAAAAAGGATGATGAACATCTACTTCACATTCAAAAATAGTTAGATGACTTGGTACAACCCCAGACTTATCAGATTCTGAATATGCTACCTTCATTCAATATTGCACCAAATTCTTTTTAAATTCAGGCAAGCAATGGTGAAAAGACTCTTAGAGAGCTCACAAAATCATTGGGATCCCTGAATGTTGCCTCAAAATTATTTGTGCATAGTGTTTTAAGGTTCGATTCAGTCCAGTTTTTTGATTCCCAAGAAGGTTAACTGGGACTGTAACTGGTCTAGACCATTACCTAAGTCATATGGACCATAACCAAACTAATGAAGACCAGTCCTCATCAGTTTGGTTACCTAGTTTAGACCAGTTTCAACCAGTTTTACAAGCTAAATAAATTCTAATATATAGTAAATAAAACTATTTAACAATCATACCCTGCAAGCAGGGGCTCACAGTGGTGGGGTATTGCTAAGAGAATAAAAAAAGAAAAAGAGCTAGAAAGAAAAAAAAAAACAGCCCACTGTCTCATGTTTGTAGTGAGGGTGGGGTCGTTGTGTCATCCCAGCCATTTGTCATTCCCACATTTGTTGTCTCTGCCATTTGTTGTTCCCACATTCATTGTTCCCATCATTCATCATCCCTGTATTGTCTGTCCCTGTCATCCCCACTGTTTGTTGTCCCCGTCATCTCTGCCATTTGTTGTCCCCATGGTTCATTGTCCCTACCCTTTGTTGTTCCCACTATTTGCTGTCCCCCATGTTTGTTGTCCCCACTTTTGCTATCCCCCACATTTGTTGTCCTAGATTCCATCATCATCAGCACCTCCATATCCCTTTATTAGCAGTGGCTTGCAGACAGGGTGGTGGTGCTGTATGATGTGGCATCAGCTATGGTGGTTGTCATTGTCTAGGAAAGGGTTTGTTGCCATCCTGCAAGCAAAAGCTTGCAGCGGCAGCACAGGGCTTGTGTTGGGTACCTGTATGGCTTGTGTGTGTCATTCAGTGGGTGGGTGATGTTATTGTCAAGATGCAAAAACCTAAAAATGAAGAAATCAATTGGTTAGAAAAAGAAAGAAATCAGCTAAAAAAACATACCTGAGGGCCCAAATGACATTGGTTCATCATTTGGGCCCCCTGTTTTGTGTTTGTTGGTTTGAGAGGCATGCATGGGGACAGGATAGTGATAAAGCATCAAAAAATCCTCAGAAGACAGATGAGAGAAGGAGGGAAGGATGAGTTGGCAGAAAGAATGTGTATATGCATTGTCAATTACTCATTCTAGCAATTGCTGGATAGTGATCGATGCAGTGAGCACATTGAATTCAACAACCCTGGGGCCTCCTCCACTGTTGCCAATGGTGAAAATACTGTTGAGACATGTGGTGCAGTATTGTATTAATATACTACAACTTAAATTTTATTTTTCTGTGGAGTATTGCAAATGAATGAGAACTCAAGTCAAACTTAAGTCAAATTCATGTTGATTAAGTCCATAAATCAATGCATTTTATAGTAAACCTGGCCACAACCCTTCAACATCACCTTAAACACTTAACTACTTATTCCAGGGCATACTAATACACTCTGTGATTCATTTCCAAGCCTTTAAACTATTTTTCTGACATGTATTAACCTCACAAATGGCAAAAATGTGAGAAATAACAATTTGCCATTTTCACTCTGAAATCTATTCTATATTCTTGGGGGAATCTAGAACTGTGTGGCTTTTTAACTTTGACTCATTGGAAGATAAGTTATAAATGTAAAACTATCAAATTTTTCACTTGCTCTGTTACTCACTTTTTTTCCTATCAAATAATATTTTGACTGTTGGAAGGTGAGGTTTGGAGCATAAATATAATTTACTACATATTTAAAAGGCCCTACTTATTTCTGGTGCTCGACATGCAGCAAAGTGATATTTGTGTGCCCAGCATCATATTGTCTGGCAACTGCCAGACTAAGCAATTGCACATGCATGATTCTTGGAAAATGGCACCACTTTTATTTTTTGGGCACAAACATGACCACATGGTCTGTGCACAGCACAAGGTATATAAACCCTCACCAAATGACTTCTTTTTCCCTGGACTTGTTCCATTTCATTTTATAATGGCAGTATTAGTAATATTTACATTAGTTTATTATATATTATCTATATTAGTTTACTTTCCTATAGTTTAAGTAAGGTAGATGACATCTACTTTCAGCACCTCATTACATAAGCCAAACATATTTATCCTTGCACTTGCTACTACATTTGCCACATTCATATTTTAGCACTTATAGTCTATAGGATCTATAGTTTACATGTATAGCAAGAGGTGCTATAAGCTTTTCCCCCCAATTTATCCCAAATATGTGAAGAGTAGGCAAATAAACTTTTTCCTATATTTTTCAACTTCTATCTATTTCTACCAAGGTTTTGAGTAAAAAGGAGCAACTTTCAAAAATTTTGATCTAAACATTTGGCTGCATCACATGACCAAACACATAATATATTGCAGTAAGGAGGAATGAAAATGATGGCACATATTGTGTCCTAATATGCCTTGAAGATCTGGAGCCCAGCAGACAAAGACACAGAATGCTGCTCAAGCACATGAAACATACAAGCAAGCAACTGGAAAAGCTCAGAAGGTCATGGCCAAAGAAGTAGAACAAGAAGATGCCATGACTTGGAGATGTTGCCCTGACATGTGCACTCAGAAGATGAACCCACAGGAGAATCCCAAGATCATGGAGATTGTTGACGAGTTTGTCCATATAAAAAAGGACAGCTTTCTGGGCTATGACCCAGAGTTGGATGATGATGATGACAATGATGACCCTGACCCATTGATCAAGATTCAAGAACTTACAGGCCTGAAAGTCTTCATCCAGACTCTCCAGAAGGCACATGATGCTGCAACTGCTGCTGAGTGTGAACACCAGAAAGGGAACAAGTGGGCCAGAAGGTATCTGGAAAACTCAAAAAGGACACAGTGTTGTCACATGCTGAACTAAAAGGAGCTCAAGAAGAAAGAATTTACATCAGTGATCCAATGGTTTTTAACCATACAGAAAGAGAAGAGCACCTCTCCCTCAAGCCAGGCAGAGCCCAATTATGTTTCCAGTGATGGAAAGTCAGATGATGAGGTGAGAAGTTATGAAGAAACTGAGCACTTGATAATGGTTGACATTGTAACAGGTTGAGATCCCTCATGTGGAAAGAGAAACACTGAATGGGGGTGGTGAGCCTCCTTCTCACCATCATGACAGCACAGGAATGGTGACTGAAGAGATGGAGCCAAATGCAGCTCTTGATGCACAGCAGCAGGTTGAAGCAATGTTGAAGGACATCCACGAGGGGCAAAAGCCACAGTACAATGGTATGGATACAATGTCTGATCTTGCTTTGAATCAGTTATACTACAAAGACTTTCCTGTCCTTCAACAAGCAGTGGCAAAACTCACCATGAAAAGCCATGATAAGAAGCTCGACGTGTTCTTCTGAGCATGTATCACTGTGATGGTTGGAACCTTGAATCTGTACCTGGATTCTGAGCTCTCATATTTTTGGCATAAATCCTCCCTGGTTGTGTCCAAATCACAAGGGCAAGGGAGCAATCATGCATGCAATATCTGGATCTAGATCCATCAATTCCTGAGTCATGGTGTGCTTTTCTTCCATTGGTTTGGCCAGGTGTGGTCATCAATTCTGCACAATGAGGAATTCACACAGGCAATCCAACTTCACCTCCAGAGCATTGCCAAGGATGGGTACATTCAGGCCCAAGATATTGTTGATTTTATCAAAACACCTGATATGCAACAGAAGCTTGAAGAAAGTGGAGCAAAAAAAAAGAAAATCTCACTGCAGACAGCCCAGCATTGGCTGCATCAGATGGACTGGCATTATGGAAAGCAGAAGCTCTCACATGTATATTGATGGCCATGAAAGAGAAGATGTCATCAAGTACCATGAAGGATTTATTGCACAATGGAAGGAGTATGAGAAGTGGATGGTTGTGTATGACAATGATGGCAATATTGGGAGTGTCTTAGCAGATTTTTCTGTGGCTCAAGGACAGCCATTCAAGCTCATTCTTGTGACACACAATGAATCCACATACTATGAGTATGATTGATGAAAATCAAAATGGACACACAAGAGTGACAAGCCTGTCCCAGAACAGAAGGGTGAGGGGCAATCACTATGATTTCAGACTTTTTGACACTCCAATGGGGGCATTTTGTCTCAGATGATCTGTAAGCTCCTTTTTTTGCCTCAGAGATGTGATTCTGACCTGTTAATGCAGGGAAAGTTTGCCCTCAGAGCATGAGGCTCAGCTCATCTTCAAGGCAGGGAAGAACCACAATGGATACTTCACAGCTGAGGACTTGATTAAGCAGGTTGACAAGGCAATTGACATCTTCAAAGCATGCACCAAAGGGTTTGCCACAGGCCTCTTCATCTTCAACAATGCACCAAGTCATCAAAAGCGATCTGATAATGCCCTCTCCCCATGCAAAATGTCCAAAAATCCCTCAAATAGCTGGACACACCAAAAAGGAGGTGCCAACATGCAAAATGGATTGTTCAACAGTAAAACCCAGACATCCTACCATTCAGATGATTACCCAACAATGCCAGGATGATTCAAGGGTATGGAAATGATCATCAGGGAATGTAGTCTCTGGCTTGTTGAAGGTCTTAAAGCCTAATGTGAAGGGTTCAAGTGTGAATCTGGGCAAACTGATTGTTGCTGTCACTGTCTTCTTTTCATGCAGCTTGATTTTACATCACAGAAATCTCAACTGGAAGAACTCATCACATCTCGAGGACACATTTGCGACTTCTATCTGAAATACCAATGTGAGCTGAATTTCATTGAACAGTACTGAGGGGCATCCAAGTATCATTATTGTTCGACAGCTCAGACTACAAACCTCATGGAAATGGAGAAGAATGTGCTTGCAAGTTTTGATGATGTCCCACTGGTGCAGATTCATCAGCGTGTTCTATTTTCTCATTCTACCCATACTATTCTCATCAGTTGTTGTAGCTATGCAAATAGGTCAGTGCAATTCATTTCAGCCTATGCACAAGGTCTTTTGGAGGCACAGGCTGTTTGGACTAACAAAAAGTACCATAGCCATCATACTTTACCTCCCAATTTTATTGTTGCTGTCAGAGAGTCTGTGAAAATGTAATCTATAACTAATGAGATGCATATAATTCATTCAGGAAAGTTAGGATGGCCTGCCAGTCCCTTGCTTGCACCTATCGCAAAAATTTTCAGTTGCTAGGCTCTGGATTTGGCCATGGGAAAGTACATTATGTAAGGTGCTGGAAATAACTGTCACCTACCTTAGTCTGAATGCTAAAAGACCAGTTTAAACTGGTTTAAAACTGTTTTCAAATGTTTTCAAAACAAGTTAACCATTAACTGAACCATGGTTTCAGTTACTCATTTTTTCAGAAAAATAGACTGGACCAATGCATGGACTGCAGTTCAGTCCAGTTCAGTCTATAGTTCTATGGACTGAACCTTGAAATACTAGTTAGAATCACAGGAAGGTGGAAGTCTCTAGCCTATCAGATGTATATATGGGCATTCAAGCTAATGGCATCATGACATCTCAGCAACCTGGCTTTGTTGGATAGTATGCCTCCTTCCTCTCTGATAGTTGGGTGTGTGTCACATTTTCACACTGGGTGTTTGTCAGCTTGTGGGTGAGCTGCTCAGCTTGAATTGCTTGCTAATGCTCAGATCCCAATCCAACCTTCAGATTGTCATTGACTACTGCACACAGCATGAGATAAAGCTGTATGGATTAGCTCAAGATGCAAGCATGCAAGGAATAAGCAAACTAGCAGCAGCATCCTGCTGACCAAAGTAGCTAGGCAATAATCATGTGCATACATCATCCTTTCTTTCTCACTTACATTGGTGATGGGCAATCCCTAGTGTTCAAGGGTCCAGTCCATAGGACTGAAAAAAAGACTGAAACTGGACTGGATTGGACTGGAAAAGACCAGACCAGAGGTCTATTTATAGACCAGTCTTTTGCAGTCCAGTTAGCAGTCTTTCATTTTTGAGAATTATTATAAAACCAAAAAAGACCAGTTTTAACTGGTTAAGACTGGTTCTATTGTGGGAACATATATTGTACCATGTTCTCACATATAATACAGTAAATTTGACTCTGGGTTCATCAAAAACAGTTAAGAATTGAGCAAGATATAACCAAATACACTTTTGTATGAGTTTTGTTTCATACCAGATTGACTTTCATCATTGTATCTCACTCATATTTTGATCCATTTCTTCATTCAATTGGTAAATATGGGATAAATATGTACAGTGGCTCACAAAACTGTCCCAATATTTAGTTGTTTTGGACAGATGGTTTTGGTGCAGAGTGATGACATAATCCCTGGTCTTGGCACTTCTGTCCAACACACTATATCATCTTGGCTTTCTAAAACACCTTGGGTCATGTGATTTGGATAAATACTCATGGAGTAATGAGCAAAACCAAGTTGTGACTCACTGGGACAGTTTTGTGAGCATCTATTATTTTAGATGTTTTTCCACTTTTGCAGCTGAAATAATGCTTTGAGTGACTGTGGGAACCATAAACAATGTCATGTGACACTATTTGTATTAGTTTGACATGTTGAAATTCAATTTGACCTCTGAACACCACCATGAAAGCCACTTCTACTGCCAACCATGCTTCTGTCATCTCTTTGCTTGAACAGGAATATTCTGTCAGAGATATTGAGAGAAGGACTGGTCTGGGGAAGTCTACTGTGGGTAGAATCAAGAAACATATGGATACAAACAAAGAAAACAACCCTGGTGGATGTCCTTCCAAGCTTTCTGCTCGTGACAAAACATCCATTATTCGTCAAATTCAATCAGGGAAGCTGGATACTGCTGTTTAGGCTACTCATTTTATTAATTATACTATTCCACACCTTGTCCACCCACAATGGGCACCTCAGGAGAGTAGTTTCCACTCTGCCACAAAGAAGAAAGTACCCATGTTGAAGAAGACTCATCGTTAGAGGCAGCTGGAGTTTGCACAATGGCATGAAAACTGGACAGTAGCTGATTGGAACAGGGTCTTGTGGACAGATAAAACCAAGAAAAACAGGATTGGATCAGATGGGAAGATGTATGTATGGAAACAAAGGGGGGAATCCATCTCAGATTGCACTACCTCACCAACAGTAAAGCATGGAGAGGGGAATAATCTCATGGTATGGGGGTGTATGGGTTGGAATGGTGTGGGGATGCTTATAGAGGCTGAGGAAAAGATGGATGCTGTCCAGTATTGTCAGATTTTGGATGATGGGGTGGTGGAAAGCTTTGAAAAGCTGGAGATGGAGGAGGGTGAGCGGTACTTTCAGCAGGACAATGACTCCAAACACACATCTCGGAAGGCCACACAATGGTTTGAAGACAATGATATCCAAGTTCTATTATGGCCAGCACAGTCTCCAGACCTTAATTCCATTGAACACCTCTGGGAACATCTCAAACGACAACTTCGCAAGCATGAAACTCCACCCAAAGAAGCACATGAATTGTGGGACAGATTGGTTGATGAGTGGAATGGAATTCCATCAGGTATGTCAAGGCCTCATAAAAAGTATGCCCAGGTGCATACAGGCAGTTATTAAGGCAGGTGGGGGTCATACCAAGTACTAGACAGCAAAATAATAAATGCTCA
Organism: Tricholoma bakamatsutake; assembly: GCA_029959215.1. NCBI lineage: Eukaryota > Fungi > Basidiomycota > Agaricomycetes > Agaricales > Tricholomataceae > Tricholoma > Tricholoma bakamatsutake. The sequence continues at coordinate 5,543,756 of CP114868.1, read as the reverse complement.
CAAAACTGTCCCAATGAGTCCCAACTTGGTTTGGCTCATTACTCCAGGAGTTTTTATCCAAATAACATGACCCAAGGTGTTTTAGAAAGCTGGGACAATGTAGTTTATGGGACATGAGTGCCAAGACCCTAGATTATGTCATCACTCCACACCAAGTGCATCTGTCAAAAATGACCAAACATTGAGACAGTTTTGTGAGCCACTGTAGTAAAATATTTGCACCATCAATCAATGCAGGGTATGCATCACATGATTGATGGTTGTCATGTTATATTTTGCCTGAGTCTTTAGGATATGTAACTTGATTTTGGTCATATCTATATCAAATCTTCATCAATCTCTTAAAAGTTAGATTAGGAGCCAGATATTTACAATACCTATCTTATCTTATTAATTATTTAAAGTTATGAGTGATGCTAGTTACAAAATGTATGCATATATTGTTACAACAAATTTCATGACAAAAGTGCTCATGGGCATGGAGGCTTTACTCCATATTAGTATCAGTATCATCACCCCACTGTGCTTGACAGCCATTGCCACATCATCTGCACCCACACTCCCAGTGCTGACCCTTGTACAGTCCTCTAATTTTTGCCCACTCTCATTGAACCTGGTAACTGGTGTGCACAATATCTTGAGCCTAGATGACTTAGCACCACACTTACTCTTGCTTAAGTAGCCACACTACCACCTGTGCTCAGTGACATTGCCTTGGTTCATGAGCTTGATTGGTCTGACAACTTTATTTTCAGGCCACCATGCCATTATTCATACATTTCCTCCCTTGACTAAATTCAATTCCTTGTGCATGTAGCACCCAGCCCTTAAGAACAAGTCCATGGAATGCTTCTCATTCTCTGAGAGGGTTTCAAATTGTTTCTGTCCATAGTCATGGTACAACACTCAGTGGCTCTCATGCATTCATGCATCCTGCTCTTCTTTTGAGAGCATGTTCCAGAGGTCAGGACCTCCTGCACACTCTACTGTGTGCTGCCCAACTTTGAGAAGGATTGGCATCAACATGCTCATTGATAGAAGCTCATTTCTACCCCTCCCCTCATGCTCATAGACTTTCTTTAGTGCTTTCACCAACCAGACAAGTTTTTTCTGGTCTTCTGCATGGTCTGTATTTGAGAAGTGCAAGAAATTCTCGGAACTCAATTTTACCCAATGTTTGTGCATGAGGACTGGTGTTGAATATGTCAAGGATCAGTTGAACAACCTTAACCTATCCCTCTAGCTGCTCTTCACTCATATGGTGGGTAGCAGTGCTGATGCCCAGGAAGTGGGTTTTGTGGGTCCCCATTCTCATTTGTGATATTCATAAAGCATGATTCATAGTTAATGTTTCTGTGTGTTGTTCTATTGCTGCTGATAGTTATTCCTAAAAATTGATGTGAACAGTTTTCACAAGCATGGAACTGTCTGCTGTACCTTCATGCTTTTGATCTCTTCTGCAATCTGCATGCTTGATGCAACCCCACCTTTAATCACAGCTTGATGGGTGCTTCACCTAGAATGCTTGCCTTCTATCTTCATGCCAAGGTGCTATGCAACCTACAGCTGCATAAACACTGTTGCCCTTTACTCCTAAGCTAATAAGGTCTCACATCATTGCCTGGGAAGCCTCTGTGATCACTCCCTTTTTCTGTGTATAAAACTCAGTCTTGTGCTTTCATTCCTCTTTTACAGCCTTCTCCACTACTCTATCTTTCTGATGTGATGCTTAGCGAATGCATGAGCAGAGCCCTCCATTCCTTTTTTCCAGGTGTTGCTTGCTATTCTCAAGCTGTAGAACCTCCTGGTTTTTCTTATCCAGTTGTGCATGAAGTAGGGTCTAAGAATTGTTCTGTGAGGATGTCATGTCACACAGTTTTTGCTTGACTGCTTTGAGGTTTTGTGCCATCTTCCCAGTGGTCTTCCTCTTGTTTCTGTACTTCTGCTCATATCTTTCAGCCCTCTCCTCTAGCTCTTCCATCTCCTTCTCTGTTCTATCACTAATATTCTCCTTGTCAAAGCTTGTGCCTGCATTTCTCAGTACTGATGCACTCTGAGCCTTTTGCAGACCAGCAATTTGGGCAGCAGTTCTTCATTTTTTGGATGGTCACCATTGAGGCACCTGGTACACAGGATTATGTCAGTGGCAGGGAGATGTATTCCACCCCTCCCCTGAAGCTAAATGTTTTGCTATCCAGATAGGTGTGTCTGCTGTCATAGGCAGCAGGCGGAATTATCTGGTAGTGTTCTCTGACTCCAGACTGGCTATTGACACCCTTCTGGATACTTCTCCTTGTTCAGGGCAAGTCTTTTCCCTTGACACTAGTAAGTCTCTGCACCTCTGGTTTGCAGAGGCAGAGGGATGTTCCCTTGCAATGTGGCACATACCCTCAAGATTCAAGTGATGAGGGCAACATTAAGCTCACGTTCTCGCAACGTTAATGATACTCAACCCAGAAACCCAAACAAAATCTACTAAATGGCTTCAGATAATATAACACGAGTCAGAGGAAGGATGCGAGTTGGTACTAAATATCACTGCTGAGACCAAAATGTAATGTTTAGTGATGTGAAAGAACAAATCATGCTGCAAATAGTTTGTAAGAGCATATGAAGGTGTTCAAAAGAGTTCGAAATAGGTTGGAAATCGTGCGAAATAGTCCAAAGTAGATTCAAAGAGGCTCAAAGATGTTCGAGGAGGTTCGAGGTTTATTGAAGAGGTTCAAGGTTTATCAAGGAGGTTCGAGGTTTATCAAGGAGGTTCGAGGTTTATCGAGGAGGTTCGAGGTTTATCGAGGAGCAAGTATAATGAATGTAAAGTGTTTGTCGAATGGCAATAGGTGATGGGAAATAAAATGAAGAGCAAATACAATAGTTTTGAAGAAGTTCATAATATTTCACAGAACTTAGAGATACAACGCGAGCTAAGACTCAAGAGAATGACTTTTTAAATCTGACAATAGCAAGAGGGTAACTTTTGCTGTTTCCCCCATTGCTTGTTATTCCATTATTCTAACTAATACAAGTCTATATACAATCTGAAGGAATAGTACTAAAAAGGAAATAATAAGAATTGTAGAACATGAGGCAATGTGCACAGCAAATAAAGGTATTGTAAAACATGAAACAAATGAGGAACGATGATAATTGGAATGTTCAGTGTCGCCATATAGTAAGAGTACTTCTCTTGTTGTTTCAATAGATTGTTGAAACCCCAAAACCGCCATTATCATACCCTAATTCTTTTATCATCTCTCCTTGCATCCGGTAGTGTTCGATATGCAACCAAATAGCTCACTCCGGTTGAGCATCATGTATCAAAAGTGTTTTAAGACAAATATATGGTGGCCAAAGTTGTTCAAAGTGTCGCGAAGTCATTCAAAGTGTTGCGAAGTCATTCAAAGTATCGCGAAGTCATTCAAAGTGTCGCAAAGTCATTCAAAGTGTCACGAAGTAGTTCGAAATAGTTCAAAGTTGTCCAAAATAGTGCAAAATCATGCGAAAATGGTTCAAAGTTGATTTCATGGCATTCATAGCAATTCGGAGTGTGTGTCGTAATGTCTCGATGCAAATGGGAATGTTCTCCAGACCTTAAAGTGCATAGTGGACCTATCAATGTCTATACAGATTGGCAGGAGAAATCACTGTAGATTGGCTCCTGGCTGAGGTTGAGGCCAGGGCTAATGAAGCATTGGCTGAGGAGGCTGAGAACCCCTTGTTCATGGGTCACCAATTCCTGCCCCTTAAGGGCAAGAACAGCAAACCTGCTGCCTCCTCCTCCTGCAAGGAGGGCCCATGGCTGCAAATGGTGGTTTTGGACATATCGACCTGCATGCAGTTCATGAGACTGCTTATGGGCCATGCTCCTCTAGTGGAGTATCACCTTCATTTTTACATCCCAGGTGACATTGCCTGTGACTGCTTACTGGTGGCTCGCATCCAAATGCAAGATCATATCCTGTGCATCTGCCCTAGGGTGAAGTGCCCCAAACACAGACAGCCCCCTTGATCCATTGAGGAGCTAGCAGCGCTCATGGTGAATAATCCCATATTGGGATCATTTGTCACCCCACACTCTGAGTGGGATCCAGGCTAGGTGGATTGTGCTGGGTATAGGACACCCATCTTCCATCTGAGGGGTGGTTACCCTCCTTCTCTTCTATAGGCAAAGACTGCAAGCTGTGGTAAGGGCTGCATACCCTGCCATAGCCTCCTGAGTCAATGGTGGGCAGGATTACCTGGAGTCCACTTAGCCCCATAAAGGCGGCCTTGAATGGGGAGGGCTGAGATGTGGGCAACCTGGGTATGTCCCCAGGTCATCAGTATCCACTGGGAGATCCAGTGGGAGTCCATTTAGGCCCATAAAGGGTGCTGCTCTCTATCTGAACTAGTAGAGGGCAACCTGGGAGGCCATTGGTGGGGGGGTGGCTTGAGCAGTGGACAGGATCAGGGGATGATTTCCACTAGGGGCAGCTTAGAGGAGCATGCAGTGAGGTGGTGGCCTCAGCTAGTAGCTGGGTTGGGGGGCATCCCCCCTCTTTGGAGGTTTGGGGAGGTGCTCACGTGCTTATCCTTTCCTCAGCTATTTTCAATATTAGATTTAGATTCATTTTCTAAAACTTTAAATAAAATAAAAAATAGAATTAATTAACCATCTAATTCATCTTTCATGAATCCTAATCCCTGAATTTGTTAATATTTTATATAAAATATTTAAAGCTTAATAAATTGACAAATTTAAATTAGATATATTAGATAAAGGAGGTAAAATTTATTATTCAGTCTGGCCAAAGACACCCTGGCTACACCTGGGTGTGTAGTCTTCACTGCTCGACAGAGCTATATCAGGATGGCAGTTTCCTGCAAATCTTACATAGATACCCATAGCATACCTTGTTTGTACTCTGCCATGGACTGCAAGCATGCACTGCATAATAAATTGTTGACAAAAAAATAAAAAAGAAAGATGGTCACTATTGAGATGAATCTTGTACATATTTTTCCCATATACAATTGAAGATGTAGTGCCCGAGTATAGCATGTTTGTGTTTTTTTGTGAAGACTTTGGGATGTTGCATCAAGTAAGTTATATAATCAAAATGAGTTCTTGCAAAATGTGTGATGTGTTAATTAATTGGCATTATACTTGCATGGTTAAGTTGGCATCTACTACTTCTTCTTCTGCATATTCAATAATTTTTCAGGGCATTTCAAGAGTGATAACAAGCATGGTTCATGTGCATAGCTCTTGTTACATGCAGTAATTAGATTATGTAACACATGTTTATGAGTCGATTTAGAGTTACATTTTTTCCTGTTTCTCACCCCAGATTATCATGATCTGGAAGTCTGATATGTGTCTAATTTACATTTTGTTTGTAATATACAGAGAAAGTTGCCAGATTTTGGTCCAGAAGTGCTTGAAGCTACATCATACATGCACATACAGCAATCACTTTTTACAATTATGCTTTGTACAATACATATAAAATCAATTTCTAAATATATTACTCCACCAAAACCTATCACGAAAGTGTGTGGTTAAAGCTAGAGAAATGTTTGCTATAAAATGTGTGTCATTTTGCAGATGGGAACTTTGCATGGTTGTCCATCACCACTTACATCAAAACTCAAAAGTCTTAGTTATTGGTATCTTTCTTGCTTATTAATTTCATCTCTATCCACCCTCTCTAATAGTTTTGTCCCATAACCATAGTGGTCATAAAGACAGATTTTTCTATCTAAATGCAGAGTCAATAAGTCAAGCATTTCGATCCCACCCAGCAGCTCGAATTGCTTGCTGACCTGATCTGAGCTAATGCTCAGATTCCAATCCAACCTTCAGATCATCGTTGACTACTGCATGAAAGAATACACTTAGTGTTTCATGGGCAAACAACTGAGGTAGCAAAACAGTGGTGTGATGTATAAGAGCAATTACAACTATGTACATAAATGTGTCAACCAGACTTGGGAAGTGGCAGATAGAGAAGATAAGGGCAAAGGGTGTACCAAGAAGTATGTAAACTAGTCACAGGAATGTCAATGGATGTAAATGACAAGTTGTGATGGTGCAGGGGGAAGTCATCATGGTGATGCATTGTGGGAAGGCCAATGTCATCTTGCATTCCAACACTCCCCCTCAAGATGGCAAGAGGCCAAATTGTGATGCAAAATGCTTTGCTTTAGGGGATGGGAGAGCCTTGGTAAGTGCATCAGCAGTCATGTCTTGGGTAGAACAATAGATGAGTTTGATTGTGTTGTCCTCAATGATCCAGCAGATGAAATAATAGTAGATGTTGATGTGTTTGATTCGAGCATGGTACTGGTGGTCTTGAGTGAGTGCAACAGCAGATTGATTGTTGGAAAGAAGTGTGGTGTGGTCGAGTTTGGTGCCAAAAACCTGTTCAAAAGGTGACCACATCCAAAGGATCTCTTTGGCTGCATGGGTGATGGTAACATACTCACTCTTGGTGGTTGACAATGAGATGATCTCTTGGTGTTTAGTGCACCAGGACACAGCACCTCTGTTGATGATGAGTGCATATCCAGAGATGGCACGATGATCCTCCACCATGTTCCCATCAGTGTCTGCAAAGCCCTTCAAGTCAGTTTTCTCATGCCCAAAGGTCAGCCAGAAGTCCTTTGTGCCCTTGAGATAATGAAAAATGTGTTTGACAGCATCCCAATGGGCAATTCCAGGTTTTGATAAAAATCATGAGGCTGTTTGCACAGCAAAGGCTATGTTGGGATGAGTGCTGAGTGCTGCATACATAAACAATCCCACCAGAGCTTCGTGGTAGGGTACATCTCATGTGGTTGCAAATTTCTCCACTGTCTGAGGCAATTAGGCTGTTGTGAGATGGATATGGGGCTCCATAGGTGATGATACAGGTTTTAGTTTATTAAAATAAAACTAACAAAGGATGGATTTGATGTAGGACTTTTGGGAGAGGTAGATGGTACATTGTTCTCAGTCCCATTTGACTTTGATGCCTAATAACTAATGCAACTCCCCTAGATCAGTTATCCTGACATGCTTTAATATCTCTCGCTTGAAGTTCATGATGAGAGCAACTGTTGATGTGGTGATGGTGCAGTTATTAACATGTACCAGGATAACCATCGATGAGGTTTTGTTTCAGCGAAAAAAAACAGCCTGGTTGACCTGACACCTGGAGAGCCAAAGCTTGCACAAGATGTCAACAAGCTTCTGGTCCTACTGATGGGCAGATTGTTTAAGGCCATAGAGTGTCTTTTGAAGTCAGCATACTTTACCATTTGAGTTTGGTGCATGATACCCAGGGGGTTGGGCCATATAAATAACCTCACAATCGGTGAGTTCCCCATTGAGATAGGTGCTCTTAATGTTGATGTGATGAAGTTCAAAGTCTTCACTTGCAGCTATAGCTAGGATAGCTTGTATCGATGTGAGCCTGGCAACAGGGGCAAATGTGTTGAATTAGTCAACACCTGGGACCTGGGAAAAGCCTTGGGCAACTAGTCACACTTTTTGGCATGCAATATGGCCTGCTGCATCCTTTTTTGCATGAAATACCCATTTTGAGCCTATGATGTTGGCACCCACTGGAAAATCAATGAGCTCCCATGTCCCTGTCTTCTTGAGCATGGCTAACTTCTTGTGAATGCCTTCCTCCAATTGTGGCCAGTCAGGTCATTGTCTCACCTCTGCTAGATTTCAGGGATCTAGGGCCTCCACTTTACTAACCTCTGCTACTAACAAATATTTGTTTAACTCATCATCATCATCCTTGACTTCCACAAGATTTGGCATGTCTTCTTCTTCAACAGTGGTGGCTGTACACCAGTAGTGAGGAGTGGGTTGGATGCAGACATGATGCCATGTCCTCCGAGGAGTATATGGATTCTTGCACTTGGTTTTCGGATGCATTGGGCAGGTTCTGGTTGAATGTCAGTTGGTAAAGTTCTGCATCATGGGATTCGGGAGGTGTTTCAATGGGGGGTGTTGTCATTGCTGCAGGATTATTATTGTGCATGACTTCATCAACCTTCATCTCATCAAAACCTACATTCTCCCCTTGAGAGGAGAGGTTGGTGAACAATTAAAATTAAAGTAGACATTCTGCTCGATACTGACTGTTTGCTTGTCTGGCTAGTAAATCTGGTACCCATTGCTGTTCTCATCCATTCCCAACAAATGGCCCTCTCATACCCATCCTCCCAGTTTATCACCACTCCCTTCAATGCAGACCCACACCTTTTGTCCCCACTTGCAAACATTTCTTAAGTCCAGCTTCTTTCCAAAGACAGCCTCGAAAGGCATCATACCCTCAATGGCTTTTATTGACATTCTATTCATCAACCACACAACATGGTATGCTGCTTCACTCCAAAGGTTCCTTGGGAGACCACTTGCATGGAGCAGGGTTCAGACATGCTCAAGGATGGTTCAGTTGCAATGCTTTGCAGTGCCATTATGCTCTGGAGTGTTGTGGACTGTGAACCTCTGTTCTGTGCCTCTGGACTTCAAGTATTCAATGAACTCCTTGTCCTTGTACTCACCACCTGGGTGTGAGTGCAGGATTTTAATGTGTGCATCAAGCTGTGTCTCATACCAAGTGTCCACTTTCTTGTAGGCGACAGGTTGTTCACTTTTCTTTCAGAGGAGATCAAGTTTTGTGAAACTTGTGTGGTCATCAGAGTATGTAACATAGTATCACCTTCTGCCCTTCACTGGTGCTGGTCCCCATAGGTCGCTGTGTATGACTCCACCAACCTCAGTGGCATGCTTACCCTGTCATTTCTTTGCAATAGGCTTCCGAGTTGCTTTGGCATAGACACATGATTTGCAAAAGAATGGCATGCTTTCAGTGCTCGACTTCATCCTGACACCCATCACAAAACCCTTTTGGACCAGTTGCTTGGCAACATCAAAGGAAATATGACCCATGTGGCAGTGGAACTGTTTGGGAGTGAGTGTCTCCTCAGCTGCATTTGCCATCTAAGTTAGCCTCATGCATTATGTGGGACAGCCATCCAACCTTCAGGAATTCACCCACATGTGCCCCATCTGGCCCAGTGATCTTGCACTTGCCACCCCTACTCTAAGGTTCACATTACGACAGATGCTCTGAACTGCTATGAACACTATAAAATTATTTTCAAATTATTTTAAAACTATTTTAGACAACTTTGAATGACTTTGAATGACTTTGAATGATTTCACAATATTTTGAATGCTTTTGAATGGCTTCCACCATTTCAAATGACATTGGCCACCATATAACTGTTTTGAAACCCTTTCGATACATGCTGCACAACCAGAATAAGTTATTTCATTGCATATAGAGCACTATTGGACACGAGGAGAAACGACAAAGGATTTAGGATGCAATAATAATGCTTAGAGGTTTCAATGATATATTGAAGCAATAGCACAAGAACTTTTACTATATGGGGTCACTGTACATTTCAATTATTTATCATTTCTCATTTGTTTTATGATCTACAAAGTCCTCATTGTTGTATCTATTGCCTCATGTACTACACATGTTTTATTTCCTTTTTAAGTACTATCTCTTCAAATTGTATATAGACTTGTACTAGTTACTTGGAATAACAAGGAACAGAGATGAAGTCACTCTCTCCATTATCGTTCAATTTAAGAGCCATTCTCTTGAGTCTTAACCTCATATCATATCTCAAAGTTCTGTGAAATATTGCAAACTTCTTCAAACTTTCATATTTGTTCCTCAACTCATTGCATATCACCCATTGCCTCTCAAAAAACACTTCCCATTCATTATACTTGCTCCTCGACATACCTCGACACCAGTCTGACATCTTTAACCATCCTTGAAACTACTTTGAACCTCTTTGAACCCCTTCGAATTATTTTGCACATCTTCAAACCTATTTCAAATTCTTTCAAACTTCTTTGTATGCCTCTAAAGCCTATTCTCAACATGTCTCATCATTTTACATTGATGATACTCAACCCAAAAACCCAAACAAAACCTACTAAATGGCTTTGGATGGTATAACACAAGTCAGAGGAAGGGTGCGAGGTGGTACTAAATATCACTGCTGAGACCAAAATGTTGTGTTTAGTGACATGAAATAGTAAGTGATGGTTCGAATAATCTGTAAGAGTGTATGAGGTTATTCGAATAAGTTTGAAAGAGGTTTGAAGATGTGTGAAATAGGTTCAAAAAAGGTTCAAAAAGGTTTGAAGTCATGCGAAGTAGTCTGAAGAAGTTTGAATAAGTTCGAAAAGATTTGAGGTATATCGAAGAGCAAGTTTAATGAATGTGAAGTGTTTGTCGAATGGCGGTAGGCGATGGGCGATAAAACGAAGAGCGAATACAATAGTTTAGAAGCAGTTCACGATATTCACAGAACTTAGAGATGTGACGCAAAGATAAGACTAAAGAGAACAATTCTTAAGTCTGACAATAGTGAGAGGGTAACTTGTGCTGTTCCCCATTTCTTGTATATTGTTATCCTAACTAATACAAGTCTATATACAATCTGAAGGAATAATAGTAAAAAGGAAATAATAACAATTGTAGAACATGAGGCAATGTGCACAGCAAATAAAGGTATTGTAAAACATGAAACAAAATGAAAAATGATAATAAGTGAAATGTACATTGTCCAAGTATAGTAAGAGTTCTTGTTCTATTGCTTTGATATATCAATGAAACAAAAATCTGCACTTATTGTATCCTAAGTCTCTTGTAATCCCTCCTTGTGTCCAGTAGTACTCAATATGCAGCGAATTGGCTTGTTCCAGATGTGCAGCATGCATCGAAAGTGTTTTAAGACAACTATACAATAGCCAAAGTCATTCGAAGTGTCACTAAATAGTTCAAAAGCATTCGAAATGTTTTGAAGTCATGTGAAATAGTTCAAAAATGGTTCGAAGTCGATTTAGTGGCATTTGTAGTGGTTCGGAGCATGTGTCGTAATGTGTCGATATGAGTGGGAATACTTCTCCAGACTTTAAAGCACAAAGTGGACCTATTAACGTCACTCACTATGACTTTTGGGTATCAGCAGTGATATTTAGTACCAACTCGCACCCTTCCTCTAGCCTGTGTTATACCTTCTAAGCCTTTTAACAGGTTTTTGTTAGGTTTCCAGGTCAAGTATCATCAACGTTACAGTGACCCTAGAATCATCCAGCCACCCAACAGACACCAAGATGTAGTCAACCTTGGGAGAGTAGAGTACCTCCATTATTCATAGCTGCAAGATATTGGCTCCATCTGGGATGTCAATTACCATCTAGCCCTTCTCTATAGCTTTAAAGCTTTGTGTGTTTGCAACTCAGAATGATTTGGAAGGAAATCCAACAAAGTTTTGCATGGTGCTGCAGTATGGCACAATATGACTGGTGCACCCTGAGTCATAGATTTTGGCTTGTGTCTCTCCAACATCTCAACTCCAGTTATGAGATATTCCTCTCAGCCAGCTGAGTCCAGGTCAATGTCAGAGCATGAGCTGCACTCATCACTACTGATCCCAGATAACTCCTCAGCATCACTGCCTTTTCTGAATCCTTGGCCTCTGTGAACCAATCGCTATAAGGTGCAGGACTCTCCCGTGGCTCACTCATGAGGAACCAGTCTGACTCATCTCCAGAGTTGATGTCTTCCACATTGAAGGTGGCAAAAGCCTCATTGCTTTCGGATCCTGACTCCTGAGCAGCATTTGCAGACCTGCTTCTCTTCTTGGGGTCATTCTTTTTTGCCAGCATCCCCTTTTTTATAGGAGTCCTTGAGGGGCTTTTTGCACTGGTGCTTGAAGTGTCTCTCCTCACCACAGTTCCAACAGGACTTCTTCTTGTTCTGTTTACTTGATGACACAGTCATAGCCTCATCTTTGTTATCCTTCGAGGATCTACCACCTCAACATGAGCAGTGAGCAACATTTCTCTCTGCCTCCTCTGAAATGAGTGCGATCAGCTCATCTGGATCAACAGTCTTGGTAGTGGCATACAGTCATGCATTGGCAAGGAGAGTCAATGCAAAGTTGGAGAGGTGGACTGGGAGTGAAGAGATGATGGTGGAACAGTAATCCTTCTCTTCAATGGTTACACTGTATGTGGCTAATTCTTCCCACTTTACTCACAGGCTATCAAGGAACTCTTGAATACTACCCCTTTCTGGATATCATGACTCCATGAACTGCATCCGAGGGTCTGCCTGAGCAAAAGCTCCCTTTTGTGTGTACTCAGTTATGATCAGGTCCCAGCAGTCCTTAAGCAGAGACTTCCCATGAATGTAAATGAGGGTTGAGTCAGGGATCCAGTGTGTGAGCAAGGCCTTTGCAGTCTTCTCATCATGATCCCATTTGGCTATTTTATCAGATTCTGTCAAGATTCAAGATCACTACTACCAAGATCGGGACTTGGTCAGGAATACACTGAACTTCCAGTCAGACCTGGTTGGAGGTGGTCAGAGATGTTCTGGGGTTCTGGGCAGAATCCACTGGGCTGTAGCATGCCAGGTAAAAGGGGCCAGAGAGGATTTGGCTTCAACTTATAAGAAGTTGCGCCCTTCTCCTTGTCAGTTGTCCAATTTCAGGCAGATTGCATGCGGATGTCCAGTGGGTTTCCAGATGGAGGCAAGGATAGATTAAAGCAGAGGTTATGGGGTGAAATGAAGTTAAGAGGAGCCAAGAGATTAAGGGTTTAGGTCAAGAACAAGTCAAGGACAAATGAAGGGTTGATATTAAGCAGAGGATGACAAGGTGAGATACAATGCAAGGGACAAAGTGATTTACAAGTAATTTGCACACTGGAGACTAAGGCTAAGCTATGGGCACTTGAATATCGAAGGCTGGAAGAATAATAGAAAGTACAGAAGTTTATTAATGGGTCTTGGTAAGTGTCTGTGACCGGAATTGGTAAGACTGTATTGAGAATAAAGTGAGTAAGCAAATGATTACGAAGGCACGTGACAACTTGTCTGATGACTAAAAGGTGCTGTGGCTGGAATTCCAATGGACAAGGTCTGAAACATGTCAGAAAGGGATTGGGAATTATCAGAAATCCAATCTGGTGAAACAGGTCTTGACAGATTCTGCTTGTGTCAGAGTGGATGCTACTGGAGCTGGTTGCGGGGTTGTACCATCGAAGTGGTCCCAAAATCCTTTGGCTTCAATTGCCTCTTTGAAATGAATGGAGAAAGCTGTCCAGTTCATGCCTGTCAGCATAACCTTAGGGACAGAGGAGGGAAGGATATCAGTGGTCAATGGTGAGTTTGCAGCATGGTCTTGAAGCAGATTTTGTTCTAGTTAGTTAGCGCAGGGCCCATAACCTGAAAGAATACACTCAGTGTTTCGTGGGCAAACAACTGAGGTAGCAAAACGGTGGTGTGACATATAAGAGCAACTACAACTATGTACATAAACATGTTCAACCAGACTTGGGAAGGGGCGGATGGAGAAGATAAGGGAAAAGGGTGTACCAAGAAGTATGTAAATTAGTCGCGGGAATGTCAATGGATGTAAACGACAAGTTGCGGCGGTGCCGGGGGGAGTCATCGTGGTGACGCATCATGGGAAGGCCAATGTCACCTTGCATTCCAACACTGCACACAGCATGAGACGAAGCTGGAGATGTATTTCATGAGCTGAATCCAAATCTGAAGTCCGTTTGTCCAAAAAGTTTGCTGTTCCTGGCATTGCCTGTCCGCGACTGTAAAGCGACTGACTATGCACGTGACTTATTCATGAAATAAGTATGTTCCTTGCATCTGTATGTGATCGATAAGTTCTAGGAGAGCGTCTCGGCCTTGGTGGACAGTTGCCTAACCCCTGGGCATTCAACACATGAACCTGAATGTATTATGAAAATGTTCAGCATAGATACAGCATGTAGAAGCGATGACATTAGGTATAATGATGCATGAGGGAGCAATTAACTGAGCTGTTGGGGAGGCGATATCAAATCGGCAGGGAGATGCCATCAGTGGTCGTAGCAATCATAGCAGGTTGTGGAGTCGCTGAAGAAGCTTTTGTTAACAACCAGACGATGAAATTTTCAAGATGGAGCTCACCTCTGTACATCCTCAAAGCAACAGTTCTGACACGTTGTACGACCACACCCAGGGACGAGGTCGAGTTCCGCATGGCCATCCTTGCCATCGTTGTAATCGTCTTGATCAACAGCTTTTCTCCGTTTACTGGAGCCATCATGAGTGATTTTGAATTGGAGATCACAAAGGTTGGTGTTGGTGGAATGGAGTGCCAGTGCGGGGCGACAAGGTGACTGCGAAGGAGACATCGGCATGGGTGTGGACGACCTAGTAAGATGCGGGGTTGGTGGCACTGAGGGAACGATCAATGTGCATGTCCGAGAACAGATAGCACAAGTTGGAGATGAGCATCTGGTAGTTTTATAAGTTGGTAGTTGTGGGGTGAATGTGCAAGACCTGCCTTGGACATATGATGAGAGCAGAGTTCACTACTCGATGACAAGAAGTACAGGTAGGCCTAATGCTTGAATGTTGTTTAGGTGGTGGTATGGTTGGCGCTGAGGACGATGAAGCAGATGCAAGTTTTCGACGTTTAGCAGTGCCCATAAGTAAGGAGGAAGAAAGGCAGAAAAATATACACCGAACGGGAATCGAACCCGTGCCGCTTGCTATCACATATCACATATCACATATCACATAAATGGAAGGCAAGCATGATAACCACTTCACCATCGGTGTAACACTCGTATATCATCTCTGACTGGGTTTCTTGTAATACGAAAATGCCGGGCATACAGGATAGAACTATTACAGTGAACTCCGGGGTGCGATATCCGATGAGCTTCAGTAGTATAGCGAGAAAGATTAATCTAACAGCGTCCATCAGCGTTCCGCCAGGTCTTGTACAAATAGCGTTTACGACAGTGCCTGTGCAGATTGCAGCGAGTATCAAGTCAGGCCCAACAGCATAACAGCCTGGACAGTGAGAAGAAACACAAGGCAAATGCATACGGCGCGGGGCTATGGCCAAGTGAGCTTGTCGGCCCCGCTTTAAGGATCGTCGTCGTGGTTGATTGGGGATTTGCGGAAACCACCCAAGCGACTGGATGGACAATGTGACACAGGTCACGTAGTCCACAAAAGGCGGGTTACGTACTGCGGTGCGCTTACACTGTACACCATGCAACACTTTGGAAAGGCCGCTCTTAGGGTCACAAAAAACTATACAAAGGGCTATTCAGATACTCAAGCAAAGGTTCGCGATGCAACTTCAAATGACCCTTGGGGTCCATCCGGAACTCAGATGAACGAAATCGCTCAACTCACTTACAACCAGTTCAGTTCATTGCATCTCTTCGTCCATCCGTTCTGATCTATATCCAGGGGAGACTTCGTAGAGATCATGGAAATGCTTGATAAACGTCTCAATGACAAGGGCAAGAACTGGCGCCATGTCTTCAAAGTACGTACGTCACTTGCTGCGGGATCCTTATTTCTATTGATCGCTTTGATCACAATAGAGCCTGACCGTGCTAGATTATTGCCTCCACCAAGGTTCCGAAAATGTGGTCATATACTTCCGCGATAACGTGTACATCATCAAAACCCTAAAGGAATTCCAATATCTCGATGAGGATGGCAAGGACCAGGGTGCCAACGTCCGCCAAAAGGCCAAAGATATTACCAACCTCCTCCTCGACGAATCCCGTCTTAGGGAAGAGCGACGTACACGGGCTTCAATGCGCGATCGCATGATTCGCGGCAGTACTGCATATGGTGACTACGACGAAGCCGAAGAAGACGAGAACAGACGCAGGCGCATACCTCCCCCTCTCCCCTCTTCCTTGAACGGTAGACGGCCGCAGGGGGGAGACAGAGATGAGGAAGAGCTGCGGAAGGCAATCGAGGAGAGTAAGAAGTCCTTCTCTCAGGAG
Source organism: Tricholoma bakamatsutake (assembly GCA_029959215.1). NCBI lineage: Eukaryota > Fungi > Basidiomycota > Agaricomycetes > Agaricales > Tricholomataceae > Tricholoma > Tricholoma bakamatsutake. The sequence goes on along the minus strand of CP114868.1, from coordinate 5,527,855 downwards.
CACTCGGAAGACAGCGATCTGCAACGTGCGATTCGTCTGAGTGAAGAAGAGGAGGCGAAGAGGAGGTCCGCAGTTGAGAATTCCAATGCAGCTGCGTTGTTTGATGATCAGAATCAGCTGTGGGTTGTGTCCCTTCTTCACTTGATTTGTCGTACTCATCCCCTGGAATCATCACAGTCCAAACCCAAATAGTAATAACCCATTCCCGTTCACAGACCCCACTCCCTATGCGGTCGGTCTCCAGCCGCAATTCACGGCTATTCAGCCGCAGTTCACGCAAGTCCAGCCTCAATTCACCTCCTTCAATCCCTATCAGCAACAAGCTGAACAAGAGGCCGCTCAGGTGCGTCGTTGTGTCTGAAGTTAGTTATGGGTTCTAACCATCGCGGAATGCATAGGCGGAGTACATACGTCAACAACAGCTGTTCCTCCAACAGCAGCAACAGCAACAGCAACAGCAACAGGAAGAATGGCTGCTCCAGCAACAACTGCAGCAGCAGCAGCAGCAACAGCAACAGCTTCTTCAACTGCAGCAGCAGCAACAGCAACAGAATCTGTTTGCACACCAACAAATTTCAGCGCAGCCCACAGGGTTCGGGTACGTTCTCTTGTCACCAACTCCAACCCTTTCCTAATAACCTTCTTTACACGCCAGATCTAACAACCCCTTCGTTCCCTCCTCTGCCCCCTCCCCCGCCGTCTCCACCCCGACCCAGCCACGTCCGCCGGCCTTCAACCTCGGTGGCACCTACGACAACAACCACTCCACGTCTCATCTCAGCTCGCTCGCGTCGTCTTCCCCCGTCCCGTCCCAGACCAACCCGTATAATAACCAGCAGAACCAGCAGAACCAGAACCAGGTCCAAGTCAAGATGAAGAAAGAGCTCGGTGCGAACGAGCAGCATCTTGCTGATCTGTTTGCGAACAGGGACGATGGCATGGACACGTTTGGCAATATTGGTAGTCTAAGGCGCGTTTTTTTGTTGTTTCTTGGTACTTGGTTTGTTTGAGGGGCTGATTGGGATTGCAGGTACGGCCAAACGGAAGCGGGACGTTTGATTGTGGCTCAGAAGACGGGGGGGAGCCAGCACAACCCATTCGCAGTGAAGCAGCAGTCGACGAATAACGAACGTCCGTTTTTTGATATCTAGTTGGTTTTTCATCATCCCACCGTCCGTCGTACTTCTCCAATGTATCATGACAACCTCGTGTTTCACGTTTCCACCAAAACCTCTTCTCTTTATCTTACTATCCTCCTTTTTTACTGTACTTTTCGTCTGACTGTCTGTCATTACGATACTATTCCTCATCTCATTCCGGATATCTTTACGCGTCTACACACCCTTTCTCATATAACGTCTTTCGGTTTCTGCTGCAACATGTCGGTTCGCCTATAGACGTTCGCGAGTGTTTTGCTTGGAATCTCGGATTTGCTGACTTCTCTGTAACGATTATTCATTTCTTATCGAAGCATGAATGTTACCACGCAGAGCGGCTAGAAAGCAACGTGCATGCCTCGACTTGAACCCCTCGACCTCAAGATGAAGCTGGCCATAATCATTGGCATTGTAAACTGGATGGCTAGATATACAGTATTTGGTGATAAAATTGGCGACGAGTCAAGAATCACAATCTTCACGACGCAGTGTAAGGATAGGCTGCATTATATGACAGCACAAGGTATAATAAATAGACAAACTGTGCTAGCAAACCAGTGCTCGTATCAATACATGTACAAGAAAGAGAGAAAACCATGAAAGCTGAGCTAATCAAGAATCATACAGAAAATACGAAATCAAAATCTGTTCCAACTCCTTCCAGAAGGAAGTGCTCCTTCATCCCTGTTGAGTAACAAGTCAGGTAGCCGGGGCATGGGAGGAATGGCCTGTCCACCATTCCGCCCACCACCACCATACATGTCAGCCACGCGCTGGAGAAACCGCTCTCTTGTGCTCTCACTCTTGTCTGGGTCTAGAAAACTGCCACGACTATAAATGCTATTCCGCTCCCCACTGCTCTCCATAGATGTTTTCTCGTCTGAGAATATATATCCCGCATCATCGTCATCATCCTCGTAGTACTCCGACAGGACGTGACCAGGAAGCCGTTTCTTGATAGCCTCAAAAGACCGGCTGCGGCCCAAAGACTGCCCTGCCTCCTCTCCAGTGAGTGTGTCCTCAAACCTTTCCAGTACACCCCGTATGTCTTCCTCTTCATCGTTATCATCACGATTCCACTCAGCATCCATGGGTTTAACCACCGGGCTGTCCAATTCCTCTTCGTCCACTTCGTCCATCTGTTTCACATCCCCAGACAGTGGTTGAGTAGCAAGGATATGCAGGTCCTCATACTTCGCTACATCCTCTTTCTCTGAGACAATATCTGCGCCAGGCAGCACGCTCGGCGATATAGGCCGCATAGGAAACGAAGTCTGTTTGCCTCGTTGGATGCCGGTGGGGGCCAGAGAGCGGCTAGGGAAACCGTGATCTCTGATCCAGTGGGCTCTAGCAGGGTCCCGGTCCTGGGTTTGGGGACGACCACGCAGTGCTGAAGGCAGTAAGCCGGCTGAGCTGCCAGGTACACTTGGTAGAGGCCCAGTGGGGGGAGGACTTGGCGGCGGAATATCGTAGTGAGCGAATACGTTCGGGCTGGGGAGGGGCGTTCCTCGTGGAGAAGGAACAATATACTCCGACGATGGGACAATGCTCAGTTGGGAGGGCGTAGGGCTACGGCGCATTGGAGCTGATGCCCACTCTTCGATTTGAGTGATTGGTGCAAGACCGTTTGGTGTTGGATTGGTTGTGGGTCGAGGTCCGAAGCCGTATGTGGGAGGATTTCGAGGTCGTACTTGCGGTGATAACCTCAGGGGTGCGACGAAAGCGGAAGGTGAAGGAGGCACAAATTCTTGGGATTGAGAGATAACAGGTGAAGGATTGTGTGAGCCAGGGTTTGAGCGTGGTGAAGTTGAAAAGAAAGAAGGAGAGTATGTCGATGAGTTTGCAACAGGCCTCAAGCCGTCTGCATAAGGGTGACTGGGTAGGGCCATAACAGTGGAAGACGTGGCTGCCGAGAAGCTAGGCGGGATAGTAGATACCGGAGGGTATTTCGCAAAGGATGATGGTGTTGAGGCTGGGAACGGATTTTCGGAGGAAGATGTGATAGTTGAGAAACTCTCTGCTCTACCACCGTTTCCGCTGTCACGACTTGCGAGGTGAAGACCTCTGCGCTTCGGATTCGAGCTACCAGAAGATCCTGATTCGCCTGAGCCATAGGATTCGCGATCTATACCAGCATTCCCTCCAGATACTGGAGGAAGGTTGACAAAGGCTGTGGATGCGGCAGAAGACGGGAAACTGGCAATGGTTGTGGAAGTGGTGGTGGACGGTGAGGTGAGGACAGACTGGGAAGTGGAGATGGAAAGGGATGGAACTATGGAAGGTGGCTTTGTGGCGTTGCTGATGTGCGGAGAGAACGCGTCCACCACCTTCTCACTCCCACTGGAGTACTTTGCGGTCGCAAACCGTTGAGCAATGGGTAATGTCATTGGTTCCTTATCCACTGAAAAAGGTGGCATAGGATCCTCAACAGATAAATCTGGTTTCGACTGCTTTGTCCCAAGCTTGAAAAATCTGGATTTCCTCTTCGGTACTGCAGAGAGGTAGTCTGAGTCTGTCTCGTAGCCTACATCACCCAGAGTTTTCGACCTGACCCCTTTCGACTTGGCTTTTGAAGAGCCCTTCCCAGATACCGCACCATCGGTGTGGTAGCCTGTGATATGACTATCGTCCGATTTTTTGGAGGCTTTGGACGCCATCATCTTTTTCCTCTTTCGTTCTTCCTCTTTCTCTCTCTTCTCCTGTAGTTTTCCCTCCTTTGCACGGGTTTTAGCTTCTTTTGCCTGTTCTTTTTTATCCAGCTCTGTATTCACACTAACATCCTCTTTCGCAGTACGCTTTGTCTTATCTTTCTTCTTCTTCCAGCCATCGTTGAAGTATCCGCCATCACTCTGGTAATCATCACTCCGCTTCTTCCTTAATTTTCCGCGTCCTGATGGAGTCGTGGGTCTTTGGGGAATCGGAATATCTGGGAAAACCATGGCAGAAGGGGTTGGCACGTTGGTTATGACCTCGTGCGGAGAATCAAACGAGGCCTGGGGAGACAGATCGCCAGCGAGCAAATGCACGTATTGTTGGGAGGCCGTAGGTGAAAGATGATTCGATGTTGGTGGAGTAGATGAGTATTGTGTGGACGATGTCTGAGACTCAGACGGTTCGATGGTCAAAGTAGGAGAGCGCAGCTCCTTTGAATATAGATCGTAAGTACATCACATAGAAAGTAGAATGCCACAAAAAAACACTGGAAAGCGCCATTCAAATCATCTATGAGTGTCTGCTGGCATTTCATAGTTTGCACCTTTGGTTCGGGCAAAGGGCACATCATGCATATTTTGGCTCCAAGCCTTGGAAGCCACATAAGAAAGATTAGGAAGAGGAAATTGAAAGTCACCGTTCGGACACAAGTCCACGGTAAGCGAGAGGATAGGGCCAGAATATTGCCAAAATCTTGGATATGTGGGGTAAACAACGAAGCAAACTTACCTCTTCTTCTACCTCGTCGATAGAACTGTTAAAGATCCAATTAGCGACAGTGCTGTTATTGCCTATCCCCAGCTCAAGGGCCACATCTAGCACAGACGCACGAAGAGCATCTGAATCGCGATGTACGGGTGCAGGAGTTCCCGTAGAGACTGCTGCTATTGGGCGTGGCCTAGGAATGGCCGCTTGTTGGCGTGGAAATGTGAAATTTGTGTTCATCCCAGGAAGAATTGGAACGCGCTGCGTCCAGCCAAATGAGTGTAGTATGCAAGAGATTGTGAGTTGAAAAGAGGGCAAGAAGAAAAAGGAGATTATACTGCAACAGTGTGCGAGTGTCCTGTGTCCTAGAGAGATTGCTTAGTCACCTGCCACTGTTGCTCTGGGAGCGATCTTGGATACCCGCAACCTGTGTTATGCCTTCGACATTCTTTCCAAGAATCCAGAAACGCTCTTGATTACGGCGTGGTGCTATGGATCCTCCTTAGGCAATGATTTTCGCGACCAGCTTTTCTGCTAGTGTTGTGCTATCTGTTTCGAAGTATGTCAGAACATTGTCGAAGCAACTTGCCTTGTTTCACGCGGTTGCTCAGCGCTACAACTTGACTCAGATGAGCCGTACATCAAAGATGTGGGTACCGAAAATAGGTCAAAACTTGGCTTGCTGATCGGTGCCCAGCGCGGATATGTAAATAGATGACTCCCATTTCAACTCGACTTCGGACTTACCGATACTTAGTATCCAAAGTCTTATTCGAAATCAATCTGTGCACATCATGCCAGATGCCCAGCTCAACCTTCACTCCGGCTCTAGTTCTCGTCGTCGCAGATCCATTTCAGGTTGTCAATGTTATTACGGCTGCTATCGTCCTGCTGTCAGCCGTTGTGTTGTTTTTCACCAGGGTTGTCACAAATGTTGCCACCAACCGCATCGCGCCTTCTATCAAAACGCGTCACTCGAAGAAGTATCGAACCGCCCGTCTGTTGTCCGGCCGTTGATCAACCGTAACCAAATGTTCGATATGGCGGCGACCGTATAGTTGCGATCAAGGAGCCACGAATCATCGGTGGGAGGGGGAGCTGAGGATGGGGAAACAGAAGCACAGACAGAGGTGTATGAAACTCCATTATATTCTGATATTGTTTTTCGAGGGTTGCATCTCACGGACAAGGGCGTTTTTTCTGCTGTCAACTTCACTTTACCCACCGATATCTTGTGCGTGTTCATGTTCGTACGGTCGTCCCCACTCATCAATTACTCTTTCCCTACTATGTAGCCAAAGCCCTGACTTGTCTAATTTCGATCTACGAGCTTCCATTATGCCTTTACCATCTTCCACCTCCTTGCTTGTCCATATCACAACTTGAATCTCTGAGAAGATTCACCCTCTCCCTCTTCGTTCATGACCGTAAATTTTATATTCCAACTGCAATCCCACGCTGCGATCTCTGGTTTGCCATTTATTTACCATGATCTGTGATCCAGATTCCCTTTGGGCTCTCGTAATCAGCTGGAAAAAAAACTTTGGCTGATAAAACCTTAAAGAGTTTTGGCGTAACAGCCCTACTTCTTAGTGCTGCAAACACTCACCGATGCTGTGGATGAACAGATGATGATGAAGATGATGAAGATTGGAGGGAGAGTGATGACAACACCTGGTGCGATGGCCGGACTGCTTTTACTGCAAAACACGAGTGGCAAATCCGTCTTACCATCCATATGTCGTCACACGGTAACGAGATCTAGTACTTCCACTGGATGTTCAAGGCTTCCGCTTAGATCAGCACTCTTATTCATGTCGTGCACGAAACTGAACTTTTCAATCCAAAGGCCTATGTAAAAAGTACAGAAGAATCTAATGGAAAAAGCGGCATATCGTTTTTCTTTGTCATCCAGGTCTCTAAGATACGTTTCTTATGAAGTGTGGTCAAGGAATATCAGGAGTCCACCCAAACAAATATTCTTGTCAAAGGAATTATTTCGTGAATGGCCACTGGGAGACCCTTTGGAAAGTTGGCATCAAAACAAATTTACGGGAAAGGTCCAGACAGAATGAGCGTATGCTTCGTACATATCTATGTCGAGATCCCCGCCGGAGCCCCACCTCGAAATACCTAGTGCGAAGAACTCGTGCTGAACATCTCCCAGGATCTCTTCTCGCGAAAATTGCTCAACTATTCTGAAAACAGCGGAGACAAATAAAACTCTGTCAAATGGTAACACACTCCTTGACTCGAACAAATGTTCCCACATAGGTAAGCTACACTGTACAATAATACGGTCTATAGAACGTGTACATTGTACCGAATGATACGGGTTCGTGGTGTTGAATTAAATCTGCGCACGCGGCACCTATTCTAGATTACCGGTGCCTCGGTGTAAGAACCCTTAAAACACACATATATAAACATGCCATAATGGCATGTGGACAGGAACCATGCGGTACACCGCCCTTACGGTGGTTCTCCACCCCACTGAGCCTCACATGACCAGTAGGCTCTCTAGGTATATAAGTATGCTGTACCTCTACCTAGCAATACTGAGAGTTCTACGCCCTCTAACCTAAGCACTTAGCACAGACTAACCACACAGGTAAGTAGTGAGATCTGTAAGCACTCGCCGCTGTGCATAGCGTGCTGCTCAACATGTGGAAGCCCATAGAATGCTCTCATGATAAGTGTAACTTGTACTATCAAATAGATACAGTTTTGGTATTCTGGCTTCTTATATACTATGGGGAATGTTAATGGCCAAATCAATCACCTATGAGATAGCATTGAACACAATAAATGGCAACAACATCAGCACTGGCAACGGCAACAGCAACAGTAGCAGCATAAAATATGATCAGCATTAGACACCCCATAGTACAGGCTAAGGAGTTTTGTAGGTGAAGGCATCATAAATTCCTCATGTACCTACAGTGACTCACAAAACTGAGTCAATGTTTTGCACTTTTTAATTTATTGTTGAATAACTTCCCATAAACAACAAAACCAAACAAGGTATTGGTGTACCAAATAACATACATGATCAGGGCTAACAAACAAACAAAGAATTATGTAATTTTAATCATCCCTCATGGAGATACGAGCTTATGATCCATGCCTTTGTCATGGCATTCGCTCGCCTTGCTCGCTCAGCCTGATACTGGCATGGGCCAGCTCACGTATATGTAACACAATGCTTAATCCCACTACAGTTACTCAACTCTTCAGTTGCCTTTGGACCTTTGGCCCAAAGTCAACGTTTGGGGGTTCATGGTTACACAACTGGTGGTTAGTTGACTTTTAGATACAGCAGTACACAACTCTTCAGTTGACTTGGGACCCTTGGCCCCAAGTCAACGTGGGGGGGTTGTGGTGTTTATCCCCATCCCCATCCCCATCTCTATCTCTCTCTCCATCTCCATCTCTCCCTTTCCCTTTCCCTTCCCCATACCCATACCCATACCCATACCCATCCCCATCCCTACCCCTATCCCCACCTCTCTCTTCCTCATCTCCCTCTCCCCCTTCCTCATATCCCCCTCCCCCTTCCTCATCTCCCCCATCTCCCCCATCTCTATCCTCATCTCCCCCATCTCCATCTCCCCCTTCCCCATCTCCATCTCCCCCTTCTCCACCTCCCCCTTCCCCCTCCCCCTCCCCCTCTCACTCTCCCATGTCCACCTCCCCCCTCTACACCTCCTCATCCCCCCTCCCCACCCATCATACCTATTCTCCATCCCCCTCTTGCCCACCCCCTCACACCCCCTCACACCCCACCCCACCCCTCACACTCCCCTCACACTCCTCTCCACACTCAGCTCACTTGTGAAGTTTCAAACTCCACTTCAAACTCAGCTGCAGCTCACCTCTACATATGCTACGACCACATTTTGAAGCCCAGCTATATTAGTCAGAGCTGACAAATTTTAGTCAGCTCTGACTAATGCCATCATTTCTGACCAAGCCTGACAAATTTTAGATAATCACATCAACCATCACTCCCATCATTCCCACAAAACGACTGTAGCCTATGTTATGCAGCTCATCATCTATTTTTAGTCCTGATCCCATCACGCCATCACTCCCACAAAAATCGTCATAGCATATGTAATAGATGATCATTTTAATTCAGGGACTCATTGACTCAGTTTTGTGAGGTGGTATCAATATTATGATAAATTGTAATTCTAGTATTTTGTATGACCTCCCTTGGCCTTAATAACTGCTCCCAACCTTCTAGGCATGCTTTCAATCAAATTCTGACACACCTCTGATGGAATATTATTCCACTCTTCCACTACTCTTTCCCATAACTCCCAAATTCCTTTTGGCGCTGTTGGATACTTGTCTAACTGGTTCTTGAGGTGAACCCATTGATGTTCAATAGGGCTGAGGTCTGGAGATTGTGCAGGCCAATCCAGAAGAGTAATATTGTTGTTCTTCATCCATTTCTTGGCCTTTTTTGAGGTATGCTTGGGGTCATTGTCTTGTTGAAAAATCACCTCTTCTCCAGAAATTCCACTCTCCTCCAAGCTAGGCAGCATATGGTCCTTCAAAATGGACACATACTGGTCAGCATTCATCCTCCCCTCAACCTCTGCAAGATGCCCCACTCCATTCCACCCCATACACCCCCATACCATAATGTTTCCTCCCCCAAATTTGACAGTTCCCTGCACCTCTCTCTCAATCAGCCCCTCTCCCTTCTGTTTCCAAACCCACTCTCTCCCATCTGACCCAAACCTGTTAATTTTAGTCTCATCTGACCAAATAACCCTTCTCCAGTCCTCCACAGTCCACTCTCTATACTTCTGAGCAAAAGCCAATCTTGCTTTCTTATGCCTTATACTAAGCAAAGGCTTTTTCTTCTTCACCACAGCCTTGAATGAGTTTTTTCTGAGAACTCTTCTGACTGTTTCTGAGGAGACTGGAGTGGGGATGATGCTATTGATGTAATGGGTGGCCTGAACAGCATTTGCAGCCTTGCGAGTGGTGATTTGGGTAAGGATGGCTCTCTGAGAGGTAGATGAGAGCTTAGAAGGATGACCACCAGAGGGGGAATCCAGGTTTGGATGGAGAGCCCTGAGTGTTCTGGATACACTAGACTGGCTGAGGTTGAGTTTAGAGGCAATATTGTAGGTAGAATAATGATTGGAGGCCAGGGAAAGAATGTTTTCCTTCTGAGCAGAGGAGATGGGATGCATTGGAGAATATTGAAGTATGAAGAATGCTAGTCCTAATTAAATACTATAATTTAAGGTCCCATCAAGGGTCACATCACTTTAGAAACCATCTGTCAAGTTTTTGACATTATACAGTTGGTGGAGCATCAGATTCTAATATTTCTGACTACCCCTCACAAAACTGAGTCAATGAGTCCCTGAATTAAAATAATCATATCTCCATGAGGGATGATTAAAATTACATAATTCAGTGTTTGTTTGGTAGCCCTGATCATGTATGTTATTCGGTACACCAATACCTTGTTTGGTTTTGTTGTTTATGGGAAGTTATTCAACAATGAATCAAAAAGTCCAAAACATTGACTCAGTTTTGTGAGTCACTGTATAATTGATTTATTGTGCACGTGGCACCAACACCAGGATAACAATCATGCCAAAAATGTTCAGTGTACCAAAAGCACCAACAATTATTACTACATGTTTATTATGTATACAATGCAAAGGGAATAAATGAGCATCATGTGTCCTCTGTAGTGTCCATATCATCATCAGAGCCCAACAACCAACTGCCATCAACATAACTAAAGTCCGCATGAGTGTAGATAGGCACTGGCAGTGTGATGTGGGTTGGGAAGGGATGTTCTATCTGGGAGGTGGGAATTCATCACTAAAACTGTGTTCCGAGTCAGAATTTGCACTGGCATCATCAGCATCAGCATTGGCATCGGATTCACCCACAGATCCAGCGGAATCTGCCTCTGATGATGAAAAAAAAACCTCTGCTGCATCAGATGCAGTGGCAAAGGCTGAAGGGGGATTAGAATGTCTAGATGAAGAGGTAGTAGAGTCATCAAAGTAGATGGCAGTGGCATCAAAGCCAGTTAGGGAACCCATACCAGCGAGGACAGGCTCGGCATTGGCAGTAGAACCTGTACTAGCGGATGATGAATCACAATCAAATGCCATGGCTGCCTGAAAGGCAGTATAACCAGTGTCATTAGCAACATCATCTTGATCTAGCCACTGCATGAGTATGTTGCCATGCAAATCGGCAGCGGAAACAGGATCAGCATTGGTTGTAGAACCAGTACTGGCAGATGATGAATCAGAATCAAATGCCATTCCTGCCTCAAAGAGAGTATGCAGATTAGCATCATTTGCTACATCATCGGGAACAGGGACAGAATTGAGAACAGAAACAGGAGCAGCATTGGGGGCAGTAGCAGCGGGGACAGGAAGAATGGGAGCAGTTCTAGCATTGGATACATTGAAATCATCATCTGAAAAATGAAGCTCTGCATTGTGAGCAGTTACCATGGGTGGTCGACCATAGGAAGAAACTGTTGGGTGACTTGGGGTTTCTGACCACTCCTTGTTTTGTGGTGGGCCATCAGGGAGGGATGCTATGTACTCAGAATGCTGTGCCTTTCCCTTACCCTTCTTCTGATTGATTGCCAACACCTCATTCTCCATAATATCGATGCCCCAGGTCCACTTATAGAAGGTAGGGGGAAGAGCCTTCAGGCACTCAAGTTCAGCCTGTGCATGTGCAGATACCCATTCCATTTCTGATTGCTTTACCCATCTCCCAGCAGGTCCACAGATGTTTTTCGATGCCAATAACAATGCCATGGCCAGTGCTGGTGCCGGTGTTAACTTACTTGGTTCGGACTAAATCTCCTTGAGCAGGGCAAGCTCATGGAGATGATGAAATCCTGCTGCTTTCCTCAAATTTGCATTTATTTCAGCATCTGCTGCTGATTCACAGGCACTTAGGAAGCTGTGCATCATGCATGCTTCATCAAACATATCGTGTATGAGAGTGCGCAGATCAATGCATGATTGGCAATCAACTTGGCCACTGCGAGCATCCTGCCCTGACTAGCTATTGATGGGTGTAGGGACTGTCACAGGGATAGAGACCCATTGCTGATAGTGATCAAGGCATTCGTCCAGGGTGTCAATACCAAATATTCTGCCAGGTGCTGGTTCTGCCTTGTGACACTACCAGTCACATGCATATGACTCCACAAGATGACTAAGACTGTCGCTTGCAACACCATCATCCAACAAGGCCAAGAGAGATGGATGGAATCCCAGAGGTAGGTAGTCCAAATTCACATCAGCAAGACTGTTGGCCAAGGACTGAAGAAGAATCGGCACATCTATCATAAGGCTGATCGAGGTGCCGATGCTGATCCAAGACATATATAACATACATCTGTCATACATCTCAGTGATGAATACTTACTTAATTTAGGAAAGATCTCAACATACAACTTTGGCATAGAGAATTCCTTGCATCCAACTTTGTTTTACAAAGTTTGCCTGGTCGACCTCCAACAAAACCTGGGCAAAATCAGGACTCCATGTACCAAATGATCTCTTGTGCATACCTTTGGAGTTGCGCTTTTGAGCCCAATTGTATTAAGATAGAAAGATGATCAGACTGAGGATTGAACCCAGGACCAACTGGACATATACCAGATGCTCTACCAACTGAGCTATCAGGTCTTACTGGGTTCAATACAACAATGTGATATGAACCAGACACTATCGATGTAACCACCACTTGACCACTGTCAATATTACAGCAGGAGGGGATTAACTGCATCCAGTTTGTCTGTTAAGGAGCAAAGCCTCCATATTACATAATCACCAAACAATGTGTCAGATTACACAATCCAATACAGCCCCCATAATTCATACATCAAAATCTGCTTAGGTAAGCTAGATGACTAAGCCATCAAATGCTAACTAATTTAGTCTGCTGACTCAGCACACCAGGGCCCATAACCTGTTAAGACAGAAAGATGACCAGACTGGGGATTGAACCCAGGACCAACTGGACATATACCAAATGCTCTACCAACTGAGCTATCAGGTCTTACTAAATTCAATACAACAAAGTGATATGAATCAGACACTATTGATGTAACCACCACTTGACCACTGTCAATATTACAGCAGGGGGGGGATTAACTGCATCCAGTTTGTCTGTTAAGGAGCAAAGCCTCCATATTACATAATCACCAAACAATGTGTCAGATTACACAATCCAACAGATTGCAGAGACAAAGGGCTATAGACTAAGAGACTTTTGTTCAACATAGTTTTACTGATCTTAGTTGGTTATCAAAATAATCATATTTACATCATGGTTACATAATCATCAGTCACGACAGGGAGATATAATCAGCATTTGTTGATCTGAATGCTTTGTCAGCTCTGAACACTAATTCATACCATGAAGCACGTTGATGATTAGCATAAGCAAGCGGACCAGGAAGGGTATTGTTGGACTCTGAGGCTGACTGCCACCATTGGCTGTGATAGATAAAATACTGCACAGTCCACTGCATTTCATATGTGATGAGTAGAAACTTTTCCCTCCACCGATTTCTCTGAGCCTGTGAACAAAGCCAATGTATCCATCTGACTATGAAAAACATAAGTACAATGAATACAAATAACCACCCAAAACATTTACATTCCCAGAATCGACTGACATTGGCATTAGCATTGGCCATAGCCATGGCCCCATTCTTGGAATTGGCACTGATGCCACTATTGGCTAAGACACCAGTATGAAAGGAATTATGCCAAATCCAGGACAGACAAACAGAAGTGGACCCAGCTACATTTGGATTCAAAATAGCTGTGCTGGCATCGAGGTCACTGTTGGTTAACTGCTGAAACATACTCAATGTGTCAGCATCACAATTCAGTGCCAACAATCGGCTATGGCAATGGTTATACATCCGAGCATGCAAGCTAATTTTGTTAACCAACTCATGGACAACAGCTCATGACTGGGTGCAAACCCCCTTTTACAGCACCGCTCAGATGATGTGTGAACATTGAAATGATTTTTCAGCAATGAGCTCCCACAGCTGGTGCAGCAGTCAGCTTGCCTGGCACTTCCAGAGCTTAATCTCTGCCTCGGCCAGGTGGCCATGACGAGGGAGGTATACTTGTTGCTCCTCTACTAAAATAGTAGATGTTGCAGGAAGGTTTGATGGGCCAGCTGCCAATGCCAATGCTGTGTCATCGTCAAGTTCACCTGGGGTATCAAATTCACCTTCGTTATTATGGTTGATCCATAATGAACCAATGTCATGATCAGCTATATCAGCAGCATTCTGTAACTTGGTTAAGGTTACCATGTGGGATGTCAGAGCTTCTCTTTCCCATTCAATAGCCTGCATGTCAGACATGTGAGGTAATTTACCCTGTCAACAAACTTTGTCTTGCAATTCAATCCTGATTATGATAAATGGTAGGTTGTTATCTGGGGTAGGCAGTGGAACTCACTGCATTTGTGTTGAGAGCGATTGGTAATGCAATAGTAGTGAGCTAGAGACAAAGACCCCAAAGTAGCTGAGTGTACTGAGGAGTTGCTAGTTAAGCACCAATGTCAAAGAGTGTAATTGACTGAGGGATAACTACTACACAGTCAGCTACTTATATAACAAAGTATTACTAAGATTACTACTTGCTAATGACTAATGCCAAGAGTATTGGTAATGTGCTTGGTAAGAGATCAGTAAGCAGAGTAAGCAATATTAGTCATACTAGAATTGGTGAGTAATCAGATACTAAGAAAGCATCAGTCAGCAGATTAGTAATCCTACTTGTAACACAGCCCCGTAATCTAGGACTTATGTGGAAGTGGTATGGCATCTATGCCGGCGCTTGTCTCTTGCAGACTGTGCAGCTCGACGTCGAAGCTCAGTGGAATCGGCAGAGAGTGCAGCGAAATTCATAGGAGTTTGAACGGCGTGAGCAGGTGTTGGGTAAGCAAAATGATGAAATGAGGGGGGTGATGCAGGTAAGGTGGACATAGCTGTATGTGCACGTGCCTCTTTAGCCATCCTACTGTTCCTCGCTACTCGTTTCCTCATAGAACTTGGATCTTTGGTGTGGCACTCAGTGTTAGAATGACCGCGTGCATGGCATAACGAGCACCTAGTTGGACGCTTGGGTGCTTTAGAAGTGCTGCTGGTGGGTGCCGTGGTTCCAGGTTGTGCTGTGACACTGCTAGGAGGCAGCTGTGCAGTTGCAGAACGAAGCTCTTCAACATACTCGTTGAGTGTATCGATCTGGATTGCAATGACCATAAAGGATTTCTCCAATGTGGTGAGGAGGGCGACGAAAACTGCTGATAACCAATCAGTGAAGGCGTCAAGTGAAGCACTGACACGTGGCCATTTGGAGTAGGAAGTCTTGACATTGTCAAAAGCATCAGCGAGCTGATGTTCCATGGAAGAGGTAGACATGGTCGGCTGACGAGTGGAGTCAATTATGTTGAGAGCGATTGGTAATGCAATAGTAGTGAGCTAGAGACAAAGACCCCAAAGTAGCTGAGTGTACTGAGGAGTTGCTAGTTAAGCACCAATGTCAAAGAGTGTAATTGACTGAGGGATAACTACTACACAGTCAGCTACTTATATAACAAAGTATTACTAAGATTACTACTTGCTAATGACTAATGCCAAGAGTATTGGTAATGTGCTTAGTAAGAGATCAGTAAGCAGAGTAAGCAATATTAGTCATACTAGAATTGGTGAGTAATCAGATACTAAGAAAGCATCAGTCAGCAGATTAGTAATCCTACTTGTAACAATTTGTTGACAAAGAATGGTAAAATCAATCCACTCCTCAACTGCAGATTGAACCAGTGCCACTCCTGAAGATGAGGCCATGCCCGATTCTGATCCCGATCCCACTGCCACTTCTGATATTTAAGTGGCATACATGTCCATTACCTTGATATCTGTAAGTCTTTGGATTTCTGCTGAGATTACTTCATCCTCCCATCATTCAATTGCTTGCTGGCTGAATGCTACTGTTAGTTCAGCATGGTATAGGCCAAGTTGTGTGGAGTTCTCAAGTGCTTCCCAAGCTTTTGAGCATAGTGTGACTGTTATGCTGAGCATTTTCTTGTGATTTGAATCAGTAGCATGATCATCCAGCATTTCTGCCTGATGTGGCAAGGTCGCTATTCTGACTGTCAGGGAGATGGAATTCAGTGATGCCCACAGAGACTCAAGTATTTTTCCTGCTATGATGCTAGACCCTGGGATGAAAGATGGAGCATAGAGAAAAAAGCATTCATCTTTGTGGCCATGAACATGTAAAAGCCCAATTGCCTGGTCGATTGTCAAATCAGCCAGAAGATGGGCACCAATATGTTCCTGAAGGTAGATAATATACTGGCAGACAATGTCATAAATAAGCATGACTCCCAGTTGAGGGTCAACTTTAGTGATCTTCAGTGCTTGAAGAAAAGCAAAGTAGATATTCTTCTGCTGTTCTCCACAAAACAGGTCTACCAATGCATTGGGAACATAACATCCATGCCGTGTACATGCAATGGCTGTGCATCCAGTTCTGTCACATGCCTTGGATGCTAGAAAAGCATTCACAATGGCAAGGAATTTATTTTTGCAAGGGGCCTTCTAAAAGTCGGGATAGAAATCAGATCGGCATCGGGGCAGGGAGTGGCAATGGCAATGGCTGCCATCAAGGGAAGGTACCTACCATTAATTATTCTATGGTGGCTTGGAGAAAGTGATGATATTCAGCTTTATTTGGGGCCATCCCATCTCCATCCCATAGCCATATATCAATTTCAGAGTTTTTCTGCTGGACATGATTGGCTTTGAAATTGCCATCAGCCATGAATATGCATTTGAAAACAAATCTGAATTGCAAAGTGTCATTTTCTATGCCACTGCAGAGTCATTCTAACACCCACTGGTGATGATACTCGACCTGGAAACTTAGCAAAAACCTGTTAAAAGGCTTATGAAATATAACTCAGGCTAGAGAAAAAATGTGAGTTGGTACTAAATACCACTGCTAATACCAGAATGTCGTTTTTAGTAATACAAAATGGTAAAGGATGTGATGAATAGTCTTTAAAAGTGTATGAAGATGTTCGAAAAAGTTCAAAATTGGTTTGAAGACATGCAAAGTAGTTCAAAATAGGTTCGAATGGGTTCGAAGTTGTTCAAGTGAGTTCGAGGAGGTTTGAAGGTGTTCAACTGGTGTTGAAATATGTTCAACAAATGAATATAGCAATTAAGAAGTGGGTTTTGAGTGGCGATAGGCAATGATGAGTTGAGAACAAATACAAAAGTTTGAGAAAGTTCACAATATTTTGCAGAACTTTAGAGATATGACACGAGGTAAGACTCAAGAGAACTGCTCTTAAATCTGACTATAGTGGAGAGGGTAACTGATTCTCTGTTTTTCTAAGTAACTAGTACAAGTTTATATACATTCGAACATAAGAGATAGTACTAAAAAGGGAACTAAAACATGAGGCAATATATCAAACAATGAGGACTTTGTAGATTATAAAATAAATGAGAAATAATAAATAATTGAAAAATATGTGTCCCCATATGGCAAAAGTACTTATCTTTTGCTTCAATATATCATCAAAACATAAAAATGCTATTATTGCATCCTAAATCTCTTGTAGTCTCTCCTTGTGTCTGATAGTGCTTGATATATGATGGAATAGTTTGTTATGGATGTGCAGCATGTATTGAAAGTGTTTCAAGACAGCTATATGGTGGCCAATATTGTTTGAAATAGTACAAAGTTGTTTGAAGTGTTGCAAAATCTTTCGAAGTCATTCAAAGTAGTGTGAAATAAGTCGAAAAGAATTCGAAGTTAATTTTGTAGTATTCATAGTGGCTCAGAGGGTCTGTTGTAGTGTGTCAATATGATTGAAAACTTTCTCCAGACCTTAAAGCATGCAGTGGACCTATCATCCTCCCCCTTACTGAAATCCTAACTGTTCCAGTTAGCTGATTGAAGTTACATGTGAAATGCATGATCGGGGTGAAGAAATTAGCAAGGCTCAATATATTGCTCATTCTTCCATGTCACCTCCTACATTCATCAACTCTTATTTCTATAATGTCTCTCCTCATCGAACTTAATACTGAAATCCTCAAATACACAAAATCAATGCCCGAGCATGGTGTCGCTGAGGACTCGGATTTCGAACTGTGGGGGAAAGGTTTTTGTGTGAAAATGGTATGTCTGTCGCTGATCGATTCATAGTTAAAGATGCTAAAATGTTTTGTGTAGGCAGAATACGATGAACTCACTGAAGACCTTAGCGAAGAATGTGATGCAGCTGTTCAAAAGGTCGTGGATGAAGTATTTGAGCTGTATAAACTGATGGCACGATGTGAATGAATTTCGTGGGGTGGAGAGCTATTGTTCATATATTTGGCTGAGGAGATAGAATGCAGAAGAAGGGAGGAGGAAGAAAAACAGGCTAGAGAGGAGCAAGAGGAGGCTAAGAGGGTCAGAATCAAGGATCAGAGGAGGGCATTGATGGATGTTCAAAACACAGCTCTTGCTGCATTTCATGCAAAGACAATTTTGAAGGAGGACTTGAAAAGGCAGAATGCAAAGTTCGAGGCTGAATTAAAGATGATCAAAAGTGCGGAGGGAGGCGAGGACGACGAAAATGAGGATGAAGATGAGCTGCCTGTGGTGACAGTGGCGAAGCGAAAGGTGGTCGAGATCAAGAGCAAAGATGATGAGGAAGAGGAGGTCGTGGGGGTAGAGGCTGTGAAGTGGGCACCAGTTAAAACAAGTGAGTTGCTCGATTTCGAAGCTCCAGTAAGTGTTTTCTTTTATGTTCAAAAATTTTTCGTGCTGCTAAATACTTCCATAGTGCGATCGGTGTGCTGGGTTCAAGTCCCAGCTGTGGTGTGTTGTTAGGGAGGGCACTGCAAAGTGTTTAAAGTGCACCCAGGAAGCACAAGGCTGTTACTGGACAGGGTTGTCAAGACAAGGCCTTTGAAAAGGTGAAGCAAAGAAGTTTGTAAGTGTGAAATGAGATTTGCACCCCAGACAAGGTATGAAAAATATTCGAGATTATTTCAAAGAGCTTACTAACTGGTTTTTGAACTTTGTAGTGTGTCGAATTCAGGTCATGGGCCCCTTCAAAGATGGCGAGCAAGTCACAGGGCTGTCTAAGCCATCGATGCCAAAATCAAAACAGAAAAAGCGATCGTTGAAGGGCAAGGCGAGGGAGGTACAAGTTGTCGAAGGGGTCAAAGGGATTGATAATGGGTGGATTGTGCGCCGTAGCTTGATCACTGCGAAATTGGCACAGAAAAAAGTTGAGATGGAGGTATTGGGGAGGGAGGTAGAGGCATTGGAGGAGATGTTGGAAGAGTAGGACTTTTTGTTTCTGTTGCTCTATTTCAAATTATCTTTTAGTGTCTTTGAAAAGTAAGGTGAAGAAGAAATAAAGATATAATGAATAAATAAATAAAAAAATTTGTTTTTAGAGAAAGGCTCAGTAGTTCATCATAGCCAAAAAACCTTTTGGAGTTTGCACAACTATACTATGATGCAATATCATGACTTGTATCGTACACTAGATGCAATTGAAATCTTTGTAAGAAATTGCAAAAAAGAAAAGAGAGGATAGTTATTTATTTTTGATGTCCTAAAAATCTTCGAAGGTATTTTTGTTGAAGTTCGAACTTATTCAAAGTTGTTTGAGGCATTTGGAGTCGATATCAAGAAAATTCAGTGGTAGGGAAATTGATTTTCGAGTGAGGTATGGTAGCAAATGAAATGCGGCAATAGGTCTATGTAGTACTGATCCGTCGAGTTTGCAGAGAATATAAGCCCCTCTGTAGTTTCGTTCGATAACAATAAGAGGGCCAACAATCATGGTTTTATCTTGCAATTGAGGGACTTCTCAATTTGCATGTTTTGAAGTAGCACTAAATCTCCTTTCGCAAAGTTGTAGTCATGCATCGTATGTTTGTGAGCAAGTTTGAAGCAGTTCACAGCTTTGATTCGAGATGCATAGACCTTCGAATATAACACTTCAAGGTCATTCAATCATTTTTGTAATGCTATGGCTTGTCGAGCTATGAGATCTGTTGTCGATAAGATTGAATCAGATGGCAGTTGTAAGTATGTTGCCTTGGAGATGTCGAGGGGTATTAGAGGATGTGCTCCTGTAACTGCAAAGTAAGGAGAACAACCCATGTGTTTATGAACTATGACTCATTCTGCCCAAAATACAGAGTATGCCCCTGCTGACCATTTCACTTGATCTCCATCGACAGCTTTGAATAAGGATTGTCAAATGTCAAAGTGGGCTCATTCAATGAGTCCATTGGCATACAAATTATAACTGCTAATTCAAATATGGTTAATGTGATATCATTTCGAAAGATACTCCATAGCTGCGATAAATGCAGTGCTATTGTCAGTTACAATTTTGTATAGCGAGCCCCATCAACAAATAATATCTTCCAAGTTCCAATTACTTAGAGACAT
Source organism: Tricholoma bakamatsutake (assembly GCA_029959215.1). Lineage (NCBI taxonomy): Eukaryota > Fungi > Basidiomycota > Agaricomycetes > Agaricales > Tricholomataceae > Tricholoma > Tricholoma bakamatsutake. The sequence goes on along the minus strand of CP114868.1, from coordinate 5,507,751 downwards.
GGCATTTTTATGTCGAAGTTTTCGCTATTCTGGATAGGTCATTAGTAGCATTGACCTTGTATGATGTATTCAAATCCATTCAAAGGTGGCATTTGCATTGTGTTAATATAGACTTTGCCAAAAAGGGGTGCTGGAGTGGTGATTGTAAGCAGAATTAGAACATTTCACATCTGTCAAATTTGGCATAGGTGGTAGGTTTGAGTATACCATGCAATGTTGGCTTTCATGTTCAGCCATCAAAATCAAAGAGTGATAACTGATTTAGTAGCGAAAACTATTTTGTGTCCAATGTCATCGTGAGCTGCACAAATGATTTCGAGATGATGTTCTGGAGGAGCGACAATTTTGTGAGCTCCATGGGAGTCTTTTCTCCATAGTTTGCCTGAGTCTAAAAAGAATTTGGTGCAATATCAAATAAAGGTAGCATATTCTGCGTCTGATAGATCAGGGGGTCGCACCAAGTCATGTAACCATTTTTGAATGTAAAGTAACCTCTCATTGTTCATTTTTGCATTATTCGATCATGGGACATCATTATAGGTGAGGTCCTCCCCCTTACTGAAATTTGAAGAGAGAGAGAGGGTTGAAATTTGATGCGAAGTAAATGGTTAGGATTTATTTGATGTACAAAACCATGAAGGCAGTCGATCAAGTCTCTGAAATTATCTTTGTTGTCAAGCTGAACATCTTTGTCTTGTGGGGAGCATCTTGAATGTCCGTCAGGACCATGGTGTGTTCCTGTGATGTAGACTAATGTAAAGTGAAAGGTTAGGATAGATATGATCTATTGATTGATGCTAGTGCTAGGTGTGATATCAGGATTCAAAAGCATGCCTTTAATATATCGTGCATCAACTTTGATGATAAGCCTTTGAGCTCCTATTAGGTACAATCGTAGTGCTCCGAGAGCGCAATATAGACTGTAAAGTTTGAGTTTTGGCTGCAAAAATCGGGATTCACAGTGATTAAGTGTAATCGATCTGAATCGACTATAATATTATTTTTGAGGGTTTTCAGGATTGCATTGGGTGAGAAAGAAACCAATAGCGATGTTCGAAGTGTCAACTGATAGAATAACCAGGGCTGAAGATGAGTAATCGATAGCTCAAATTGCTGGGGGATTGATTAGAGCTGCTTTCAAATCTTCTTGGGCTGCTATTTGTTCTGCTCCAAATTTGAAAGGAACATCTTTTTGAGTGAGTTGGATCAGTGCTGCAGCTCATTGAGCAAAATTTTGGATAAAGATATGACAAACTCCAATGGTTCCTAGAAACATTTTGACTTTGATGAGGCTTCAACATGGTCCCCACTTGCTAACAGCTGTGATTCGAGTAGGGTTAGCCATATGACCTTCAATATTGCATCGATGCCCTAAAACAATTATTTTAGGAATGCAAAGATAGAGTTTCAGACCTGAAAATATTTCTCCACAATACTTCATGTGCTGGACTATCCGATTTAAATTTTTGAAGTGCTCCCAGACAAAGTGTCAAATAGCTGGATTCTCGGGAATCATTTTACAGGATCCACTGATCATTCTATATTCTGATTTTGGACCCTTAACCAGTGTGTTGTTGATGTAAGGGATGGTGATATGAGGAATTTTGGGCTGTAGAATAAATGTCACATCATCGTATAAGATAGGAACAGAATTTGTCCAACCCATGGGTAGAGTAACAATATAAAGTGCTCCAAACAGTGTCTGAAACATTGTCAGATCATGAGATAATTTTGCGACTTTCCTTTTATCAAATGCCACATAAAGATCCAACATTCCTCCACATGATTGTCCTCTGAATTGTTCTGCTAAATGCTCAGGTATCGGTGATATCTGAGTGCTGGATCATTACTTGGTTAAGCAGTTTGAGACTGTGGATGATTTGAAGCGATTTTGCATCCTTTTTCACAATGCAAAATTATTGTGATTGGTACGAAGAGTTCTATGGTTCATATACTCCTGCTTCTATCTTCTTTTTCAGCATCTCACATATCTGTTCGTACAAACCTAGAGGTATAAGAATGTTTTGCTCAACCCATGGAGTGTGAGGAACGTCAGGAAACTCTATAGGAGGAAAAAAGTCAGAGCGAAAACTTCCCCACTCTTGTTCTGTCCATGCAAAAGCTGTTTCCTGATTTCGAATAAAATTGTGCATAAGATTTTGTTTCTCTGGCCATAGAAAATTGCCAGGATTATTCTTGTCGATGATAGCTTTACATTTGAGTGAATATTGTGAAGTGGGGATAAATGATGGTAGATGAGGATTTAATTTTGGCATGTTTTTGAGAGGGTCACCAGTAATTGTTCAAATAATGTGAAATTAGTCAGGTAGCTCAGTAATAACTGGGCAAATTTTTTGTGCAACAAGTTTGTATTTCTTTTTTGACACTGCAAAAATTGGATATGAGGAGTCAATAATAGCCATAGAAGGCATAGACATTGCCATCGAAGTTGATAAATATGTTTCATATTGATGACTGGCTGTTAAATATAAATTTGTAAGAATCAAAGAATAAGAAACAGATTTCGAGGAGTTTGAGGACTCTATATCGGGAATATTCACAGTGCATTCAATAGTGATAGATAAATTAGAGGGATCAAATAAGATAATGAAAGCACACTGGTCAATGTCTGAAATTTTGTCCTCTAGTTGCAAAAATCCTTTCGAGGGTGATTAGAATGGGGAATCATGGGGATTGCATACGATCATGTCAAATTAGTATCATATATCATGATTGTCTGAGCTTCATTCCTGTAGTTTATAACGGTGCTTTTGGTGAGCACATCGAATGGTCAACCAAGTAAGATATCATAGGCTGGGTCATGAATTATGTGAATTTGCATGAATAGCATGATACTCCCCACTTTGCAAGGCACATTTCATGCTAAACACAAACTTCTGTCAATGCCTCCATTAGCCGATTGGAGTGGAATGTGGATTGAAGGATCGTAGGCAAGGCCAAGTTCATGGCAAATTTCTTTGGACATTGCAATAATCAAAGAGCCAGAGTCTGAAGGGTTCTGGAATATTGCCAGATTGAAGACTGTTAATATAAGTTTCGAATGGATCATCAATTACAAAAATCTCATTGTTAAGCAGATTCATGGCATTATTTCCTTCAGACTGTTGAATTCAATATGGAGTGACCTGTTCCTTCCATTTTGTATGAACTTCAGGTGATAGAGACAACAATTCCTTGGGCATTAGTGTGATAATCAGCATCATGGTGGTGTCGGGGGCTGCCAGGACACAGTAGTCAAAGGGGTTAGTAGTCGGGGTAACACTCCCTAGCGAACACTCCCAAAGTTGCCAATCGGGCATCCCACAAGGGGTGCCCTAAACTTCACTCTGAGTAGACCTCTAGCGAGACCGTCTCTGAGATCCAAGCTAGTGGGGGAGGAACCTCACTGCATGTCAACTGTTAAGACAGAAAGATGACCAGACTGGGGATTGAACCCAGGACCAACTGGACATATACCAGATGCTCTACCAACTGAGCTATCAGATCTTACTGGGTTCAATACAACAATGTGATATGAACCAGACACTATTGATGTAACCACCACTTGACCACTGTCAATATTACAGCAAGGGGGGATTAACTGCATCCAGTTTGTCTGTTAAGGAGCAAAGCCTCCATATTACATAATCACCAAACAATGTGTCAGATTACACAATCCAACATCAACAGGTAGGCCCCTGGATGGGTCGGCTCTGGGAACCAAACTGGAGAGGAGAGCACCACACTTGGGTTGTCCTAGGTCATCGGTATACAGGCTCTGCCTGGAGTCCATTTAGTCTTATAAAGGGGGCCTCGAGGGGGGAGGGCAAAGTGTAGACAACCTAGGGCTATCGAGTCCCAGGTCATCAGTATCCATTGGGCAACCAGTGGCAGTCCGTTTGGGCTCATAAAGGGCACTGCTCACCATCTGAAGCTGTAGGGGACAACCTGGGATGTCCTAGATGGAGGGGAACCCAATCTAGGGAGGGTCTGGAGGTGGCTCGACTGGAGGTAACCAGGGGACAGGCAGAGAGCGAACACCCTCTATAGGGAGGACCTGGTGATGGGTTAGTGGAGGACATCTTGGAACAGGTGGCGGGGTGGCAGCTATGCTGGGAATGGAGTTGGGGGGGCATCCCCCTCTGCGGGGGTTTGAGGAGGCACTCGCACGCTTATCCTCTCCCTGTCTGGCCAACAGCATCCAGACTAAACCTGGATGCGTGGTCTTCACTGCTCTACTGAGCTTCATCAGGGCAACAGTCTCCCTTCAATCTTGCATATATGCCTGTAGCGTACTGTGTTTGTATCCTGCCGCATTATAAATTGTTGACAAAAAAAAAAAAAAAAAAAAGTGTGATAATTGGTGTCTTCATTGAATGAGCAAAAACATCTTCTGTGATTTTATCCTTTTGAATTGGCACTTGGGTAGGGTGCAAAGGACCATCTTTGGCTTTACCTTTTGCAGTTGATCTGAAGTTTCATTCATGTGGTGGTAGGTACAAATTTTTTTTTGCAGCGGTGTAAAGATAAATAACCAACTGTGAAGTTGTTTCTGAAGTCGAAGATGATGCCAAAGTTGAGGTTGGTAGGTTGGTTGCCATAGATGAGATGGATGATGTCACAGTGTTTGGGGAGACCAAAGGTCGAGAGACAGGGACTGTTGGTATGCTCAAATTAGTTTTAGCAAAGGCCCTACCACTTTGCAAAGCATATATCTCTTGTTCAAGCTTTGCGATGTGATCTTTGGGTGTTGCAGATTGTTTGGAAACCTGGTAGATGCCTCTAGGTGGTATCGAAGTAGCCATTGAGGATGAAATGTTGTACATCAGTGATGACGCAGTTGTAGTCGAAGGATTTTGTTGAGTCCATTTGTCCATTCTGTTGAGAGCGATTGGTAATGCAATAGTAGTGAGCTAGAGACAAAGACTCCAAAGTAGCTGAATGTGCCGAGGAGTTGCTAGTTAAGCACCAATGTCAAAGAGTGTAATTGACTGAGGGATAACTACTACACAGTCAGCTACTTATATAACAAAGTATTACTAAGATTACTACTTGCTAATGACTAATGCTAAGAGTATTGGTAATGTGCTTGGTAAGAGATCAGTAAGCAAAGTAAGCAATATTAGTCATACTAGAATTGGTGAGTAATCACATACTAAGCAAGCATCAGTCAGCAGATTAGTAATCCTACTTGTAACACAGCCCCGTAATCTAGGACTTATGCAGAAGTGGTATGGCGTCTATGCCAGCGCTTGTCTCTTGCAGACTGTGCAGCTCGACGTCGAAGCTCAGTGGAATCGGCAGAGAGTGCAGCGAAATTCATAGGAGTTTGAATGGCGTGAGCAGGTGTTGGGTAAGCAAAATGATGAAATGAGGGGGGTGATGCAGGTAAGGCGGACATAGCTGTATGTGCACGTGCCTCTTTAGCCATCCTACTGTTCCTCGCTACTCGTTTCCTCATAGAACTTGGATCTTTGGTGTGGCACTCAGTGTTAGAATGACCGCGTGCGTGGCATAATGAGCACCTAGCTGGACGCTTGGGTGCTTTAGAAGTGCTGCTGGTGGATGCCGTAGTTCTGGGTTGTGCTGTGACACTGCTAGGAGGCGGCTGTGCAGTTGGAGAACGAAGCTCTTCAACATACTCGTTGAGTGTATCGATCTGGATTGCAATAACCATAAAGGATTTCTCCAAAGTGGCGAGGAGAGCGATGAAAACTGCTGATAACCAATCAGTGAAGGCGTCAAGTGCAGAACTGACACGTGGCCGTTTGGAGTAGGCAGTCTTGACATCGTCAAAAGCGTCAGCGAGCTGATGTTCCATGGAAGAGGTAGACATGGTCGGTTGACGAGTGGAGTCAATTATGTTGAGAGCGATTGGTAATGCAATAGTAGTGAGCTAGAGACAAAGACTCCAAAGTAGCTGAATGTGCCGAGGAGTTGCTAGTTAAGCACCAATGTCAAAGAGTGTAATTGACTGAGGGATAACTACTACACAGTCAGCTACTTATATAACAAAGTATTACTAAGATTACTACTTGCTAATGACTAATGCCAAGAGCATTGGTAATGTGCTTGGTAAGAGATCAGTAAGCAAAGTAAGCAATATTAGTCATACTAGAATTGGTGAGTAATCGCATACTAAGCAAGCATCAGTCAGCAGATTAGTAATCCTACTTGTAACACATTCTGTCTTTGATAAAGTAACCAGGAATGTTTTGAGGGGTGAACCATCCATTTGGAAGGACAATTTTTCATTTGTTGTTCTTTTTATACTTTCCTTCATTGATATAGAACTGGCAAACCAAGCAGTCTCTGATGGCAAAATCCACTGTTAGTTTGAGGAGGATTAGTGGGTTTCGAACCTGTTAGAGCCATGATGAGTATGGTTGCAAATTTTTCAAGAATTGCCAATAAGTTTTCCAATTTGATCTGTGTCAAAATGTCGAAGTCAATGCTGAGGTTTCTGAAGACTGTAACAATGCTAAATTCGAACTAATTGACTCTGCTAAAACAAATTTCACTGCCATGTGAATGTCGTCGAGTGGGTAAGCATCATCCAGACAGTGGTCAGGAAATTTAAGTTCAAGTCATCATGCAATTTGTGACCATAAACCCAGTTGAAAACCTCGAACAAATGCTCTACTTTGTTCTGCCTCTGAAATTCAGCCTTTAGAGAGTAGGAACTTCATAATATTGTAGAATGACCTATAATATAATCATAAATCACTCGCATTCAAGATACCCATCCGAAGTTGTTCGCCAACGAGTTTGTCCATGTCCAAAATTGACCATTTTTGATCATCTTCAGAACCAGGTTATAGTCTGTGGATTGCAACGTGAAAATCTTGAAACAAAGTGCCAGTTTCATATTTGGGAATTGATTCCCAGAATTTGGATGTATCAATATCGACATATCGACAGGCATGCTTCTTCATAAGTTCTGGATCCATAACATTACAGTCGATGAAGAGTATTTTGAGCTCATTAAAGTATTGACGTAGCTCTCGAGGTTGAGTAGGGTCAAATTTAGGTGCTGTGGAATGTCTATGAGCTGGCATTGTTGCTTGGGTGGCCATAGATGTACCAATTCAAAAAGTTAGAACCTGAGTGAAGGATGTTAGATATGTTGAAGTGGCTGGAATAATGAATGATGTAGTAGATGATGAGGAAGAAGAGAAAGACGAGGTTGTAGACGAGGAAATAGGTGAAGGAAACAGATGACAATGTGTGGATTTGGCATCAGAGACAGGAATTAGAATATCCCCCAATTGTTCGAGAGATTCAAAGGCCTGGCGAGTCTCAATTCTAAGGTTTCGAGCTTGTGTTGGCCTAAGCTGGGAGATTCAAGGTGGATTAGGTGATGAAATGATTTAGAAACCCCTCATGGTGGGCTCCGAAATGATGATACTCAACCTGGAAACCTAGCAAAAACCTGTTAAAAGGCTTATGAAGTATAACTCAGGCTAGAGGAAGGATGCAAATCAGTACTAAATATCACCACTAATACCAGAACGTTGTTTTTAGTAATGTGAAATGGTAAAGGATGTGATGAATAGTCTTTAAAAGTGTATGAAGATGTTCGAAAAAGTTCAAAATTGGTTTAAAGACATGCAAAGTAGTTCAAAATAGGTTCGAATGGATTCAAAGTTGTTCAGATGAGTTCGAGGAGGTTCGAAGGTGTTCGACTGGTGTTGAAATATGTTCAACAAATGAATATAGCAATTAAGAAGTGGGTTTTGAGTGGCGATAGGTGATGACAAGTTGAGAATGAATACAAAAGTTTGAGAAAGTTCATGATATTTTGCAGAACTTCAGAGATATGACATGAGGTAAGACTCAAGAGAACTGCTCTCAAATCTGACTATAGTGGAGAGGGTAACTGATTCTCTGATTTTCTAAGTAACTAGTACAAGTTTATATACATTTTTGAAGAGATAGTACTAAAAAGGGAACTAAAACCTGTGTAAAACATGAGGCAATATATCAAACAATGAGGACTTTGTAGATCATAAAATAAATGAGAAATGATAAATAATGTCTCCCCATATTGTAAAAGTACTTATATTTTGCTTCAATATATCATCGAAACATAAAAACACTATTATCGCATCCTAAATCTCTTGTAGTCTCTCCTCGTGTCTGGTAGTGCTTGATATGTGATGGAATAGCTTGTTATAGATGTGCACCATGTATTGAAAGTGTTTCAAAACAGCTATACAGTGGCTGATATTGTTCAAAATAGTACAAAGTTGTTCAAAGTGTCGCGAAATCTTTTGAAGTCATTCGAAGTAGTGCAAAATAAGTCGAAAAGAATTCGAAGTTGATTTCGTAGTGTTCATAGCAGTTCGGAGGGTCTGTTGTAGTGTGTCAATACAATTGAAAACTTTCTCCAGACCTTAGAGCATGCAGTGGACCTATCACTGGTTCACATTGTCTTTCCAATTTTCTGGTATGTTAATGCCCACTTGAGGACAGGCTGGGCAGAAATTAGCAAGGGTTCCTGGTTCAGGATTCAAAGGATTTTTTTGATTGTGTCCATACCCTGCCCACTTCAATCTTTTTATCCAACACCATAAGCGGGACATGTGCCGAAGCTCATGGTAGAGATTGACCACTTTGGCAGGCTGCATTGGTGATGTTACATGCCGAATCAGCTGGTAAAACTGATAGGCTGAGGCATTTAACTCAAGATTACAGAGCCAAAAATAATCTAAGACCTGCACAGTAAACAGAGTCTGTATGTTAGTGAAGCTTGTGGGTAGTAAGTTACTGGTTACCAGGTCCAAGGGAATTCGGTGTTCCCCCTGACACTGGCAGGTAACCATCACCATGTAATATATTCCATTTGTATGGACCACATGAATATAACTGTTATTCAAGGCATCGGTAGTGGGAACAGCATCGGGATGAGGAATGGCAGTGGCAGAATGAGCAGGGTCGGCAATGGAAACAGCATCCACAGTAAGGTTTATAGTAGGCAAATATGGCTGAAAGCTATGGACATCTTCATTGGCTTGTTGAACTTCAGATTCATCATTGCCATCAAAGAAGTCTTCAAAACCATGCTCAGCGTGAATATTACCATCTTCATTGGCTTGTTGAACTTCAGATTCATCATTGCCATCAAAGAAGTCTTCAAAACCATGCTCAGCATGAACATTACCATTCCCTTGACTCCAAAGGGAATCAAGGTGATCCAAAAAGGCTGAGTCAGCAGCAGTTTTATCATCCAGGAAGGCACAGTTGGCAGCATTTTTACTTTCCTACTCATAATATGGCTCCAATGCTGAGTGAGGCAAAGTGGGCCATTGCCGCTGCTGCTGCTGGTTGTCAGCCTGGTCTGGTTCTGACTCTTGCTCTGCTTGATCCTTTATATATTTGAATGACTCTAGATATTGCATTTGAAAGTCCAGAGCTTGACAAATGGGATGATTGGTGTTGTGCTGGACTAAAATGTATGTGCTGACCTCCCATAGTTCTGCCCAGCAGAAGTGCATGCCGGTCCAGCATTCAATGTGATGGAAAGGATTTTGCCTGTGAATTACCTGCATGCATGTGCAGCAAAGCATGGTTCCCAGTGAACAATTGACGCATTGCCAAATAGCCCATTTATTGAATGCACAGTGGTTACAAACTTGTTTGTCAACCAACCATGCCTGCTGAGTGAGAAATTCTTGCAGCAATTCATCTATTCATCCCAGAAATTCCAGTATATAGTCTTGCTATTGCTATTATTTGTTAATGAGCATTGCTCTGTAAACAATCAGTGTCAGAAACTAACCTTGCCAATGTGGGGCCAGCTCAGCTCGGCAGCCAACTCAGGTTCTTCCATGTCCTATTCTGGAACAACACTGGGATAATCCTGTATAACAGAAGTAGATTGAACCTGTTCCTGTTCCTCTACATTCCTCAGTGGGACCATGACTCGCTGTCTTTTTGGTCCAGCTTTCGTCATGACCTCAACTTCTACATGTGTAACAGTATCCACTATAGCATTGTTGTTCTCCCACAGGGAGGCATTCCTACTTGATCTTCTCTTGCGCTTGACAGGAACATATTCTAGATCCATGGTGATTGGAGATGAACTGAACCAATGGCCTTATTGTACTATCAGCCTCATGGTACTATCAACCATATCAGCCTCATGGTACTATCAACCTCATGTGATCCTCATGTTATCCTCATGTAATCCCCTCGTGCCGATGACATATTTTATGTCAATCAGAAGAACAATTCTTCCTTTACATTAATTCCCTCCAATGCTGCCTGGACCATCAGAGAGTCTGTGGTTGAGAAAGTACTGCAAGAGAGATAGATATATGGATGAAGAGCAGAGGATCATAGAGCCATATAAGTTTCTTTCCGATTGCAGCAATCGAAAGCCAGCCCATTGCAAATACTCAAGACTGACATCCTCCTAGAAATGTTCAACTATTGGGCAGCAATTGACAAAGCCCCTGTGGATCAGGAGGAGAGTCGCCTTCATGCCAAGGTAAACTTACAAGGATGTGAAGGTTGTACTATTGATTATATCACCAGGAACTAACAACCTGGCTTTTCAACAACTGGCAAATGACTCAAGGACTCTTATGGAAATCAAACCACTTCAAGGTCAAGCAGCCAGAAGTCATTTGGAGCTTGTACTGCGACCGAGTTATGCAAGAGATTGCAAACATGTTAGATGTTGAGGACACCACCATGAGTACACCAGGATGGTTCCAAATGTGAATGCAGTTGAGAGCGATTGGTAATGCAATAGTAGTGAGCTAGAGACAAAGACCCTAAAGTAGCTGAGTGTACTGAGGAGTTGCTAGTTAAGCACCAATGTCAAAGAGTGTAATTGACTGAGGGATAACTACTACACAGTCAGCTACTTATATAACAAAGTATTACTAAGATTACTACTTGCTAATGACTAATGCTAAGAGTATTGGTAATGTGCTTGGTAAGAGATCAGTAAGCAAAGTAAGCAATATTAGTCATACTAGAATTGGTGAGTAATCACATACTAAGAAAGCATCAGTCAGCAGATTAGTAATCCTACTTGTAACAAATGCCAGCTATCAAGAATGTTTATGACCAGATGACTACAGAGGAGAAGTTAGGTGTGCATGATGAGGGGGATAAGATAATATGTCAAGGTTATCCTGAAGAGATGAAGCAAAGGTGAGTAGTTGCCAATGCCAATGCTGCCTCCAATGCCTATGCCAGTCTTTACAGTCTCGCTGCACAGTATTTGCATGAGTGTGTGCAGGAGAATGCTCGACAACAATAGCTAGAAATGGGGGCATTGTCAGTAACCATGACAGCCTATATGCACCCTAAAGGTTTGCTGGTCATTCACGTGTGAGTCCCTGAAGTAATGTTGGCCAATGCCGATGCCGTTTGCAGTCATGACCATATGGCCAATCTGATAGCCACCCCTGCACGATCATTTCTAGACAGGTATCCCAGTGTACTAACTGAACTGAAGTGAAACTTCATGACTTATGTGAAGGCTTTACTCACACTGGACATTACATCAACAGCAATGGCCATGCAATACAAAGAAAAGCTAAGCAGGTTACTGAAGGCTAATGATGGCTTCCCGATCCTTCCGACACGATGGAATGCCTCACTGTATGCCAAAAAGGAGTTGGAACTTACTTGTTGGGCAGCATTATGGTACATCAACTTGAAGCTCCTAGTCCAGAAACAATTACTTATCTCCATGCAGTACTAGCCAATAATGGTCATAATTGCCATATCCCATTCAAAGCAATTGCCGATCAGACTTCTTTATACATTAGTCCTGAATATCTCCCAGCCTGGTTCAAATTCACTGATCCAAGGAACATGCATGAGAGTACCATAGAAGACTTCTTTGACTACGTTTCACAGTAGAAAATTGTTAAGACAGAAAGATGACCAGACTGGGGATTGAACCCAGGACCAACTGGACATATACCAGATGCTCTACCAACTGAGCTATCAGGTCTTACTGAGTTCAATACATAGTTTGGTATTAGAGGTAATCTCACCCAGATTGCAACCCAGCTAAGTTCACAGTATTATCACTGCTTATCAGCCAGGGTCTCTAGTGCATCAGCTCAACAGCTGACACTGCCACATACATCATGTGACAGATTACATAATCCAACAAAAATGGCACAGGGGCCTGAAAGAGCCTTCAGGTTCAAGGGAATCAAAGTGGATAATGGGACTGTGGCTTCCACACACTATCCAGGGGATTTGAATCCCCCTCCACCTTCCCAACATAAACCAAGATACAGTAGTCAAAGGAATGCTGATGCCATGACTGATGCCAAATCAGTAACTGGCACTAGTCACCATCCCACTGCCGAGTCTCATGCCAAAGCCCAAGCCCAAATGAAATCGAGACGATGCAAAGGGAAATCTAAGGGAAAGCAACCCCATCGACAATCAACCACAGCACAGCCATCCACCTCTGAACCCAATGCCACTGCTGATCACAATCCTATAACTAGCCACCAACCTGATGCCAATGCCCAAAGCCATAATCGCAATACAGCAACACAGTCATCCTATATGCAAGTCAATCAGGCTACAATGGATATGCTCTACACAGCTGGTATCACTTGTCCCCAGCCGATTAATGGTCCCAGTAATGGTGAACCAGAGTATCTCATTCCTCATCAGATTTACATGAGGTACTGTATATCACACACCCATCCATTCAGAAGGATACTGTGAATGAACTCCCATGCCTGATTTATCCATCTCTGTTAGAAAAAAACACCACTCTACATCAAGAGCAGGTACCACATCCTAAACCTCCATGACTTGTTGGAGGAAAGCAGACTAAGGATCCTATTGCAAGGACAAAGGCAAGGGCACTAATTGCTTTAGGTATGCCATTGGCAACAGCCACAGTGACCTTGGCAATGACCCAAGTAGCCTCAGCCCAAGTAGAAATGGCAATGACTCAAGTAGCATCAGCAATGGCCAAAGTAGCACTGGCAATGGCCCAAGTAGCACCAGCAATGGCTCAAGTAGCACCAGCAATGGTCTGAGTAGGAATGGCCAAAGCTGAGTCAGCAACAGCTGCAGTTGATTTAACCCAGAACATATTGCAACAGATGACACCACCATCATCTCAAAGCACTGAGCTGCCTCACATTCCTGAGGCTTCAGCACTTGCTCGACAGATCCAAAGAACAGATGATGACCTTGCACAGGAGGAAGCTATCTCAAACCAAACTGTTGGGAGAAGACCAAGAATTAAAAGAGTCGAATTTGCAAGATAATAGATTACTATGAATGTCCAATGATGTATATATTCAAGTCCAATTTTTTTACATATATAAAGAAAAGAAATGTCTATTTCTTTCTCCCTTGCTTGGCAGCACCTCTGTCCTCAGATGTTCCCACCCTTTTCTTCAGTTTCAGCTGATGGGTGGGACTTCTGGAAAGTAGTCCAGCTGAACCAGGTGTAAGATCGCGAGGGGATCAGTGCAACTGTGCTGGGGAAGGGGAGGGGCGGGGCAAGATTGACAACCATGGCAGAGGTGGGGGGGTCATACTTAGAATTACTGATGGACCTGGTGATAGCAGTCGTGGGGATCTGTGAACCTGTGTATGAGGAGGGGAGGGATGGGGTGAGGCAATGCTGGTAACTGGCGAGGCCAGTGTGGCCACAGTAACTGCCATTGCTGGCATGGCCACAGCAGCCTCAGGGAATAAAGTAGAGATGATGAGGGGAGGGAATGGAGGGGCCACTATCATGTGCTGCACTATTTCTTGTGAGTCCTGGGGCATGGCAGGAATGATTTGGATTCTGAGCATGTCCTCAACCATGTCTTCAGCATCAACACATTCAGGGCCAAGTCCTCCCTCCTCGAGTATGGCTGATTCTGCCTCAATCTGCTTCTGTCCCTCCTCAATATTCTTGTTCACCATCCCTGAGTTCACTTCCTCCTTTGATTCCACACCCTCTATTTCCCTGGCCTCCCCATCGGCATTGGCATTGGCCTTGGCCTTGGTGTTGATAATAGGTGGTATGGCCTCTTGATCCTCGATGTCCTGGCACTTTGCTCCTTCCTCGACAATGTTGATTTCACCGATTGATTCCATACTCTCCATCAATCTGGCATTGGTATTGGCATCGGCCTCAGGATTGGCTATGGGTTCAATGGTCTCACCCCTGACTGATTCCCTCTCGATGTGAGTTACCCACTCAGAGTTCTGGCCATTGTATAGGACAATGCCTTGTGCACCACCCTGCAACCCAAGGTACTCTTAAAGGTCCACTATCCTCCTCATCAGCAAGATGACACTGTCTCACAGTTCTTGTAATCCTTGTAAGGGTTCTTGGACTCCAGCTTCAATCTATTGCCCTTGCTCAACTAGTAGAGCCTCGAAGTTTTGTTCAACTTGTTCAATGCATGCTTCAAAGCTTCGTTCGAGTTGATCCAGATGGTCGGCCAGCCTTGCATAGCGGTTGGCAGCAGGAGTATGAGCAGGGAAGGCCACAGAAGCATGAGCAGGAATGGGCCAGGGAGTGGGAATGGCAGTGGGCATGGGCGACATCAGCCATATCGATGTTGTCATCCATAGCTATTGGTATACATGTTAGTTAGAGGTTTTCGAGCATTATATGAATAAACTCACCTTTCTCTTTTCCCTTTTCCCTTTGATTGAAGTGCTGAGGTGATTCCTCGCTACTCTCTTCACTAGAATATTGTGTCCTCTTTGTTTTTCTTCTTGCTGATCCTTTTTTCGCCTTCTTTCTCAGCCCTTGATGCTCATCCTCTGGATCACATTGAACCTTGCCTTTTCCGTAGTGGTAGCATGCTGTTTTCCCATTCACCTGTTCCCAATACTCACACCTAAGCCTGACACATCGTGCGCATGGCATCTCTCTGAGATTTGCTCACCAGGGTAATCCTTGTGCCCTACTTGCCCTACTTCTGTTGTCTCGCTGCTGCTTCATCCTGTGATCGACAGCAGCATCGCTCTCTTCTATCTCATCTTCTCCACTATTGGCATCCTCAGCCACTTCTTCATTTTGGAATTCATTGTCCAATGGACTACTACTCTCCATCACTCACAGCTTGGGTGTCACTGTGATGGCCAGCACCTTCAGTCGCGAGCAGCGCTGTGCTGGAGCTGGATGTCTGGATCCAGACACTGCTGGTTGGGCTGGCACAATGGCTGCTGTGTGGTGGGGGTCATGCCAGTGCTACTGTTGGTGCTGTTGCCAGTGCTGCTCCTACAGTCATTTCTGGTGATGGCCTCTGTTTCCTAATGACTATCATGCGTATTGCCAGTTCATCCATTTCTGCGTCTGCCATACTAGATGTTGGTGCCACTGCTGCTCCTGGTTTGACTGCTGCTGCCATTCCTGAAGAGCCTGCTGCTGCCATTCCTGATATGCCTGCCACTGCTGTTCCTAGTATACCTGCCATTGCCATTGCCATTTTGGTTGCACCTTTTTTTTCATCAAAGCTTTTCATGGCCCTCTGTTGACCTTCAATGAATTCTTTGTCCCCTGTCCTCTCCGAATTGTACCACACCACTACAAATCCCCATAAAAAGGATTCAGCCTGGAAGAGTTCCTGCACGTCGGCCAGGAGATTCTGCTTTTGCCAAGCAAATAACATTTTCTGCAGGATGTTAGTATGGTTGGTTTCATATTACATATCTGCTCACAAGTGCCACCTTTTTTTCCTTTATTACAGCCTTGATGTTTTTTTTGTGAATTCCTTGGTGAATGGCTTGCTTGATCTGGCTGAAGTGGCCAAGTACTTGTTCACGTATAACGTTCATAATGGATGGAACAGCTGCAGGTACGGGTGCAGAGTCAGGCTGGATGGATGATGAAGATCGATGGATGTTGATAAGAACAATCACATGTTGTTGATTGATATGTAATGACTGATTGATCCTTGATTCGCTGATTAAACTGTGTTTGTTGATATCGCCCTGTTATCATCTGTTATCTATACCATGAGTGATCAGCAAAGCAACACTTATATTCCTGATAAATATGTCGCTATCCAAGGTGACAATGGGCAGCACTATCTTGTGCCCCCTTTTATGATTCCAGCTATGCAATAGGCAATGGAGGCATATTGCAAGAAGGTTGAATTTGATGTATACATGGCAGATGGGGGGGTAAGATTTTGTTTTTTTTGAGGTGTCATCCTATCCTTGGGCCAATGCTGTCTGCTGGCCGATGCTGGATATCATGTTTTGGGTGATGCTGTCCCTTGGCTGATGCCATGTCTTGGCCAATGCTGTTTCTGGGCTCCTGCTGGCTTGTCTATCCATCCCTCTCACTGATGAATTTACAGTCTGGAAACATGAGAGATACACCATACTTAGTGGCCTGGAACATGCTACAGTTACCTGCTAATCTAGTAAGTACCATGTCCTCATTTGCATGACTGTTAGTTAATGCTGTTGCAGACTTTAACAGACAGGGAGCTGTTGGGCTGCCATGCCAAAGTGAAAGCCCTGCAAAACAACATTGGCACCTCTTACAAGAATGCTAGCCATCGTCTCTACATGACTGAGGTTGAGATGCTAGAACAGCAAGATATCATGTTATGCACATAACTTTGAAGAAGAGGATGGAATGCGATATGAAATCATTCAAACAGAGATTGTCAAATATTCCACTCAGATCATCGTCCCATGATGAGAACATGGCCGATCCTGCCAATTCTCAGAATTAGTTTGTATCGACATTGTTATATTAAGGTAGAATGAACACTGTTGTTTAGTTGGCATTATCCATATGCCCGATTCCATATGAAAGATATTCGATTCCTACTGCACATATATGCCATTGCCACTGCCGTTGCTGCTCTGCTGCCATTGCCATTGCCATTTACCATGTCCAACGCTACCTCATAGGTCACTGATCTGGCCATTAACATTCCCTATAGTATATAAGAAGCCAGAATACCAAAACTGTATCTATTTGATAGTATTACAAGTTACACTTATTATGAGAGCATTCTATAGGCTTCCACAAACCCATATGTTAAGACAGAAGATGACCAGACTGGGGATTGAACCCAGGACCAACTGGACATATACCAGATGCTCTACCAACTAAACTATCAGGTCTTACTGAGTTCAATACAACAATGTGATATGAACCAGACACTATTGATGTAACCACCACTTGACCACTGTCAATATTACAGCAGGGGGGAATTAACTGCATCCAGTTTGTCTGTTAAGGAGCAAAGCCTCCATATTACATAATCACCAAACAATGTGTCAGATTACACAATCCAACACCATATCATTCAGTACAATGTACACATTCTATAGACTGTATTATTTGGTAAAGTGTAGCTTAACTATCTGATGTTCCTGCTCAGATTATGCTATTGCCCAGTTGCTCCAGAGCAAGACTTTGTAAACATCACCTGGAAGATTTGATATTTGGAGCGAACCTTTGGCAAGCATATAATGTCAGATGACATAAGTTTCATGATCACAATCAAACTGAATGAGATCGAATACTTGGGCAAGGTGCAGCAAAGTTAATCCGTGAGTGCAAACGCAGGATTCATCAAATTTCAAACTCTTTCTGATTAATATCTTTCAATAAATGGTTTTTTTGGTCACAGATTTAGTGAAGATGCCCATCCTCGATGGCAATCAGTTTTGTATACCATAGAGTATGTGTATTTCACCTCGCCTTGGTGTTTCAGTCTCGCTTTTTTGATCTATGTAGATTCACTCTCTCCACCTCTTATTCTTGACATCCATTGATGATACTCAACCCGGAAACCCAAACAAAACTTACTAAATGGCTTCAGATGGTATAACATGAGTCAGAGGAAGGGTGCGAGTTGGTACTAAATATCACTGCTGAGACCAAACATTGTTGTTAGTGAGGCAAATTAATGAGGGATGGTGCGAATAGTCTGTATAGGCATACAAAGGTGTGTGAGATAGTTTGCAAGAGGTTCAAATATGTGCAAAAAGGTTCAAAGAAAGTTCAAAGAGGTTCGAAGTTGTGTGAAGTAGTCCAAATAAGTTCAAATAAGTTCAAAGCAGTTCAAGGTATATCAAAGAGCGAGTTTAGCAAATGTGATGTGTTTGTTGAATGGCGATAGGTGATGGGCGATGAAATGTGGAGCAAATACAATAGTTTCAAAGAAGTTCGCAATATTTCACAGAACTTAGAGATATGACACAAGCTAAGACTCAAGAGAACGACCCTTAAATCCAACGATAGTGAGAGGGTAACTTCTGCTGTGTTCTCCCATTCCTTTCTTCTTCTTTATTCTATAACTAATACAAGTCTATATACAATTTGAAGAAATAGTACTAAAAAGGAAATAATAACAATTGCAGAACATGAGGCAATGTGCACAGCAATAAAGGTATTGTAAAACATAGAACAAATGAAAAATGATAATAAGTGAAATGTTTTGTGTTGCCATATAATAAGAGTACTTTTCTTGTTGTTTCAATAGATTGTTGAAACTCCAAAACTGCCATTATCATACCCTAATTCTTTTATCGTCTCTCCTTGCATCCAGTAGTGCTTGATATGTGACTAAATGGCTCACTCCAGTTGAGCATCATGTATCAAAAGTGTTTTAAAACAACTATACAGCAGCCGATATTGTTCGAAATGCTGTGAAGTCATTCAAAGTGTTGCAAAATTGTTTGAAGGCGTTCAAAATAGTTTGAAGTCATCTGAAATAGTGTGAAACTAATCGAAAAGTATTTGAAGTTGATTTCATGGCATTCATAGTGATTCGGAGTGCATGTCGTAATGTGTCGAGATGAGTTGAATCCTTCTCCAGACCTTAGCGCGTGCAGTGGACCTATCACCATTACTAGTATCCACACATCCACAGTGTCCATTAGCATCCTAGGTACCACGCTGATATCTGGGTCAGAATTCTTCATCATTCCTTGTCAAAGAGAAGTGGAAGGGGTTTTTCTATTTTTATATCATCTCTTGTCCTGACTGATGTTCATGTCACTTGTATTGCCATTATTGATTATTTAGGTGATTGCACATCGAATTCTGCAGGTGGAAGGGAACTACATGAATTCCAATCATGGAGAGAGCCACTGCAGTAGTGATATTCCAGCCCAGCTTGGCCCCAAAGCTCCCACTTTTGGCACAAATTCTTGTCAAATTTATCTATAATGCAGATAGACACAGAAAAAATAATGGGAATCCCCATATGAAATTAAAAAAAA
Source organism: Tricholoma bakamatsutake (assembly GCA_029959215.1). Classification (NCBI taxonomy): domain Eukaryota; kingdom Fungi; phylum Basidiomycota; class Agaricomycetes; order Agaricales; family Tricholomataceae; genus Tricholoma; species Tricholoma bakamatsutake. Next base: position 5,488,545 of record CP114868.1, on the reverse strand, counting down.
AACTTGGAATGTGATAGAACAATTTAACCTATGCCTTTCATCTCATGAGGGCACCAAATAACATATATGTTGGATTGTGTAATCTGACACATTGTTTGGTGATTATGTAATATGGAGGCTTTGCTCCTTAACAGACAAACTGGATGCAGTTAATCTCCCCCTGCTGTAATATTGACAGTGGTCAAGTGGTGGTTACATTGATAGTGTCTGGTTCATATCACATTGTTGTATTAAACCCAGTAAGACCTGATAGCTCAGTTGGTAGAGCATCTAGTATATGTCCAGTTGGTCCTGGGTTCAATCCCTAGTTTGGTCATCTTTTTCTGTCTTAACAATATATATAGATTATAAAATAAGAAACAGAGTTCTGCCACACCCAGGTTGTAGGCACTACATAGTGAGAATATCAAAATATGAAAGAACCACACATATCAGGCTTCTCATCTCACTAGCTCTTTAAATTACATGTAAATATATTAGAATCAAGTCTAAGATAATATGAAATGAGGCAGAACTCAGTAAGACCCAGGGTGTGGGCACTACATAGTAAAAAGCTTGAAATATTGATTAAGTATAAGATGATAGTAAAAAGCAGAACTCACTGAGTTCTGCCACACCCATGTACTGATACATTGTTGATCAATGATGGCTATTTACCAATGCCATGTTTCTTATCAACATACAAGCTATACAATGTACTTCAAATTACAAAACAGAATGAGTTCACAAAAGGTTCGAAAATTTACACATATTATTGAAATTAAACCCTGAGATACATGCTGCATACATGAGGCAATATATGCAGCATACACATGTTACTATACTTACTGCACGTACATGTGGTAAACACATTCCCAAGCTCATGTGACATCCTTATTATTATGTATATAAGGAGAACCTATACCATAGTAGGAATACAGTGTTCTTACCTTTGCTAACCCTAGCTGTAAGTCTAACTAAGCCCCAGGTAGATTGTAAGGAATGTAGGTTGTAAGGAATGTAGGTTGTAAGGAATGTAGATTGTAAGGAATGTGTTGTCTCTTCCCCTGTGCAGCATATATAGTCTGCTCCAACACATATTCATATTTCAATTATTAAATTAGTATGCCTAAAGCTGTGGCCTGAGCCATTGCTGGGCCATCACCAATTGTTAGGAAATACTATAGAGCTGATGAAGGATTTGTGTTCTCTATGGTACCATCAAAGATTTGTGGAGGCGCATATTTAGATAAACACATTTTTCCACTCTCAGATCTCTCCTCTGCATGCATATTCTCTTGAGACATCTACTCCACCATCTCCTCTATTTCATCATCTTTATCTTCTACTGTCTCTGCTTTTGTTTCTGCTTGTTTGGGCTGTGATGCTGCAAATACTAACACTAATTGGGATATTTTTGCTGTAAGTGCATCAATTTTGGCTTCTAGCACTAGCGTGGGAATAGGATTGTGATCAGGATTTGAAGTTGATTGTTCTGACATAATGATGTAAGCTGTGATGAGTCACTTCTTCAGCTGAGTCAAGATTCAGCTTCAGAATTTTTTTGCACAATTTCAAGTCACGTGATCCAGCAATTTGGGTACCAACACAGCAAAACACATGATTCTGGCTATTTGTCAACACTTGGGCACTTTGGATCAATAACCCTTCCAACAGTGCCTGATCTTGGGGTTAATACTGAATTTGGCTAGTAACTAATTTAACTAAAATAGTTGTCTGAATAGAGTATAGTAAATCTCAATTAAACCAAATCCAATCAGTTGTCTGATTGCAGCTGTCCTAATGATGAGCACAGCTTCTCAATCACTGGCAGTCACAATATAAGGCAAGGCCTGGTGTCAGCTTACAAAAGCAAGGTAAATACATATATACAACTACTTCCAGCTCTTGCCAAAAGGATGAGTAAGTGGTTGTGGCACACTGAAACAATGACATACTGTGAGGGACAAAACCTTTCAAATAATTCTTAAAGTTGAACTATTTCTTAAATAACTCAAGAACAACTCAACCAAACAAGTCCAAATTTAAGATAGTGGTAGAATATCATGTGACTAATAAGTTGCAATTTTTTTTATTACATAATCTTAATTTGCTCCCATGTTATTAATATTTTACTGGCACAAGTCCATTTGAAAGGTTTTGTTCCTCTGGTATGTCAGGCACACAACTTTGTTTAATCAAAGCAAATAAGTACAAATAAAATTATGTGACTTGGTGAGAATATGTATATATACTCTGTGTTCAACTTTCTGTCATTTCCCACACCAAATCCCCTTACATACACTCATGTTCTTAAACTGCTTGACAAAGGGCAGTCTTGTCCTGCTATCTCCTCTATCACTGGTATAAGTGTTGGTTCTGTATCCAATATCTGTTCCAAACATCATTTAACACTTTTCAAATCTGTTGGTGGCCATCCACAGAAGCTTTCACCTGTTGAAATTAAATTCTGATACATGCTGCATACATGAGGCCATGCATGCAGCACACACATGTTACTGCGCATACATGTAGTAAACACATTCCTGAGTCATGTGACATCCTTACTATTATGTATATAAGGAGAACCTGTACTATAGTAGATATACAGTGTGTTCTTACCTCTGCTAAACCCTAGCTCTAAGACTAACTAAACCCCAGGTAGGTTATAAGGAACGTGTCGTCTCTTCCTCTGTGCAGCGTATGTAGTCTGCTCCAACAGGTTATGGGCCCTGCTGGGCACGTCGCGAACATGCCTTAACTGGCTGCAAATGATGTTGACTTCATTGTCTCCAAATTGTAACCTTGCGCTCTTCGTGAGCTGCATTGCGCTCTCTGCGAGCTGCATTTAAAAAAACCCAGGTTGAATAGGGTTAACCACTCTGAAGGAGTGTTTTTGCCTGAGATTATGGAACGTGTTTTCTTGAATAAGAGGACTGATTGAGCGCTTTTACCAGCTGCCACTATAACATCATGTCTTCAACTCTTGAAAAACTCGTACAAACTTTCGACGGCTCTAACTACATTCAATGGGCCGACTCAATGAAGGCGTGGCTCAGGTCTCAGGGCCTCTGGCAAATAACTAGCGGGATGGAACTAAAACCACCCCTGGCACCTCCTTTGATGGCGACAAACGCTGTACTAGTAGCGGAAGCTAATGCCAGACCTGGAACAATAAGAATGACCAGGCGATTGGTAGCCTAGTGCTCTGCCTGGCCCCCTCTATTCGGCAGCATGCCAACACCAAGGACACTGCTGAGGAGGTATGGGATCTCATCTGCACTGACTATGGTGTCGATGGCCCCTCCCAAGTCTTTGCGGACTTTAGGTCTGCAATCACAATCAAAATTCCGGCTGCAAATCCCGCGCCACAGATTGCCAAAATGGCTGATAAATTCAAGTGCCTTACGGCTGCCAATGTTGCCATCCCCGAATTATACTTGCTGCGATGCCACGTGAGTACAATTCTCTATCTGCCATGGTCCTTAACACGACCGCTACTAGAGCCTTGATATTTAAACATGTCAAGGACTCCATTGTTGCTGAGGCCTCACGGCGCACAGCAGTTGGAAAGCCCATCAGCCTACCTCAGCCCACCAAGCTTTCTGCTGTCAAGTGCAAAGGGGGAAACCCCAAATGGCAATCTCAAGGCAACAATGGAGAATTGTCCCGAAAGCGTGGATGATGTGGGGACAAAAAGACTAAAGAGGAAAAACCTAAAGAGAAACATTTCCACCTTGCCTCACAAGCCTTTACTACTATAAATGGTAATGGCACCATCATACTACCGATGCCGCTCATCCAGCGCATCGAGAAGCATGAACATACTCCCACAAGGGATCCTCGCCGCCGACCGCCTGCACAGGCATACATGGGCGTGGCCTCTACCTCTCATTCGGTCTATACCGAATATCAGCAGGCTCGAGACACCCTCGAGCAAATGAATCTCCCACGCAGCGCGAAAAATCTGCGACTGCTGGAAGAGCACCTAACAGTGCGAGAAGGTAAGAGGAGGAGGATTGAACCAGAACCAAGGATCATAGAGGTAGAAGACGATAGCATCTCCCTTGGATTGGAACCTGCCGTTTCTGATGAAGAAGTATGGAAAGCCGTCAACGAGATGCTTGTCGATGAACCGCTTGAAACAGGTACATATGATGAAAGGTCAGTCCTTTTCCTTGCCACAAGCACAAGAATTAACATTCCACTGATCACAGCGAACTTTTCATGTGAAATTTTACTGCTACTAAATGTATCATGGAACAATTTACATCTTAATATATGTGTTATGTATGCAAATGGAAATTGTAAGAAAGGTGCCGACTGGATCATGGATTCAGGCGCATCAAAACACTACACTGGTGAAATTAAAGATTTTGCTTCTTACGAGCCTTTACCGAGAAAGGACTCTACCCTGGTTCAAATAGCCACGGGTACTACTCATATAGTAGGGAATGGAGCAGTCTTCATTAGACATTAGGTAGTATGTCATGGGAAGTCAGAGACATGTGAAACGCAATTATACCCCGTCTACTACATACCCGACTGTAATGCTCGATTACTGTCAATGGGTGTCTTCTTACAAGACGGAAGTGATGTGCATGGTTCCTCTGCACACATTTCATTTTTCAAGCAAGGAAACCCAATTATGGATTGCGTCCCTCTTATGAAACGTGACACTATTTATTGGGCTCGGACTCATATATTGAGCACCAAGGGAATCAATGTCGCGACAATGTATGTCACAGACTACTCGACTTGGCATAAGCGACTTGGACACCCATCCAAAGAGGCGCTAGGGAAGATGCCTAATAGCACTATAAAATTCCCAAGGAATTTAATTATTCCTAAAGACAAAATTATATGTCCAGGGTGTGCTGAAGGGAAAATGACCTCAAAATCTTTTCCTGAATCAGATTCACGCACAGAAAGACCCTTTGAATTAATACATTTCGATCTGAAGGAACTCCCAGTACTATCGTACCATAAACATAAATACTTTATTGTATTTCTGGATGACAAAACGTCACATATCTGGGTACAATGCCTTAAAAAGAAATCTGATGCTGCTGCGGCCATCAGACAATTTCGGGCAGTGGCTTTGACACAGTATGGCACTACAATCAAGCACTGGTGTGTTGATCCAGGGGGAGAGTTCAAAGATCATGAGCTACAAAATGTGCTCAAGGACTTTGGCATCAAAATAGAGATGTCTGCACCCCACGTTCACCAACAGAATGGACGCACAGAGCATGCCATAAGGACAATAATAGAAAAGTCGCAAACCCTGCAATTTACTGCATGTCTACCACAATCATGGTGGGAATTTTGCATTGAACATGCAATACACCTATACAACCGAACCCCGATAAGGCACCTGAAATGGCTGACACTGGTTGAGGACCTGACAAAGGTCCACCCAGATCTAAACGATCTGAAGGTTTTTGGTTGTGGTGCTTACATCTACCTACCCAAGGAGAAGCGTCCAAACACATTGGCTCCTCGATTGGAGTTGATGACGTACCTTGGATTAGAAGATGGCATTAAAGCATACCGTTTCATGCAACCTAGTGGCGCAATATTCATTGGTGCTATGGCACTATTTGATGAAATGTTGTTCCCATGCTGTCCCGGAGCTAAAACTCCTGCCAATATGGACCTTGGTGATTTTCCACCTCCAGAACCAGAAGATGATGACCACTCATCTGGAATGGATGGCGATGAATCTATACTGCCACAAGATCTGCCCCTTCCTCCATCATCAGAAAATGATGATGATGATGTACCAAGTGAGCAAAAGGCACATGACGATGTGACAAATGCTCCTCCTCCACCGCCTCCAGTAACCACTGAGGATTTTCGTCCAAGACGTGATGATCAACAGGAATGGCAGCAATTGCCCCATCGATCAGGCAGGCAGAGGAACATTCCAAACCGTCCTGGCAATACCTATGGAGAGAAGCGACTCCCCTCTAACATAGAGAGAGACATTGCACGTGATCGATATTGGAAGAGATGTGTGGGTCAAGATTCGGATCATAACCGAACATGACCACAAACTCAACAGAAAGAACCGGTTGCTGGACCGAGTTCGGCACCCCACGAGAGTGTGCCCGAGTCTAATAATCAAGAACATGATCATTCAATGGGGGAACCGGACGAAGCAGGTTATATTAAAAAGATAACCAAGGAAGGAGGAGATAAGCTTATTCGCTGGCTGTTGTCAAAGGCAGTCAAACCATCGAGCGAAATAAGCCAAGTTCCAAACCAATTTCGCGATATTGCGCACCTACCATGGCAGCAGCAACATGAGTGGAAACAAGCTTGTCATGAAGAATTAGAGGCTCTTCATAAGTGACAAGTCTATGACATTGTCGATCTTCCACATGATTGAAAAACGATCAAAAATAGATGGGTTTTCTCCGTAAAATCGGATGGAAGAAAACGAGCCAGACTCATGGCCAAAGGCTTTTCACAAGTCGAAGGCGTTGACTTTGATGAGATTTTCTCACCAGTAGTTCACTACGAGACCGTACGCCTCATGTTTGCACTTGCATCTCTAGAGGGCATGTATATGACCGGCCTAGATGTAAAAACCACATTTTTATATGGCAAACTAGATGAGGAGATCTATATGGATCAACCCGAGGGTTTCAGACTCAAGGGAAAAGAGTGCAAAGTATTGCGCTTATGCCGAGCATTGTATGGCCTTAAACAAGCCTCACTTGCATGGTGGAAAGAGCTAGAGGCATTTATGCGCACCATTGGGTTTGTGCGTGCCAGCTCCGATGCCGGCATTTTCATACACAAGGATCCTAAGACAGGCAGCATTGTTATTTCACTCGTCTATGTTGATGATGGCTTGTTCATGGGGAAGAACAAGAAACTTGTGGATGAAAAGAAAAATGCTTGTCTAAAGCATTGGGAGTGCCGTAGTACTGAAAAAGTCATGGAATTCTTAGGCATGTGCGTCACCCAGACTGCAAGCAAAGTCAAACTCAATCAAACTGAATATCTCACCAAAGTGCTTGAGAGATTCGAGATGACAAATGCCAAAGCGACCCCCACTCCACTCCCGACTGGTTACAGACCATCGGAAAACACAGCAAAGCCCAACGCGATGCTTAGATCAAAATATCAGTCTGTGATCGGATCTTTATTGTATCTGATGCTCAGAACGTGACCTGATATCGCTTATGCGGTAATCAAGATGTCGCAATTCTCGGCTAATCCTAGCCAAGAACATCTAGACAAAGCAATGTACATCATGCGCTATCTGGTGGGAACCCAGAAATATAACATTGTCTACGATGGTGAGAAGTCCAAGGGGCTACAGGCCTTCACAGATTCTGATTGGGCAGCTGACACTGTCAAACGCTGATCTACAATGGGTTATTTTGCTACTCTAGCGAGTGGCATTGTGTGCTGGCAGTCCCGGTTACAAAAAACTGTAGCACTGTCATCCACAGAAGCCGAATATATGGCTCTCTCCGACACTTGTCGACAGATAGTATGGATAGAGTCCTTATTCCAGGAACTTGGATATGTACTGAAGCACATACCAATCTGCACTGATAATCAGGGATCCATCTTTATCGGATCAAATCCAGTTCAGGAAAGAAGGACCAAACATATAGACATTCGCTACCACTATACCCGCGAATGCATAGAAAATGACAAAGTCACGGTCGTTTTCATTCCTGGAAATAATAATCCAGCTGACATATTCACAAAGAACCTTGGTGCTGTCTTATTCAGGAAATTTAGAGACTCTCTCGGAATTACTTTTGAGATTCAAACTTAGCTGCTTAGAGCGCTGTACAGTTTGAGGGGGGGTGTTGAAATTGAATCCTGATACATGCTGCATACATGAGGCCATGCATGCAGCACACACATGTTACTGCGCTTACTGCGCATACATGTGGTAAACACATTCCTGAGTCATGTGACATCCTTACTATTATGTATATAAGGAGAACCTGTACTATAGTAGATATACAGTGTGTTCTTACCTCTGCTAAACCCTAGCTCTAAGACTAACTAAACCCCAGATAGGTTATAAGGAACATGTCGTCTCTTCCTCTGTGCAGTGTATGTAGTCTGCTCCAACATCACCTGCCAACACCCACTATGCCATTCACCTCATCACTTCTCAGAAGGCTGAAGATGCCACTGAGGTCACCAAAACCTTACAAGACATGACCAACACATCATTTACTGTAAAGACAGTATGAAGAGCACTCAGAGGCACTGGAATGAAGGCTGTAACCAAGCAAAAATGACCTTTTCTCTTCAAGAAGCATAGGAGGCTTAGGATGGACTTTGCAGAAGCACACAAAGACTGACAGTGCAGGACTGGAAGAGGGTTATATGGTCAGATGAGACCAAAATCAATCGTTTGGGGTCAGATGGGAAGAAATGGGTGTGGAAAAAGTTAGGAGAGGGGTTGAGTGATAGGCTAATACAGGGGACAGTCAACTTTGGAGGGGGTTCTCTGATGATCTGGAGCTGTATGTTCTGGGAATGGCCTGGATATGCAACCAAGATTGATGGGAGAGTGGATGCTGACCTTTTTGTCAGCATTCTGGATGATGAACTTCAAGAATCAATCAGGTATTACCAGAAAAACCCAACAGATGTTCTTTTTTAGCAGGACAATGACCTCAAATATAAGAGCAAAAAGGCACAAAAATGGCTTCAAGACAGTAGGTTAGAGGTTATGCAGTGGTTCCTTCAATCAGCAGACCTTAACCCCATTGAACACCTTTGGCATCACCTCAAGGTTAGACTTAAAGAGTATGATACTTCAGCATCTGGAATTGCAGAGTTGTGGGGGAGAGTACAGAAGAAGTGGAATGATATTCCAGCATCTGTCTGTCAGAATCTTATAGAGAGTATGCCTAGAATGGTTCAGGCTGTGTTACAGGAAAAGGGGGGCTATACCAAGTACTAGAATATTAGAATAATATTTTATAATACCAGAGGGACAAAACCTTTCAAATGGACTTGTGCCAGTAAAATATTAATAACATGGGAACAAATTAGGATTATGTAATAAAACAAATCACAACCTATTAGTCACATGATACTCTACACTATCCCAAATTTGGACTTGTTTGGTTGAGTTGTTCTTGAGTTATTCAAGAAATAGTTCAACTTCAAGAATTATTTGAAAAGTTTTGTCCCTTATTATAGTTTGCTCCAACAGATTATGGGCCCTGCTGGGCACATCATGAATGCACCTTAACTGGCTGTGAACAACATTGACTTCATAGTCTCCAAATTATAACCTCGCACTCCCTGCGAGCTGCACTTAAAAACCTAGGTTGACTAGGATTAACCACTCTAAAGGAGTATTTTTTCCTGAGATTGTAAAATGTGTTTTCTTGGATAAAAGACTGACTTAGTGCTTATAACAGCTGCCACCACAAAATCATGTCTTCAACCCTTGAAAAACTCATACAAACTTTTGATAGCTCAAATTACATTCAATGTGCTGATTCCATGAAGGTGTGGCTCAGGTCTCAGGGCCTCTAGCAGATAACTAGCAGGGTGGAAATCAAACCGCCTCCAGTGCCTCCTTTAACAGTGACAAACGCTGCTCTCATAGTGGATGCTACTGCCAAGCTCCAGACCTGGAGCAACAAAAATGACTAGGCTATTGGGAGCCTAGTGCTCTGCCTGGCCCCCTCTATTCAGCAGCATGCCAATACCAAGGACACTGCTGAGGAGATGTGGGATCTCATTTGCACTGATTATGGTATTGATAGCCTCTCCCAAGTCTTTGTGGACTTTAGGTCTGCAATAGCAATCAAAATTCCAGCTGTGAATCCCATGCCAGAGATTGCTAAGATGGCTGACAAGTTTGAGTGCCTTATGGCTGCCAATGTTGCCATCCCCAAACTAGTTCAGGTGATGATCCTACATACTTGCTGTAATGCCATGCGAGTGTGATTCTTTGTCCACCATGGTCCTTAACATGACCACTACTAGTGCCTTGACATTTAAACATGTCAAGGACTCCATTGTCACTGAAGCCTCAAGGTGCATGGCAATTGGAAAGCCCATGGGCCTGCCTCAAACCACCAAGCTTTCCACTGTCAAATGCAAAGGGGGAAACCCCAAATGGCAGCCCAAAGAAGGACAAAACAACAATGGAGATTTATCTCAAAAACATGGATAATGCAGAGACAAAAAGACTAAGGAGGAAAAGCCTAAAGAGAAACATACCCACCTCACCTCCAGTACCTTTACCACCATAAATGGTAATAACACCATCATACTGCCAATGCCACTCATTCAGCACATCGAAAAGTATGACTACACTCCCACAAAGGATCCTCAGTGCCAACTGCCTGCACAGGCATATACAGGTGTGGCCTCTATCTCTCATTTGGTTAATACCAAATATCAGCAAGCTTGTGACATCCTCGAGCAAATGCATCTTCCATGTAGTGCAAAAAATCTGCGACTGCTGGAAGAGCACTTAATGGTGCAAGAAGGTAAGAGGAGGAGGATCAAACCAGAACTGAGGATTGTAGAGGTAGAAGACAACATCATCTCCTTTGGATTGGAACCTCTAGTTTCTAATGAGGAAGTATGGAAAGTCATCAATGAGATGCTCATAAATGAACTGCTTGAAATGGGAGAATATGATGATAGGTCAGTCCTTTTCCCTGCCACAAGCACTAAGATTAATATTCCAATGATTACAGCAAACTTTTTATGTGAGATTATACCGCTATTAAATATATCATAAAACAATTTACATCTTAACATATGTGTTATATGTGCAAATAGAAATTGTAAAAAAGGTGCCAACTGGATCATAGATTCAGGTGCATCAAAACACTTCACTGGTGAAATGAAAATTTCACTTCTTATGAGCTTTTACTGAGAAAGGACTCTATCCTGGTTCAAAGAGCCATGGGTACTACTCATATAGTAGGAAAAAGAGCAGTCTTTATTAGACATCAGGTAGTATGTCATGGAAAGTCAGAGACACATAAAACACAAGTATACCCCATCTACTACATACCTGGCTGTAATACTCAATTACTGTCAATGGGTGTCTTCTTACAAGATGGAAGTGATGTGCAGAGAAACTACACACATACTTCATCTTTTGAGAAAGGAAATCTAATTATGGATTGTGTCCCTCTTAGAAGATGTAATACAATTTATTGGGCTTGGACTCATATATTGAGCACCAAGAGGATCAATGTCACAACCATGTATGTCACAAACTACTTGACTTGGCATAGGTGACTTAAACACCCATCCAAAGAGGCGCTAGGAAAAATGCCTAATAGCACCATAAAATTCCCAAGGAATTTAATTATTCCTAAAGACAAAATTATATGTTCAGTGTGCACTGAAGGGAAAATGACCTCAAAATCTTTTTCCAAATCAAATTCATGCACAGAGAAACCCTTTGAACTAATACATTCTGATCTAAGGAACTCCCAGTACTATCGTACCACAAACATAAATACTTTATTGTATTTCTGGATGACAAGATGTCACATATCTGAGTCCAGTGCCTCAGAAAGAAGTCTGACACTGCTGCAGTGATTAGACAATTTTAGGCAATGGCTCTGACCCAGTATGGTGCTACAATCAAGCACTGGCATGTTGATCCAGGGGAAAAGTTCAAAGGTCATGAGCTACAAAATATGCTCAAGGATTTTGGCATCAAAATAGAGATGTCTGCACCCCATGTTCACCAACAGAATGAGCACGCAGAGTGCACTGATGTGTTCAGTTGGTACTCGGTGCAGAGTCTCAATGGAAAGGGTGAACACTTAACCTACAACTGCAGGCGTGCTCGGGGTGAGAAGGAAGTTCACTTAGAGGGCCTCAAATCATCCTTCAGGGTGCAAAGACTATGGGGAGGCTGGTACGGTGGTTTTTAATGTGTGTGAATGTTGTGTATGCAAAAGGGGAGATATGTGCAGTGGCAGAAAAGTGTGCAACGCAAAGAGGCAAAAACGCGCAGTGCAAAAAAAACGCGCAATGGGAGCACAAAAGTGTGCAATGACGAGGGTGATAAAGATGGGAGGTGTAGTGGGATGAAGACGGCACTGAGATGTGCTGTGAAGATGGTGCATAGGTTGGGGACACAAACAGGGTGGAAGTGCAAAGGGGCAGAAAAAGGCACAAATGGTGCACCAAATGCGGCTATACAAATAAGTACGCAAACAGTGTGCAAATGCAGCTATATGAAGGGCACACTGTATGAGTGCTCAAATGAGGACGAAGGATGCAATGCAGGGACGAAATGCAACAATACGATGAAGGGATGCAAACAATATGCAAACACGGCTATATGGAGGGCGCACTACAAGGGTGCACAGACTGGATGCTGGTGCACAGACTATGTGCGACGCTGACTGAACTATGAACTATGAGAGGGGGGAAGATCCTAGATTCTCTATATGTCCGCCTACTATGTACAAATGGCTTATGTGATAAAAATGGTAAAATAAAGTGTAAAAATGGAAAGTGCCATGCACTACCCACAAGCGCATCCATTCGCCCATGTAAACCTGACCATGCTATGCCGCTGCCTCAGCCAAAAAGATTTGCGTGCCTATAGCCCACTACCCAACTGTTCCGGTGTGATGTGCTATTTTTGGTTCACTCTAGGTCTTGTGCGCTCTTCCCAATTAATCTGCTTCAGTGTTATGTGTTGCATGCTGTACCTGGGTAATAATGGTGTGATTAGCCTGTGCCAGTTACCAGATAAAGCGATGCCAATTGGAAATGCAGAAGAACTATAAGGAGATGCGGTGAAAGGCCAAATACTGCCAAAGTGCCAGGATTACGTGAAGGCATCCAAGGTGCACAGTCCAATGCCAAATAGGTGCAAAGTGCCCCGATTATGTGAGAATGCGCAGTCCACTCATGTCAGAATCGTGGTGCGCCTTGAATAAATGTGCCAGTAATATGGGAGCTGCAATGCGCAGCGCACTAATGTGGTGGATTGTTGTGTGTGTGATAGGGATTGTGCAATGAGTGCGCAGCAGGGAATGTGAATGCAGGTAAAGCATAAAAGGAGTACACAAAGGTGCATCGAGCATGCAATAAATGTGGAAGGCAGATAAGGAGTGTGGGGGGGGCACACAGAGGCGGTTTGAAGCACAATGAGGCGCATTTAGAGCACACAATGATTGGCAGCTATGGGGGATCCAAAAGTGCAGTAGAAATGCAGAAGGAGCAAAGGTGTGCAGCACCTAAATGGTCAAAGGCATGCAAAAGTGCATGGAAGTGCACAAAGGTGCATGAAAGCACATGAAGGCACGCAAAAGTGCACTGTGCAAAGTGTGCGGAAGCCACCTAGGAGGTGCGCACAATCGCAAAAAATGCTGTAGTATGTGCACAGGGCAATAGGGAGCCATATCAATGTATGTCAGACATGGCCACTGTCTATCTCAACATTGCTGACTCGGCCAGTGGCACTCACGCCAGGGTGCTTACGGGCTGCACTATCCAATTTGGACAGTTCGTAGCTTGAATCAGGTAAGCCAGGGCCAATCCAGGCATACCCCTTTGTCAATGATGCTGGAGATGGGGTCATCCCACTGGTCAGTGCTGCGCTAAACAGGCGAGATGTCCCATCTGTGCCGAACCACACTACGAAGAGCACCACAGGACTCTAGCGGGCTGCTGCAGGGGAGCCCCTAGGGTGAACACTCCCATGCCACTGACCCACTGTGGCTCCAACTAGTAGGATCGAATATATCGACCTGTGCGTGGTTCACCAGACTGCTTACAGGATATGCTCCTTCAGGGGAGTATCGCCTATGCTTTCACATCCCAGGTGCCACCTGTTAGGGCGACACCCACTAATCTGCTAGCTGGACTGTGTGGGGTCTCCTACAAGAAGGCAGTGGGGGGTATGCGCATGATGGGGGGGGTTGATGGTTTTGATGTGAGGGGTTAAAAATAGAACAGTTGGCTGCCAACTGATCTATTTTTAACCTATCACATCAAATTCATCAAAACCCCCCAATCATGTGCGCATGCCCTGCTGCCTTCTTGTAGGAGAGCCCATACAGTCCAGCCCACAGAACAGTGGGTTTTGCCCTAATAGGCAGCTGCACATTGCGCTTTCTAGTTTAGCTTGTTGTCACCAATCATGCCTAAGAATCTTGCTGTTTCTTTTTTCAGGGAATCCACTGGTTACCCAGTATCAGTGCTCTTCCTGGTATCAGAATCTTCATCTTTGGATTAATTGGGTTCTGTTACATTTATTGCTCCAGCATACCTACCACTATACTAGCATAATCTCCTCCCCTACACTACACATAAACACTAGACCTACATAGTCTCCCCATACAAGACTATATCATAGAGAAAGTAGCATAGTAGAGAAAGTAGCATAGTGTAGTGGAGAAGCTGGGGGATGGGCATGATGCACAGTGCCAGACCATGGCTCTACTTACAGGTTTTCTACATGGTCTGTGCGCATTCCCAAAACATATATAAAGGGGTGCATCCTGCCACCTTCCCCCCAGTCAATAAACTTGTTTTCACTCAGTCATCCTCATTCCTTACCTCAAATAGGTTATGGGCTTTGAGCTCTAACTATGCTCATACATATATCTAACCATCTGCTTTGCTCTCTTGTCATCCTCCACTCTCTATCTCTCTTTTGTTGGGTAACCTCTGTTTTACTCAACTCAATCCATTTTGACTAAACTAACTTGTAGTTAGTTTTAGTCAGTAAATAGATAGTTAGTAGGGACAAAAGACCATTCCCAGGTGGTCTCTACAGTGAACTGTTGGGTCTGTGCACTTCAGTGGGCTAGCCTTTTTTCCTACCTCAGAAATATCTAGATAGTCAACCCTGTGATCTGGGAGGAGTTACAACTGTACTGTAGTTTAAGTTGTTGACTTGCATCTACTAGTGGCTAAAGAAGACTCCTGGACCTTTGGACCTTGGACCTATCTTTGGACCCACCTTATTTTGCAGTCTCCAGAATCCTGCCTTTTGAAGGATTTAGTTGCATACTGGTTGACTTGCATTTGGTCTGCACTTGCTTTTCTGCCTTTGCCTGCATCTATTGCATCACTACACACATACCCTTTCTACCACCACTCTACCACTACTACCATACCACCCTATCTTTCCATTACTCCATTACTCCCTCCATCTTTCTGACATCACTTCACCACTCCTATTATCCTTCTAATACCACTCACTACTCACATCTTCCCCTTTGCACTCTCTTCACCAACACTCACTATGAAAGGTCCAAACATTCAGAAACTTGGCCATTCTAATTATAATCAATGGAGTGGAGAAATGCAGGCATGGCTTAGAGCAAATCAGCTTTGGCAAATTGTCTCTGGCCAGAAGAAATATCCTAACAGTTCAGATATTGAAGGACAGTAGGCATGGCAAGGCAAGGCAGACCAAGCATCTGGATGGATCTACCTTATGGTGGAGACATCTCAGGTGATACATCTAGAGGGGAAGGAAAGTGACCCAGCTGCTATGTGGAATGCTTTGAAGTCTGTGCATCAGCAACAAAAACCTGGTGCTAGATTCAATGCATATGATGACCTATTCAGCATCAGAAAACTAGAGAAAGAATCACTACAATCAGTGGCCAACAGAGTTAATGCAGCAATGCAAAATATTAAAAATCTTCGCCCTGACAAATTTTCTATTGAAAAGCTGGATGAGGAACTCCTCTGCATGGCAATGATCAGGTCACTTCCAGAGGACTATAGTCACTTTGTATCATCTTTGATGCTTAGTGACAAGTTGGACAAGGCAATAGTCACTCAGGCATTCCATACAGAAGACATCCAAAGGACAAGGAGATCTGCACCTCAAGTCTCAGAGATTGCAAACAAGGCTTCTGCTGCTCATAACAAATCATTCCATCATAATAATTTTCCCAACACCAACAATTCTTCTAACAAGAAGCAGTACAAGTCCTCTAAACTCCCTTGTCACTTCTGTGGCCAAGTTGGTCATTGGGTGCTGCAGTGTGCTTTGTACTTGGCAAAAAGGGCAGAAGGGAAGGCAGCAAACACAGCTTTGAATGTCCAGGAATCAGCAGGAAAGGCAAGTATCTTTACTATGGAATAGTTAAATGATCCCCTTTCACATTATTCTAATTATGACTAGAATGCAGACTCAGGAGCCACTTCACACATGACCCCACATAAACATTGGCTCAGAGATTACAAACCCCTTCATATACCTATTAGATTAGCTGATCACACAATCATTTATTCTGCTGGTATTGGTAGTTTACTTTTCAGACCATTAATTAAAGGAGTAGTAGAATCACAGCCACTTCTTTTTAGTAGAGTATTACATGTTCCCCAACTCCAAGACAACCTCTTATTAGTCCTTTATCTTAAAAAACACAAACAGTACCATATTTACATTGACTGAAGTACATATATTTCATACAGTCAGGTAGAATACGTTTCACTGCCTCTATTCACAGCCAGAATGCTGCATTGCTGGATGGGATTACTGTGCCTGCCTGCCTGGAGTCTGCCAACTTGTCTTCTACCCTTCCATTAAACCTCAGTCTATGGCACAGGAGATTTGGTCACACCAACTATGACTATGTCAAACAGTTACACTCCAAAGACATGGTCACTGGCATGAAACTCACTCACATGTCCACACTTGACTCTATCTGTGAACCTTGTCTAACTGGAAAGATGCATGCAAATCTATTCCCTACCTCTCAATCCAGAGCTACTCAACTATTAGAGTTGGTCCACATGGATATCAAAGGTCCCATCCAAGTCAAATCTATTGGTGGTTATCAGTACTGGATACAGTTTGTTGATGACTGCACTAGATTCAAATGTGGTCTTGGACTCAGAAAGAAATCAGAAGCCTTTGCTGCATTCTTGCAATTCAAAGCTTATGCTGAGAATTTGCATGATGCCAAAATCAAAGTCATTAGAGAAGACAAGGGCTCTGAATTTATATCCGATGATTTCAACCAGTACTGTATTGATCATGGGATTGAGAGACATCATCCTGTCAGGAATAGGCCACAGCAGAATGGGGATGTTGAAAGGGCAAACAGAACTGTTTCAGATCAAGTTACATCTATGTTAAATGAAGCCAACCTACCAGTTCAATTCTGGTTCCATGCATTTGTGGCTTTGTTGCATGTTCTTAACAGAGCCCCTACAGCTCCACTTTCAGGAGTAACTCCCTATGAAGCTTGGTGTAAAAAGAAACCTGATGTATCACATATCAGGGTTTGGGGGTGCTTAGCATATGTACATGTGAAGAAGGATAAGAGAAAGTCATTTGGCTCACACATTGAGAAGTGCATTTTTGTTGGCTACCCTGCTGGCTATAAAGGATGGCAGTTTTATGATCCTGTCAGAAAGAAGTTTATTATCTCAGAAAGGGCTGAATTTGATGAAAGATACTTTCCTGGGGTTAAACCTATCTTGATGAATACTATTCCAACTCCACTATCATTCAATCCACTCAATGGCAGTGACATGCCAGATTTGGGGGGGCATACCATTAACACAAATCAGTCAGCCACCTCCAGTATTTCACCATCCATTGTCACACTGCCTATGCACATTAATTCTCAGCCTGAGCCTTGGCACTCTCCTCCTGTCATGGTACAGGACTATCTTCCTTCTGTAACCCCACAATCACCTGCTGCAATTACCTCTGCATTATCACCTCTGTCTACACCTCCTCCTCCTTCTCAGTCTCCACTACCTAACACACAGTCACCTGATCCACCACCATCCACTCCTCCACTTGCTGTGAGATGTCCCAGAAGAAATATTCAGCCTCCTGGAGAATGGTGGAAAGTTAGACATCTCACACCTATTTTATCTGACTCAGAGGAATCTAATGCAGAGGACTTTGATGGTGAGAATGAGGAATTTGAGGGATCTGAAGTTGCAGGAGTAGCTTGTGGAATTTATGAGCCTACCACATACAATCAGGCCATGAAGTCCCCTGATGCTGAGTTATGGAGAAAAGCTGCATAGGAAGAAATAAATGCTCTCAATGCCAATGGTACTTGGGACATTGTCCCTCTTCCACCAGACTAAAAGGCTATTGGCAGTAAATGGGTGTTTAAAGTCAAAAGAAATGCTGATAGTTCTATTGAAAGATATAAGGCTAGAGTTGTGGCTAAAGGATTTTTTCAAAGGCCTGGAGTGAATTATACTGAGGTGTTTTCACCCACTTTTAGAATGGCATCTATCAGAACCATCATTGCTCTGGCTGCCAAGCATGACTACTATTTGCATTCTATTGACATATCATCTGCTTTTCTGAATGGTGTTTTGGAGGAGGAAATCTATATGACACAGCCCTCTGGCTTTGTCTAGTTTGGCCCTGAATATGTCTGCAAACTCAAGAGGTCCTTATATGGTCTCAAGCAGTCTGCTAGGCAGTAGAATAAAAAGCTGCATTCTACTCTCACCATCTTGGGATACAGGAGATTGGAGTCTGACAGAAGCATTTATGTATATGTTAAGGATGGAGTGCTAGTTATCATTCCTGTCTTTATCGATGACATCACCTTGGCATCCAACTCCAAAAATAAAATTGACACCACCATCAAAGAATTGGAAGGTCACTTTAAACTCAGAAATCTTGGTCCCACCTCTTGGCTTCTTGAGATAAAGATCACCAGAGACTTTCCCAATCACTCTATCTCCCTCTCTCAACAACAATACATCACAGACATTCTTAAGCAATATGGCCTTGCTGATTGCAATCCTATTTCTACTCCCATAGATCCTGGCCTTGTCTTACAGAAAACTCTGTTACTCTCAGATGAGGATAAGGAGTTTATATCAAAAGTACCCTACCTATCAGCTGTGGGATCTCTCACCTATCTGGCACAATGTACCAGGCCTGACATCGCTTTTGCTATTGGCACTCTTGCTAAATACAATTTCAATCCATCACCAATTCACTGGAAAGCTGTTAAGCATGTATTCAGATACTTGCAAGGCACAAAGGACTATGAATTGGTCTACAAGTCAGATGGAGAGCAAGAAATATTTATCACATACACTGATGCCAACCATGGTGCCTGCAAAGACACTGGAAGATCCACTGGTGGATATGTAGTTAAAATTGGGACTGGTGCAGTCAGCTGGTCATCCAAGCTACAATCTGTAGTTGCATTGTCAACTACTGAAGCTGAATATATGGCAGCAGTAGAGGCAGGCAAAGAGTTGAAATGGATGAGAAGTCTGCTGAGAGAATTTGGATACAAGATTGATGGTGCTTCTACACTTTGCATTGACAACCAATCTGCTATTAATGTATCCAAGAATCCTGAGCATCATGGGAGAATGAAGCATCTGGACTTGAAATTTTACTGGTTGAGAGAAAATGTAGAAGAAGGAGTCATAAAGCCAAAGCATGTTGGGACCAATGATATGATTGCAGACTGTCTTACCAAACCACTTCCTAAAATTAAACTTGATACTTGTAGAATTGGATTAGGATTAGTTAAAAGGAGTTAGATATGCAGGATCAGGAGGGGTGTGTTATATTTATTGCTCCAGTATACCTACCACTATACTAGCATAATCTCCCCCCCTACACTACACATAGACACTAGACCTACATAGTCTCTCCATACAAGACTATATCATAGAGAAAGTAGCATAGTAGAGAAAGTAGCATAGTGTAGTGGAGAAGTTGGGGGATGGGCATGATGCACAGTGCCAGACCATGGCCCTACTTATAGGTTTTCTACATGGTCTGTGCGCATTCCCAAAACATATATAAAGGGGTGCATCCTGCCACCTTCCCCCCAGTCAATCAACTTGTTTTCACTCAGTCATCCTCATTCCTTACCTCAAACAGGTTTGGTATCAGCTTCCTCATGATGTCGAGGAGTTGGAATTTGTTTAACATGAATTTGCTGCCACTCAAAGACTCCATTCTTCCAGTTTATAATGCCATGGAGCTTTTTGTGTTTCTCTGTAAAATCTTTACCTATGACTGCGATAGCCCCATCTCTCCCTGTGTTGAATTCTAGAGGACTCAATAGAGTATAGAACAGTTCATTAGATTTAATAAACTATTTACAATGAATATTTGTACTAGCATGGGACACTGCCATTAATTAAGTCTAAAACAAGAAGATGATGTTACTAATAACTGTGGCTATGTACCACAGCTGTTTGTTTGATGTTGGCATCAGTGTTGCCTAATGTGCCTACCACTGCCCAATTTAAACACTCCCCCTCGACACCTACACCATCTCTAAGTGATTGACAAGGTCATTGTGTTTCAGCTTGGTAATGCTTTAGTAAGCAAATCAGCTAAGTTGTCATCTGTTGCACAGTACTGAATGCATATCTCATTGGAGATAAGCTTCTCACATATGAAATGGTATTGGATATCGATGTATTTGGTACAGCCCTGATTTATGGCATTGTGAGAGTAAGTGATCGCACCTTGGTTGTCCACCTTGAGGATGGTGGGTCCAGAGTAGGAAATTCTGAGTTTGGCAGTAAGAGTCCATAACCAGATTGCTTTGCATGTTGCTAGACTCTCTGCCATGTACTCAGCTTCTATAGATGATAATGCAATCATTGGCTGCTTTTTTGATTGCCAAGAAATTGGACCACTAGTCATATAGAAGACATATTCAGAAATAGATTTTTGATCATTAATGTTTGATCCCCAATTAACATCAGAATACGTGAGGGGTTCGACTTCTCTCCCTTGCTGGTAAATGATCCCAAGTTCGCGAATGCCATTAAGATACTAGAAAATGTGCTTGACAGCAGTCCAATGAGTGGGTCTAGTGTTGCTTATGAATTGACTAAGCATTTGGACTGCAAATAAGATGTCAGGTCATGTTCCGATCACTATATATATAAGTGATCCAATTGCACTGTGATATTCAGGGATATTGTGATGCTCATCATCAGGTATTTTGATCAATTTGATGTTAGGGTCCAGTGGTGTGCTGACAGGGTGTGAATCTGACATTCCAAACTTCTCCAGGACCCTCTTGATATATTGGGCTTGCATAATCATAATTTTGAGAGTGGCCCTTTTCAAGTCCCTCTCTAATTTTAGTCCCACAATTTGCTTTGCCTCTCCCAAATCCATGTGTTTAGACAGAAAGATGACCAGACTAGAGATTGAACCCAGGACCAACTGGACATATACCAGATGCTCTACCAACTGAGCTATCAGGTCTTACTGAGTTTAATACAATAATGTGATATGAACCAGACATTATTGATGTAACCACCACTTGACCACTGTCAATATTAAAGCAGGGGGGGATTAACTGCATCTAGTAGAGAGGGTCGGAGGAGTCTGACGACATGATGCCATACAACGGAACCTGGGAGCAAACAAGGAAAATAAGGAGAGTCACTGTGGTCCATAATATTTTTTGGTTGAAGAGGACTTTACGGTCCGGGGATGAGACTTCGGGGAGAATGGGAAGAAATGGCCAGACAAGATTGAGAAACCTGAAACCACTCATGTTGGTTGGAGAGAGCACACACGACTTCCCTAGGGCCGGAGCCTGAGACTTTGATCTAGGTCTTGGAGAATAAGGCACAGGCAGAGAGCATGAAGGTGATATAGATGGCGGTGTGGATGGGGTCGAGAACTGCCTCGCTCATTGTTCACAGTGGGGAGATGTAATAGGCGAGTCCAGACTTGGCGACGAGTTGTGGGAAATCGTCGGTAGGCTCCCAAATACTAAGCAACTTTACGAAAAAGTTGGATGGGAAGTGACCAGCGAGCATCTGTGAGATGATGAAGATATTCGAGGTAAGCGCACTCTCCAGCATGATAGGCATGTTGGAAGTGTAAAACAATTTAATGGGGTATGATCCCCTCTGACCATGGAACCTGTTACTTTTTACAGGGATTTCAATCCTAAAGCCCTGTAAATAGATAACAATAGCGAAGATGACAATAGTCACGATAAGATTCATAATATTCAGTAAACGGTCTCTCCAGAAGGCTTCCCTGAGGGCATGGCCTTTATCGTTCCATGTGAAAAGCAGATGGAACAATGCCACCAGCGCGCCTTCAAACTCTGGCTCACGACCGGTGTTGAGAGTGGTTGGGGAGAACGCTTTCCATATGATGGACTTGCAGATATTGGTGGCGATGAAGAAATTGATACCAGATCCATTGGGGGCTGTGTTGGATTGTGTAATCTGACACATTGTTTGGTGATTATGTAATATGAAGGCTTTGCTCCCTAACAGACAAACTGGATGCAGTTAATCCCCCCCTGCTGTAATATTGACAGTGGTCAAGTAGTGGTTACATCAATAGTGTCTGGTTCATATCATATTGTTGTATTAAATCCAGTAAGACCTGATGGCTCAGTTGGTAGAGCATCTGGTATATGTCCAGTTGGTCCTGGGTTCAATCCCCAGTCTGGTCATCTTTCTGTCTTAACACATTCCCAAAACCATCTCCTTCTCCTTGAGCATCTTTACTGACCCCATATTCAGATGCCCAAAAATCCTGTGCCATTCATCCCACATTCTGCTGTTCTTGGCAGGGTAAGAGGGGAAACAGGCAGTAAGTAAGAGTAGATCAAAATACAATTAGAGAAGGCAATAAAAATCAAAAAAATTCAACATCATCATCAACCTTATGATGGGTGCATCAAAACCCCATAGAAAAAAAGCTACTATGTGTCCTATACCTTATGTGCCAGCCAGTCATCTAAAGCCTTGCAGTCAACCTTACACTGTGGCAGCCATAAGTTGTTGTCAATACCGTATGTAACCAACCCATCACATAAGATATTGAAATCCATAGCTGTGTTTTTGTTCATTGACATTTTTCTCCACTGCATATCCTTTAATGCCATCTGCTGTCACAACTGCACCAGGATGTGCATGTTCACGAGAGGGGAAAAGAATTGGATTGTTCAGATGAAATCATTTTAAAGTTGAAGTGTGGAATGTGTTGAATGTTTCTGGCAAATTAGGCAGGTGCAATGTGTAAGTAGATTTTTAGTGATGTGTTCAGTTGGTACTCAGTGCAGAGTCTCAATGGAAGGGGTGAACACTTAATCTAAAACTGCAGGCATGCTCGGGGTGAGGGGTGGTTTGCTTAGAGGGCCTCAGATCATCCTTTGGGGTGTGGAGACTATGAGGAGGCTGGAACAGCGGTTTTCAATGTGCGTACTAGTTGTGTATATTCAAGGGAAGATATGCGCAATAACAGGAAAGTGCGCAATGCAAAGGGGCAAAAATGCGCAGTGCAGAAAAATGTGAAATGGGAGCACAAAAGTGCGCAACGATGAGGAAGATGAAAGCAGGAGGTGTAGTGAGATGAAGACAATGCTGGGATGTGCTGAGAGGGAAATGCACAGGTTAAAGACAAGAACGGGATGAGAGTACAACAAGCAGAAAAAGGTGCAAACGGTGTGCAAAACATGGCTATATAAAGGGTGCACTGTAAGAGTGCACAAATGAGAATGAAGAATGCAATGCAGGAATAAAACGCAGCAATACGATGAGGGAATGCAAACACAGCTATACAAGGGGCACACTACAAAGGCACATGGACTGGACACTGGTGCACAGACTATGTGCGACACTGACTGAGCTATGAACTAGAGGGGGAAAAATCCTCTGGATTCTCTATCTGTTTGCCTACTATGTACAAATGGCTTATGTGATAAAAATGGTAAAATAAAATGTAAAAATAGAAAGCGCCATGGGCTACCCACAAGCACACCCATTCCCCCATCTAAATCTGACCGCACTATGCCACTGCCTCAGCCAATAAGATTTGTGCATGCTATAATCCAATACCCAACTGTTTCATTGTGATGCACTATTTTTGGTGCGCTCTAGGTCTCATGTGCTCTTCCCAATTAATCCACTTCGGTGTTACATGTCACATGCTATGCCTTAGTAATAATGATGTGATCAACCTATGCCAGTTACCAGATAAGACGATGCCAATTGGAAATATGGAAGAACTATAAGGAGATGCTGTGTGAGGCCAAATAGCACCAAAGTGCCAGGATTACATGAAAGTGCCCAAGTGCACACAGTCCAATGCCAAATAGGCACAAAGCGCCCAGATTATGTGAGAATGCACAGTCCACTTGTGTTGGAATTGCAGTGCACCTCAAATAAATGTGCAAGTAAGCTGGAAGTTGCAATGCACAGCGCAACTAGTGTGGTGGATTGTTGTGTGTGTGATAGGGATTGTGCAATGGGTGCACAGCAGAGAATGTGAGTTGCAGGTAAAGCATAAAAAAAGCATGCAATAACTGTGAAAGGCAGATAAGGAGTGTGGGAGGGGGCGCACAGAGGCAGTTTGAAGCGTAACAGGGTGCATTTAGGGTGCACGACAGCAGGCAGCTATGGGGGAACCAAAAGCACAGTAGAAATGTAAAAGGCACACAAAAGTGCACCTAAATGGTCAAAGGCACACAAATGCACATGGAAGTGCATGAAAGTGCACGAAAGCACACAAATGTGCACAAGTGCACATGGAAATGCACAGAGGCAAACTGGAGCGCATGGGAGTGCACTGGAGTGCATGGAGCACATGGGAGCGCATGGGAGCGGACAAAGGCACATGGAAGTGCACAGGAGCACACTTGGGCATGCAAAAGCGCATGAAGGCACACAAAAGCGCACTGTGCAAAGTGAGTAGAAGATGTCCAAGCAGTGCCCACAATCGTGAAAAATGCTGTAGTATGAGTACAGGGTGATAGGAAGCTGTATTATCTCCTCCCAACTGAAATACTGACTGTCCCCAGGCAGCATCCTTGTCAGCTATTGAAGTGTGAAGCATGAGCACCAAGAAAGTGGGTGAGTGGTAGAAGTGAATGTTTGGGATATTTGAAGAAGCCAAGTAAAGCACACAAAAATGCACGAAGCAAAGTGTGCAAGCGCAAATGAAATGTGGAAAAATTGTCCAACCATCACTCTCCTCCTCTCAACTGAAATTTTGACTCTGTCCAAACAGTGAAAGTATGAGAGATAAAAGGAAATGCATGCCATATAACAAATTGTATAAAAGGTGAAGGATCCATAGCGGTGCACATGGAGCACTAATTGCACGCCTCATCGGCACTTTCTTCATCCTCTGTGCTATCTCCTTGCGCTTCTTCTTTGTCAACTGCTTCGTCGTCCTCTGTGTCCACTACTATGGACTCTTCCATCTCTCTCAACCATGTTGTGGTAATATCGAGTGCTATGTCTGGGAGTGCAATGGCCTTGCGCACGCAATACGGCACTAGGTGAAATGTGGCTATTGTATAGTGCTGCCAAAAGCACTCAAGTAAAGCAGATCATGTCACATAAAAGCACTTGTGTGCAACATTGTTGTGGCTGGTGTGCAATATTGGTAAGCATCTGGACTGCCAAATAACAAGCTGGTGAGCGCCATGCACATTGTGCTTCCATAACTGCTCCCTTGTGTTTGAAAAATGCGCTCGCATAGTGCACGAGCACACCATATTCGGAATCCATGAAATCATTAGGGTGCATTAGGGTATCCATCCAAATCCACACCAAATCTAACTTCTCATCCTCTGCATCTGCTGTTGCACTGCTCAGAACTTGGCTCTAGTCATTGTGTTAAGATAGAAAGAGATGACCAGACTGGGGATTGAACCCAGGACCAACTAGATAGGATTCCATTTCGACTGCAAACTGCTGTTCAAGGAACATGCAAGGTTCTTCACCACCAGGGCCATCACTACCGTGAAGGCTATGGGTATGCTGGGCAATGCTGGGAGGGGTCTCACCCCCAACCAGAGACATCTCCTATACTGCACTTGCGTTGTCTCTGTGATGACATATGGAGCACGTCTATGGTTCTTCCCTGGCAGCAGGACGAAGGCCATGGTCGCAGCCATGTCCAAAGTGCGAGCAAGAGTGGCACATTGGATTATGGGCACATTTAGCACTACTCCTACAGGAGGGTTAGCCACCACAACGGGGTTGCTTCCCATGCACCTCCTCCTCAAATACCTTGTGGATAGAGAAGCACTACATGTCCCTCTTCTCACACCAACACACCCTCTGAGATCCATATTGGGGGGGCCCCTGGGGAGCGGAGCACTGGTTCATGGACTGGCACTTCCCAGCCTAGGAGATCAGGAGGTGACAAGCATGGGGGGCCCCTCCCCGTCTCTTGCTACCACCACTAAGCGCACCCAGGTAGACAAATTTAAGCTGTATAGCCCAGAGTCAGCCCCAGAGAATAGAGTCCTGGACTTGTTCCAAGACAGAATCACCCAGCATCGAGTTGGCTCTAGGGAGTCCAAGGAGATTCAGGGATACCTACACAGATTGGAAGAAGCCTAAGCTCTGGCTCAGGCAGACCCAGACTGCATAGTCGTGGCTGTGGATGCATCTGTGCCCATGGATACCTCACTACAAGTGGTGGTAGGTGTTCTCCTCTTTGAGGACGGGCGTTTGGCACACAGGATCACATCAGCAGCAGGAAGGCGAACCCCCCCTGAGGCTAAATGCTTCGCCATACAGCTGGGTGTATCCGCTGCTGTAGGCAGAGGATGCAACCAACTAGTGGTATTCTCAGACTCCAGTCCAGCCATCGACATGCTACTGGACACTTCTCCATGCTCAGGGCAGATCTTCTCCCTAGATGCAAGCAAAGCTCTCCAGCCCTGGTTCACAGTGGTGGAACAGCGCACTCTTACGATGTGGCATACCCCCTCAAGATTCAAGTGGAAAGCCCAACATCTCGCCCACGTTCTAGCAATGTCCTTACAGGTGGGCAAGGGCAATGATCCTCACACGTCCATTGACTGGTTACTGGCGAATGTAGATGCCAAAGCCAACCAAGCATGGGCAGAGGAGGCCAAGAACCCCTCATTCATAAGCCGCCAGTTCATGCCCCTTAAGGGCAAGAATGGCAAAATCGCTGCCCCCTCTTCTCGCAAGGGAGGACAGGACCGTGGCTCCAACTAGTAGGATTGAACATATTGGCCTGCATGTGGTTCACCAGACTGATTATGGGACATGCTCCTTTAGGGGAGTATCACCTACACTTTCATGTTCTAGGCACCACTGCCTGCAACTGTATCCTTGCAGAATGCATTCAAACGTGCTCTCATGTCCTGCACATTTGCCCTAGGGTGAAATGCCCCAAATACCGCCAAGAGCCTCGATCCATTGAGGAACTGGCTGCACTCGTGGTAAACAACCCTATACTAGGCTCCTTTGCCACCCCACACTCAGAGTGGGATCTGGAATAGGTGGGCTACACAGAGCATATGACCCCCATCCTCTGTCCGAGAGGTAGTCACCCCCCTTTTCTTCTCCTGGCAGGTTCTGAAGCCCTGCTGCAGTTTCTTGGGTAGGCCCCTGGCAGGGCTGTCTCACGGACCTCCAGAGAGGGTAGTAATGTACTCGAGACAACCTAGGTTATCGGTATACAGGCTCTGCTTGGAGTCTGTTTAGTCTTATAAAGGGGGCCTTGAAGGCAGACAACAGGGAGTAGACAACCCAGGGCCTTGCAGTCTGGGTCATCGGTATCTACTGGGCAACCAGTGGCAGTCCGTTTAGACTCATAAAGGGCACCACTCAATGTCTGAAACTGGAGGGGATGACCTGGGAGGTCTTGAGTGCACGAAACACGATCTGGTGGGTCTAGGGGATGGTTCCACTGGAGGTAACTTAGGAGGCAGGTGGTGGGGTGATGACTAAGCTGGGAATTGAGCTGGGGAGGCTTCCCCCTCATCGGAGGTTTGGGGAGGCACTCGAGCGCTTATCCTCTCCTTGTCCAGTCGAAGGCGCCCAGGCCTGGCCTGGATGCATGGCCTTCACTGCTTGACAGAGCTGCATCAGGGTGGCAGTATCCCTCTAATCTTGCATATATACCTGTAGCATACTCTGCGTGTACTCTGCCACAGACTGTGAACATGCACCGCATAATAAATTGTTGAAAAAAAAAAAAAAAAAAAAAAAAGTGCAACTGGTATGGTAGATTGTTGTGTGTGTGATAGAGATTGTGCAATAGGTGTGCAGTAGAGAATGTGAGTTGCAGGTAAAGTATAAAAGGAGTGTGCAATAACTGTGAAAGGCAGATAAGGAGTGTGGGGGGCGTGCACAGAGGCAGTTTGAAGCATAACAGGGCATATTTAGAGTGCACGACACCAGGCAGCTATAGGGGAACCAAAAGCACAGTAGAAATGTAAAAGGTGCACAAAAGTGCACCTAAATTGTCAAAAGCACACAAACATGCATGGAAGCACATGAAAGCACATAAATGCACACAAGTGCACACAGAAGCACACAGAGGCACACTGGAGTGCATGGGAGCATACAGCGCAGAAAGTGGACAAAGGCACACAGAAGCACACAGGAGCACACTTGGGCATGTGAAAGTGCATGAAGGTGCACCAAAGCATGCTGTGCAAAGTGAGTAGAAGATGTCCAAGTGGTGCACACAATCGTGAAAAATGCTGTAGTATGAGTGCAGGGTGCTATGGAGCTGTATCAACATTTCATTATTTATCATTTTTCATTTGTTTCATGATCCACAAGTCCTCATTGTTTGATATATTGCCTCATGTTTTACACATGATATTATTTCCTTTTTAGTACTATCTCTTCAATTTGTATATAGACTTGTGTTAGTTACTTAGAATGAGAAGGAAACCAATATGGAACAGAGTACAAGTTACCCTCACACTTATCATTTGACTTAAGAGCGTTCTTTTGGGTCTCATCTTCGCATCATATCTCTAAGTTCTGTGAAATATTGTGAACTTCTTAGAACTACTAGTCTCTCGACTCATTACCCATTGCCTATCTCTATTTGAGAACATATCACATTCGCTAAACTCATTCCTCGATATACCTCGAACCTCTTTGAACTTATTTGAACTACTTCACACAACTTCGAACTTATTTGAACTATTTTGCACATCTCCAAACCTATTTTGAACTATTTTGAACTTCTTTGTATGCTCTTACAGACTATTCACACCATCCCTCATCAATTTGCCTCACTAAAAACGATGTTTGGAAATCAGCGGTGATATTTAGTACCAATTTGCACCCTTCCTCTGACTCATGTTATACCATCCAAAGCCACTTAGTAGGTTTTGTTTGGATTTTTGGGTTGAGTATCATCAATGTGCTGGACCATCAAGCTAGGATCAGATGAGGAGGAAGCCTACTTGGTGGACATTTCATCCGAGCTCTTGTCCCTCACAGAGTGGGATGGGCACACAAAGGAGGACATCGATGAGGTTGTCCAGATGATCTCTAAAGTGTTCTCTGATGTGTGGTCTGCTCACGTCAAAGAAAAGTGCCTTGGTAAGCACTCGAAAGGGTGGTGGACTGAGGAGTGCAGTGAGAAGCTGGCAATCTATAGGGAGTCTTGGCTCAAAATAGATTGGCATGAGTACTGTTGCACCATGAGGGTGGCTAAACACACCTTCTTTGAAGAATGCATCAGGCAGGTAGCGACAGTCAAGCAGCATGTCTGGGACCTTACTGTTTGAGGTAAGGAATGAGGATGACTGAGTGAAAACAAGTTGATTGACTGGGGGGAAGGTGGCAGGATGCACCCCTTTATATATGTTTTGGGAATGCGCACAGACCATGTAGAAAACCTATAAGTAGGGCCATGGTCTGGCACTGTGCATCATGCCCATCCCCCAACTTCTCCACTACACTATGCTACTTTCTCTACTATGCTACTTTCTCTATGATATAGTCTTGTATGGAGAGACTATGTAGGTCTAGTGTCTATGTGTAGTGTAGGGGGGGAGATTATGCTAGTATAGTGGTAGGTATACTGGAGCAATAAATATAACACACCCCTCCTGATCCTGCATATCTAACTCCTTTTAACTAATCCTAATCCAATTCTACAAGTATCAAGTTTAATTTTAGGAAGTGGTTTGGTAAGACAGTCTGCAATCATATCATTGGTCCCAACATGCTTTGGCTTTATGACTCCTTCTTCTACATTTTCTCTCAACCAGTAAAATTTCAAGTCCAGATGCTTCATTCTCCCATGATGCTCAGGATTCTTGGATACATTAATAGCAGATTGGTTGTCAATGCAAAGTGTAGAAGCACCATCAATCTTGTATCCAAATTCTCTCAGCAGACTTCTCATCCATTTCAACTCTTTGCCTGCCTCTACTGCTGCCATATATTCAGCTTCAGTAGTTGACAATGCAACTACAGATTGTAGCTTGGATGACCAGCTGACTGCACCAGTCCCAATTTTAACTACATATCCACCAGTGGATCTTCCAGTGTCTTTGCAGGCACCATGGTTGGCATCAGTGTATGTGATAAATATTTCTTGCTCTCCATCTGACTTGTAGACCAATTCATAGTCCTTTGTGCCTTGCAAGTATCTGAATACATGCTTAACAGCTTTCCAGTGAATTGGTGATGGATTGAAATTGTATTTAGCAAGAGTGCCAATAGCAAAAGCGATGTCAGGCCTGGTACATTGTGCCAGATAGGTGAGAGATCCCACAGCTGATAGGTAGGGTACTTTTGATATAAACTCCTTATCCTCATCTGAGAGTAACAGAGTTTTCTGTAAGACAAGGCCAGGATCTATGGGAGTAGAAATAGGATTGCAATCAGCAAGGCCATATTGCTTAAGAATGTCTGTGATGTATTGTTGTTGAGAGAGGGAGATAGAGTGATTGGGAAAGTCTCTGGTGATCTTTATCTCAAGAAGCCAAGAGGTGGGACCAAGATTTCTGAGTTTAAAGTGACCTTCCAATTCTTTGATGGTGGTGTCAATTTTATTTTTGGAGTTGGATGCCAAGGTGATGTCATCGATAAAGACAGGAATGATAACTAGCACTCCATCCTTAACATATACATAAATGCTTCTGTCAGACTCCAATCTCCTGTATCCCAAGATGGTGAGAGTAGAATGCAGCTTTTTATTCTACTGCCTAGCAGACTGCTTGAGACCATATAAGGACCTCTTGAGTTTGCAGACATATTCAGGGCCAAACTA
The DNA here is from genome assembly GCA_029959215.1 of Tricholoma bakamatsutake. Classification (NCBI taxonomy): domain Eukaryota; kingdom Fungi; phylum Basidiomycota; class Agaricomycetes; order Agaricales; family Tricholomataceae; genus Tricholoma; species Tricholoma bakamatsutake. The sequence continues at coordinate 5,457,578 of CP114868.1, read as the reverse complement.
GACAAAGCCAGAGGGCTGTGTCATATAGATTTCCTCCTCCAAAACACCATTCAGAAAAGCAGATGATATGTCAATAGAATGCAAATAGTAGTCATGCTTGGCAGCCAGAGCAATGATGGTTCTGATAGATGCCATTCTAAAAGTGGGTGAAAACACCTCAGTATAATTCACTCCAGGCCTTTGAAAAAATCCTTTAGCCACAACTCTAGCCTTATATCTTTCAATAGAACTATCAGCATTTCTTTTGACTTTAAACACCCATTTACTGCCAATAGCCTTTTAGTCTGGTGGAAGAGGGACAATGTCCCAAGTACCATTGGCATTGAGAGCATTTATTTCTTCCTATGCAGCTTTTCTCCATAACTCAGCATCAGGGGACTTCATGGCCTGATTGTATGTGGTAGGCTCATAAATTCCACAAGCTACTCCTGCAACTTCAGATCCCTCAAATTCCTCATTCTCACCATCAAAGTCCTCTGCATTAGATTCCTCTGAGTCAGATAAAATAGGTGTGAGATGTCTAACTTTCCACCATTCTCCAGGAGGCTGAATATTTCTTCTGGGACATCTCACAGCAAGTGGAGGAGTGGATGGTGGTGGATCAGGTGACTGTGTGTTAGGTAGTGGAGACTGAGAAGGAGGAGGAGGTGTAGACAGAGGTGATAATGCAGAGGTAATTGCAGCAGGTGATTGTGGGGTTACAGAAGGAAGATAGTCCTGTACCATGACAGGAGGAGAGTGCCAAGGCTCAGGCTGAGAATTAATGTGCATAGGCAGTGTGACAATGGATGGTGAAATACTGGAGGTGGCTGACTGATTTGTGTTAATGGTATGCCCCCCCAAATCTGGCATGTCACTGCCATTGAGTGGATTGAATGATAGTGGAGTTGGAATAGTATTCATCAAGATAGGTTTAACCCCAGGAAAGTATCTTTCATCAAATTCAGCCCTTTCTGAGATAATAAACTTCTTTCTGACAGGATCATAAAACTGCCATCCTTTATAGCCAGCAGGGTAGCCAACAAAAATGCACTTCTCAATGTGTGAGCCAAATGATTTTCTCTTATCCTTCTTCACATGTACATATGCTAAGCACCCCCAAACCCTGATATGTGATACATCAGGTTTCTTTTTACACCAAGCTTCATAGGGAGTTACTCCTGAAAGTGGAGCTGTAGGGGCTCTGTTAAGAACATGCAACAAAGCCACAAATGCATGGAACCAGAATTGAACTGGTAGGTTGGCTTCATTTAACATAGATGTAACTTGATCTGAAACAGTTCTGTTTGCCCTTTCAACATCCCCATTCTGCTGTGGCCTATTCCTGACAGGATGATGTCTCTCAATCCCATGATCAATACAGTACTGGTTGAAATCATCGGACATAAATTCAGAGCCCTTGTCTTCTCTAATGACTTTGATTTTGGCATCATGCAAATTCTCAGCATAAGCTTTGAATTGCAAGAATGCAGCAAAGGCTTCTGATTTCTTTCTGAGTCCAAGACCACATTTGAATCTAGTGCAGTCATCAACAAACTGTATCCAGTACTGATAACCACCAATAGATTTGACTTGGATGGGACCTTTGATATCCATGTGGACCAACTCTAATAGTTGAGTAGCTCTGGATTGAGAGGTAGGGAATAGATTTGCATGCATCTTTCCAGTTAGACAAGGTTCACAGTGTTAAGAACATAATCCTACACACTTACCTTCTTATATAGTGTTCCCTTATTCACACAGTCACACATCTACCTACTAGCATAGTTTCCCCATGCAAGGGATATATGGACTACCATACTACCATAGTCACCCCAAGGATGACCATAGCATAGGTACAAAGTAGAATAGTAAAGAGTAGAGAAGTAGCATGACATGTAGTAGAATAGTGGGGAGGGGAAGAATGGGGAACAGGCAAAAACCTCGCCCTATTTATCTGTTTTGGAGATGGTCTGTGCACACTCCCAAACAGTATAAATAGTCCCTTACTTCTCACTCAACCCCTAAGTCAATCAACTCCTGTTTTCCTCAGTCATTGCTCTCTCCTCTCCTCAACAGGTTATGGGCCCTGAGCTCTAACTGTGCCATACACATCTTTGACCATCTACTCTGCTCTCTTGTCATCCTCCTCTCTACCTCTTTGTGTTGGGTAAAACTCTGTTTCATTCAACTCTCTTCTGTTTTTCCAACTAACTTCTGTAGTTAGTTGTAGTCAGTCTATAGGTAGTCAGTAGGGACAAAAGACCATTCCCAGGTGGTCTCTACAGTGAACTGTTGGGTCTGTGCACTTCAGTGGGCCAGACTTTTATCCTACCTCAGAAATATCCAGGTAGTCAACCCTGTGATCTGGGAGGAGTTACAACTGCATTGTAGTTTAAGTTGTTGACTTGCATCTACTGGTGGCTGAAGAAGATTGGATCAAGACCTCTCTTTGGACTCCACTTGGATTTTACAGTCACTGGAACCCTGCCTCTTGTAGGATCTTGGTTGCATTCTAGTTGATTTCATCTTTGTTCAGCACCTGCTGTCCACACTCCACACACACACAGTCTCTTTTCACTCACTCACTTTAACAACCTTCTCTCCACATCAACCAACACTTACCATCATCATGACTATGAAACCTCCAATATTTGAAACTCTAGGAAGTAACAACTACAACCTCTGGAGTGGAAAAATGAAAGCTTGGTTGATGGCACATGGTCTTTGGGCAATTGTCTCTGGACAACCACAGTGCCCTACTGCTCATTCAACTGATGTGGAAAGGGCAAAGCAGGAAGCCTGGACTGAGAAAGCAACCAGTGCAGCTGGCTGGCTATACCTTATGGTATCAGAAAGCCAAGTTGTACATCTTGAAGGCATAGAGGATGATCCTGTTGCCATATGGAAAGCCCTAAAATCTGTGCACCATCAACAAAAACCAGGTGCCAGATTCAATGCTTATGATGACCTGTTCAGCATCAGAAAGACAGAGGAAGAGTCCTTACAGTCTCTTGTCAATAGGGTGGATGTTGCAATGAAGCACATCAAAAATCTTCGCCCTCAGGACTTTACTCTGGCTAAACTTGATGAGGAATTGCTCTGCATGACAATGATCAGAGCTCTTCCAGAGGACTACAATCACTTTGTGTCCTCACTGATGCTGAGCAAGGACAATCTTAATAAAGATAGCATTACTCAGGCTTTCCACACAGAAGAAATTCAAAGGACAAGGAGATCTGCACCTCATATTTCAGAGGTTGCAAATAAAGCTGCTGCTGCTGCTACCACTCCCACTTCCTCCAAATCTTCCAACTCTACCTGCAGCTCCAGCTGCCCAAATCACAATAACAACAACAACAACAACAAGCAGCAGCAGAAAAAGTATCCTCCTTGTTCATTCTGTGGCAAAAAGGGTCATCACTTCCTCAGATGCCCTCAATACTTAGCCAAATCAGCAGAGGCAAAGGCAGCCACAGCAGTAGAAGTCCAGGAATCAGCAGGAAAGGCAAGTATTTACTTTTTAGAAGAATTAGAAAACCCTCTCTTACTTAAGTCTAATTATGATTGAAATGCAGACTCTGGAGCCACTTCACACATGACACCTCATAGACACTGGCTTAGAAACTACAAACCCCTTCATATACCCATTAGATTAGCTGATCACACTGTCATTTATTCTGCTGGAATTGGTAGTATACTTTTTAAACCTTTTATTAATGGAGTAGAATCACAGTCTCTTATATTTAGTAGAGTATTACATGTTCCCCAACTCCAAAACAATCTCCTCTCAGTACTATACTTAACAAAGCATAAAGGATATAACATCAACATTGACTCTAAACATATATATTTTATACAGTCAAGTAGATTACTCTTTACTGCTACTATAAATAGCCAGAATGCTGCCTTCCTGGATGGATGTACTGCTCCTGCCTCCCTGCCACAACAATCTGCTAGCCTGGCCTCTACCCTTCCTTTGGACCTCAGCTTATGGCATAGAAGATTTGGGCATACTAATCATGACTATGTCAAACAACTTCATTTAAAAGACATGGTTACTGGCATGAAACTCTCTCACATGTCAAAAGTAGACCCAATCTGTGAACCTTGCCTAGCTGGGAAAATGCATGCAAACCCATTCCCCACATCTCAAACCAGAGCCTCCAAACCATTGGAACTGGTTCATATTGATCTTAAAGGTCCCATTCAAGTCAAATCAATTGCAGGATATTATTACTGGATTCAATTTGTTGATGATTGCACTAGATTCAAGTGTGGTCTTGGACTCAGAAAGAAATCAGATGCCTTTGCTGCATTTTTGCAATTCAAAGCTTATGCAGAGAATTTGCATAATGCTAAAATCAAAGTCATTAGAGAAGACAAAGGCTCTGAATTTATGTCCAATGAATTTAACCAGTACTGCATTGATAATGGGATTCAAAGACATCATACAGTCAGGAATAGGCCACAGAAAAATGGGGATGTTGAAAGAGCAAATAGAACTGTATCAGACCAAGTTACATCTATGCTAAATGAAGCCAATTTACCAGTTCAATTCTGGTTTCATGCATATGTGGCCTTGTTACATGTTCTAAATAGAACTCCTACTGCTCCACTCCCTGGTAAAACTCCCCATGAAGCTTGGCATAATAAAAAACCTGATGTATCCCATTTAAGGGTTTGGGGATGCTTAGCATATGTCCACATACAGAAGGATAAAAGAAAGTCATTTGGGCCTCACATGCACAAATGCATTTTTGTTGGCTATCCAGCTGGATACAAAGGATGGCAATTTTATGATCCAGTCACCAGGAAGTTTATTATCTCAGAAAGAGCAGAATTTGATGAGAGATACTTCCCTGGAGCTAAGCCAACATTAATTAATGCCATTCCTACTCCACCATCCCTAAATATTATTGATGGTAGTAATATGCCTGACTTGGGAGGGCACCAGCTCAATACAAATCAGTCAGCCACATCCAAAGTCTCAAGGACTGTAATCAAAATGCCTACACCATCATTCTCTTTTGAGCCAGTACAACCACCTCCCCCTGTTCCTGACAATGAACAGAATTTCCCAAGTCCACCTCCTGCTCTCACACCATTACCATCTGCACCAACTACACCAACCACAAATACTACTCCATTACCCTCTCCTGAACCACCTACACCTCCAATTGCAGTTAGAAGATCCAGGAGAACTGTTCAACCTCCTGGAGAATGGTGGAAAATTAGACATCCTACACCTGCTATTGAGTCTAGCTCTGAATCTGATTCAGAGTCTCAGCAACAATCTGGTGAAGATGAGGATGAAGCATTTGCTGGAGTAGCTGGAGATTTCTATGAGCCTAATACATATAAACAAGCCATGAAATCACCAGATGCAGAATTATGGCAACAAGCAGCAGAAGAGGAAATAAACTCTCTTAATGCCAATGGAACTTGGGATATTGTTCCTCTTCCCAAGGACAGAAAAGCAATTGGAAGTAGATGGGTCTTTAAAATCAAGAGGAATGCTGATGGCTCTATTGAAAGATATAAAGCTAGAGTTGTAGCCAAAGGCTTTTCTCAAAGACCTGGTCTTGACTACATTGAAGTCTTTGCACCCACATTCAGAATGGCCTCTATCAGAACCATTATTGCCTTGGCTGCAAAATATGATTACATCTTACACTCTATTGACATATCATCTGCATTCTTGAATGGAAATTTGGAGGAGGAAATTTACATGGAACAACCACCTGGGTTTGTTCAATTTGGTCCAGACTTTGTCTGCAAACTTAAAAAGTCCCTCTATGGTCTAAAGCAATCTGCTAGACAGTGGAATAAAAAGTTAAATGCTACCCTCTTCAACTTGGGATACAAAAGATTGGAATCTGACAGAAGCATCTATGTCTTTGCCAAAGATGGAGTCCTTGTTATTATCCCTGTCTTTATTGATGACATTACACTGGCATCTAACTCTCAGTCAAAAATTAACAATACAATTAAAGACTTGGAACTTCACTTTAAACTCAGAAATCTTGGTCCTACCTCTTGGCTACTTGGCATGAAAATCACCAGAGACATATCACAACACTCCATCTCCATATCCCAGCATCAGTACATCTTGGATAAATTACAGGAGTTTGGATTCTCTGACTGTAGTCCCATTACAACTCCTATGGATCCTGGTCTTGTGTTACAAAAGACTCAACTTTCAGACCAGGACAAGCAGTACATGTCCAAAGTACCATACCTCCAAGCTATTGGATCTCTCATATATTTGTCACAATGCACCCGCCCTGATATTGCATATGCAGTTGGAACTCTTGCAAAATTCAACTCCAATCCAGCTCCAATTCACTGGAAAGCAGTCAAGCATCTATTTAGATACTTGCAAAGCACAAAGGACTATGAACTAGTCTACAAACCAGATGGAGAGCAAGAGTTGTTTATAACATATTCTGATTCCAACCATGGTGCATGTAAAGACACTGGGAGATCTACAGGAGGATATGTTGTCAAAATTGGAACTGGGGCAGTTAGCTGGTCATCTAAACTCCAATCTGTTGTTGCATTGTCCACAACTGAAGCTGAGTACATAGCAGCAGTTGAAGCAGGCAAAGAGTTGAAATGGATGAGAAGTCTTCTGGGAGAATTTGGTTACAAGTTTAACAGTCCTTCTACACTGTGCATTGATAATCAGTCTTCTATCAGTGTTGCCAAGAATCCTGAGCATCATGGGAGGATGAAACATCTTGACTTGAAATTCCACTGGCTAAGAGAAAATGTAGAGGCAGGACATATAGCACCAAAGCATGTTGGGACCAATGAAATGATCGCAGACTGTCTTACCAAAGCACTACCTAGAACAAAACATGACATTTGTAGAATAGGATTAGGCTTAGTTAAAAGTACAGATATGCAGGATTAGGGGGGTGTGTTAAGAACATAATCCTACACACTTACCTTCTTATATAGTGTTCCCTTATTCACACAGTCACATATCTACCTACTAGCATAGTTTCCCCATGCAAGGGATATATGGACTACCATACTACCATAGTCACCCCAAGGATGACCATAGCATAGGTACAAAGTAGAATAGTAAAGAGTAGAGAAGTAGCATGACATGTAGTAGAATAGTGGGGAGGGGAAGAATGGGGAACAGGCAAAAACCTCGCCCTATTTATCTGTTTTGGAGATGGTCTGTGCACACTCCCAAACAGTATAAATAGTCCCCCACTTCTCACTCAACCCCTAAGTCAATCAACTCCTGTTTTCCTCAGTCATTGCTCTCTCCTCTCCTCAACACACAGATAGGGTCAGGTGTGGACATGTGAGTGAGTTTCATGCCACTGACCATGTCTTTGGAGTGTAACTGTTTGACATAGTCATAGTTGGTGTGACCAAATCTCCTGTGCCATAGACTGAGGTTTAACGGAAGGGTAGAAGACAAGTTGGCAGACTCCAGGCAGGCAGGCACAGTAATCCCATCCAGCAATGCAGCATTCTGGCTGTGAATAGAGGCAGTGAAACGTATTCTACCTGACTGTATGAAATATATGTACTTGAGTCAATGTAAATATGGTACTGTTTGTGTTTTTTAAGATAAAGGACTAATAAGAGGTTGTCTTGGAGTTGGGGAACATGTAATACTCTACTAAAAAGAAGTGGCTGTGATTCTACTACTCCTTTAATTAATGGTCTGAAAAGTAAACTACCAATACCAGCAGAATAAATGATTGTGTGATCAGCTAATCTAATAGGTATATGAAGGGGTTTGTAATCTCTGAGCCAATGTTTATGTGGGGTCATGTGTGAAGTGGCTCCTGAGTCTGCATTCTAGTCATAATTAGAATAATGTGAAAGGGGATCATTTAACTATTCCATAGTAAAGATACTTGCCTTTCCTGCTGATTCCTGGACATTCAAAGCTGTGTTTGCTGCCTTCCCTTCTGCCCTTTTTGCCAAGTACAAAGCACACTGCGGCACCCAATGACCAACTTGGCCACAGAAGTGACAAGGGAGTTTAGAGGACTTGTACTGCTTCTTGTTAGAAGGGTTGTTGGTGTTGGAAAAATTATTATGATGGAATGATTTGTTATGAGCAGCAGAAGCCTTATTTGCAACCTCTGAGACTTGAGGTGCAGATCTCCTTGTCCTTTGGATTTCTTCTGTATGGAATGCCTCAGTGACTATTGCCTTGTCCAACTTGTCACTAAGCATCAAAGATGATACAAAGTGACTATAGTCCTCTGGAAGTGACCTGATCATTGCCATGCAGAGGAGTTCCTCATCCAGCTTTTCAATAGAAAATTTGTCACGGTGAAGGTTTTTAATATTTTGCATTGCTGCATTAACTCTGTTGGCCACTGATTGTAGTGATTCTTCCTCTAGTTTTCTGATGCTGAATAGGTCATCATATGCATTGAATCTAGCACCAGGTTTTTGTTGCTGATGCACAGACTTCAAAGCATTCCACATAGCAGCTGGGTCACTTTCCTTTCCCTCCAGATGTATCACCTGAGATGTCTCCACCATAAGGTAGATCCATCCAGATGCTTGGTCTGCCTTGCCTTGCCATGCCTCCTGTCCTTCAATGTCTGAACTGTTAGGACATTTCTTCTGGCCAGAGACAATTTGCCAAAGCTGATTTGCTCTAAGCCATGCCTGCATTTCTCCACTCCATTGATTATAATTAGAATGGCCAAGTTTCTGAATGTTTGGACCTTTCATAGTGAGTGTTGGTGAAGAGAGTGCAAAGGAGAAGATGTGAGTAGTGAGTGGTATTGGAAAGATAATAGGGGTGGTGAAGTGATGTCAAAAAGATGGAGGGAGTGATAGAGTAATGGAAAGATAGGGTGGTAGGGTAGTAGTGGTAGAGTGGTAGTGGAAAGGGTGTGTGTGTAGTGATGCAATAGATGCAGGCAAAGACAGAAAAGCAAGTGCAGACCAAATGCAAGTCAACCAGTATGCAACCAAATCCTTCAAAAAGCCAGGGTTCTGGAGACTGCAAAATAAGGTGGGTCCAAAGATAGGTCCAAGGTCCAGGGGTCCAGGAGTCTTCTTCAGCCACCAGTAGATGCAAGTCAACAACTTAAACTACAGTGCAGTTGTAACTCCTCCCAGATCACAGGGTTGACTACCTGGATATTTCTGAGGTAGGAAAAAAGGCTGGCCCACTGAAGTGCACAGACCCAACAGTTCACTGTAGAGACCACCTGGGAATGGTCTTTTGTCCCTACTAACTATCTATTTACTGACTAAAACTAACTACAAGTTAGTTTAGTCAAAATGGATTGAGTTGAGTAAAACAGAGGTTACCCAACAAAAGAGAGATAGAGAGTGGAGGATGACAAGAGAGCAAAGCAGATGGTTAGATATATGTATGAGCACAGTTAGAGCTCAGGGCCCATAACCTGTTTGAGGTAAGGAATGAGGATGACTGAGTGAAAACAAGTTGATTGACTGGGGGGAAGGTGGCAGGATGCACCCCTTTATATATGTTTTGGGAATGTGCACAGACCATGTAGAAAACCTATAAGTAGGGCCATGGTCTGGCACTGTGCATCATGCCCATCCCCCAACTTCTCCACTACACTATGCTACTTTCTCTACTATGCTAATTTCTCTATGATATACAGTGACTCACAAAACTGAGTCAATGTTTTGGACTTTTTGATTCATTGTTGAATAGCTTCCCATAAACAACAAAACCAAACAAGGTATTGGTGTACCAAATAACATACATGATCAGGGCTACCAAACAAACAAAGAATTATGTAATTTTAATCATCCCTCATGGAGATATGATCATTTTAATTCAGGGACCCATTGACTCAGTTTTGTGAGGAGTAGTCAGAAATATTAGAATCTGATGCTCCACCAACTGTATAATGTCAAAATCTTGACAGATGGTTTCTAAGGTGATGTGACCCTTGATGGGACCTTAAATTATAGTATTTAATTAGGACTAGCATTCTTCATACTTCAATATTCTCCAATGCATCCCATCTCCTCTGCTCAGAAGGAAAACATTCTTTCTCTGGCCTCCAATCATTATTCTACCCACAATATTGCCTCTAAACTCAACCTCAGCCAGTCTAGTATATACGGAACACTTAGGGCTCTCCATCCAAACCTGGATTCCCCCTCTGGTGGTTGTCTTTCTAAGCTCTCATCTACCTCTCAGAGAGCCATCCTTACCCAAATCACCACTGGCAAGGCTGCAAATGCTGTTCAGGCCACCCATTACATCAACAGCATCATCCCCACTCCAGTCTCCTCAGAAACAGTCAGAAGAGTTCTCAGAAAAAACTCATTCAAGGCTGTGGTGAAGAAGAAAAGGCCCTTGCTTAGTATAAGGCATAGGAAAGCAAGATTGGCTTTTGCTCAGAAGTATAGAGAGTGGACTGTGGAAGACTGGAGGAGGGTTATTTGGTCAGATGAGACTAAAATCAACAGGTTTGGGTCAGATGGGAGAGAGTGGGTCTGGAAACAGAAGGGAGAGGGGCTGATTGAGAGAGAGGTGCAGGGAACTGTCAAATTTGGGGGAGGAAACATTATGGTATGGGGGTGTATGGGATGGAATGGAGTTGGGTATCTTGCAGAGGTTGAGGGGAGGATAAATGCTGACCAGTATGTGTCCATTTTGAAGGACCATATGCTGCCTAGCTTGGAGGAGAGTGGAATTTCTGGAGAAGAGGTGATTTTTCAACAAGACAATGACCCCAAGCATACCTCAAAAAGGGCCAAGAAATGGATGGAGAACAACAATATTACTCTTCTGGATTGTCCTGCCCAATCTCCAGACCTCAGCCCTATTGAACATCATTGGGTTCACCTCAAGAACCAGTTAGACAAGTATCCAACAGCACCAAAAGGAATTTGGGAGTTATGGGAAAGAGTAGTAGAAGAGTGGAATAATATTCCATCAGAGGTGTGTCAGAATTTGATTAAAAGCATGCCTAGAAGGTTGGGAGCAGTTATTAAGGCCAAGGGAGGTCATACAAAATACTAGAATTACAATTTATTATAATATTGATACCACCTCACAAAACTGAGTCAATGAGTCCCTGAATTAAAATGATCATATCTCCATGAGGGATAATTAAAATTACATAATTCTTTGTTTGTTTGGTAGTCCTGATCATGTATGTTATTCGGTACACCAATACCTTGTTTGGTTTTGTTGTTTATGGGAAGTTATCCAACAATAAATTAAAAAGTGCAAAACATTGACTCAGTTTTGTGAGTCACTGTAGTCTTGTATAGAGAGACTATGTAGGTCTAGTGTCTATGTGTAGTGTAGGGGGGGAGATTATGCTAGTATAGTGGTAGGTATGCTGGAGCAATAAATATAACACTTACATCCTGGATACACCAGAGGAACCTCCCCTCATTCAAAGCTATCTCCTTTTGGGGAGCCCCATGCAATGAACTTGGGGACTTGTGGGAGGCATTGGATGGGTCATACAATGTGGCTTCAGCCCACCCAGTTGATCTATCCTTCCTTAATGATCTCGACCTCCTCCCTGCCAGGGACTGGGTTCGGTTCTCTCTTCTTAAAATGAGGGAGGCATTAGCAGTATGTGCATTTGTTACATTTATTGCTCCAGCATACCTACTACTATACTAGTATAATCTCCCCCCCTACACTACACATAGACACTAGACCTACATAGTCTCCCCATACAAGACTATATCATAGAGAAAGTAGCATAGCAGAAAAAGTAGCATAGTGTAGTGGAGAAGTTGGGGGATGGGCATGATGCACAGTGCCAGACTATGGCCCTACTTATAGGTTTTCTACATGGTCTGTGTGCATTCCCAAAACATATATAAAGGGGTGCATCCTGCCACCTTCCCCCCAGTCAATAAACTTGTTTTCACTCAGTCATCCTCATTCCTTACCTCAAACAGCATTCTCATCCGTGCCTGGTCCAGATCATGTTACATGGTCTTTTCTCAAAGTGTGGGGCACCTCCCCAGAGGTGGGGACATTTATCATCCATATAGCCAATGCATGCCTGGACACAGGTCACTGGCCCACTCACTTCAAGGAATCCCTGTCTATTATCATTCCAAAGCTGGGAAAACCAAATTACTCCACACCCAAGTCATTCAGGCCTATTGTGCTTCTGAATATGCTGAATAAACTTTTCATGAAAATGCTGGCCAAGCAGCTGCAATTCGATGGAGTGGCCCATGATGTCTTCAATTTTAATCAGTTTGGAGGCATGGCCCAACGTTCTGAGGATGCTGGGGTCTTCCTGACTCACCTGGTTTGCGCAAGGTGGGCCAAGGGTCTCACAATGAGCATTGTCATGTTTGACATCACTCAATTCTTCCCCTCTCTAAATCATTTGGTTCTGTTGGAAGTTGTCAACTGCCTGGGTTTCCCCCCATGTATTGGGGGCTTCTTTAGGTCTTACCTTGTGGGTCGCAAGACAGTTGTACTCCTGGGGCTCCTTCAGGTCAGAATAGTATGCTGCTGACATGGAGGTGGGACAGAGCTCTGCCCTTTCCCTTGTTTTATTAGCACTTTATTTGGCACCAGTCATAAAACTGTTTAAGCAGCATGAAGTCGGCCAACAGGTTGACCTCATGTCTTACGCGGATGATGGCATGTTTATCGCACATGCTCCCAGGGTGGAGGACAACCTCCTCCCTCTGTCTAGGGCTTACAGCTGGATGTTCCAGATGTTTCAAGCACTGGGCCTTGTCCTCGAGCATGACAAGTCTGAGATATTCCATTTTTCCAGGGCCCCAAGGTTTACCCCCCCGCCCATTGATTTGGGTTTTGAGCCATACACTGGCCTGATTCCCTTATGCTCCAAGGCCCACTAGAGGTACTTAGGGTTTAGGTTTGACTGTAAGCTCCTGTTTAAGGAGCACGTGCACTTCTTTACCACCAGAGCCATCACTACCGTGAAGGCTATGAGGATGTTAGGCAATGCTGGAAGGGGCTTGACCCCTGACCAGTGTCAGTTACTGTATCACACCTGCATTGTCCCTGTAATGACATATGGGGCACGTCTGTGGTATTTCCCTGGCAGCAAGATGAAAGGCAAGATGAAAGCCATAGTCATGGCCATGTCAAGAGTGCAGGTGAGAGCAGCATGCTGGATTATGGGTGCATTCAGCGCTACCTCCACAGGGGGGTAGCCACTGCAGCAGGGTTGCTTCCTATCCATCTCCTTCTCAAATGCCTGGTAGACAGGGAGGCATTGCATGTCCCTCTTCTTACTCCCACACACACCCCTCGATCCATTTTAAGGGGGCTCCTAGGAGGCAAGGTGCTGGTCCATAGACTAGTGCTTAGCAACTTAGGAGATCAGGAAGTGATGAACATGGGGGGCCCCTTCCCATCTCTTGCTACCACTGCCATGGGCACCCAGGCAGATAAATTCAAGCCTTTTGGTCTGGAGTTGGCCCCTGGAAGTAGGGTCCTGGACTTGTTCTGGGACCACATCACCTGCAATCAAGTGGGCTCCAGGGAGCCCAAGGAGATTCAGGCCTACCTATGCAGATTGGAAGAAGCTTGAGCTTTGGCTCAAGAGGACTCAAACTGCATCATCATGGCCATGGACATATCTATGCCCACAGATACCTCACTACAAGTGGTAGTGGGCACTCTCCTCTTTGAGGATGGGTGCTTGGTGCACAGGATTATGTCAGATGTAGGGAGGCAAACCCTCTCTGAGGCTGAGCACTTCTCTATTTAAATAGGTGTATCTGCTGCCTTAAACAGGGGGCACGACCATTTAGTGGTGTTCTCAGACTCCAGTCTGGCTGTTGACATCCTACTGGACACATCTCCATGCTCAAAGAAGGGCTGAAGCAGATGCCAAGGCCAACCAAGTGTGGGCTGAGGAGGCTAAGAACCCCTCATTCATGGATCGCCAGTTCATGGCCCTCAAGGACAAGAATGGTAAAATTGCTGCCCCTTCCTCCTGCAAGAGGGGTCCATGGCTACAACTAGCTGGATCGAATATATTAACCTGCATGTGGTTTACCAGACTGCTTACAGGACATGCTCCTCTAGGGGAGTATTGCCTACATTTTTATGTTCTGGGCCCTATTACTTGTGACTGTATACTAGTGGAATACATCCAATCATGTGATCATGTCCTGTGCATTTGCCTGGGTAAAGTGCTCCAAACATCGCCAGCCTCCTCAATCCATCGAGGAACTGGCCACACTCGTGGTGAATAATCCCACATTGAAATTCTTTGCCACCCCATGCTCAGAGTGGGATCCCTGATAGGTGGGTTGTGCAGAGCACATGACCTCCATCTTCTGTCTGAGGGGTACCCCTCTTCTCTTTCTCTGGTGGGCTATGAAACCCTGCTGCAGCTTTTTGGGTAGGCCCCTGGAAGGGCCATTTCCTGGACTCATCATAGGGAGGGGAGCACTGTGTCAGAGGTTTCCTAGGTCATTGGTATACAGGCTACACCTGGAGTCCATTTAGTCTTATAAAGGGGGCCTCGAGGGGGGAAGATGGGGAGTGGGCAACCTGGGCTCTTATGGGGCCTAGGTCATCGGTATCTACTGGAAGACTAATGGGAGTCCATTTAGGCTCATAAAGGGCACCGCTCTCTGTCTGAAGCTGTAGGGGACAACCTGGGAAGCCTTGGGCAGATAGGGAACCCAAACTGGAGTGGGGCTGGAGGATAGTTCTACTAGAGGTAACCTGGGGAGCAGGTGGCAGTGTGATGGCTAAGCTGGGAGCTGAGTCTGGAGGGCATCCCCCTCTTTGAAGGTTTGGGGAGTCACTCACGTGCTTTAATTAATATCTGTAGTGTACTCAGTTTGTACTCTGCCGTGGACTACAATTGTGCACCACATAATAAATCTATATCTCCTGGTCTTTATGAACAGATCTGCAAAATGCTGAAAAAGAAGATAGAAGCAGGAGTATATGAGTCATTGAACTCATTGTATCAATTATAATGGTTTTGCATTGCAAAGAAGGATGCAAAATCACTTCGAATTGTCTACAGTCTTGAACTACTAAATTAAGTAATGATATAGCACTCAGATTGGTACCAATACTCAAACATTTAGTAGAACAATTTGGTGGACTATCTTGCAGAGAAATGTTAGATCTCTATGTGGCATTTGATGAAAGAAAAGTAGCAGAATCACCTCGCAATTTAACAACATTTCAGACACTTTTTGGAGCACTTCGTATCATTACTCTACCGATGGGTTGGACAAATTCAGTACCAATCATGCATGTCAATGTCACCCACATCCTATAGCCTGAAATTCCTGATGTCACTATTCCCTATTTTGATGATATATCTATCAAAGGTCCTAAATCTCACTACCAATTTCATGGAGGTGCCTATGAAACTATCCCCAATAATGCAGGCATTCAACAATTTATCTGGGAACACTTCAAAAACCTCAACAGGGTAATTCAATGCATGAAGCATTATGGAGGCATGTTTTCTGGTCTTAAACTCTATCTTTGCATCCCCAAAATAATCATTTTAGGGCATCAATGCAACATCAAAGGTCATATGGGCAATCCCAGTCACATGACAGCAATTAGCAAATGGGGACCTTGTTGAAGCCTGACAGAAGTTATAGCTTTCTTAGGAACTATTGGAGTCTATCATGTCTTTATTCAAAATTTTGCTCAATGTACTTCAGCACTGATTATTAACCTTACTCAAAAAGACATTTGTTTTGAATTTGGACTGAAACAAATAGTAGCACAAGAAGATTTGAAGGAAGCCTTAATTAATCTCCAGCGATCTGAGCAATCGACTACTTATACTCTACTCCAGTTATTCTATCAGTCAACATTTTGTACATCACTATTGGTTTCTTTCTCACTCAATGTGATTCCAACAACCCTCAAAAATGGTATTACAGTTGATTCAGATTGATCACACTTAATGATTGTGAATCTCAATTGTTGCAAGCTAAACTTGAAATCTACAGTCTCTATAATGCTCTCGGTGCACTACAACTTTACCTCATTGGTGTATAAAATCTTATTGCTGAAGTCAATGCAAGGTATATCAAAGGCATGCTCTCAACTTCTGATATTGTGCCTAGCACCAGCATCAATAGATGGATAGTATCGATTCTAACCTTTCACTTCATATTAGTCCATATGGCAGGGACATACCATGGTCCAGATGGACTTTTGAGATATTCTCCACAAAATGGAGATAATGAGTTTGACAACAAAAATAATTTTGGAGATTGGATTGACTATCTTCATAGTTTTGTATATGAAATCAATCTCATTACAACTTGTCCCTTTTCTTCCCATTGAATTTTGACACTCTTCCTCTCTTCAGATCTCAGAAAGGGGGAGGATTTTATTTACAACAATGTCCCACAAATGAACAACACAAAAAAAGGATGAAAGATTACTTTTGTAAGGGAAAAGGAAGGCGCCCCAGGTATCTTGGCAATTTTCTGCATTTGTCCCATATTTTTTTATATTTTATTTCACTCTATTCTGCCTTTTCTATGATTTTATTTCTATTTTATTATTATATTTCGGTTTTTTCCATGTTTGTACATGTTGACAGTTCTATTCTTAGAGGTGGGACCTCTTCTGGATGTTTACCCATCAAGGTGATGTCATCCCACAGCTTGATCTACCTATTTCCACCTTTTTGCTATTTTTAGCTTACTATTTGATTTTCACCTCTATCACATATACTGGCATCGACAGATGGGTCCTTAAAGTTTCCTCTTTGGATTCCCCTTCATTAGGTGCACCTGAAGTGTTTATATTATGTAGTATAATGTTAACTTTGGATTCCCCTCTGTTAGCTCACTATTAAGTGAGGCTTTGAGGTTGCTCTTACAACTTTGCATTTGAAAATGGTTAGAAGACTTGTTACGACCTCCAGATTTATTGGATTCCAAATATGCTACCTTCATTGAAGGTAGCATATTGATATTGCATCAAATTCTTTTTAGATTCTAGCAAACTATGGAGAAAGGACTCCTGTGGAGCTCACAAGATTGTCACAATTCCTGAACGTTATCTTAAAATTATTCATGCAGCTCACAATGATATCGGACACAAAATGATTTTCACAACATCAGTTATTGTCCTTCAATTTTGGTGACCGAATATGAAAGCTGACATTGCATGATTTATTCATACTTGCAACCTCTGCCAAATTTGACAAACTTAAAATCTCCTAATTCCACCTACAGTCGCCACTCCATCACCACTTTTCAGCAAAGTCTATATTGATACAATGCAAATGCCCTCATCAAACAGATTCAAGTATATTGGACAAGGTTGATGTTCATTAACAACCTATTCTTAATAGCAAAATCTTTGACAAGAAATTGCCACAACTCTTGGCAATTGGATCTTTGAAGATATTATTTATCAATGGGGTTCCCTATACAAAATTGTGAGCAATAACAGACCAGCCTTCACCTTTTGAAATGATACCACATTAACCACATTCAAATTAGTGGTTACAATTATCATGCGAATGGACTTGTCAAAAGAGCACACTTTGATATTTGCCAATCATTATTTAAAGCAATCAATAGATACATCACTTCTTAACTTGCTACCACCATAGTAAACAGAAGTAAACAACACTGCTGACATCTCAAACGTTCTACAGCTACTCATCTACTGGTCTGATCTCTTTGACTTCAGAGCATCCTCTGGTTATCCACTAGATGGCCAATCCTAAAAGATCTGATGGGAGATCGGGTTCAGATCTGGGTGTGCTTTTGTCATGTCTGGCCACTGACCCTGTTACCCCCAACGACGACCTAATCAATAGTCTGCCTGCATCCAGGTGGACTAGAATAGTTACTGGCATAACCACAGTGGAGCCTTCAAGGATCCAGCGTTCATCTCCAGTACCATCCTCCTATCCAGATGGTCAGGAAACCCCCAGAGGCACCAGATCCACATCCATCACAGCTGCTGCCATGCCAGCAACTAGAGGACAAACTCCAATGTCGACGAGCCTCACTCCCATTCCTCAGACCTCCAGGTGGTCAGAGATGGACGACAGAATCAAGGTGGATGAAAAGGAGGCTGAGGTAAAGTTTGGCAATGCTACCACCTTGCGACTCCTATTTTATGACCTCCTGAAGGTTACAGATCAGCTGCTGGACAGAGCAGCCGATGGAGATATCACAGCTGCATCCTTCAAAGCGAAAGGTGGACTGGCATTGAGACTGAAGAAGCTGCTTAAGGTGGCTTCCATAGCAGGGCTGCTGAAGGGGGTAAAGGGCGCTCTTCTCCAAGAAGCTTGCGAAACTGCAGTACATGGCTCTACACAGACTGCTATAACGTCTGGATCCACCCGAGGGCATGGAGAACTCAGAGTCAAAAGCTCTAGGCAGCGACCACTGCCTTAGCCCCCAACAGGTGGTGGAGGAGGTCCCAGCAGGGGCCCCTCCCCCACCCATTAACTACTCCACCCAACCCCCTCCCAAGGGGTGGTCAGTGGCCAGATGTGACAGAATCGTGCCCAGATCTGAATCTGATCTCCTATTGGATCTTCTAAAATTGGCCATTTAGTGGATGACTAGAGGATGCTCTGAAATCAGGGAGATCAGACCAATGACTGAGTAGCTGTAGAACATTTAAGATGTCAGCAGTGTTGTTTACTTCTGCTTACCATGGTGGTAGCAAGTCAAGAAGCGATGGAGAGTCTCCCTCTCCTCTGGACATGCAGCTGCCTCAATGAAACCCAGTAAAAATTGAGGAGGTTGAGGATGAAGACAACTCCCAAAAGCCACTCCAATACTAAAGGTCCTATCCTGGTCTTGTCATGGACATTCTTGGTGTAGAAAAGATACCATTTAAGAAGCTTCGAGAGGAACAAGCTGCATTAGAGGAGAATGGGTGGGTTCCATTTGGAAGTGAAGAAGAATAGGATTTGTCACAGTCGTTGATAAAAAATGTAGGCCAAAATTCTATCGATAAATATCTGAAGCTGCCAATCATGAGTACTTGGTATGCTGCATTAAACAGTGTTGAGCTTATCTAATTGTTGAAATTAAATCCTGATACATGCTGCACGAGCTTATGACCCATGCCTTTGTCATGGCATTCACTCGCTTTGCTCGCTCAGCCTGACACCGGCATGGGCCAGCTCGCGTATATGTAATACAATGCTTAATCCCACTACAGTTACTCAACTCTTCAGTTGCCTTTGGACCTTCGGCCCAAAGTCAACGTTTGGGGGTTTGTGGTCACA
Source organism: Tricholoma bakamatsutake (assembly GCA_029959215.1). NCBI lineage: Eukaryota > Fungi > Basidiomycota > Agaricomycetes > Agaricales > Tricholomataceae > Tricholoma > Tricholoma bakamatsutake. The sequence continues at coordinate 5,438,388 of CP114868.1, read as the reverse complement.
CAACTCTTTATTTGACTTTTAGATACAGTAGTACTCAACTCTTCAGTTGCCTTTGGACCTTTGGCCCAAAGTCAACGTTTGGGGGTTTGTGGTCACACAACTCTTTCCTTGACTTTTAGATACAGTAGTACACAACTCTTCAGTTGACTTGGGACCCTTGGCCCCAAGTCAACATGGGGGGGTTGTGGTGTTTATCCCCTTCCCCAATGGCCCCTTCTCCATCCCCATCTCTCCCTTTCCCATACCCATACCCATACCCATACCCATACCCACCTCCATCCCCACCTCTCTCTTCCTCATCTCCCCCTCCCCCATCTCCCCCATCTCCCCCATCTCTATCCCCATCTCCCCCTCCCCCATCTCCCCCATCTCCATCTCCCCCTTCCCCATCTCCATCTCCTCCTTCTCCACCTCCCCCTTCCCCTTCCCCATTCTCCTCTCACTTTCCCATGTCCTCCTCCCCCCTCTACACCTTCTCATACCCCCTCCCCACCCCTCATACCTCTCCTCCATCCCCCTCTTGCCCACCCCCTCACACCCCCTCACATCCTCCCCACCCCTCACACTCCCCTCACACTCCTCTGCACACTCAGCCCACTTGCGAAGTTTCAAACTCCACTTCAAACTCAGCTGCAGCTCACCTCTACATATGCTATGACCACATTTTGAAGCCCAGCTATATTAGTCAGAGCTGACAAATTTTAGTCAGCTCTGACTAATGCCATCATTTCTGACCAAGCCTGACAAATTTTAGATAATCACATCAACCATCAGTCCCATCATTCCCACAAAATGACTGTAGCCTATGTTATGCAGTGCATCACCTTTTTTTAGCCCTGATCCCATCACGCCATCACTCCCACAAAAATCGTCATAGCATATGTAATAGATACATGAGGCCATGCATGCAGCACACACATGTTACTGCGCTTACTGCGCATACATGTGGTAAACACATTCCTGAGTCATGTGACATCCTTACTATTATGTATATAAGGAGAACCTGTACTATAGTAGATATACAGTGTTCTTACCTCTGCTAAACCCTAGCTCTAAGACTAACTAAACCCCAGATAGGTTATAAGGAACGTGTCGTCTCTTCTTCTGTGCAGCATATGTAGTCTGCTCCAACAGATTATGGGCCCTGCTGGGCACGTCGCGAACGCACCTTAACTGGCTGCGAACGACGTTGACTTCATTGTCTCCAAATTATAACCTTGCGCTCTTCGTGAGCTGCATTGCGCTCTCTGCGAGCTGCATTTAAAAAAAAAAAAAACAACCCAGGTTGACTAGGGTTAACCACTCTGAAGGAGTATTTTTGCCTGAGATTATGGAATGTGTTTTCTTGAATAAAGAGGACTGATTGAGCACTTTTACCAGCTGCCACTATAACATCATGTCTTCAACTCTTGAAAAACTCATACAAACTTTTGATGGCTCTAACTACATTCAATGGGCCGACTCAGTGAAGGCGTGGCTCAGGTCTCAGGGCCTCTGGCAAATAACTAGCGGGATGGAACTAAAACCACCCCTGGCGCCTCCTTTGACGGCGACAAATGCTGCACTAGTAGCAGAAGCTAATGCCAAGCTCCAGACCTGGAACAATAAGAATGACCAGGCGATTGGTAGCCTAGTGCTCCGCCTGGCCCCCTCTATTTGGCAGCGTGCCAACACCAAGGACACTGCTGAGGAGGTATGGGATCTCATCCGCACCAACTATGGTGTCGATGGCCCCTCCCAAGTCTTTGCAGACTTTAGGTCTGCAATCGCAATCAAAATTCCGGCTGCAAATCCTGCACCAGAGATTGCCAAAATGGCTGATAAATTTGAGTGCCTTACGGCTGCCAATGTCGCCATCCCCGAATTAGTACAGGCAATGATTCTACTTGCTGCGATGCCGCGCGAGTACAATTCTCTATCTGCCATGGTCCTTAACACAACCGCTACTAGAGCCTTGACGTTTAAACATGTCAAGGACTCCATTGTCGCTGAAGCCTCACGGTGCACAGCAGTTGGAAAGCCCATTGGCCCACCTCAGGCCACCAAGCTTTCTGCTGTCAAGCGCAACGGGGGAAACCCCAAATGGCAATCTCAAGGCAACAATGGAGAATCGTCCCGAAAGCATGGATGACATGGGGACAAAAAGACTAAAGAGGAAAAACCTAAAGAGAAACATTCCCACCTCGCCTCACAAGCCTTTACTACTATAAATGGTAATGGCACCATCATACCACCGATGCCGCTCATCCAGCGCATCAAGAAGCATGAACATACTCCCACAAGGGATCCTTGCCGCCGACTGCCTGCACAGGCACACACGGGCACGGCCTCTACCTCTCATTCGGTCTATACTGAATATCAGCAGGCTCGAGACACCCTCGAGCAAATGAATCTCCCATGCAGCGCGAAAAATCTGCGACCACTGGAAGAGCACCTAACAGTGCGAGAAGGTAAGAGGAGGAGGATTGAACCAGAACCAAGGATCATAGAGGTAGAAGACGATAGTGTCTCCCTTGGATCGGAACCTGCCATTTCTGATGAAGAGGTATGGAAAGCCGTCAATGAAATGCTTGTCGATGAACCGCTTGAAACAGGTACATATGATGAAAGGTCAGTCCTTTTCCTTGCCACAAGCACAAGAATTAACATTCCACTGATCACAGCGAACTTTTCATGTGAAATTTTACCACTACTAAATGTATCATGGAACAATTTACATCTTAATATATGTGTTACGTGTGCAAATGGAAATTGTAAGAAAGGTGCCGACTGGATCATGGATTCAGGCGCATCAAAACACTTCACTGGTGAAATTAAAGATTTTGCTTCTTACGAGCCTTTACCGAGAAAGGACTCTACCCTGGTTCAAACAGCCACAGGTACTACTCATATAGTAGGGAATGGAGCAGTCTTCATTAGACATCAGGTAGTATGTCATGGGAAGTCAGAGACGCATGAAACGCGATTATACCCCGTCTACTACATACCCAACTGTAATGCTCGATTACTGTCAATGGGCATCTTCTTACAAGACGGAAGTGATGTGCATGGTTCCTCCGCACACATTTCATTTTTCAAGCAAGGAAACCCAATTATGGATTGCGTCCCTCTTATGAAACGTGACACTATTTATTGGGCTCGGACTCATATATTGAGCACCAAGGGAATCAATGTCGCGACAATGTACATCGCAGACTACTCGACTTGGCATAAGTGACTTGGACACCCATCCAAAGAGGCGCTAGGGAAGATGCCTAATAGCACCATAAAATTCCCAAGGAATTTAATTATTCCTAAAGACAAAATTATATGTCCAGGGTGCGCTGAAGGGAAAATGACCTCAAAATCTTTTCCCGAATCAGATTCACACGCAGAAAGACCCTTTGAATTAATACATTCCGATCTGAAGGAACTCCCAGTACTATCGTACCATAAACATAAATACTTTATTGTATTTCTGGATGACAAAACATCACATATCTGGGTCCAATGCCTTAAAAAGAAATCTGATGCTGCTGCGGCCATCAGACAATTTCGGGCAGTGGCTTTGACACAGTATGGCACTACAATCAAGCACTGGCGTGTTGATCCAGGGGGGGAGTTCAAAGATCGTGAGCTACAAAATGTGCTCAAGGACTTTGGCATCAAAATAGAGATGTCTGCACCCCACGTTCACCAACAGAATGGGCGCGCAGAGCATGCCATAAGGACAATAATGGAAAAGTCGCAAACCCTGCGATTTACCACATGTCTACCACAATCATGGTGGGAATTTTGCATTGAACATGCAACACACCTATACAACCGAACCCCGATAAGGCACCTGAAATGGCTGACACCGGTTGAGGACCTGACAAAGGTCTGCCCAGATCTAAACGATCTGAAGGTTTTTGGTTGTGGTGCTTATGTCTACCTACCAAAGGAGAAGCATCCAAACACATTGGCTCCTCGATCGGAGTTGATGACATACCTTGGATTAGAAGATGGCATTAAAGCATACCGTTTCATGTGACCTAGTGGCGCAATATTCATTGGTGCTACGGCACTATTTGATGAAACATTGTTCCCATGCTGTCCCGGAGCTAAAACTCCTGCCAATACGGACCTTGGTGATTTTCCACCTCCAGAACCAGAAGATGATGACCACTCAACTGGAATGGATGGCGATGATTCTATACCACCACAAGATCCACCCCTTCCTCCATCATCAGAAAATGATGATGATGATGTACCAAGTGAGCAAAAGGCACATGACAATGTGACAAATGCTCCTCCTCCGCCGCCTCCAGTAACCACTGAGGACTTTCGTCCAAGACGTGATGATCAACAGAAATGGCAGCAATTGCCCCGTCGATCAGGCAGGCAGAGGAACATTCCAAACCATCCTGGCAACACCTATGGAGAGAAGCGACTCCCCTCTGACATAGAGAGAGACATTGCACATGATCGATATTGGAAGAGATCTGTGGGTCAAGATTCGGATCATAACCGAACATGACCACAAACTCAACAGAAAGAACCAGTTGCTGGACCGAGTTCGGCACCCCACGAGAGTGTGCCCGATTCCAATGATCAAGAACATGATCACCCAATGGGGGAACTGGATGAAGCAGGTTATATTAAAAAGATAACCAAGGAAGGAGGAGATAAGCTTATTTGCTGGCTGTTGTCAAAAGCAGTCAAACCATCGAGCAAAATAAGCTGAGTTCCAAACCAATTTCGCGATATTGCGCGCCTACCACGGCAGCAGCAACGTGAGTGGAAACAAGCTTGTCATGAAGAATTAGAGGCTCTTCGTAAATGACAAGTCTATGACATCATCGATCTTCCACATGATCGAAAAACGATCAAAAATAGATGGGTTTTCTCCATAAAATCAGATGGAAGAAAATGGGCCAGACTCATGGCCAAAGGCTTTTCACAAGTCGAAGGCATTGACTTTGATGAGATTTTCTCACCAGTAGTCTGCTACGAGACTGTATGCCTCATGTTTGCACTTGCATCTCTAGAAGGCATGTATATGACCAGCCTAGATGTAAAAACCGCATTTTTATATGGCAAACTAGATGAGGAGATCTATATGGATCAACCCGAGGGTTTCAGACTCGAGGGAAAAGAGCGCAAAGTATTGCGCTTACGCCAAGCATTTTATGGCCTTAAACAAACCTCACTTGCATGGTGGAAAGAGCTAGAGGCATTTATGCGCACCATTGGGTTCGTGCGTGCCAGCTCCGATGCCGGCATTTTCATACACAAGGATCCTAAGACAGGCAGCATTGTTATTGCACTCGTCTATGTTGATGATGGCTTGTTCATGGGGAAGAACAAGAAACTTGTGGATGAAAAGAAAAATGCTTGTCTAAAGCATTGGGAGTGCCATAGTACTGAAAAAGTCATGGAATTCTGAGGCATGCGCATCACCCAGACTGCAAGCAAAGTCAAACTCGATCAAACTGAATATCTCGCCAAAGTGCTTGAGAGATTCGAGATGACAAATGCCAAAGCAACCCCCACTCCACTCCTGACTGGTTACAAACCATCGGAAAACACAGCAACGCCCAATGCGATGCTTAGATCAAAATATCAGTCTGTGATCGGATCTTTATTGTATCTGATGCTTGGAACGCGACCTGATATCACTTATGCAGTAATCAAGATGTCGCAATTCTCGGCTAATCCTAGCCAAGAACATCTACACAAAGCGATGTACATCATGCGCTATCTGGTGGGAACCCAGAAATATAACATTGTCTATGATGGTGAGAAGTCCAAGGGGCTACAGGCCTTCACAGATTCTGATTGGGCAGCTGACACTGTCAAATGCCGATCTACAACAGGTTACTTTGCTACTCTAGCAAGTGGCATTGTGTGCTGGCAGTCCCATTTACAAAAAACTGTAGCACTGTCATCCACAGAAGCCGAATATATGGCTCTCTCCGACACTTGTCGACAGATAGTGTGGATAGAGTCCTTATTCCAGGAACTTGGATATGTACTGAAGTGCATACCAATCTGTGCTGATAATCAGGGATCCATCTTTATCGGATCAAATCCAGTTCAGGAAAGAAGGACCAAACATATAGACATTCGCTACCACTATACCCGCGAATGCATAGAAAATGACAAAGTCACGGTCGTTTTCATTCCTGGAAATGATAATCCAGCTGACATGTCCACAAAGAACCTTGGCGCTGTCTTATTCAGGAAATTTAGAGACTCTCTCAGAATTACTTTCGAGACTCAAACTTAGCTGCTTAGAGCGCTGTACAGTTTGAGGGGGGGTGTTGAAATTAAATCCTGATACATGCTGCATACATGAGGTTATGCATGCAGCACACACATGTTACTGCGCTTACTGCGCATACATGTGGTAAACACATTCCTGAGTCATGTGACATCCTTACTATTATGTATATAAGGAGAACCTGTACTATAGTAGATATACAGTGTTCTTACCTCTGCTAAACCCTAGCTCTAAGACTAACTAAACCCCAGGTAGGTTATAAGGAATGTGTCATCTCTTCCTCTGTGCAGTGTATGTAGTCTGCTCCAACACTAATGTTATAGACTATGGAATGTATTCCATAATACCTATTCATTCTTGAAAAAGATTGATCAGCTGCTGGCTGGTCCCAAGTAGATATGTGACAGTGTTGCTATTAATGATGACCATGCTGGCAAAGATTGCAAGATGATGTCTGAAGACCTTGAGTTGTGGCATTGTGACCCTGTGGAGTATATTTGAGAATAGCTTGGTAATCCAGCATTAAATAGTGATATCTCATATGCATCTGTGTAGTATTTCACAGACAAAGATGGAATAAAGCATGTCATCAATGAGGGATCCACAGCAGACTGGTGGTGGAAGACGCAAGTAAGAGAAATTGTTGTAGCAAGTGTGGCATTATTCAAGCTTATATTCCTAGGGCAAAATTTCTGATGGGGGTGTGGTCACACCAATTATTCTCACTTTGGGCAAAACCTAGTTGACTTGATTTGAGGGAGATAAGATGACATGGCTAGTTTATCTGACCATCAGCAACATTGCTAAAGAGAAGCAATAACAGGTCCATAATACACTAGCTGCCTATGAGAGGCCATTCTATAAAATTGTATTAGGTGTCTTTAAATGCAACCATGCTTATTGGCTACCTACCTGTTTCTAAGCTTGAATGTTTCTTGGATGCTACAAGATCAGTTGCAGGCTACAGATTGTTCCATCACTGTATGTCCAAGCTGTTTATTGAGGCTAGGAATGATGGGGTTGAGATGACATATGCAGACTCATACATCTGTCATATCTTTCCTATTCTCACTGCATATGTGGCTGATTTTCCTGAAGAATGTTCTGAGAACTGAGACTGGTTAGATCATGAAGAAGCAAGTTAACAAAACAAACAGGAGTAATGGGCCCACTGAATTTAATTATTTAGAGATTCAGAGCTGCTTTAACAATGCCTAGAATTGATTAAATGTAAGATGCAATAACTGGATTCACATTTGAACTTAATTAATGTTTCATCAAATATTTATCAGGCATGAAACCTTCCAGCCTCTGTACCTCCTTGCTGTCTTTTGCTATAGCAGTCACAAGCTGACTACCATCCCCATAATTGCATATGATGGCTCTTGCCTCCTTGCAGCAGTGCATGATTTCATGAGTATGAGTAGGCAAAATCATGGTCTGGATAGAGGGAAAAGAGTGCCCCTTGAATACCTTTTTCAGATGTGTCATCATCTGGCTGCCCACCATTATTAAATCAAAATATTTGGATATCCTGTGGCCTTGCAAGCTCATGTTCATTACACTATCAGAGGAATTGCTTATCTTGAGAATGAGCATTTCATGAAACATGTGGTAACAGGGACCAGAATAGTTGACTTCCATCATTATAGATCATGCAGTCATGGCAATCTATAGATGTCACTCTCCCACTTACTAAGAGAACTTAGACATGTCATGCACAGCAGTGGCCCTCATAGTGCAAGTTGCGCTAAAACCAATACTGAACACCAAAATATAACATGTATGTATATCATTACTCACCTCTGATTACATTGTTTTAATACAGTGTGAGCCATATCCAAAGCCTTTTTGCATGAAATAATCAACAAAAAGCATGTTGGTCCCAATGCAGTAAACAGGATTAATGATTAATGGGGTCATGCTGGCCAGCCAATCATTAGTGTGACCAGGGCCAGGTAAAAGAGACAGGATAATGTAGGCCTCATGGGGCATGAGAACCTGCTTTTGCTCCCCCCCCCTCTCCAGCTTGTTGCCACTTTGAGTCTGTTGCTTGCTCTCTCCCTATTTTTTTTTTCTTTCTTTTTTTCTTTTTGTTTGAATCCCATTTATTCTCCTTTGTGGTGTACCATATGTGAGAGACTAAATATGTATGGTTTGAGCTATGTTTCATTTGCCCACTCAATGCTATGTATATTTTCATCATCTGCTTTGAGAGGCCAGCTAGAGGTCCCCAAGCACTGTGTGTGCTATGATAAGTGGTGCTGGACCATGAATAATGTATGTGTGGTTTGTGTATTGCCTGGCATGTGTTTTGTTCCATTATTGTCTCTCCCCTCCCCAGTGCATCTAGGGGGAATGTATGAGAGCTCTCTGAATATGCTGTGACATCTTCCTGTTCCTGCAAGATAGATGAATAGTACACATAGTGTTTTTGTCATTGTGAATGGCTTTATTAGGTTCACTCTCTCCCTCTTGTGCTATTTCTCAACTTCTGCCTGGCTGCATGGTGTGCTGGCAATGCAACATGAAGTGCTGTCATGGTACTGTTTTCTCATGCTGTCGACATGCACAGGGCATAATGGTGAATCAACTTTGCTGATGCAGTGTATGTTATATTTATTGCTCCAGCATACCTGCTACTATACTAGCATAATCTCCCCCCCTACACTACACATAGATACTAGACCTACATAGTCTCCCCATACAAGACTATAGCATAGAAAAAGTAGCATAGTAGAGAAAGTAGCATAGTGTAGTGGAGAAGTTGGGGGATGGGCATGATGCATAGTACCAGACTATGGCCCTACTTATAGGTTTTCTACATGGTCTGTGTGCATTCCCAAAACATATATAAAGGGGTGCATCCTGCCACCTTCTCCCCAGTCAATCAACTTGTTTTTACTTAGTCATCCTCATTCCTTACCTCAAACAGTATAAGTGCTTAGTCAGGAGTGCATGTCTCATTCTCAGTTGTAATAGTGTGCTTGCTAGTTTCCTTGGAAGTGGCATGATTAGGTCAATGTATTTGGCTGTTGGTGCTGCTGGGTCAGTTTTCATCCTATCATAGAATTGCAATAACTTCCATAGCTTCTGTGCTCTCTCTCTTTCAGCCTTTCTCCATGTGTTGTATTAGCACCAATTTGCTGTGCAGAAGGCACTTCCTTAGAAGTCTCAGTAGGCTGTTCAAGTCACTACTTTTTTCTGTTATCCCCTTTTTTGCTTGTTCATTGATGTTTTCATTTCCTTCTACTTCTTTGGATCTGGTATCCACTTGACCTTTATCTTTATGCCCCTGTATTTTTTCTATAGCATCGTGATACTTCTTGAATAGCATCAAAGATATAATGACTGGGTTCAGGTTTAGTTAGTGAGATGGCTGTGATAGAGGCTTAGTTGTTGATATAGATATTGGCTAACCATATTCTCCATTCCTTGCTTCATTTTGAACACTCCTACTCCTTCACCTTCATATAAGGTAGGTCTTGTTCAGAACCAGCTTGATCACATGATTGTGACTACACTGTGATGACATCCCATGATGCAGCCTTATATGTGCAAGCATCATAGATTAGATGATTGAGTATGTACAATAACTAAGCTGGCACTATATACAGTATCTATGAGTATTATAAGTATATACAAACACTATAAAGACATTATTTAGTATATAAATCAAATTCTTTATTTCTGGTTAAATTGGGTCAAGATTTTAGCAGAAATTGTCTGGTGCTCTTATAATGCTGAAGTACTCCAGATTTTTATGATCAGTAACCACATCGATCAGGTTTCTAGAGCTTTCCAGATATTGCCACCAATGTTTGAAAGCTTCAAAGATGGCCAGGAGTTCTTTGTTATGAGTATCATAGTTTAGCTCCATAGAATTGAAGGAGTGGGAGTCGAATGCAACAAGATAAATATCACCATCAGGAGCATGGATGGAAAGGATTGTTACTAGGGCATAGTTGGAGGCATCCATTTCAAGAACCATGTAGGAATTTGGTACCCACTGAGAGAGAACCAGAGTGTGGGTGAATTCTTCCTCAAGCCTGTCAAAAGCTTCTTGGCACTTCTTGTTAAAGTCCCAAGGGAATTTCTTTTGCATCAAGCAGGTAAGAGGAATGATGATGTCAGAGTATCCATGAATGAACCTGTGGTAAAAGTTGCAGAATCTGAGGAAAGACTGGACATCCTTGACTTTCTGGGGCACCAGCTAGTCAAGGATGGTCTTTACTTTGTCTTCAGACATTGTTAGAGTGACACCCACTAATCTGCTAGCTGGACTGTGTGGGCTCTCCTATAAGAAGGTGGGGCATGCACACATGATGGGGGATTTTGATGGATTTGATGCAATGGGTTAAAAATAGATGAGTTGGCTAAAATAGGCTTTTTGCACCACAAATGTGGATAGAATACCTAAGAGAACTCAACTGAGGTCCTCTGGTATATATTTTAAGTTTATATACCATGTTACACATATTGTACTATGTTGCTACCAATGTGCATATACAGTGACTCACAAAACTGAGTCAATGTTTTGCACTTTTTAATTTATTGTTGAATAACTTCCCATAAACAACAAAACCAAACAAGGTATTGGTGTACCGAATAACATACATGATCAGGGCTACCAAACAAACAAAGAATTATGTAATTTTAATCATTCCTCATGGAGATATGATCATTTTAATTCAGGGACTCATTGACTCAGTTTTGTGAGGTGGTATCAATATTATGATAAATTGTAATTCTAGTATTTTGTATGACCTCCCTTGGCCTTAATAACTGCTCCCAACCTTCTAGGCATGCTTTTAATCAAATTCTGACACACCTCTGATGGAATATTATTCCACTCTTCTACTACTCTTTCCCATAACTCCCAAATTCCTTTTGGTGCTGTTGGATACTTGTCTAACTGGTTCTTGAGGTGAACCCAATGATGTTCAATAGGACTGAGGTCTGGAGATTGGGCAGGACAATCCAGAAGAGTAATATTGTTGTTCTCCATCTATTTCTTGGCCTTTTTTGAGGTATGCTTGGGGTCATTGTCTTGTTGAAAAATCACCTCTTCTCTAGAAATTCCACTCTCCTCCAAGCTAGGCAGCATATGGTCCTTCAAAATGGACACATACTGGTTAGCATTTATCCTCCCCTCAAGCTCTGCAAGATACCCAACTCCATTCCATCCCATACACCCCCATACCATAATGTTTCCTCCTCCAAATTGGACAGTTTCCTGCACCTCTCTCTCAATCAGCCCCTCTCCCTTCTGTTTCCAGACCCACTCTCTCCCATCTGACCCAAACCTGTTGATTTTAGTCTCATCTGACCAAATAACCCTCCTCCAGTCTTCCACAGTCCACTCTCTATACTTCTGAGCAAAAGCCAATCTTGCTTTCCTATGCCTTATACTAAGCAAGGGCCTTTTCTTCTTCGCCACAGCCTTGAATGAGTTTTTTCTGAGAACTCTTCTGACTGTTTCTGAGGAGACTGGAGTGGGGATGATGCTGTTGATGTAATGGGTGGCCTGAACAGCATTTGTAGCCTTGCCAGTGGTGATTTGGGTAAGGATGGCTCTCTGAGAGGTAGATGAGAGCTTAGAAGGACAACCACCAGAGGGGGAATCCAGGTTTGGATGGAGAGCCCTGAGTGTTCTGGATACACTAGACTGGCTGAGGTTGAGTTTAGAGGCAATATTGTGGGTAGAATAATGATTGGAGGCCAGGGAAAGAATGTTTTCCTTCTGAGCAGAGGAGATGGGATGCATTGGAGAATATTGAAGTATGAAGAATGCTAGTCCTAATTAAATACTATAATTTAAGGTCCCATCAAGGGTCACATCACCTTAGAAACCATCTGTCAAGTTTTTGACATTATACAGTTGGTGGAGCATCAGATTCTAATATTTCTGACTACCCCTCACAAAACTGAGTCAATGAGTCCCTGAATTAAAATGATCATATCTCCATGAGGGATAATTAAAATTATATAATTCTCTGTTTGTTTGGTAGCCCTGATTATGTATGTTATTCGGTACACCAATACCTTGTTTGGTTTTGTTGTTTATGGGAAGCTATTCAACAATGAATCAAAAAGTCCAAAACATTGACTCAGTTTTGTGAGTCACTGTATATGTGCATACATATTGATGCATGTAAATAGAAAATTCCCATGCTAACAAATATAGCATTTGTAGGCATTTGGTAGCATATTTTGATGTAATAAAATAAGATAAAATATTATTATGTAATAGGCAGGCTAGGAGACTGTTTCCTAACAGACATCCAGAGTCCATCCAGTGACAAGATGAACCCAAGATATTGAACTGTATCTTTGTGGAACTCACATTTTTGTGGAGAAGCATAAAGTCCATGTTTCTGGAGTCTCCAGAGGACTTCTTTAATGTGAGTCTCGTGCTTTGACATGTCATCAGAGAAAATGAGAATATTGTCAAGGTAGATGATGATGCAGACATTGAGCATGTTACTGAAGATGTCATTTATAAAGCCATGGAAAGCCATGAGTATATTAGTGAGTCCGAAGGGAACCATCAGCCACTCGAAGGACTCATAGTGGGTCCAGAATGTCATTTTCCATTCATCACCATCAGTGATGTGCACTAAGTGGTAAGGGTGTTGAAGATCAAGTTTTGTGAAGATGTGAAATTTATGAGGGGCATTGAGGAGGTCAGAGATTAGCAGCAGTGGATAGCGATCCTTCTTTGAGATGCAGTTGAAGCCCCAGTAGTCAACACATAACTGGAACATACTATCCTTCTTCTTGACAAAGAGTATAGGAGCGCCATGAGGTAATTTAGAGAGTTGGATGAAGCTGGAATGAATATTTTCTTCAATGAACACTTACAGGGCTTCAAGTTTGGATGGGTAGAGGAAGTACATACAGCCTGATGGTGGGGGTACATTATCTTCTGTCTCTATCTTTAGGTCATAAGGCTGATGTGGAGGAAAGGTGTCCACCTTCTGTTTATTAAAGATGTCAGCAAACTCATGGTACTCTTCAGAGATATCTGAAAGGTCCACTAGATTTCCAGTGACAGTGAAGGATTTGGCTGTAAGGCCTTCCAGGGAAAAGATCATCTGAAAAGCAATAGCTCCAGGAAGTTTGCTAGCATGCATGTAAGCAGCAGCATTGATAAATGAGATTTCAGGAGGTAAGTAGGTTTCCACTGGAAGGTTCAGAGGTGACACAGAAGTCAGAGGGCCAGAAGATGTTAGGGGTGCCAGACCTCTATGATCTGCAGAGCAGAAAGCTATTCAGCCAGAAGACCAGTCAATCAATAGATTGTATTGCTTCAGCCTCATTGTCACCTCCTTAATAGTTCCTCCATGATTAATCATACTAAGGGGCTGGTGGTATAGCTGTTACATCGCCAGTCCCAGGCAGATTGATCATCTGTCTAAATGGTTGGGGGTTCGATTCCTTCTCATACACAGTACCAATGATGTAAGCTGCAGCAGACATGGAATACCGTGGTGGGAACGATCATGATTGATATGGATTCATCTATTAACATGATGTGACCTGTCATGATAGGCTGTGAAATCACATTCATTTGTTAACATTGTGTGACCTGTCATGATAGGCTGTAAAATCACAACTGGGTGGGTCCTGCCTTGGTAAAGCAGGTTTGCAGCTGCATTAGTGGCACCTGGTCAGTCAGATCCATGATCGGAGTCAATGGAGTCAGTGGGTGAGAACCACTATGTAAAAAGCTACTGGAGATCCCAGGAGATCCATGGCCCTAAGGTATCAGTACTAACCTGCAATTTGCCCCATGTAGCCGAACAGCATTGTTAGTCAGATCTGATAAGGATAAGGGATGGTAAGATCAGGAACAGGAGTGATAACAATTCGATACATGGTGCTGAGGCAACATTGAAAAATACTGAGTCGGCCAGATCTGTGACAGGATACCTGCATGCATGACATACATGTAGTAGGCCGTTAGTCACAGGTAGTAGGCATATGGCAGGACTTGGTCTGCTATGTCCAAAACAACTCTGACTCTGAGGTTCCTTAGGTTGATCAGTTAGTTAGCTTGTGGCAAGACAGTAAGCTGGGACATGGGGGAATCCGCACTGCTTGGCATCAGCAAACCACATGCCTAGTAATGGGAAGGTATGCAGGCTGCCAATCTGGACAACATACTGGGCTGTAGCCAGTCTGGGATAGCTTCCCTTCTGGGCTTGAGAGATCTAAATCTGCTGTTGGCCTGCTCTTGACTAATAATCAGGGGTTTGGGCTTAAGTTGATACCAGAGTGTTGGCACCTCTAGGAGCATGGCAATGCCCACACCTATGAGTGCTGTGGATGAAATTCCATGCCTACTAATTTGGGAGTTCAGGTGGTCAATTGGCCAGCACCATTAGGGTGTCTGGAAATACACCGTTGTAAAAAGGGGCCAGGTAACGGTGCCCCTCTGGGCCAGAATATGTCAGTCATTGCCTAGCTATGTGTAGCAATGATGGCAAGCAGCACCAAGTTGAGAGGCCTTCACATCAAAGCAGTGTGGGGGCCACCTAGACACAGTAGTCAAAGGGGCTAGTAGTTGGAGTAACACTCCCTAGTGAACACTCCCAAAGTCACCAATTGGGTGTCCCACAAGGGGCACCCTAAACTTTGCTTAAGGGCAAGAATAGCAAAATCACTTCCCCTTCTTCCTGCAAGGGAGGTCCGTGGCTTCAACTAGTAGGATTGAATATATTGACCTGCATGCAGTTTACTAGACTGCTCATGGAACACGCTCCTCTAGAGGAGTATCATCTCCACTTCCATGTCCCAGGCACCATTGCCTGTGACTGCCTACTAGCAGAATGCATCCAAATGTGCTCTCATGTCCTGCATATCTGCCCTAGGGTGAAATGCTCCAAACACCGCCAGGAATCTTGATCCATCAAGGAACTGGCTATGCTCATGGCAAATAATCCCATATTGGGATTCTTTGCCACCCCACACTCAGAGTGGGATCCAGGATAGGTGGGCTGCATAGGGTGTATGACCCCCATCTTCTGTTCGAGAGGTGGTCACTCTCCTTCTCTCCTTCCGGCAGGCTGTGAAGCCCTGCTGCAGCTTCATAGGAAGCCCCTGGTGGGGCCATCTCCTGTGCAATCTTTGGTGAGGGGAGCACTATGCTTGAGATAGCCCAGGTTATCAGTATACAGGTCTAGCCTGGAGTCTGTTTAGTCTTATAAAGGGGGCCTCGAGGGGGGAGGACAGAGGGTAGACAACCTGGGGCCTTTGGGTCCCAGGTCATCAGTATCCACTGGGCAACCAGCAGCACTCTGTTTAGGCTCATAAAGAGCACCACTCACTGTCTGAAGCCAGAGGGAACGACCTGGGAGGTCTTGGGTGGACAGGAAATCTGAATCAGAGAAGGCTGGGAGGTGGTTCCACTGGAGGCATCCTGAGGGGCAGGTGGTGGTGTGATGGCTAGGCCAGGAATCAAGTTGGGGGGGTGTCCCCCTCTGCAGAGGTTTGGGGAGGCACTTGAGCGCTTATCCTCTC
This sequence comes from Tricholoma bakamatsutake, assembly GCA_029959215.1. Classification (NCBI taxonomy): domain Eukaryota; kingdom Fungi; phylum Basidiomycota; class Agaricomycetes; order Agaricales; family Tricholomataceae; genus Tricholoma; species Tricholoma bakamatsutake. Next base: position 5,422,619 of record CP114868.1, on the reverse strand, counting down.
CCTGTTTTACCAGAGGCATCCAGGCAAAGCCTAGGTGTATAGTCTTCACTGCTCGACAGAGCTGCATCAGGGCGGCAGTCTCCCTCAAATCTTGCATATATACCAGTAGCATACTCTGTTTGTACCCTGCTGTGGACTGCAAGCATGCACTGCATAATAAATTGTTGAAAAAAATAAAAAAAATAAAAAAATGATTGATCATACTATTAATATTGTACACCATTATAGGTTGTGGCAGTTTATGTGTGCAAATACCATTTCCAGGTATTAAGGATCGATTAATGAATAATCCAGTAGCACCACTGTCAAGCAATGTCTCTACATTAATTGCTGCATGCATGTCTACTGTCTTCAATTCTACTGTCAAGCTGATTTCAGATTCTATCCATGCTGAGCAAATAAAGAATTCAAAGGTCTTTTGAAATAAGGCTGGGCATTTTTCTTTGTCACATAAGTGATGATGGTCATATTCCTCAATTTCTCTTTTGGGTTCACTCTGGGTTTCCTTGGATACTAATACATTATATTGATTCTGGGTCACCAATGGGAAAACCTTCACTGGGACTCTTCCACAAAAATCTTCTGCTTATCTTCCTCCAACTTCACTTCCTTGATCATTGCTTCCCTAATCTCCCTTTTCTGCCTACAATTCCTAGCAATATGCTCTAATTGCCCACAATTCAAACATATAAGTGGGGCTCATCTCCCTGCTTGATCAACATCCATTGCATCTGCTGATGCTACTGACTCCTTAACAATAGGTGTCACTGCCATGGCTGGTAGCTGTGCCCTTAGAGCTTATACCTGAGATGTTCTTCCTTTCTCAGACTTTCCTCCTGATGACTTTCCAAATCTGGTATTCCCGTACATCAATTTCAATTCCACCTGTTCTTGTCGATATTGCTGATCAAGATGCATTGCCCAATTATACCACTCATCCAACCTCTCTGGCATAGAAGGTAGTCAATAGATAGACTTGAATAAAGAGAGATTTAATTTTTCCTTCAAAAATTCTACCAATGCAGCTTCTCCTATATCTATCTGTGACACTTCTGCCTTGAACTGCAAAATAAATTTGTCTGTTGTCAGAGAACCTTGGCGCATGGTTTTTAATTTTGCATTAGCTGTTGCCTTTAGATTAGGGTCTCCAAACTGTGCCTCCAACTCCTCCAAAAATTCCCTGAAGGTTGCAAATAGTTTATATCCTGCAGCAATTTGATTAATGGCTTTGTTTCTCCAGAACTGTGCTTTCCCTCCCTGGATGTATGAGAGAGCAAACATAATTCTAGACTCGGTCATACAAAATTTGGGCTTTCTCCCATGAATACAACACTATAAAGCTGATAAAGGATTTTGTATTCTCCATAGTACCGTCAAAAAATTGCAGGAGTACATATTTAGGTAAACACATTTTTCTACTCTCGGATCTCTCCTCTACATGCACATCCTCTTGAGACATCCACTCCACCATCTCCTCTATCTCATCATCTTTATCTTCTATTGTCTCTGCTTTTATTTCTGCTTCTTTGAACTGGGATGCTGCTAATACTGACACTAATTGGGACATTTGTGCTGTAAGAGCATCAATTTTGGCTTCTAGAGCTGGCATGGAAACAGGATTGTGACCAGGATTTGAAGTTGCTTGTTCTGACATAATGATGTAAGCTGGCTGAGTCAAGATTTCGGCTTCAGAATTTTTTTTTTGCAAAATTTCAAGTCATGTGATCTGCCAATTTGGGTACTGGACATGACAAAACATGTGATTTCAGCTATTTGTCAACAATTGGGCACTTTGGATCAATAATCCTTCCAACAGTGCCTGATCTCAGGGTTATTACTGAATTTGGCTAGTAACTACCTAAAATAGTCATCCAAATTGAGTAATGTAAATCTCGGCTAAACCAGATCTGATCGGTTGTCTGGTTGCAGCTGTTCTAATAATGAGCACTGCCTCTCAATCACTGGGGGTCGCAATGTAAGGTGAGGCCTGGCATTGGCTTATGAAAGCAAAGTAAATATGTATATACAATTAATTCTGGTTCTTGCCAAAATGATGAGTAAGTGGTTGTGGCGCACTGAGACAATGATGTATGTGCATGTAAGAAAAGGCACACTGATGGAGTAGTTGAGTTCTTCTGTTAGAGTGATACTCACTGTTCTGCTAGCTGGACTGTGCGAGCTCTGCTACAAGAAGGTGGTGGGGTGCATGCGCATGATGGGGGGTTTGATGGATTTGATGTGATGGGTTAAAAATAGATTAGTTGGCTGAAATGGGTGTTTTGCACCACAAATGTAGATGAAATACCTAAGAGAACTCAACTGAGGTCTCTTAGTATTTATTTTATAGTTATATACTATGTTACATATATCATACTATGTTGCTACTGATGCATGTATACATATTGATGTGTGTAAATAGAAAATTCCCATGCTGACAAATAAAGCATGTATAGGCATTTGGTAGTGTATTTTGGTGAAATAAAATAAAATAAAATAAAAATATTATTATGTTATAGGCATGTTAGGAGACTGTTTCCTAACAACTACTGGGGATGACCTGCCACAACAAAAATGCATAATGCATGCCCAAATGATGCCAACTATCATTTGGGCCATAGATAAGTTGTTTTTTCTTTTTTTCTTTTTGTTTTTATCAATAAACTGATTGCATTTTACTACTTTTTAAATTGTATAATACTGGGGACAACCTGGGAAGACAAAAAACATGTAATGTACCCACACAACCTGCCCTCAGTCCCATGAGAAACTGCTCATTGGGTAGATCGCAGGTGGAATGATGATGACAACAACAACATCAGCAGCAGCAGCAGCCAATGACACACCATCCATCTCCAGCCCCACAAGCTGCTGCTCAGAGGGTGAATTGTGGGTGGAATTCCTCTGAACTAGGAGACCCCCAAAACAGACAACACACCCACCCCACGTCTGCAAGCCTCTGCTTGTAGGGTAGATCGTGAGTGTGTGCAGTTGACAACAATGATGACAATGCCACCTACCAGCACCAGAAGCCCCAGAATGCAAAGCATGGCTGTCAACTATGATGGACAACAATGACAATGATGACAATGACAGTGAGACCAGGAAACAATACCTAGGATGACCAGCCCCCCCTCCCACCGCTGCGAGCAACTGCTTGTGGGGTGGAGATGGGGTTGTTTTTTTGTTTTCTATTTATATTATTACCTCCTTGCCCACATAAAATGTGGGTGAGTTAATTTTCTTTTTTTGCTTTCTTATTTATAATTATTGCCCTCCCCTTGTGTCCAATGCGAGGGGTTTAGTAGTGTTATGTAAATATTCTATTGCCCCTCTCCTGCATTTTGTAGGGCAAGGGTTTTTTTACTTTTATGTTTTTTTTTAACTCTCACACTGAATGCAAGGTTTTAAATATAATTATTTATGAAATTTATTTGATTTTGAATATAATAACAATGCATCTTGTTTACATAATTGAGTTTTGAGTTTGAGTTTTGAGTGTCATAAATAAACTTTATATTAATAACAAATAATTCTCCTGTGACTCAACTGGTTAAGCATATGTGTTTGTTGTGCAATGTTAGCATGAGGTCTCAAGTTCAATACTTGCTCTACACAATCTTACTTTGTATGCACTTCATGACTTTCATACAGTTTGAAAAGCTTAGAACTTGTAAGCTATTAACTTGATAACGTTGATTCTCCATAGTTTGCATGGACTAGCACTGATTTCTGCATAGTCCATGTGGATTGACACAGATTCCATATAGTCCATGCAGATTAGCATGGATTTTGTGCTAGTCCATGCAGTTCATACAGATCTGTGCAGAACATATGGGGCAGTATAAATTACTGCTTACATCACCAACTATTATGACATATGTACATACTTACATATCAGTCTGTTTCTGACCACTTTGGCTGTGGTCTTGTTTTCTCTCACCACCACCTCATATTACAAATAGCTAGCTCTAGAACTTCTGGAATACTATGCCATTTCTTGTTACATTCCAAGTAATCAGAAGTGAATACCAAAACTTTTATCTCTCTACTCTCCTTTCTAGTACTTGTCTGACTCTATAAAAGGAGACAGCCTCACATTTTTTTTAAACAATGATTACCATGTACACTTTCTAAAGAGACAAATAGTTTACTTTGAAACTGTCTTGATTGCCTTCCACCATGACCACCCTTACTACTTACAGTAGGGCCTGTCTTCCTACTGTTGGAGCAGACTACATACGCTGCACAGAGGAAGAGATGACACGTTCCTTGTAACCTACCTGGGGTTTGGTTAGTCTTAGGGCTAGGGTTTAGTAGAGGTAAGAACACTGTATATCTACTACAGTACAGGTTCTCCTTATATACATAATAGTAAGGATGTCACATGACTCAGGAATGTGTTTACCACATGTATGCGCAGTAAGCGCAGTAACATGTGTGTGCTGCATGCATGGCCTCATGTATGCAGCATGTATCATGATATTAATTTCAACACCCCCCCTCAAACTGTACAGCGCTCTAAGCAGCTAAGTTTGAATCTTGAAAGTAATTCCAAGAGAGTCTCTAAATTTCCTGAATAAGACAGTGCCAAGGTTCTTTGTGAACATGTCAGCTGGATTATCATTTCCAGGAATGAAAACGACCGTGACTTTGTCATTTTCTATGCATTCGCAGGTATAGTGGTAGCGAATGTCTATATGTTTGGTCCTTCTTTCCTGAACTGGATTTGATCCGATAAAGATGGATCCCTGATTATCAGCGCAGATTGGTATGCACTTCAGTACATATCCAAGTTCCTGGAATAAGGACTCTATCCACACTATCTGTTGACAAGTGTCGGAGAGAGCCATATATTCAGCTTCTGTGGATGACAGTGCTACAGTTTTTTGTAAACGGGACTGCCAGCACACAATGCCACTTGCTAGAGTAGCAAAGTAACCCATTGTAGATCGGCGTATGACAGTGTCAGCTGCCCAATCAGAATCTGTGAAGGCCTGTAGCCCCTCGGACTTCTCACCATCATAGACAATGTTATATTTCTGGGTTCCCACCAGATAGCGCATGATATACATCGCTTTGTGTAGATGTTCTTGGCTAGGATTAGCCGAGAATTGCGACATCTTGATTACCGCATAAGCGATATCAGGTCGCGTTCCGAGCATCAGATACAATAAAGATCCGATCACAGACTGATATTTTGATCTAAGCATCGCATTGGGCATTGCTGTGTTTTCCGATGGTTTGTAACCAGTTGGGAGTGGAGTGGGGGTCACTTTGGCATTTGTCATCTCGAATCTCTCAAGCACTTTGGCGAGATATTCAGTTTGATCGAGTTTGACTTTGCTTGCAGTCTGGGTGACGCGCATGCCTAAGAATTCCATGACTTTTTCAGTACTATGGCACTCCCAATGCTTTAGACAAGCATTTTTCTTTTCATCCACAAGTTTCTTGTTCTTCCCCATGAACAAGCCATCATCAACATAGACGAGTGCAATAACAATGCTGCCTGTCTTAGGATCCTTGTGTATGAAAATGCTGGCATCGGAGCTGGCGCGCACGAACCCAATAGTGCGCATAAATGCCTCTAGCTCTTTCCACCATGCAAGTGAGGCTTGTTTAAGGCCATACAATGCTCGGCGTAAACGCAATACTTTGCGCTCTTTTCCCTCGAGTCTGAAACCCTCGGGTTGATCCATATAGATCTCCTCAACTAGTTTGCCATATAAAAATGCAGTTTTTACATCTAGGCCGGTCATATACATGCCTTCTAGAGATGCAAGTGCAAACATGAGGTGTACGGTCTCGTAGCGGACTACCGGTGAGAAAATCTCATCAAAGTCAATGCCTTCGACTTGTGAAAAGCCTTTGGCCACGAGTCTGGCTCGTTTTCTTCCATCCGATTTTATGGAGAAAACCCATCTATTTTTGATCGTTTTTCGATCATGTGGAAGATCAATGATGTCATAGACTTGTTGCTTATGAAGAGCCTCTAATTCTTCATGACAAGCTTGTTTCCACTCACGTTGCTGCTGCCATGGTAGGCGCGCAATATCGCGAAATTGGTTTGGAACTTGGCTTATTTCGCTCGATGGTTTGACTGCTTTTGACAACAGCCAGCGAATAAGCTTATCTCCTCCTTCCTTGGTTATCTTTTTAATATAACCTGCTTTGTCCGGTTCCCCCATTGGGTGATCATGTTCTTGATCATTGGAATCGGGCACACTCTCATGGGGTGCCGAACTCGGTCCAGCAACTGGTTCTTTCTGTTGAGATTGTGGTCGTGTTCGGTTATGATCCGAATCTTGACCCACAGATCTCTTCCAATATCGATCACGTGCAATGTCTCTCTCTATGTCAGAGGGGAGTCGCTTCTCTCCATAGGTATTGCCAGGACGGTTTGGGATGTTCCTCTGCCTGCCTGATCGACGGGGCAATTGCTGCCATTCCCATTGATCATCACGTCTTGGACGAAAGTCCTCAGTGGTCACTGGAGGCAGTGGAGGAGGAGCATTTGTCACATCGTCATGTGCCTTTTGCTCACTTGGTACATCATCATCATCATTTTCTGATGATGGAGGAAGGGGCGGATCTTGTGGCGGTATAGAATCATCGCCATCCATTCCAGATGAGTGGTCATCATCTTCTGGTTCTGGAGGTGGAAAATCACCAAGGTCTGTATTGGCAGGAGTCTTAGCTCCGGGACAGCATGGGAACAACGTTTCATCAAATAGTGCCGTAGCACCAATGAATATTGCGCCACTAGGTCGCATGAAACAGTATGCTTTAATGCCATCTTCTAATCCAAGGTACGTCATCAACTCCGATCGAGGAGCCAATGTGTTTGGACGCTTCTCCTTGGGTAGGTAGACGTAAGCACCACAACCAAAAACCTTCAGATCGTTTAGATCTGGGCAGACCTTTGTCAGGTCCTCAACCGGTGTCAGCCATTTCAGGTGCCTTATCGGGGTTCAGTTGTATAGGTGTGTTGCGTGTTCAATGCAAAATTCCCACCATGATTGTGGTAGACATGCAGTAAATCGCAGGGTTTGTGACTTTTCCATTATTGTCCTTATGGCACACTCTGCACGTCCATTCTGTTGGTGCATGTGTGGTGCAGACATCTCTATTTTGATGCCAAAGTCCTTGAGCACATTTTGTAGCTCATGATCCTTGAACTCCCCCCCTGGATCAACATGCCAGTGCTTGATTGTAGCGCCATACTGTGTCAAAGCCACTGCCCGAAATTGTCTGATGGCCGCAGCAGCATCAGATTTCTTTCTAAGGCATTGGACCCAGATATGTGACATTTTGTCATCCAGAAATACAATAAAGTATTTATGTTTATGGTACGATAGTACTGGGAGTTCCTTCAGATCGGAATGTATTAATTCAAAGGGTTTTTCTGCACATGAATCTGATTCGGGAAAAGATTTTGAGGTCATTTTCCCTTCAGCGCACCCTGGACATATAATTTTGTCTTTAGGAATAATTAAATTCCTTGGGAATTTTATGGTGCTATTAGGCATCTTCCCTAGCGCCTCTTTGGATGGGTGTCCAAGTCACTTATGCCAAGTCGAGTAGTCTGCGATGTACATTGTCGCGACATTGATTCCCCTGGTGCTCAATATATGAGTCCAAGCCCAATAAATAGTGTCACGTTTCATAAGAGGGACGCAATCCATAATTGGGTTTCCTTGCTTGAAAAATGAAATGTGTGCGGAGGAACCACGCACATCACTTCCGTCTTGTAAGAAGATGCCCATTGACAGTAATCGAGCATTACAGTCGGGTATGTAGTAGATGGGGTATAATCGCGTTTCACGCATCTCTGACTTCCCATGACATACTACCTGGTGTCTAATGAAGACTGCTCCTTTCCCTACTATATGAGTAGTACCCGTGGCTGTTTGAACCAGGGTAGAGTCCTTTCTTGGTAAAGGCTCGTAAGAAGCAAAATCTTTAATTTCACCAGTGAAGTGTTTTGATGCGCCTGAATCCATGATCCAGTCAGCACCTCTCTTACATTTTCCACTTGCACATGTAACACATATATTAAGATGTACATAATTCCATGATACATTTAATAGCAGTAAAATTTCACATGAAAAGTTCGCTGTATTCATAGGAATTTTAATCCTTGTGCTTGTGGCAGGGAAAAGGACTGACCTATCATCATACACCCCTGTGTCAAGGGGTTCATCGACAAGCATCTTGTCGACGATCTTCCACACTTCCTCGTCAGTTGCCGGCGGTTCTGATCTGAGGGAGATGGTATCGTCTTCTACCTCCTCGATCGTAGCCTCAGTTTCTGGCTCTATCCTCCTTCTCTTACCTTCTCACACCGTAAGGTGCTCTTCCAGCGGTCGCAGATTTTTCGCGCTGCGCGGAAGTTGCATGTGCTCGAGGGTGTCTCGAGCTTGCTGGTACTCGGCGTAAACCGAGCGAGAGGAGGTCATGCCCGTATATGCCTGTGCAGGCGGTCGGCGGCGAGGATCCCTTGTGGGAGTGTGCTCGATGCGCTGTATGAGCGGCATCGGTGGTATGATGGTGCCATTACCATTTATGGTGGTAGAGGCTTGTGAGGCGAGGTGGGTATGTTTCTCTTTTGGCTTCTCCTCCTTAGTCTTTCTGTTCCCACGTCGTCCACGTTTTCGGGACGATTCTCCATTGTTGCCCTGAGATTGCCATTTGGGGTTTCCCCCTTTGCACTTGACAGCAGAAAGCTTGGTGGCCTGAGGCTGGCCAGCGGGCTTCCCAACTGCCGTGCGGCGTGAGGCTTCAGCGACAATGGAGTCCTTGACATGTTTAAATGTCAAGGCTCTAGTGGCGGTCGTGTTAAGGACCATTGAGGACAATGAATCGAACTCGTGCGGCATCGCAGCAAGTAGAATCATTGCCTGTACTAATTCGGGGATGGCGACATTGGCAGCCGTGAGGCGCTCAAACTTGTCAGCCATTCTGGCGATCTCCGGCGCGGGATTCACAGCTGGAATCTTGATCGTTATAGCGGACCTAACATCCGAAAAGACTTGAGAGGGGCCGTCCACACCATAGTCGGTGCGGATGAGATCCCATACCTCCTCAGCAGTGTCCTTGGTATTGGCACGCTGCCGAATAGAGGGGGCCAGGCAGAGCACTAGGCTACCAATTGCCTGGTCATTCTTATTGTTCCAGGTCTGGAGCTTGGCATTAGCTTCTGCTACCAGTGCAGCGTTTGTCACCGTCAAAGAAGGCGCCATGGGTGGTTTTAGTTCCATCCCGCTAGTTATTTGCCAGAGGCCCTGAGACCTGAGCCACGCCTTCATTGAGTCGGCCCATTGAATGTAGTTAGAGCCGTCGAAAGTTTGTACGAGTTTTTAAAGAGTTGAAGACATGATGTTGTAGTGGCAGCTGGTAAAAGCGCTCAATCAGTTCTTCTATTCAAGAAAACACGTTCCATATTCTCAGGCAAAAACACTCCTTCAGAGTGGTTAACCCTAGTCAACCTAGGTTTTTAAATGCAGCTCGCAGAGAGCGCAAGGTTACAATTTGGAGACAATGAAGTCAACGTCGTTTGCAGCCAGTTAAAGCGCGTTTGTGACATGCCCAGCAGGGCCCATAACCTGTTGGAGCAGACTACATACGCTGCACAGAGGAAGAGACGACACGTTCCTTGTAACCTACCTGGGGTTTGGTTAGTCTTAGGGCTAAGGTTTAGTAGAGGTAAGAACACTGTATATCTACTACAGTACAGGTTCTCCTTATATACATAATAGTAAGGATGTCACATGACTCAGGAATGTGTTTACCACATGTATGCGCAGTAAGCGCAGTAACATGTGTGTGCTGCATGCATGGCCTCATGTATGCAGCATGTATCATGATATTAATTTCAACACCTACACAAGCTTTAGCTGTGCACATGCTGCCCACACTTTTGCTGCCTACATCATTGCTGCTTTTCTAGCCTGCTCAGACACCCTCACCCCTTCCCAGCCTTATTCCTGCTGCTCACCAATGAGCCACCTCAACATCTTCTACTTCAGATGATGATAACTGTGCATATAGTCACTTGCGAGTCATGTCAAACAATAGACTCACTATATTGATATCAACCTACCAATAGGAAAAGACCAACCATCATGTCTGGGACTATGACAGCAGAGTTACTACACAGATTCGAACATTTTGCATGTGAATATCTGGTGAATAAGGATAACTTGGTGAGCAAAGACTATGTCACACATATAGCTTATGCATTTGAAGATCCTCTCTTCAGTGACTGAATTCAAACTTCTCAAGCCTACTACAAAAAATTTTCCTTTGTGGAATTTATGGGAAAAATCTGATCTTACTGGCTCACAGTTGGTTGTAAAAAGGACCAGGCCTGGAAAGTTCAAAACACCAAACAAGGGTTTTCTTCATTCCACAATTTTGCAATGAACATCCAATAGGATAACCTCCTTTTGAAAAACATGAAATATCACCTTTCTCCACTCCAACTCTGTACTCAAATTGAATCCAACCTCTCTCACAATTTACTCTCTGTGTTTGACCACTATAAAGAAAAGCATGACTCTCAATCTGACACTGATGATAAAAACAATGCACCAAACAATGCCAATGCTGCCACTGCTGCTGAAGGTGCAGCATGCAAAGCTGAAAACCTTCTAGAGGTTTTTATTCAGCTTTTGATCAGACTTGACAATAAGGTACATGAAGAATCCACTTTCCATCAAAAAGAGGTGGAGGAGGCATTGCACAACTTGAAATATTTGTATTTAAATGCAGGCCTTTCAAAAGCTCATGCAAGGCTCCAAATGCTCGCTCTAACCAACAGTCATCAATGCAAATGAATACTACAATCACTAAGAGTTCTTCTAACACAGCATCTGCTATGCAAGGACATCCTCCAAATCTGACAACATCAGTATCTTGCGGGTCATAGTGGATGCAAGAAATGCCACAATTTCTATGTGGCAGTGGGTCATGCATGTGAGTTTCTGGGTAGGGATAACTATGTCAAGCATACCAGAACACAGTCAATGCTGCACATACTCAACTTGGTTTGGTCCCTTTACCTGTCCCTAGCAACAAAGTTTCCTTGCCCATTGCCTCCATTTCTACATTAATGCCTCCCCACCCACAACAGTTCCACCTGTGTTATCTGTTGCTGCTGTAATGGGAATGTCTGCTTACTCCATCATGTCAATTAACCCTTTCACCAATATGCATAATATGTTAACAGATGGTACTGGAGATTTGTTGAGAGATTTGAATGACTCAGTGAGTAGCAGTGTTCCCTTCTGCATACTGCATCTCATCTGGCATTGTGCCATCGACGATCCCTTCTCCACCTCATGTCTCCATGTTGATGCACTAATTGATCATGGCTCTCCAATAGTTCTGATTGGTCAAAAACTTGCCTCGCTTCTACTGCTATGCATCCAGACTTTGCCTCAGCCATTCCCTGTTTTGGGTGCCTTTTTTAATAACTCTCCTGCAGCTTCTTCTGCATCAATTACTCTTACCCACTGGGTTAAACTTAAATTGCATAATCACAACTATCTTTTTTTATACTGTATGTACATTAGTAGCTCCAAACTACTCCAAACCTGTGTCACAAGATTGTTGTTGGACTACCTTTTATGTATCACAATGACATTGTTGTAAATGTTCGCAATAGAACTGCACGTAATACAGTTTCGATATTCTTAATCCAATACCCCTTGTAGCAACTAAACCTGCACCACCAAAACTGTGAGACACCTTAGCAAAGGTGGCATTGCATTGCAAAGAGCTTCTCGAGCAGCTATGCAGTGTATGTAATGAACATCAACCTGTGTTTGATGTAAGATGTGAACAACCAAAACCATTCGATGTGATCTCTCAGTGTGGGTTTGCATTGAACAGCTGTCTGCAAATAATTGCTTGGATCTCCTGGCAAGTGAAGTAAAGAATACATACATACATGGATGTATTCAACCAAATTCTACATGTAGCTGAAATGCCAGATACTGTTGAATATAAAATTATATTAAAGGATGCTGGTGTCTCCCACTTTTCTTGTGCCCAAAGCTGACCCCACTGCTCTCCCATGATGGGTGAATGACTACTGTCAGCTAAATGTGAATATGGTCACTGATTGCCCCCCTCTGCCCTGAGTCAATGACATACTGGCAGATGCTGGGAAAGGAAAAATCTGGAGCAAAATAGATATGACTGACAGGTTTTTCCACACAAAGATGGCAGTTGAGAGCATTGCACTGACTGCTGTAACAACACCACTTGGTCTCTATAAATAACTAGTAATGTCACAGGGATTGCACAACACACCACTGGTGCACCAATGCCGCATGACAGAAGCCTTATGAGCCTTCTTGGGATGCATTTGTCACATTTACCTTGACAACATCATTATCTGGTCATCTTCCCTTGCAGAGCACATTGAACATGTCAAGTTGATCATGGATGCTCTTTGCACTGCATGGCGATATTGCAACCCTAAAAAGTTGCAATTTTTCCTAATGGAATTTGAGTTCTTGGGACACCAAATCTCCTGTGAAGGTATCCAAGTGTGCTCTTCAAAAGTTAATAAAATATTACAGTATGCTATACCAAAATCTGCTTCTGATGTATGCAGTTTCCTCAGCCTTGTTTGCTATGTGGCCTCCTTTCTACCTAATCTGGCTGAGCATACCACTGTGTTGATGACTTTGATGGCAAAAAAGTATGAGAAGAAATTCCCTGAATGGAACATGACTCATCAGATCACTTTTGAGGCTATCAAAGCCTTGGTCATGAGCCAAGAATGCCCCACAGTCATTAATCACACAGATGCTGGCAACAACAAGATTTTTGTTACCTGTGATGCAAACGACTTGCGTACTGGTACAGTCCTCAGCTGGAGAGAGACCTGTGAAACTGCCTGCTCCATAGCATTTGACTTGATGCAACTAAAAGATGCACAGAAGAATTACCCTGTGCATGAGAAAGAAATGTTTGCAATTGTGCATGCTTTTAAAAAGTGGTGCTCTAACTTGCTAGGCTCACAAATCCTTGTGTACACTGATCACTGCACCTTAAAAATTTTCAAAACATAGAAAGATTTGTCCCTCTGACAAGCACACTGGATGGAATATCTTTTACAATTTAATATGACAATTATTTACATTTGAGATGAGAATAACACTGTTGCTGATGCATTATCCCATATGCCTAATGCCACTGAAAGCAACCATGTAGAGGACATTGATGTGGCTGACCCAACTGCATGATGGGATGTCTGAACAAAGCAGGTAACAGTCAATTCAATTCTTATGATATCTGCAGATGAGTCTTTTCTGTGAGACATATGTGCGGGTTACGCTGAAGACAAATTCTTTCATAAGCTATCAATTACAGACAGCAGCATCCCTGTAATCCAATACATAAATGACCTGTGGTATATTGGTAACCGCCTCATCATTCCTCATTATGGCACACTTCACAAGGGCATCTTCTTCTGGCTTGCACACAATTCACTTGGTTATTTTGGCAGTGACAAGTCTTACAATGTGATCCATGAGTCATATCACTGGCCAAATATGTGATGTGACTTGGAAGGCATGTATATTCCTGGGTGCATCGATTGTCAGCATAATAAAGGGCAGACAAGCAAACTTACAGGACTGCTTCACCTACTTGCAGTGCCTGATTTCCATGAAGACTCTGTCTGTCTTAATTTTGTTGGTCCTCTGCCTGAGGACGAAGGGTTCAATTGCATCTTGATGATGACAGATTGGTTGGGGTAGGATGTGTACATTATCTCCACAAGAACAGACATCTCTGCACAAAAATTAGCAACCATTTTTTTTTTGAAGAATGGTACTGCAAACATGGACTTCCACTGGAATTCATCTCCAATTACAGCAAACTTTTCATTTCAAAATTTTGGAAAGCCCTGCACACATTAACTGGTATACACTTGAAAATGTCCACAGCTTACCACCCACAAACTGATGGCAGAAGCAAGCGAACAAACAAAATACTCAACCAGTGTATTCATTTTCATGTGGAATATAATCAGAAAGGTTGGATTCGAGCTTTGCCCATCATCCATTTTAATATTATGAACTCGGTGATAGGTCCATTGTGCTTTAAGGTCTGGAAATGTTTCTAATCATATTGACACATTATGACACATGCTCCAAATCACTACAAACACCATGAAATTGACTTTGAACCCTTTTCAAACTATATATCTATCCTAAAACCCTTTCAATACATGCTGCACAACTAGAATGAGCCATTTCATTGCAAATCGAGCACTATCAAATACAAGGAGAGATGACAAGAGACCTAGGACACAATAATAGTGCTTAGAGGCTTAAATGATATATCGAAGCAAAAAGATAAGTATTTTTTCTATATGAAGACACTGTATGTTTCAATTATTTATCATTTCTCATTTGTTTTATGATCTACAAAGTCCTCATTGCTGCACATATTGCCTTGTGTACTACACATGTTAGATTTCCTTTTTAGTACTATCTCTTCAAAATATATATAGACTTGTACTAGTTACTTAGGAAAACAAAGAAGAAGTTACCCTCTCCCTCATCGTCTGATTTAAAAGGAATTCTCTTGAGCCTTAGCCTTGTGTCGCATCTTTAAGTTCTGTAAAATATCATGAACTTCTTCGAACTTTCATATTCACTCCTCGACTTATTGCATATTGCCTATCATCTCTCAAAAAACACTTCTTATTTATTATATTTGATCCTCGACATACCTCGACATCAGTATGACACTTATGAAACTTTTCAAACTATTTTGGACATCTTCAATCTTTCTCAAAATGACTTCAAACATCTTTGAACCTTTTTCAAGCCTTTTCCAGTGATATTTAGTACCAACTCGCACCCTTCCTCTGACTCATGTTATACCATCCAAAGCCATTTAGAAAGTTTTGTTTGGCTTTCAGGATTGAGTATTATCATTGGTCAATGTGTTGACTGGGTTCTCTGGTTTCTAGCTAAGGATGGGCCACTCCTCTAGGATCTTGCCACCAATTGTACCTTCGACACTGAAAACACTGCCCACAGAGGAAATCAATGCATGAGCCATCATCAGTGATGTTCTAGCAAATGAAGCTGAAGCCAAAGATGCACTACTGATGTCGAAGATTTTACAAGCATTCTGGGTGAACAAGGACTGAGAAGCAGAAGATGTGTTCAAAATTTGAGATCAAGTCATACTCTCAACATTACATTGGTGGTGCAAATATAAAGCTGAAGATAAAGAACATGTAGCTAAGTTTTTCCCTCATTTTGACAGTCCTCATTTGGTCACAAAGAGTTTCCCCAATGATACACCCGATAATACAGCTCCCTATCACTAGGTTGCAAGTGACTAGGAAGTCCCAAAGTTTCTGGGGATTGGAACTATTAAATGTGTTGGGTTCTCTGACTTTGATCTTCTTGGGCTTCAGAGCTTGGTTCTGGTGGAGAGTGTGGAGCGTGTCCAAAAGGTTGAACAGGGCATTGACAAATTTGTTGTCTAGGTCTGGGTTTCCACCTAAAGGAGGTTGATCTTCAGGGTTATCAGGATCAGAATCATCCCCAAGGCCATCAGGACCACTAGGGTCATTGGGTCCACTAAGAAGTCCATCCTCTTCACCTGTAGCTTCCTTATCCATAGGGTTGGGTTGCCTATTATCTCCCACATAGCTGAGTAGAGTCGGAATCTGAGGGGGTTCCAAAGGCAAATGTGTAGACATGATGTTGGTGCTAATGGATGGTGCACCAGAGCTGACTCATCAAAAAATGTTTGATGTTCGGACTGAGGCACTGAAAGTAGAAGTGGGTCTAGAAGCTGGGAGTACTGATTGTCAGATAGCTGATAAGCCTGGAAGAGTGCCTGTGCAATGGGAGTTTCTTATTGTCTGCTGAGATTGTGATTCTGTGTGGGACATAGAATAAGGTTCAGAATGGTGTAGGTTCATGAGAGAAGTGTGAGTTTGCAAATACTGTCAAAGTTCAAGATCATTACTACCAAGGTCGGGACTTGGTCAGGAATACACTGAACTTCCAGTCGGATCCAGTTGGCAGTAGTTGGCCATGTTCAAGGGTTTTAGACAAAATCCATTGGGCTGTAGCATGCCAGGTGAAAGGGGCCAGAGAAGACTTGGCTTCAACTTATAAGAAGTTATGCCCTTCTCCTTGTTAGTTGTCCAATTTCATGTGGATAGCATGTGGGTGTCCAGCAGATTTCTGGACAAAGGGTGAAGGTAGAATGAAGCAGAGATTATGAGGTGAATGAAGTTGAGAGGGTTCAAAGATTAAAGGTCTAGTTTAGGAATAAGTCAAGGGCAAATAAAAAGTTAATATTGAGCAAAAAATAAATAATACAAACAAATCACAAATAATTCACAAGTAATTTGCAAAATAGAGACTAAGACTAAGCTACAGGCACTTAAATAATGAAGGCCAGAAGAATAACAGAAAGTGCAGAAGTTTACTAACAGATCTTGGTAAGTGTCTGTGACCAGTGTCAAGATTCAAGATCACTACTACCAAGGTCAGAACTTGATCAGGAATATGCTGGACTTCCGGCTGGACTTGGTCATCAGTGGTCAGAGGTGTTCAGGGGTTTCAGGCAGAATCCACTAAGCTATAGTGTGCTAGGTGAAAAAAGGCCAGAGAGGACTTAGCTTTAACTTATAAGAAGTTGTGCCCTTCTCCTTGTCAGTTGTCCAATTTCAAGTGGGAAGTGTGCAGGTGTGCAGCAGGTTTCCAGATGGAGGATGGAGGTAGAATGAAGCAGAGGTTTATAGAGAGAATAAGTTGAGAGGAGTTAAAAGATTTAGGCTTGGTTCAGGAATGAGTCAAGGGTGATTCAGAGGATGTTATTAGGCAAGGATGATACAAGGATAACTGCAAATACAAGTAAGCACAAGTACAAGTACAAGTAATTTGCAAACTGGAGACTAAGGCTAAGCTATGGGCACTTGAATAACTAGGGTCGGAAGAATAATGGGTAATGCAGAAGTTTATCAATGGGTATTAGTAAGTGTTTATGATCAGAATTGGTAAGACTGTATTAGGCATAAAGTGAGTAAGCAAATGATTACTAAGGCATGTGATAACTGGTCTCATGACTAAAAGATGCTGCAGCTAGGATGCTGACAGACAAGGTCAGAAAGGAATTGGAACAGTGTTTGGAGAAGACCAGGAATCTGATCGGGTGAGTCAGGTCTTGACAACCAGCATTGGTAAGACTGTATTAGGAATAAAGTGAGTAAGCAAATGATTACTAAATCACATGACAACTTGTCTGATGACTAAAAGATGCTGCAGCTGGGATGCTGATGGACAAGGTTGGAAAAGAATCAGAAAAGAATCAGGAATTATCAGGAATCTGATCAGGTGAAACGGGTCTTGACTGGGAGGAGTTTTATGACATAGAAGACAGGATGAAGTCTGGACATGCATGGTGGAAGGCATAGCTGATGGGCATGTGACACAACACATAGGGAAATGCACAGGTTTTACCCCTGGGTTTCCCATGCTTTTATTTTTTAATTTATTCATGAGTTTTGCATGAAAAATTATGAAAAAATGGTTTTTCAGAAGCTGTTTCTTGGCTCTATGTGATTCAACAAATAAAACAATATTGGGTGACATCTTTCATATGACAAGGTTAAAAAATATAGTATTTTGTCCATTGAATCACAAGCACCCATTGAATAGCTACCAGAAAGTCATTTTTTCATGATTTTTTATGCAAAACTCATTGAATAAATTAGAAAATAAAAGTGTGGGAAACCTGTGGGTAAACCCTGTGCAGTTCCCTACCAACACATTTGATTATATGGAAGGATCCTGTAACAGGAAAGAGAGGTTTCCCAGGTGTCTGAACAATTTTCTGTGTCTGTTCCATATTTTCTTTGTATTCTATTCTACCCTATTCTGCCTTTACTGTGATTTTCTATGATTTTATTCCTATATTATAATTATTTTTTAAGTTTTTCCATGTTGGTACATGTTAACAGTCTTATTCTTAGAGGC
Source organism: Tricholoma bakamatsutake (assembly GCA_029959215.1). Taxonomy (NCBI): domain Eukaryota; kingdom Fungi; phylum Basidiomycota; class Agaricomycetes; order Agaricales; family Tricholomataceae; genus Tricholoma; species Tricholoma bakamatsutake. Next base: position 5,404,590 of record CP114868.1, on the reverse strand, counting down.
AGGATCCCTTCTGGACATTTACCCATCAAAGAGACATCATTTCATAACTTGATCCACCTATTTCCACCTGTTCTCTATTTTTAGCCTACTATTTGATTTTCAGGTCTATCACATATACTGGGCATGGACAGATGGGTCCTTATAGTTTTCTCTTTGTATTCCCCTCTGTTAGGTGCACTTGAATGGTCTGTATTATGTAGTATATACAATATTAACTTTAGATTCCCCTCTGTTCTATCAAGTGAGGCTTGAGGTTGCCCTTACAGTAAAACACTTTCTCTTAAGGCTTGAAATCTCAGACACATTGCCAAGATGGGCAGGTACAGAGTAGAAGATGACTCCCAAACCTCCTCAGACTCGCTGCACACCATCCCAGACACTCCTGCCTTTAGTGCATGCCATTTTTCACCTGACTTACCACCTAGCACCATGGATGCCCCAGAGTGCATTGACAAACTTGAAGGTGACATTGCTGAAATTCACATGCAAATTGATGCACTTACTTTTACCATCAAAAACTTTATTAGAACATTCTAGTCAAATCCCACACTACCTATTTCAATCTCTAGCATGCTTAGCATGGATGTGCCACCTAATGCACACCTAAGCAAAGATGCATGTGTTAAACTGTCACCCCCACTGAATTCAATGGCATGCATTCTCATAGACATGCCTTCCTCAATTTCTGTGAGTTATACATTAGTTTATGCCCAAATCAGTTCATGGATGATGCTGCTAAAACTTATTGGGCTCTGACATACATGAAATCAGAGCATGCCTATCTTTATGTCAATCATATACTCTGCCAAACCCCTTGAAGGAGCTTGGCTCTCTTCTCTTCTCATCCTGCAGGGACTTTTGAGACAACTTCATATTACATTTCTGTGCCCTCAATGAATGCCAATGAGCCATCACACACTTGAATCCACCTCCTACTACCAAGCACATCAATCTGTGAATTTTTTTTTTGTTTTGTCATCAATTTATAATGTGGTGCATGATCACAGTCTGTGGCAGGGTACACCCAAGTATACTATGGGTATCTATGCAAGATTAGAGAAATACTGCTGCCCTGATGAAGCTCTGTCAAGCAGTAAAGACCACGTGCCCAGACAAAGCCTGGGCATAGTCAGCCAAACGAGGAGAGGATAACCACATAAGTGCCTCCCCAAACCTCCAAAGAGGGAGATGCCCCCCCAACACAACCTCCAGCTTAGCCATCACCCCACCATCTGCCCCCTAGGTTACCTCCAGTGGAGCCCTCTCCTAGCCCCATCCCAGTTCGGGTTCTCTATCCATCCAGGGCATCCCAAGTTGTCCCCTACAGCTTCAGACAGAGAGTGGTGCCCTTTATGAGCCTAAATGGACTGCCACCAGTTTCCTCGTAGATACTGATGACCCAGGCCCCAGAAGGGGCCCAGGTTGTCTATTCCCTGTCCTCCCCCCTTGAGGCCCCCCTTATAAGACTAAGCAGACTCCAAGCAGAGCCTGTATACCAATGACCTGGAGTGCTCTTGATGCAGGGCTCCTCTCCTCAGAGTGAGTCCAGGAAATGGCCCTGCCAGGGGCCTACCCAGAAAGCTGCAGCAGGGCTTCACAGCCCACCAGAAGGAGAGAAGAGGGGTAACCACCCCTCAGATGGAGGATGTGGGTTATACATTCTGTGCAGCCCACCTATCCTGGATCCCACTCTGAGCGTGGGGTGGCAAACGACTCCAATAAGGGATTATTTGCCATGAGTGTGGCCAGTTCCTCAATGGACCAAGGTGGCTGGCTGTGTTTGGGATGCTTCATCCTGGGGCAAATGCACAGGATGTGATCATGTGTTTGGATGCATTCTGCTAATATACAGTCACAGGCGATGGTGCCTGGGACCTGGAAGCATAGGCAATACTCCCCTAGAGGAGCATGTCCCATAAGCAGTCTGGTGAACTGTGCGCAGGTCAAAATATTTGAATCTACCAACTGAAGCCATGTTGCTATTCTTGCTCTTGAGTGGCAGAAATTGATGACCTATGAACAAGGGGTTCTTAACCTCCTCCGCCCATGCTTGGTTGGCCTTGATGTCTACCTCTGTCAAAAGCCAGTTGACAGATGTGCCATTGCTTCTTGACTTGCTACCACCATAGTAAATAGAAGTAAACAATACTGCTGATATCTTAAATATTCTACAGCTACTTATCCATTGGTCTGATCTCCATGATTTCAGAGCATCCTCCAGTCATCCACTAGATGGCTAATCCTAGAAGATCTGATGCGAGATCGGGTTCAGATCTGGGAGAGATTTTGTCCCCCCTGGCCGTTGAGCCTGTTACCCCCAGCAATGACCTGATCAATAGTCTGTCTTCATCTAGATGGACTGCAAGTATTACTGCAGGGCCTGCAAAGACCCAGCAATCATCTTTAGCCCCATCCCCCTATCCAGATGGGCAAGAAACCCCCAGAGGTGCCAGGTCTACATCTGTTGCAGCTGCTGCTGCTCAAGTGACTAGAAAACAAACCCCCATGTCAATGAGCTCCACTCCTGTCCCTCAGACACCCAGATGGTCAGAGATAGATGATAAAATTGAGGTAGATGAGAAGGAGGATGAGGTGAGGTTTAGCGATGCAACCACCTTGCAACTCTTCTCAGAGGACCTCCTGAAAGTCACAGACTAGCTGCTTGATAGGGTGGCTGATGGAGATATTGCAGCTGCTTTCTTTGAGGCGAAGGGAGGGCTGGCACTGAGGCTGAAGGAGCTGCTTGAGGCAGTATCCACAGCTGGTATGCTGAAGGGGGTGGAGGGAGCTCCCCTCTGTGAGGCTTGTAAAATAGTGGTGCATAGTTCTACATGGGCTGCGATATCATCTGGATCCACTCGACGAAGGGGTGGACCCAGAGTCCGAGGGCCTAGGCAATGCCCTTTGCCTCGCCCATCAACTATTCTACTCGACCCCCTCCCAAGGGGTCATTTGCCAAGATTGCTCAGTTCCAAGGGGGACAAGCACCTTCTACTTTAGTTAAGGGCATCATCCAATTGGTGAGGGCTCTCCTAGAAGCATCCTTAGACCAACTTGTCTGCATTCAGTGACAGGTGGGTCCCTCCAAGAGCAAGGGGGCCAATAAGCCCTCTGCTACTGTCTATGGGCCTTCTAGAAAGCAGGTCCTGCTACACATACAGCCCCCAGACCTGTATATCAACTCTGGCAACATCTTGGATGCTATATGCTGACAGCTACAGATCTACCACTCAACGTTGGAAGTCCACTTGTTCCTTCCATCTCAAGGGGGATTTACGGCAGCTACTGGAGATGTGGCCTCTGATAAAGACCTGCTTTGCTTCAGGGAAGTGCTCTACAACTTGTATCCACTAGCAGACAAGATACATAGATGCAGCTCTCTCCACCTTCACATTGTACCTTAAAATGGTCGACATCTCATATAGCCATTAGAACAAGGCCATCACCAGTGGTCTTACAGCAGATAGCCAAGGTGGGTCTCAAAGACCTCCTTGTGCTTCAGACCCCTCCATGGGTAGTTTGTGACTCATGCATGTCAGACACGGCCACTGTTTACTTTAACATTGCTGACTCTGCTAGTGGCGCCCATGCCAGGGCACTTATGGGCTGCACTGTCCAGTTCAGATAGTTTGTAGCTCGAATCTGGGAGGCCAGGGCCAACCTTGGCATGCCACTATGTTGGATTGTGTAATCTGACACATTCTTTGGTGATTATATAATATGGAGGCTTGCTCCTTAACAGACAAACTGGATGCAGTTAATTTCCCCCTGCTGTAATATTGACAGTGGTCAAGTGGTGGTTACATCAATAGTGTCTGGTTCATATCACATTGTTGTATTGAACCCAGTAAGACCTGATAGCTCAGTTGGTAGAGCATCTGGTATATGTCCAGTTGGTCCTGGATTCAATCCCCAGTCTGGTCATCTTTTTCTGTCTTAACATACTATGCCAACAGTGCTGGAGGTGGGGTCACTCCACTGGCCAGTACTGCGCTAAACAGGCCAGATGCCCCATCTGTGCTGAACTACACTGTAAAAAGCACCACTGTACTCTGGCAGGTTGCTGCAGGGGAGCCCCTAGGGCAAACCCCCCCATGCCTCCTATTCCAGAAGGGCAGCCATGCACACATATCCACTGCTGCATTAATTGCAGGCAGAATCACGCAGCTGATGACTGTCACTGCAAGTTCTGGCAAAACTGCTTTGACCATGAGTGGATCAAAGCATGTGACAATAAGGTGAGTCGATGACACAGATCACACTTCCCCCTCACTAACTCCCCTACAGGCAGCAGTGGCCGAACATAAATAAAGGAGAGACTTAGGTCATTTTTCCAGTTACAGATATTCAGTCAAAATGTAAACAGAAATTATGGTTTCATGGACTCCCTACTGGCAGATCTTGTGGAATACAATTTGCTGTTCATTCAAGAACCTCCTTGGAGAGTCATAAGAAGCACCCCATCATCTGAGAACACAGAAGGTGAAGAATATTACATTTATTGCTCCAGCATACCTACTACTATACTAGCATAATCTTTCCCCTTACACTACACATAGGCACTAGACCTACATAGTCTCCCCATATAAGACTATATCATAGAGAAAGTAGCATAGTAGAGAAAGTAGCATAGTGTAGTGGAGAAGTTAGGGGATGGGCATGATGCACAGTGTCAGACCATGGCCCTACTTATAGGTTTTCTACATGGTCTGTGCGCATTCCCAAAACATATATAAAGGGGTGCATCCTGCCACCTTCCCCCCCCCAGTCAATCAACTTGTTTTCACTCAGTCATCCTTATTTCTTACCTCAAACAGGTGCACTATTCAGGGGTCGACCCCCTCCCATGAGTGTTGGTCTATGTCAACACTTGCATTGCTAATCTGAGACCCAGCATATGCAAAGATCTCTTTGATTACAGGAACATCCTCCTGTTCTCCTTGGGAGTGGGAGAAGGTCTCTTGTTCTTCGCTAATGTATATTCTGACAGCAACTGCACCACACTCCATCTCCTCCATGATGAAGCATTCCACCTTCCCACCATGCACCTCATAGCAGGGGACTTTAATATTTGACATTCCAGTTGGGACTCCAAGAACCCTAACACAAACACCTATGGAGTCCTGCTCACAGTTGTGGGATGTGCTGGACTAGTCATCTCCACACCTGTGGAGGCAGCTCCCACTCACATCTCTCCACAGCAGGAGTTCAAAGATACTGTCATCGACCTCATACTTATTCCAGCACATCACTTCTTGATGTTAAGACAGAAAGATGACCAGACTAGGGATTGAACTTAGGACCAACTGAACATATACCAGATGCTCTACCAACTGAGCTATCAGGTCTTACTGGATTCAATACAACAATATAATATGAACCAGACACTATTGATGTAACCACCAACTGTCAATATTACAGCAGGGGGGGATTAACTGCATCTAGTTTGTCTGTTAAGGAGCAAAGCCTCCATATTACATAATCAACAAACAATGTGTCAGATTACACAATCCAACACTTGACTTGCTACTACCATGGTAAACAGAAGTAAACAACACAGCTGACATCTTAAATGTTCTACAGCTACTCATCCATTGATCTGATCTTCATGATTTCAGAGCATCCTCTAGTCATCCACTAGATGGCTAATCCTAGAAGATCCAATGGGAGAGATTGGGTTCAGATCTGGGTGCGATTTTGTCACATCTGGCTGCTGACCCTGTTACCCCCAGCAACGATTTGATCAACAGCCTGCCTGCATCCAGGTAGACTGGAATAGTTACTGGTATACTTACTGATGGGCCTGCAAAGACCCAGCGCTCATCTCCAGCACCACCTCCCTATCTGGGTGGTCAAGAAACCCCCAGAGGTGCCAGATCCACATCCCTTGTAGCTGCTATTGCTCCAGCAACTAGAGGACAAAACCCCATGTCAACGAGCTCTACTCTAGTCCCTCAGACACCCAGGTGATAAGACAGAAAGATGACCAGACTGGGGATTGAACCCAGGACCAACTGGACATATACCAGATGCTCTACCAACTGAGCTATCAGATCTTACTGAATTCAATACATAGTTTGGTATTAGAGGTAATCTCACCTGGATTGCAACCCAGCCAAGTTCACAGTATTGTCATTGCTTATCAGCTAGGGTCTCCAGTGCATCAGCTCAATAGCTGACACTGCCACATACATCATGTGACAGATTACATAATCCAACACCAGGTGGTCTGAGATGGATGACAGAATCGAGATTGACGAGAAGGAGAATGAGGCAAGGTTCAGCAATGTGACCACTTTGTGACTCCTATCCAAAGATCTGCTGAAGGTTACAGATTGGCTGCTGGACAGAGCAGCTGATGGAGATATTGCAGCAGCTTTCTTCGAGGCAAAAGGGGGGCTGGCACTGAGGCTGAAGGAGCTGCTAGAAGTGGCTTCTTCAGCAGGATTGCTGAAGGGGGTGGAGGGCACTCCCCTCTGCGAGGCTTGCAAAACTGTGGTACATGGAGACTGCTATAATGTCTGGCTCCACCAGAGGATGAGGTGGACCTAGAGTCAGGGGGCCTAGGCAGTGACCACTGCCTCACCCCCACCCATTAACTACTTCACTTGACCCCCTCCCAAAGGGTCGTTTGCTAAGGTTGCACAGTTCCCCATGGGACAAGTGTCCTTCACATTGGTCAGAGGCATCATCCAATTGGTGAGAGCCCTCCTGGAAGCATCTGCAGACCAACTTGTCTACATTCAGCAACAAGTAAGTCCCTCCAAAAGTAAAGGGCCCAGCAAGCCCTCAGCCACTGTCCACAGACCATCCAGAAAATAGATCCTCCTACACATACAGCCTTTAGACCCGTATGTCAACTCCAGCAATGTCTTAGATGCTATACGCCAAAAACTCTGTCTCCACTACTCAACACTGGAGGTATTCTCACTCCTCCCATCTCAAGGGGAATACACTGTAGCCACTGGAGGTGTTGCCTCTAACAAGGACCTGCTCTGCTTCAGGGAAGCGCTATGCAACTCCTACCCACTTGCAGATAAGATTGATGCAGCGCTTCCCACTTCTACGTCATACCTTAAAATGGTTGACATTCTATACACCCATCAAGACAAAGCCATCACCAGCGAGGTGGTTTTACAGCAATAGCGAAGGTGGGGCTCAAAGACCTCCTTGTGCTCCAGACCCCCCCATGAGTAGTCCATGACTTATGCATGTCAGACATGGCCACCGTCTACCTTAACGTCACTGACTCTGCCAGTGGTACACGTGCTAGGGTGCTCATGGGTCACACTGTCCAATTTGGATAGTTTGTGGCCTGAATCCGGGAAGCCAGGGCCAACCCTAGTATGCCCCTCTGGCAATAGTGCTGGAGGTGGGGTCACCCCACAGGCCAGTGCCATGCTAAACAAGCCAGATGCCCCATCTGTGCCAAACCACATCGCAAGGAGCACCACTGTACTCTAGTGGGCTGTTACAGGGGAGCCCCCAGGGTGAACCCCCCCATGCCTCCTACTCCTGAAGGGCAGCCATGTGCACACATCAACCACTGCATTAACTGCAGGCAGAACCATGCAGCTGATAATCATCACTGCAAAGTCTGGCAAAATCACTTTGACCATGAGTGAATCAAAGCTCGCTATAATGAGGTGAGTCAATAACACAGATCGTGCTCCCCCCTTGTTAACCCTCCCACAGGCAACGGTGGCTGAACGTAAATGAAGGAGAGACTCAAGTCATTCCCCCAGTTATCAGTTATAAATATTTAGTCAGAATGTAAACCACAATTATGGATACATGGACTCATTACTAGCAGATCTTTTAGAATACAATTTGCTCTTTATTCAAGAACCTCCCTGGGAAGTGATAAGAAATGCCCCATCTTCTGAGAACACAGAAGGTGAGGAAGTCATCAGCAGCCCCATCAGCCCCAACTGGAGCCTGGTGGTATGCCAATCAGGGGTTGATTCCCCCCCTCGAGTGTTAGTATACATTAACATTTGCATTATCAACTTGAGGCCCAGCATATGCAAGGACCTCTTTGATTACAGAGACATCCTCCTATTCTCCCTGGGAGTTAGGAAAAGTCTTCTATTTTTTGCCAATGTATACTCAGACAGCAATCACACTACACTTCATCTCCTTCATGATGAAGTGTTCTGCCTTCCCACCATGCATCTCATGGCAGGGGACTTTAACCTCTGTCACTTGAGCTGGGACCCTAAGGGCCCTGACATAAATGCTTATGCAGACATCCTTCTCACAATTGCAGGGTGTGCTGGACTGGTCGTTTCTATACCTGTGGAAGTGGCTTCTACCCGTATCTCCCCACAGCAAGGGTTTGAAGACACCGTCATCAACCTCATGTTAATCCTGGCAGACCTTAAGGCTGAAATCCACCACTCAGTGGAAACAGAGCTGAGAGGGACATCTGACTGTGTCCTCTTGACCATTTCCCTACCTGGCCCAACTTCTGAAGTCCTAGCTACACCCTGGTCCATCAATCCAGGCTCAGGTAAGGAGGATGCCTATCTGGCAGATGTCTCATCCAAACTATCTCCCCTCACGACATGGGACAGACACACAGAGGAGGTCATCCAGGCGATCTCCAAGGTGTTTTCTGATGCATGGTCTGCTCATGCCAAAGAAAAGCACCTTGGGAAACACTCGAAAGGATGGTGGACTGAGGAGTGCAGTGATCAACTGGCAATCTATAGGAAGTCTCGACTAAAACTAGATTGGCATGAATACCGCCACACTATGAGGGCCGCTAAATGCACCTTCTTTGAAGAACATATCAGACAGATGGCTACAGTCAAGCAGTGGGTCTGGGATCTCACATCCTGAGTATGCCAGAGGAACCTTCCTTCGTTCGAAGCCATCTCCTTTTGGGGAGCTCCATGCAACAAACTTGGGGACTTGTGGGAGGCTTTGGATGGGTCATACAATGTGGCTTCAAACCACCCAGTGGACCTCTTATTCCTCAATGACCTCGACCCCCTCCCAACTAGAGAGTGGGTCGAGAGGCATTAGCTGTGTGCGCATCCTCATCTGCACCTGGCCCAGACCACATTATGTGGTCTTTCCTCAAAGTGTGGCTCGCCCCCAAGGAGGTGGGTTCACTTGTCATCTGTATAGCTAACACATGCCTCCACGCAGGCAACTGGCCTGCTCACTTTAAGGAATCCCTGTTAGTTATCATCACAAAACCAGGGAAACCCAACTATTCCACACTCAAATCATTCAGGCCTATTGTGCTGCTGAACACACTGGGTAAACTCCTCAAGAAAATGCTGGCTAGAAGGCTGCAATTTGATGGGGTAGCCTATGACATCTTCGACTCTAACCAGTTTGGAGGCATTGCCTAGCGTTCTACTGAGGACACTGGCACCTTCCTGACTCACCTGGTATGGGAAGGCTGGGCCAGAGGCCTTATTACAAGCATGGTTGCCTTCGACATCACTCAGGTTTTTCCCTCCTTAAACTATTTGGCTCTACTGGAGGTCATCCAGCACCTTGGATTCCCCCCTTGCATCAAGGGATTTTTCAAGTCATATATGGTAGGCTGAAAGACCATTTACTCTTGGGGCTCCTTCAGGTTAGGGCAATATGCCACTGATGTGAGGGTGGGCCAGGGCTCTGCCCTGTCCCCTGTTCTGTTGGTGCTATATCTAGCACTGGTCATGAACCTGTTTCGGCAGCATAAAGTCAGCCAGCAAGTCGACCTCATGTCCTATGTGGATGATGGCACCTTCATTACCTGTGCCCCCCAGGCAGAGGACAACCTCCTCTCTTTATCTAGGGCCTACAGCTGGATGTACTAGGCATTCCAATCTCTTGGGCTTGCCCTTGAATATGACAAGTTTGAAGTTTTCCACTTCTCTAGAACACCAGTGTTTACACCCCTGCCCATTGACCTGGGCTTTGAGCCATACACTGGCCTTACCCCTCTTTGCCCCAAGATACACTGGAGGTATCTGGGGTTCCACTTTGACCGCAAACTCATGTTCAAGGAGCACACAAGATTCTTCACCACCAGGGCCATCATGACTGTGAAAGCCATAGGTATGCTGGGCAATGCTGGAAGGGGCCTCACTCCCAACCAGCGATGACTACTCTACTGCACCTGTGTTGTTCCTGTGATGATGTATGGGGCACACTTATGGTTCTTCCCTGGCAGCAGGTCGAAAGCCATGGTCATGGCCATGTCCAAAGTGCAGGCGAGAGTGGCATGCTGGATCATGGGTGCATTCAGCACCACTCCCACAGGAGGGGTGGCCACTGCAGCAGGGCTGCTTCCTATGCACCTCCTCCTCAAATGGCTTGTGGATAGGGAGGTGCTACATGTTCCCATTCTCACACCAACACACCTCCTTAGATCCATCTTAGGGGGGCCCCTGGGAGGCAAGGCACTGGTCCATGGACTGGTGCTCAGCAACCTAGGAGACCAGGAAGTGGCAAGAATGGGAGGTCCTTCCCCCTCTCTTGCCGCTACCACTCTGGGCACCCAGGCAGATGAATTCGAGCCCTTTGGCCCAGAATTGGCCCATTGATACTCTACTGGACACCTCTCCACACTTAAGGCAGATCTTCTCCCTGGATGCGAGCAAAGCTCTCCAACCCTGGTTTTCTGGGGCAGAAGAGTGCACTCTCATGATGTAGCATACCCCCTCAAGATTCGAGTGGAAAGCCCAACATCTTGCCCATGTCCTGGTGACATCTCTACAGGTAGGCAGGGGCAATGACCTCCCACATATCCATCAATTGGCTTTTGATGGACATAGATGCCAGAGTCAACAGAGCATGGGCTGAGGAGGCTAAAAACCCCTCATTCATAAGCTGCCAATTTATGCCACTCAAGGGCAAAAAGCCAAAGCATGTTGGGATCAATGATATGATTGCAGACTGTCTTACCAAACCACTTCCTAAAATTAAACTTGATACTTGTAGAATTGGACTAGGATTAGTTAAAAGGAGTTAGATATGCATGATCAGGAGGGGTGTGTTATATTTATTGCTCCAGCATACCTACCACTATACTAGCATAATCTCCCCCCCTACACTACACATAGACACTAGACCTACATAGTCTCCCCATACAAGACTATAGCATAGAGAAAGTAGCATAGTAGAAAAAGTAGCATAGTATAGTAGAGAAGTTGGGAAATGGGCATGATGCACAGTACCAGACCATGGCCCTACTTATAGGTTTTCTACATGGTCTGTGCACATTCCCAAAACATATATAAAGGGATGCATCCTACCACCTTCCCTCCAGTCAATCAACTTATTTTCACTCAGTCATCCTCATTCCTTACCTCAAACAAGGTGCTTTTCTTTGGTGTGGGATGCCCAAGCATCAGAGAACACCTTGGAGATTGCCTGGACAATCTTGTCGATGTCCCCATCTGTGTGGCCATTCCACCCAGTAAGGGTAGAGAGTTTGGATGATATGTCCACCAAGTAGGCTTCCTCCTCATCCGATCCTGACTTGATGGTTCAGCACATTGCTGGGACCTCTGACATGGGGCCAGGTAGTGTAATGGTCAGGTGGACATAATCCGACATCCCTCTCAACTCTGTTTCCACAAAATAGTAGATTTCAGCCTCCAGGGTCATGGGGATTAGCATAAGGTCAATGATGGTGTCCTTGAACCCCTGCTGTGGGGAAATATGAGTGGGTGCCACTTTCACAAGAGTGGAGACAACAAGTCCAGAGCATTCTACAACAGCGAGCAGGATGTCAGCATAGGCATTTGTGTCAGGGCCCTTGGGGTCCCAGCTTGAATGCCTGAGATTGAAGTCTCCAGCCATGAAGTGCATGGTGGGGAGGCAAAATTCTTCATTGTGAAGGAGATGGAGTGCAGTGCAGTTGCTGTCAGAGTATACATTAGCAAAGAACAGAAGACCTTCCCCTACTCCCAGAGAGAACGGGAGGATGTCTCTGTGATTGAAGAGGTCCTTGCATATGCTAGGCCTCAGATTGGCAATACAAGTGTTGATGTATACCATTACTCGCGGTGGAGAATCGACCCCTGAGTGGCACACCCCCAGGCTCCAGTTAGAGCTGATGGGGCCACCAATGACTTCTTCGCCTTCTGTATTGGCAGAGGACAGGGCATTTCTTATGACTCCCCAGGGAGGTTCCTGAATGAAAAGCAAATCATATTCTAGGAGATCTGCTAGTAAAGAGTTCATGTATCCATAATTGTGGTTTACATTCTGACTAAATATTCATAACTGGGGAAATGACTGAAGTCTTTCCTTCATTTACGTTCAGCCACCGCTGCCTGTGGGAGGGTTAGTGTGGGGAGAGTGCAATCTGTGTTGTCAACTCACCTCATCATAGCATGCTTTGATCCATTCATGGTCAAAGCGGTTTTGCCAAAATTTCCAGTGACGATCATCAGCTGCATGGTTCTGCCTGCAATTAATGCAGTAGTGGATGTGTGGGCATGGCTGCCCCTCAGGGATAGGAGGCACAGGAGGGTTCACCCTGGGGGCTCCTCTGCAACAGCCCACCAGAGTACGATGGTGCTCTTTGCAGTGTGGTTCGGTGCAGATAAGGCATCTGGCCTGTTTAGCATGACACTGGCCAGTGGGGTGACCTCACCTCCAGCACCGTTGGCACAAGGGCATGCCAGGGTTGGCTCTGGCCTCCCAGATTTGAGCCACAAACCATCCAAACTGGACAGTGTGACCCATCAGCACCCTGGCATGAGTGCCACTGGCTGAGTCAGCAACATTAAGGTAGACAGTGGCCATGTCCAACATGCATGAGTCATGAACCACCCATGGGGGGGTCTGGAACACAAGGAGGTCTTTAAGCCCTGCCTTGGCTATCTGCTGTAAGACCATCTTGCTGGTGATGGCCTTGTCTTGGTGAGTGTATAGAATGTCGACCATTTTAAGGTATGACATAGAGGTGGGGAAGGCTGCATCTATCTTGTCTGCTAGCAGATATGCATTGTGCAGTGCTTCCCTAAAGCATAGCAGGTCTTTCTTGGAGGTGATGCCTCCAGTAGCTGCTATGAATCCTTCTTGAGATGGGAGGAGTAAGTAGACCTCCAGCATTGAGTGGTGAAGGTGAAGCTTTTGTCGTATATTGTCTAAGATGTCACCAGAGTTGACATATGAGTCTGGGGGCTGTATGTGCAGAAGGACCTGCTTTCTGGAAGGACCATGAACAGTAGCTGAGGGCTTGTTGGGCCCTTTGCTCTTAGAAGAACCTACTTGCTATTGAATGCAAACAAGTTGGTCTGGAAATGCTTCCAGAAGGGCTCTCGCCAGTTGGACGATGCCTCTAACTGAAGTGGAAGGAGCTTGTCCCCCTGGGAACTGCATGACCTTGGCAAATGACCCCTTGGGGGGGGGGGGGGGGGTCAGGTAGAATAGTTAATAGGCAGTAGGGGGCCTCTGTTTGTGCCTCTCCCGCCGCCTGTGGGGGAGTGAGGCAGCAGTCACTGCCTAGGTCCCCTGACTCTGGGCTCACCTCATCCTCTGGTGGAGCCAGACATGATAGTAGTCCATGTAGATCCACATACCACAGTCTCGCATGCTTCACGGAGGAGAGCATCCTCCACCCCCTTCAGCAATCCTGCTGAAGAAGCCACTTCTAGCAGCTCCTTCAGCCTCAATGCCAGCCCTCCCTGTGCTTCAAAGGAAGCAGCTGCGATATCTCCATTAGCTGCTCTGTCCAGCAGCCAATCTGTAACCTTCAGCAGGTCTTTGGATAGGAGTCACAAAGTGGTCACATCACTAAACCTTGCCTCATCCTCCTTCTCATTGATCTCGATTCTGTCGTCCATCTCAGACCACTTGGGTGTCTGAGGAACTAGAGTAGAGCTCGTTGACATGGGGGTTTGTCCTATAGTCACCCAATCAGCAGCAGCTATGATGGATGTAGATCCAGTGCCTCTGGGGGTTTCTTGACTATCCAGGTAGGGGGATGGTGCTGGAGATGAACACTGGGTCCTTGAAGGCCCTGCAGTAACAATTCCAGTCTGTCTAGATGAAGACAGACTATTTATTGGGTTGTTGCTAGAGGTAACAGGCTCAGTGGCCAGGCGGGACAAAATCTCTCCCAGATCTGAACCCAATCTCCCATCAGATCTTCTAGGATTGGCCATCTACTGGATGACCGGAGGATGCTCTGAAATCAGGGAGATCAGACCAATGGATGAGTAGCTGTAGAACATTTAACATGTCAGCAGTGTTGTTTACTTCTGTTTACTGTGGTAGTAGCAAGTTAAGAAGCGATGACCTCAAAATGGTTGATGTTCCATACACACACCAGGATAGGGCCATCACTAATGAAGTGGTCCTACAGCAGATCGCCAAGGTGGGCGTCAAAGACCTCCTTGTCCTTCAGACTTCCCCATGAGTGGTCCATGACTCATGGATGTCAGACATAGCCACTGTTTATCTTTTTTTTTTTGTTTTTTTTTTTTTTTTTGTCATCAATTTATTACATGGTGATATGGCTCCCTATTGCCCTGCATGCATACTATAGCATTTTTTGCAATTGTGTGCACCTTCTAGATGGCTTCTGCACACTTTGCATGCCTTCATGCACTTTTATGTGCCTTTGTGCACTTTCATGTGCTTTTGCATGCCTTTGACCATTTAGGTGCGCTTTTGTATGCATTTTACATTTCTACTGTGCTTTTGGTTCCCCCATAGCTGCCTGCTGTCGTGTGCTCTAAATGTGCCCTGTTATGCTTCAAACTGCCTCCATGTGCCCCCCCCCTACACTCCTTATCTGCCTTTCACAGTTATTGCATGCTCAATGTGCCTCTACGCACTCCTTTTATGCCTTACCTGCAACTCACATGCTCTGCTGTGCACTTATTGCACAATCCCTATCACATATACAACAATCCACCACATCAGTTGCACTGTGCATTGTGGCTTCCAGCTTACTGGCACATTTATTTGAGGTGCACTGCAATTCCAACATGAGCAAACTGCACATTCTCACATAATCTGGGTGCTTTGCACCTATTTGGCATTGGACTGTGTGCACTTGGGTGCTTTCATGTAATCCTGGCACTTTGGCACTATTTGGCCTCGCACAGCATCTCCTTATAATTCTTCTGCATTTCCAATTGGCATCGCCTTATCTGGTAACTGGCACAGGTTGATCACATCATTATTACTAAGGCACAGCATGCAACACATAACACCAAAGTGGATTAATTGGGAAGAATGCATGGGACCTAGAGTGCACCAAAAATAGCACATCGCACTGGAACAGTTGAGTATTGGGCTATAGCATGCGCAAATCTTATTGGCTGAGGCAGTGGCATAGTGCAGTTGGATTTAGATGGGTGAATGGATGCACTTGTGGGTAGTGCATGGTGCTTTCTATTTTTACACTTTATTTTACCGTTTTATCACATAAGCCATTTGTACATAGTAGGTGGACAGATAGAGAATTCAGAGGATCTTTCCCCCCCTCATAGTTCATAGCTCAGTTAGCATCGCACATAGTCTGTGCACCAGCATCCAGTCTGTGCACCTTTGTAGTGTACCCTTCACATAGCCATGTTTGCATATTGTTTGCGTCCCCTCATCGTATTGCTGTGTTTCATCCCTGCATTGCATCCTTCATCCTCATTTGTGTACTCAAATAGTGTGCCCTTCATATAGCTGCATTTTGTGCACTATTTGTGCATTTATTTGTATAGCCATGTTTTGCACACCATTTGTGCCTTTTTCCACCCATTACACTTTCATCCCATTTGCCGCCCCTAACCTGTGCATCCCCCTTTCAGCACATCCCAGTGCTGTCTTCATCCCACTGCACCTGCTTTCATCATCCATGTCGTTGCACACTTTTGCACTCCTGTTGCATGTTTTTCTGCACTGCATGTTTTTGCCCCTTTGCATTGCGCACTTTTCCACCACTGCACATATCATTCCTTTAGCATAATTCAACATAATAAAATAAAATAAAATTTTATTAGGTAATGATCCCATTTTTCTCATCAAAGCTTTTCATCACCCTGCATTGATCTTCAATGAACTCTTGGAAACTTTGTAAAACAACATACAATCATCCACTCATTTATTATTCATTCTTATTGTTTGCTATGCCTAAAACTAAGGAAAATGTCCCTGAAATCAACTGGAGTGGCAATGATGGTGAGCTCATCTGGAAGCTTATCGCAGAGCTTGAGAAGCCCAAAAACTTCAAAGTTTTTCTTGGCAAGAAGGACAAGAATGAGGTACACAACATTTTTGACTCACTTTTTGTGCAATAGTCTCTGATTTGTCTGTTCTCATAGAATACAAGTGGGGATTTTAAAGCTAAGGTTGTGAAGCAGATGGGTGAAGTTATTCTCCCTAATCTGTTTCAGATTAATGCAAAAGTGGTCAGAGATCATGTAAAGGGCAAGATTGATGTGTCCATCCTGCTTTTATCCTAGTCATTTCAAGTTTATTAATCAAATTTTTCATAGACTCATTAGCAAGTATCAAAAACATGCCAAGTGCCTCAAGAAGACAGGTGATGGTGTAGATGATCCTAATAATAATTCAGGACCTACATTCTATATTGAAGGTGGAGGACCAAATCAGTCGACTCCACAACATGCAGTGAACATCTGGCATACATGTTTTTATTATTATATCAAATACTCCAGCCCAATATGCTTGTTGTTCCTATAGAGGAGATCATTGCAGCATGGCCATACTTTCCCCAATTCCATGCGCTGTATGCTAGCCACCCCAATGTCAACCCTATCACAATTATGACTAGGATTGGTCCTACTGGCCCACAAACCCAGTGGCTTCAATGCCCCAATGATTTTATTGATCCAGCACTTCATGATGCTGAACCACATTCCACACCTTCACCCTTGACAGCCAGCCACTCCTTTGGGTCTGACCAGACCAACATCTATGATCTGGTGACACCTCCACATCCACCCCCACCATCACAGCCACCAGCAGGCTCTGCGACACATCTCCCTAAACCTTCTACTGCCCACTGCCATGCTATTGACCAGATGAAGGCTACAATTCAAGTTGTTTTAAAGAAGTGCACAGTTATTGATGTTTTGGTGGATGCTTCCAGCTATGCTCTCATGTTTTTTATTAATTTTTTGTTTGTTTGAATGATTTCTTTAGAGAAAACATGGAATTTATGCATTCTGAAGCTCATCAAAAATGAGTCAATGATGAATGAGCTCAATTGTTTGCAGAGCTTCAGGCTGGAATATGGACCCCTGAAGAATATCAAGAAATGGTTCATAATTTAGCAAAGTCCCCTCCTGCTAAGCATGTTCATTGTGAATATTCTCCTGATTGGGATGAAGATTTACCAGAGACAGCTCCGGAGATTTAATTTGGTATAATTGATATACTGTTATTCACTTGTTCTTCATCATACTTTTCACCTCTTCTCAATATTTGAACTTGCATCAAACACAGAGTAATATACCATTATCTTTTCTATTACTGCTATTAGATTTACTATTACTCATTGCACATTGTTCATTTTGCTTATAATACAAGTGGTCTTTTTTGTTTATTATCAAGTCATCTGAGTCAATCATCATTCTGGTGCCCATCTCGTAACCTTCTCCATTCCATCAACACCTCAATTAGCATCTCCCATTTTTCCTCTCCATCAGTGAAAACAGCTAGATTTCCAGGATGTAAACCTGTGTCTTCCTCTTCCTCAACCGATGTATGAGCAGCTGCAAACTCTTCTGCTGATGATGGACCTTCCACATCAATGATGAGATTGTTCAAGATAATGGCAATTGTAACCCAACGACATGCTTTATAATGTTCTGATTTGGAGTTGATTGGTATATAAAGCCCTCACAGGCATTGAAATCATCCTTTGAGTACTCCCATAGTGTGCTCAGATCATACATGGAGGCTAGAGACATAGCAGTCAAAGATGGCATTTCTTGGAATCTGAGATGCAGGCTCCTTGTGGACAGGGATCATTCATGCAGTACAGGGATATGCCAAGTCAGCCCATGCAAATTCATTCCCCTCAAATAACCAGTCAGGAAATCTGTGGGCAGCTGGACCCTCGAATGCACGTGCATCATGACATGACCCTGTGTGACCATGTGAAAAATCAACAACACAAAGAGTTGAGGGAGCATTTCCAATCTGATAAGTTGAATATGAATGCAAAAGTTGGAAAACCATGTGGCAGACCATACCTGAACATTGAGTCCATAATTTGCCTTACGAGTCTAATATGCATCACCATTTAATCCTGGATGTCAGTGTAGCACAACAATTGTGCCATCATACATCAACCAGCCATCTCTCCATGCACCTTTAAACCCCAGCTTCTGATCAATCCACTACTTCTCCTGCTCTTTCTCCTCTGGTGTCAACCTGTGAATGAAGATCTCCTGCAGTGACTCAATAGCATCAAAGCAACGGTGTAGTTTTCAACAGAGCCTTCTGAGCATCCTGCTGTCCATGCAATATCTTGAATAGATGCAGAATTACCATACTGTCCCATGTGATATAGTGTACCTGCAAGGTGCACTTCCACAGGTGCCTGAGGAACATTTGAATGGCTGGTAAAGACTGAATGATGTTGAATGAGGAAAAGAATAGTTTGGAAGACATGTGGAGAGACATGAAGCATGTGAGAAAAGTGACCATGTTCAGCAGGATTAGAAGCATATTACCATGCAAGATGCATCTGTCCTGACTTGGGAACTCAGTGATCTCAGCCATTTAGATAGCGAGTTGTGTGTAGAGCAAGAAGAGTGTTTAAGTCCACATTGAATTGTTGACATACATACCTCCTCAATGTTTTCATATGGTGTGAAGATATTCTGTGACAGCATTAGGAGAAGATAGGCATAAATGGCCTGTTCTTGAGTCTCTGGTGTTGCCATTGCTCCAAGTACAAGTGGTAGGAGATTATCAAGAGCAGTGACTATGGTTAACAGTTGTGACATGCGGACTCTCAAAATTCTGCTTATGTGATGACCCCCAACCGTGACCGTGAAAGTCGCGGCTCAACTTTGAACGTGGCTATTGACGCATTGATGCATTGTTGACATGGCTGTTGTGAGAGTTGGTGGAAAAATGAATGTGAGTCGACAGAAATTTTCCCATCACATGTTGCCACAAGCTCACGTGTTGCATCAAACTACGGGGTGAATTGCGTTTACTGTTTGATAGGCTAGGGTGAAGAAGGGGGTAGACATTCAAGGACCAGTTTACCCAACCTGCGAGACATTGAAAGTCCTTAATCAATGTTGTTTGGGATTGGGAATGTTTGGATCACTGTGAGCAAATCCTGGCATGCATCAGGAGACATTGTGATACATAAGTCATGGCATTTGGGTCAACATTGAAAAATGTCGTAGGTTCTTGATCTTCTGTAACGAAGCGTTGTCAACAATACTAGGAGCGGCAGAATGCTTTCAAAAGCCATTCTCCAGACCTTGGCACACGGATTCCACTAAGGCTTGATTTATGGATTTGTTTTATTTGTTGGATTTTTCAGTCACTCAATAACAGGTGGGACACGAATTTCGGAAAACTCTGTAACCAAATATGAGCTAGCATGGGCAAACTCTATGGATTATGACGAAGATTTGGCTATGGATTATGGGATTCTAGGGAGTTATGGGATTTTGCTGGTAACGGTGTTGGTGGACGCTCAAAAACATTACAGGTTATGGGTTAGGTTATCACGAGTATGGTTTAGGACAGAGTCAGCGTGACTCGAGCTGATCTTGTAGATCTGGCGTTCTTTCGACGTTCGTTTGTACCGTATCTACGTCTACGCGGATTCCATAGATCCATGGCCTCTTCCAAATCCTCACTACCCATGGTTCCTGGCACGGATCCAGAAAGATGCGGACATCAATTGCAAAAAAACTATCTGATGCGCTTCCTTTGACGCTGGAACAAGCATATTCTGGAGTAGACTTTGGGAAGAAAGGTCTCGACTTTACTGTTGCTTTGCCTCGATTCCGACTACCAGGAAAGGTAGATGATATAGCAGCGAAAATCATCAGCAAGGTAAGCTACGACAAGGTTCTTTCGTCGAGCATCCACGATCCTACCTTCTTCCTAGTTTGAAGCCGATGAATGGGTAGATTCTGTCATGCATGATAAACAATTCCTCCATTTTCAACTCAACTCTGATACCCTCGTCCGGGAGGTTCTTACCCAAGTTCATAAACTAAAAGATTTAAGACCATTTAAGAAGTGGTTCGAAGAAGACACGTTCGAACAGCCGCAACTCCTACAATACATCCGGAGACGACAAGACCGTAATTATAGAGTACTCGTCACCGAACATTGCCAAGGAATTCCATCTCGGACATCTACGAAGTACCATCATTGGCGCCTTTTTGACCAATCTCTACGACTCTTGTGGTTGGAGGGTCATCAGAATGAATTATCTGGGCGACTGGGGCACTCAGGTGCGTAGTCCGCGTCGAGTATGTGAAGTGAAGTTTTGATATACCAACTAGTTCGGTATGATTGCAACAGGATACGCAAAGTATGGGAGCGAAGAAGAACTAGAGAAAGACCCCATCGGGCACTTGCACCAAGTATACATCGCCATGAGCAAAGAAGCTGAACATGATCCGAAAGTCAAGGCTAACGCCGCGGATTGGTTCAATCAGCTGGAAGTCGACAGGGACGGTGGCATCCAGTCCAAAAAGCTCTCAGACTGGGAGGATTGGAGGGCGAGGAGTATCAAGAAATACGAACAATCGTACAACATGCTGAATGTGAAGTTTGATATCTATACAGGAGAGAGCGTGGTTGGGAAGGAGTCGATGGATCAGGCGCTGGAGCAGCTGGAAGCGATCCCAGGGTTGGTCCTCGATGTCGACGGCGCTAAAATTCTCGATTTAGAAGAGCACAAGCTAGGCAAGACCGTGTCGCGGAAAAAAGGCATGTGCTTTATCCTTCACTTTGATTTAACAATTTCACGGCTTTACAGATGGTTCGTCAATCTATCTCGAGATATTGCTGGTGGGATTGAGCGATACGACAAATATCACTTCGACAAGATGATATACGTTGTCGCATCACCACAGAATCATCATTTCCTTCAATACTTCAAAGTTCTCCAGCTAATGGGACTGCCATGGGCAAATAAACTAGAACACGTCAACTTTGGTATGGTGAAGGGCATGAGTACGCGAACGGGGACAGGTGTTTCCTTGAATGGTCTCATCGAAGACGCTGCCAGGGTCATGAAGATTCAGATGGGGAGCAATCCAGAAAAATACAGTGCTGTCGAAGATGTTGACATGACCAGTAGAGAAATTGGGATCACTGGCATAAAAATCCAGGATATGTCGGCCAAGCGGTGCGTTTTGTCGTCTGAAATGTTTTCCTCCGAATTTGAACGCACTCAGTATCAACGATTACACATACAACGAGGATCGTATGTTGTCCATCGAGGGCGACACAGGACCCTATCTGCAATATGCTCATGCTCGTCTTACCTCTCTTAAGGTCAAAAACAGCAACCTTCACCTGTCGCGGCCAGAGGATGTCAAAATGGACACTCTCGCCCCTCAGCCGCACGCGCGGGAGATCGTGTTCCTATTGGGGAAATACCCGGATGTTGTCAGAACGGCGATGAAGACGCACGAGCCTAGTGGGGTCGTGACGTACGCGTTTCAACTGAGCCACGCAATCTCGAGCGCGTGGGAGACGGTGATTGCGAAGGGCGAGGAGGATGAGGAGAAGGCGAGTGCGAGGTTGTTCCTGTATGAGCGGGCGAGGGATGTGCTAGGTGGAGCGATGAGGTTGTTGAGTATCAGGCCCTTGGAGCGGATGTAGAGATTTTTTAGATTTTGAGCATGCGGAGATCTCTAGCCTTGACTTGCTTTCGTGTGAGAACGAATCCCGTCGACGAATTTCAGTTATCCTAAATAGCTGACTATGTTTCTCGCTACGAGAAAAAGGCCGTTACCAAAGGGAAGTCTTCTGTGAGCGGCTTGGTCGAAGTGATTCGACGGAGAGGCATGGATTGTATAGACGCTGTAGCAGGGGTTCATATATTCTGGCGAGGTCTTGTCTGCTTAGTGATAGCTCTGATACAGCCATGCAATAACCACGAATTGAAGACAATTGTGCAAAAGGTTACAGCCGTCATCAGAACTTTTCTTCGCAAGGTAGATTTGGTTGTTTTTTGATCTGATCAGTGAGTGATGTAGCCACATGCCGACAAACCGAGCTCATGCTGCCACCTTCACAGTTGGCGAGGGTTGGGGCGGGCGATATAGAAGAGTGAACGGGACACTCGGATATAACGACATTTACAAGACTCGCAGTCTCCACAAGCAATTTGAAATGATACGACGACACGCTGGCCGACTTGAAGATCTTTCACATTCGGTCCCACTTTTCCGACTGCTGAGACCATCAATCAGCCTCGATTCCAAGTACATTTGGGCGCACCTCATGGCCCAGGATATCTCCTTTTGGAGTGCTAAAACCTCCCTATGATAACTACATTGTCCATCCATGAGTTCCATTTACTTTGATTGAATCGCTACGATACTCATAGATGCAAATCCGAATCACATATGGTTATTCCAGTTAGCTTGACAATAACATCATCGTCCTCGGTAATATCAGGGACCTGTGCATCCACGATGCAGACATCCTCGAGCTTTTATGGTCCTTCCCCTAGGGGCTTGCTTGTATTCAGGATGTACCCTCAGTGGGTATACTCGTGCAACGTCGGGGGTTTGACGCCGACTAACCACTCACTTTTTGATTAGTTGTTTTGTTTTGTTCAGACATGGCTATTTTCATCAGAGGCTCAAAAACGCGTCTTGTCACGATTTGTCACATCTTGATTTATTAGTAAACAATCATCATGGCACGCGCGACAACTCGTTCCCAGAAAGCTCCTAGAGCATCCCAGTCTCAGCCCAAGCCGAGCCACTCTCGACGACTACGTCGATCAGGGAACGACGAGTCCGATGAGGAAGACGAGTCTGATGATCAAGGTCAGGCAGGCGCGGGAATGGATGAGGAAGAGGAACGAGAACAAGGTGATGTGAAGGTGCTTAGTATGATGATCTATCAGTGCTTTTGATGAAGGTTTTGACCATATTGTGTCTTACTGGTGTGTAGGAGCTGAAGCGAAGAGCCAGTGATCTCATTCGACTGGCTTTATTCACGGAGCATAAAAGGGTGCCTCTTCGTAGGGAGGACATTTCAAAGAAAGGCGAGAACGTGTTTGTTATTGTCACTATTCTGGGCTTACTATGATGTTTGTTACTTTTGTAGTCTTGGGATCCAATACTCGCGCTTTTAATCACGTTTTCGAGACTGCCCAAGAACTCTTACGTGACACCTTTGGAATGGAGCTCGTGGAGCTTCAGTCCCGTGCTGGCCTCGAACAGGATGCGAACTTGAATGCAACTCAAGACGATCTCAACGAGGCGCGTAAAGCCACTGGCATCAAGAAGAAAGGTAAATCCATATGCCTTACGCAACCAATGTTAACCCTACCATACCACAGCCGTCGCCACTGGATCCAAGACCTACATTCTGCGTTCTATCTTAGACCCCCTGATTATTGAGTACGCAGCCCTCACTGACGAAGATCTCCTCGAAGCTGAAGCCGCTGACGCACCCGACGAAGATCTTGATTCCGAGGATGAAGGGTTCGGGTCTCGCTGTTACGGGAGTGTCATTTCTTGGAGCAAGGCGGACCAGCTAGGGCCCCTGGGTATCCAATATGTTATCCTCGCCCTGATACTAGTCAGCGGGCGAGTCATAAGTGATGGTAAGCCGCGTATTCCTCTTCTCAATCCGGTATTTTTATCAGAAGCCTTCGCGCAGTGGACCTTCGTGCACATCTCAAATGTCTGGGTCTCTCAATGACTGGCATGGTCATGTTTAATGTGCAGAGCACACACAAGAGTATGTCTGTGGAGCAATATCTAGGTATGCTTATACGGCAGGGGTACCTTGACCATCAGCAGACTGGGGAGGGGGCAAAGAAGGGAGGAAAAGGTAAGCGCGGGCGTGTCCCTGCGAATGCGGACGACGACTCCGGGGCAACATACGAGTGGCGTTGGGGCCCTCGTGCGCAGAGTGAGATGGGGGAGAAAGGGATTGCTCAGTTCGTGGCCGAATTTATGGTTGGTGATGCTGGGGATGAAGATGAGGAAGAGAACGAAGAGGTAGGGGGGAGGAGAGGTAAGGGTAGAGGGGGTACAAGGAAGGAGAGTGCGCAGGGTAAGTTGGAGAAGATGTTGAAGGGGGTTGAGAGAGCTGCTGGAGGGCAGTTGGCTAATCTGAAGTAGTAAGTTAGTGTCATCCTAGGAATTGCGACTACATTCTTCTGTACAAATGGGCATTGTTGTGAACTGTCTGACTTTCAATGGCGCGATCTAAACAAGGATTCCAAGTGTAAGGGATGTTTTAATAGGCTGGAAAAATGCTCATGCTTACTATGTGGTTATAAAATACTAGGGATTGGTTAGTAATCTTGCATATTTGACAGAGCTATAGCCAAGCTACACTTCTGGACAAACAAACACACCAAATTTTATGGATGACACAAAAGAAAAATGGTGGAGTTCACCCATGAGCTGTACCATCTGCTGGGATCAAACTTCTGGCCTTGACTGCTTACCACCCACAGACTGATGGACAGACAGAAGATGTCAATCAAGAGCTGGAGCAGTACATTCACATCTTTGTCAATGAGCATCAGGATGATTGGGAGGATCTTCTTCCAATGGCTGAGTTTGAGTACAACAATCATGTCCATGCTTCCACCCAACAGACTCCCTTCCTCTTAGACACAGGGCAACACCCACACATGGGCTTTGAACCTTGTCAAGCACCATTGTGCTTGGAGATGGTGAATGAGTTCACAGAGCAGATGAAAGACACCTTGGACGAGGCAAAGGCAGCTCTGGCTAAGGCAAGTTGGTGATTGAATCTATCTCAACTCCAGCAACATCTCCACCATGTGACTATCCAAGAAACTCACCCATCACTTCCTTGGACCTTTTCCCATTGTCAAACGTGTTGGGTTGCATATTTATCATTTACACCTACCCCAATTGATGTCCAGACCCCATCCTGCCTTCCATGTTATCAAACTTCTGCCAGCTCCAGTCAATCCATTCCCAGGATGCCTCTCACAACCCCCTCTACTACCTATGGAAACTACATTACAATATGAGGTTAGTGTGATCCTGAGGCTTACTCATCCAATGCTCATATTTGCATATCTGTCACTTTCCCCATATATACTTACAGACTTGAAATCATATTCCTTCCTTTCTTCTCCCTTCCTTTTCTCCTACTCATGTTCACCCCTGTTCACTGTTGTACCTCTCCCTTAGACTCTTGCTCCATTATATATTCTGGTCCTATTCTGTGTTGTCAGACTCAGTAAAGCTCATCTCTATCAGGTAAGCTTACACTTTTTTTTTTTGAATACAGCTCAGAACCTCCAACTGTCCCATCATTACCATATCTCTACTAGATGCCCACTGTTCTTTATGTCCCAAACTGTTGCAAAGATAAACCCTCACCCCTGCAATGCATGTATCTACATGTTTGCAGACCACTGTTTCTGCACCCAACACCCCAGCCATGCACCAAACCACAGCTGGCGTATCAAGCACAGCTTCTGCACCACCAGCCTCTTCCTTAACTGTATCAATGTTAATGCCTATCTCAAAAACTGATGACAATGAGATACAACCACCCACTCTACCACTGACTACCAGGCATACAGTGACTCCGACTGCAGTACCTCACTGTTGATAGGTCCATTGCATGCTCTAAGGTCTGGAATGTGTCCCAATCGTGTCGACACATTACGACAGACACTCTGAACCACTACAAACACTACAAAATTGATTTTGAACCATTTTTGAACTATTTCAGATGACTTCGAATGACTTTGAACCATTTCAAATGATTTTGCGACATTTTGAATGCTTTTGAATGACTTCACACCATTTTGAATGACATTGGCCACCATATAACTGTTTTAAAACCCTTTCAATACATGCTGCACAACCGGAATGAGTTATTTTGTTGGATATCGAGCACTACTGGACACAAGGAGAGACGACAAAGGATTTAGGATGCGATAATAACACTTGGATATTTCAATGATACAGTGACTCACAAAACTGAGTCAATGTTTTGCACTTTTTAATTTATTGTTGAATAACTTCCCATAAACAACAAAACCAAACAAGGTATTGGTGTACCGAATAACATACATGATCAGGGCTACCAAACAAACAAAGAATTATGTAATTTTAATCATCCCTCATGGAGATATGATCATTTTAATTCAGGGACTCATTGACTCAGTTTTGTGAGGGGTAGTCAGAAATATTAGAATCTGATGCTCCACCAACTGTATAATGTCAAAAACTTGACAGATGGTTTCTAAGGTGATGTGACCTTTGATGGAACCTTAAATTATAGTATTTAATTAGGACTAGCATTCTTCATACTTCAATATTCTCCAATGCATTCCATCTCCTCTGCTCAGAAGGAAAACATTCTTTCCCTGGCCTCCAATCATTATTCTACCCACAATATTGCCTCTAAACCCAACCTCAGCCAGTCTAGTGTATCCAGAATACTCAGGGCTCTCCATCCAAACCTGGATTCCCCCTCTGGTGGTCATCCTTCTAAGCTCTCATCTACCTCTCAGAGAGCCATCCTTACCCAAATCACCACTGGCAAGGCTGCAAATGCTGTTCAGGCCACCCATTACATCAACAGCATCATCCCCACTCCAGTCTCCTCAGAAACAGTCAGAAGAGTTCTCAGAAAA
This sequence comes from Tricholoma bakamatsutake, assembly GCA_029959215.1. Classification (NCBI taxonomy): domain Eukaryota; kingdom Fungi; phylum Basidiomycota; class Agaricomycetes; order Agaricales; family Tricholomataceae; genus Tricholoma; species Tricholoma bakamatsutake. The sequence goes on along the minus strand of CP114868.1, from coordinate 5,377,784 downwards.
AACTCATTCAAGGCTGTGGTGAAGAAGAAAAAGCCTTTGCTTAGTATAAGGCATAGGAAAGCAAGATTGGCTTTTGCTCAGAAGTATAGAGAGTGGACTGTGGAGGACTGGAGAAGGGGTTATTTGGTCAGATGAGACTAAAATTAACAGGTTTGGGTCAGATGGGAGAGAGTGGGTTTGGAAACAGAAGGGAGAGGGGCTGATTGTGAGAGAGGTGCAGGGAACTGTCAAATTTGGGGGAGGAAACATTATGGTATGGGGGTGTATGGAATGGAATGGAGTGGGGCATCTTGCAGAGGTTGAGGGGAGGATGAATGCTGACCAGTATGTGTCCATTTTGAAGGACCATATGCTGCCTAGCTTGGAGGAGAGTGGAATTTCTGGAGAAGAGGTGATTTTTCAACAAGACAATGACCCCAAGCATACCTCAAAAAAGGCCAAGAAATGGATGAAGAACAACAATATTACTCTTCTGGATTGGCCTGCCCAATCTCCAGACCTCAGCCCTATTGAACATCAATGGGTTCATTTCAAGAACCAGTTAGACAAGTATCCAACAGCATCAAAAGGAATTTGGGAGTTATGGGAAAGAGTAGTGGAAGAGTGGAATAATATTTCATCAGAGGTGTGTCAGAATTTGATTGAAAGCATGCCTAGAAGGTTGGGAGCAGTTATTAAGGCCAAGGGAGGTCATACAAAATACTAGAATTACAATTTATCATAATATTGATACCACCTCACAAAACTGAGTCAATGAGTCCCTGAATTAAAATGATCATATCTCCATGAGGGATGATTAAAATTACATAATTCTTTGTTTGTTTGGTAGCCCTGATCATGTATGTTATTCGGTACACCAATACCTTGTTTGGTTTTGTTGTTTATGGGAAGTTATTCAACAATAAATTAAAAAGTGCAAAACATTGACTCAGTTTTGTGAGTCACTGTATATTGAAGCAATAGGACAAGAGCTTTTACTATACAGGGTCACTGTACATTTCAATTATTTCTCATTTCTCATTTGTTTTATGATCTACAAAGTCCTCATTGTTCTATATATTGCCTCATGTACTACACATGTTTTATTTCCTTTTTAAGTACTATCTCTTCAAATTGTATATAGACTTGTACTAGTTACTTGGAATAACAAGGAAGCACAGAGAACAGAAAAGAGTTACCCTCTCCATTATCATTTGATTTAAGAGCCATTCTCTTGAGTCTTAGCCTCGCATTGTATCTATAAGTTCTGTGAAATATCATGAACTTCTTTGAACCTTCATATTAGTCTCTCAACTCATTGCCTATTGCCTATTGCCATTTGAAAAACATTTTGTATTCATTATATTCACTCCTCGACATACCTCGACATTGGTTTGACATCTTCAAACTCCCTCGAAATTACTTCAAGCACCTTCAAGCCTCTTCAAACTTCTTTAAACCTCTTTCAAACCTCCTTCAAACCTCCTTCAAACCTTTTTGTATGCTCCTAGGGTTTATTTGCAATGTGCCTCATCATTTCATGTCACTCACAATGATATGGCTCCCTATCGCCCTGTGCACATACTACAGCATTTTTTGTAATTGTGCACACCTCCTAGATGGCTTCTGCACACTTTGCACAGCGCACTTTTGCATGCCTTCATGCACTTTTGTGCACCTTTTACATTTCTACTGTGCTTTTGGTTTCCCCATAGCTGCCTGCTGTCATGTGCCCTAAATGCACCCTGTTATGCTTCAAACTGCCTCTGCGTGCCCCCTCCCACACTCCTTATCTGCCTTTCACAGTTATTGCGCACTCGATGCACCTTTACGTGCTCTTTTTATGCTTTACCTGCAACTCACATTCTCTGCTGTGCACTCATTGCACAATTCCTATCACACACACAACAATCCACCACACCGATTGCACTGCACATCATGGCTTCCAGCTTACTAGCGCATTTACTCGAGGTGCATTGCGATTCCAACATGAGCGAACTGCACATTCTCACATAATCTAGGTGCTTTGTGCCTATTTGGCAATAACACCAAAGCAAATTAATTGGGAAGAGTGCACAGGACCTAGAGCGCACCAAAAATAGTGCATCACACTGGAACAGTTGGGTATTGGGCTATAGTGTGTGCAAATCTTATTGGCTGAGGCAGCAGCATAGTGTGGTTGGGTTTAGATGGGCGAATGGATGCACTTGTGGGTAGCGCATGGCACTTTCTATTTTTACACTTTATTTTACTGTTTTTATCACATAAGCCATTTGTACATAGTAGGTGGACAGATAGAGAATCCAGAAGATCTTTTACCCCCTCATAGTTCATAGCTCAGTCAGCATCGCATATAGTCTGTGCACCAGCATCCAGTCCATGCGCCTTTGTAGTGCGCCCTTCATATAGCCACATTTGTGTATTGTTTGCATCCCCTCATCATATTGCTGCATTTTGTCCCTGCATTGCATCCTTTGTCCTCATTTGTGCACTATTGCAGTGCACCCTTCATATAGCTGCATTTTGCGCACCATTTGCGCACTTATTTGTATAGCCATGTTTTGTGCACCATCTGCACCTTTTTCTGCCTGTTGTGCTCTCATCCCATTTGCATCCCCAACCTGTGCACCACCTTCACAGCACATCCCAGTATCGTCTTCATCCCACTGCACCTCCCACTTTCATCACCTTCATCATTGCGCACTTTTGTGCTCCCACTGCATGTTTTTCTGCACTGCACATTTTGCCCCTTTGCATTGCACACTTTTCTGCTACTGCGCATATCTTCCCTTTAGCATACACAACTAGTGTGCACCTTGAAAACCACTGTACCAGCCTCTTCATAGTCTCTGCACTTTGAAGGACAATCCGAGGCCCTCTAAGTGAACCCCCCTTACCCCGAGCATGCCTGCAGTTGTAGGTTTAGTGTTCATTCCTTCCATTGAGACTCTGCACTGAGTACCAACTGAACACATCATTTCTGGAGCCCACCACAAGGGGTTTCTGTTTATCAGACCTTATTTAGACCTCCATTGGCTCGCCCTTCACTTCAACATTAACCACCTTCACACTCTCCATTCCAAGCTGTTAGCAACTGCGCTCCAGCTTGGGGAAATACCAGTATTCAAATCACTCTTCCTGAACAACATGCATCACTCATCTGCGCTGTCTTTACCTTCATCTTCACCTGAATCATCCCTACCTACCCTAACTCTGTCCACATCACTGCATTCTTCCCCACCTTCAAATTTCGCTGCACTTTTACCAGATCTTAACTCTATACATCTTATTTCACCTGCCATGGCTACCATGCACATGCCATCCACATCTAACCAAAACACACTGTGTTTCGACCCTGCATAACCATGCAAAATCCAGAAGTACTTTGAGGAGCTTGTGAAACTTCTCCACAATTGTAACGTCACTGATGAGACTGATAAGAAGTTCCACACTGTGCACTATTTGGACAGCGACACTGCTGATACTTGGAAACTGCTACCGGAGTATAGCACGATGCACAACTATGGCACATTTAAAGACACTGTCCTAAAGCTTTATCCCAGCTCTAGGAATGGCAGTAAATGGAGTATTAGCAACCTGGATAAGCTTATTGGCAAAACCACACACATTGGCCTTATAACTACAGAAGAAATTGCACACTATTATTGTGCATTTTTCAACATTAGGGAATACTTAGTTGTGCAAGGCATATTGGCACGCTATGACCAAAGCCACATGTTTGTTAGGGTGTATTGACCAGACCAGCTCGAGCGCATTTTGAGCTGCCTTGCAATTGTGGTACTGAATCAACCTGCAAATGTGCCATACTCACTAGATGCAATATGTAATGCAATCGACTTTATCTTTGAAGGCCCAGCATGCTATTTCTAGCCACTTACTGGGCTCACAGCACAAAACCCCAATATGTATGTGCCCTACTCAGCACCCAGCGCACCCATTTCCCAGCCACAACCTAGCACACCTGTAGTCAAAGCAGAAGACATTTCAGTCCTATTCGAGGACGTGACACAGACAATAGTTATTGCATTGAGCACATTGCACAGAGATGGTGGAAATGGCATGCCTCACTCGAACAATGACACTTACAATGGTTGCGGTCAAACAGGGCATTATATCCCCAAGTGCACTTCAATTGAGTGCCTTATTAGTGAAGGAAAGTGTAGGCGAAATGCAGAAGGGTGCATCGTGCTCCCAGGTGGTGCATTCATGCCATGTTCTATTCCAGGCAACTTCTTAGGCAAGCACATCGAGGAATGGCATAAGCGCAACCCAGGGCAGATTGCCACTGGTCAACTTTCATCGAATACCAATTTCAGCTCATCTATAATATAGCACCTTGTCCAGCTCCAGCAGCACCTTTACAGTCAACATACATTGCTGCTTTAGCTCCTATGGCAGAGTATAGGCAAAGTGCACCAAATTCACAACTAATGAAGGAAGAACGCATCGATGCACTCGAGAAGGAGTTGATGGTGCTTCAGAAGAGGCAAGTCTTCAATGGCATTGAAATTCTGCAGCATGCACCATGCAATACATCCAATCAAGAGAGCATGCATTCTACAACCACAGACATTGTACCCACCAACAGTATCAAGTCACCAGCTTTGCAACCTGCTGTGAGCACAACTAAAGCACCTGACAAGATGCCCATAGATCACTATTCCAACATTCCTGAAGCATGTTTTGTCCCCACAGCAGCAGATAAACCAGATGCTCCAGTTAACACTTCCAAAGGCAAAGAGCCATCATATCGCACTGTTGTTCCTATTCAGAATCAGCAGATTGTTGATGATGTATATGCATGCACCATGAAGGCACCCTTCATTACAGTTTCACATGAAGAGCTCCTTTTGCTTTTGCCTGATCTCAGGCAGCACCACAGAGAACAAGTTACTTCAAAGCACGCTGCAGCTACTGGCACAGAAGTGGTAGCTACCAACCTTGCGAGCATTATGCCATTTGTGCACTGCGAAGTGTGCATGCCTTTTGTGAAAAATAAAGCACTGAATGCGACACCTCCAGTTAGTGCAGCAATTGCAGTGCCTCTTCCTATCATTTTGCAGGATCAATTTGAACAGTACTTCACCCATCTCCAGCCAGGCGAAATTGAAAACCCCGATGTTTTGAAGGTTGCAAAAGAGTCACATGCACTTTGCTCCATTGATTTATTGATCGACAACCAAGAATACTTCAAAGCTATCTTAGATCCAGGTTCACAAATTATTGCAATGTCAGAAGTGGTCTGCCATCATCTTGGACTTCAGTATGACCCATGCATTCATTTATACATGCAATCAGCCAATGGAGAGGTAGATGAATTGCTTGGGCTTGCACGCAATGTTTCCACATGCATTGGAGATATCATTGTCTATGTGCAAGTTCACGTTATCCATTCACTCGCTTACGATATTCTGTTAGGGCACCCCTTCGACATGTTAATGTGCTCTGTTGTGCACAATTTTGTGGATGAAGTGCAAATGATTACTATCTGTAATCCAAACACAGGTGCCATCTTCACCATTCCAACAAAGCCTAGGGGAAAGCCACGGCACTTCTTACCAGCTGCAGCAACACCACACTTCACTATTCAGAATAACCCACACAGAAATTTTTGCCAGGCTTCGAGGAATTGATTGCAGACCAAGGAGAAGCTGCCCCTATCATAACATTCAACTCTGATACCCAATCTTGTGATGTTTCCATGTTTGTGCTTATTCTATTTTCTGCTTCCATTCCATTGACCTCTATTATCTCTCAACTCTACCTATCCCAGTGTACCAACAGTCATGTGCAGGTGCTCTTAAATTCAATTGACCCTGTGGTGCTTATTCCAGCTGCATTTCTGAAAAGTGCACATACACATGCAACTTTTATCAATTTAGTGGCATGCATGCTGCAAAAGGGCATAGTTACCAAGAAGAAGTATAAACTGGTTGCTAGAAAAGTCAAACCAGTTATTGCGCCCATCACAAATGAATTCCCCATTGAGCGCAACATTATAGGTGACCCGCTAGTGGCGCTTCCTGTGCTTTTACCAAACCCGCCACTGTTTACCCCAACTGGGTGCTATACTGAAGAGCGCATGCAAGTGCTCTAAAAGCGCCACACCAATTTCTTATTACCAGAGGAGATGAAGGTTTTACACAACTTGATGTCTTTGCAGAATGAAGCCTTTGCATAGAGCGATGAGGAGCATGGCAGCTTCAAGACCATGTTTTTTCCCCCAGTAGAAATCCTGGTTATTTCACACACTCCTTAGATAAAGTGCAACATCCCCATTCTGCCAGGCATATACAAAGAAGTTGGCACTATTATCCAGAAGAAGATAGACTCAGGCATTTATGAGTGCTCAAATTCAGTGTATAGATTGCAGTGGTTCTGCATGCTCAAGAAAGACAGAAAAGTGCTGCGCATCGTACATAGCCTTGAACCACTTAATCACATTACCATTAAACACTCTGGCATCACCCCTACACCTGAGCACCTTGCAGAGGAGTTTGCGAGGCATGCATGAAGTGCTGTCCTTGATCTATATGTGGGATATGATGAGCACTTAATCAAAGAACCATCACGTGACCTTACAATATTCTAGATGCCTTATGGTGCCATGCACCTTGTTACATTGCCAATGGGTTGGAAAAACTCAGTACCGATCTTTCACGATGATGTGTGCTATATTCTGCAGCCAGAGATACCAGATTACACCATTCCCTATATTGATGATGTCCTAGTCAAAGGGCCTTCAAAGTGCTACATTTTACCAGATGGCTCATGCAAAGTGCTCACTGCAAACCCTGGCATTAGGCACTTTGTGTGGGAACACTTCCAGAACATGAACTGCATTGTGCAGCACATGAAATACAGTGATGGCACTTTCTCTGGGACAAAATCCACATTGTGCACTGAGAACTTCATCATTTTTGGCTATTATTGCATGCCAGAAGGTAGAAAACCCGAACACGACAAGGTAGACATTATCCACAATTGGAGCGCATGCCACATGCTGTCCAAAGTGCACGCATTCTTGGGAACAGTTGGTTGAATGCACATTTATATCTGCAATTATGCACACCATGTTAATGTGCTCACAAGGCTTATGCACAATGATGCTCCATTTGAATGGGGCCCAGAGCAGATAGCAGTACAAAACAACATCAAGCAAGCAGTACTAGAGTGCCCTGCACTACAACCGATCGATTATTCCTCAAAATTTCCTGTTATCCTTGCAGTTGACACTTCACAGATAGCGGTCAGCTTTTACCTTTGCCAGCAAAAAAGCGCAAATGCAAAGATGCGCATTTACAACTGGTTCAGCTCAATTATGCTCAATGACAGAAAAGCACACTTTTCACAACCAAAGCTAGAGATCTATGGGCTTTACCACGTGCTGCACAGTTTGCGCCTTTATATTATAGGTGTGCACAACTTAATTGTTGAGACTGACACATGCTATATCAAGGGCATGTTACAAAACCCTGATATCCAACCATCTGCCAGCATTAACCAGTGGATTGTCTCAATCCTTATGTTCCACTTTATGCTCAAACATGTCAGGGGAGCAGTGCATGGTACAGATAGGCTTTTGCATTGGCTAAAGCAGCCAGGGGACTTAGAAGGAGAAGAAGATGAAGAGTTTGAGGATTGGATTGATGCACTACATGGCTTTATGCATGCAATACATCCCATTTCACAGTCCTTTGATGTGCAAGCACTCATGCTAATGCAGCCAGAGCCAAGCACAAACATGCAAAATGCACACAATAGTGTGCTTATTTACAATGATGACTATAGCCAAGTTCCAAGGAGCGCAGCAGCAGATGCAGAGGATGAGAAGATAGATTTGGTGTGGATTTGGATGGGTACCCTAATGTGCCCTAGTGATTTCATGGATTCTGAGTATGGCACACTTGTGTGCTACGCGAGCACCTTTTTCAAAGACAAGACATGCTTATGGAAGTGCAATGTGCCAGTCAAAATGCCCGCCAATATTGTGTGCCATCCATGACAACATTGGACACAAGCGCTTTTATGTGACATGCTCTGCATTACTTGAGCACTTTTGGTGGCCACACATCATGGACGACATTGTTTGGTTCATGCACACTTGTCATATTTGCCAGATCCAGCAAATGCAGAAGGTTCTGATATCGCCAGTCATCGCAATGCCTGCACCTCTCTTCAGTAAAGTTTATATTGATATGATGCACTTACCAGTATCAGCAGGGCAGTGCTATATCATCCAAGGGTGTTGCTCTTGTGACTTGGCCAGAATTCCATAGACTTCCTAAGGAAAACACGAGCACACTCAGTGATTGGATGTTTCAAGACCTCATCTGCAGATGGGGTGCATTGTATGAGATAGTCACTGATAACAGCAAGCTATTCATCAAAGTGCTAGCCTATCTCAGTAAGTGCTACCATATCAATCACATCCACATATCTGGCTATAATTCGCATGCTAATGAAATTGTTGAGTGCACACATTTCGATGTGCATCAAGCACTTAGCAAAGCCACAGATGGAGTAGAGTCAAAATGGTTCAGTTCACTGTACTCAGTCTTTTGGGTGGAGCACATCACAGTTTGGAAGCGCCTTGGCATTTCACCATACTTCATTGTTACAGGCATGCAGCCTCTAATCCCTCTCAATATCATTAAAGTGACATACCTTAACCCACCCCCAGATTCTATACTCTCCACTACAGACTTGATCGCATGGCATGTGTGCACATTACAAAAGCATCCAGAAGACTTAGCATGCATTCATTCCTGCATCTATGCAGAAAGGCACAAAGCAGTGCTGCATTTTGAGAAAGTGCACTCAAAAACCATCCACAATTTTGACTTCCAGCACAGCAATTTAGTCCTTATGTGCAACACAGCGATCAAGAAGAGCCTTAACCACAAAATGCATGCGCATTATCTTGGTCCTCTAGTTATAGTGTTGTGCAATCAAGGCAGCATATATATTATTTGCAAACTCAATGGAATGGTATTCGACAGGCCAGTAGCCATGTTTCGTTTACTGCCATACCATGCATGCAAGTCCATTGTGCTTTCTGACATAGTGCTCGATATTACCACAATGCAGTTGAGAGAGATAGAAGAGTCCATAGTAGTGGATGCAGAAGACAAAGAAGCAGTTGATGAAGAAGTGCAAGGAGATAGCACTGAGGATGAAGAAAGCGCCAATGAGGCATGCAACTAGTGCTCCATGTGCACCGCTATGGATATTTTACCTTTTTATACATATGCTTTGCTTTCTTTCATTTTTTTATGTTACCTTTCTTCTATTCACAAAGTTGCATCTGGACACATTTTGTGATTGTGCAACCCATGGGTTTTACTGGCCATGATGATCTACTGAGCCTTTCCCATGTTTTTAGACTTTGTCATATGGTGTGCACTTCCTTTTATCTCTTACTCTTTTATCGTTTGGACATGGTCAATATCTCAGTTGGGAGGAGGAAAGTGATGGTTGGACAATTTTTCTGCACTCCTTTGTGTTTGCACATTTTTGTGCTGGTGTGCATTTTTAGTGCACTTGACATTTCTTGCTTGAACATTGCCTATCTTATCTCTTTTCCTTCACACATATTGGGCTTACAATTTGCATTTTATGACACCATGGAAGTGTGTGTGCACATTTGCACATGTGCATGCATTGCACCACTTTGGGGCACATCACATGTTTATCACAGGTGCAACAAAGAAATTGATGTATGGACTATGTATTGGTTTACACAGGCAAGCAGCTACTCGATCGACTCCAGAAACTCCAAGTGCTCTGCAGCTGCATCCAGTTTCGCCTTTGCATCCACCTCTGCTTGCTCCATGCTGCGCAACCAGCTCTTGGTCACTTCTAACTTGACCAGCAACCTTTGGATGTCCTCTTTAAGGCAATCATGCATGGTGCCCAAGACAGCGACTACCAAGCGGCATTGCACTAAGTCGAGCACTTTGACATCTTGGCCTTGATAGACTGCATCCCCCAAGGTGTTTCCTGACCTGGTCTGGCATGAGGATTGAGTGTGCGCACTTGCCTGTCGAATGGTAAGGCTTACACACTTGTGACAGCACAGGGGGTGCATTTTTGACTTTGTGGCACTTCAACGTGCGCTCTTTCGAGGGGCTTATGAGCCCCACATCACTCTCATCGCCCTTGTCAATTTGCGATGCACCTTTGGCATAGTTAGCGAAGTGTGGGAGGAGGATGAGGAAAAGACATACCAGGGTGCCCAGCAGCCACTTTCCTGCCTCTAGAAGTGGGGTGCAGCTGTGCAAGAGTGCACTTCATCCACTCGCACTTTCACTTCCCCTTTGCACATGGAGTGCACCACTTTCCATTAACAGAGATGCACCTAGCAGGCTGGCCCATGCAGTGGCAGTTATCACACTAGAGTAGGAGGGAAAGCTGTTTAGTGAGTCTGAAGCATATCAAAAGAAACTTACTGGTCTGCTATTAGCATCAGATGTAGCACCAATGCCACTCAGTGGTGGTACTTCGATGTACATGTGCTGCCATATTGTGCACACTGGGTGCACACTTGCGCCTTCATCTGTACTAGCGCTCTCATTGCTCAGCTCACTCTCCCCTTCGCTTGTCACCCCACTCTCCCAAGATTCCCCAGTTCCTTCGCCTACTACCATGACATCGGTCACTCCAGAAAGTGCACACAAAGAGTGCACCAGCATGATGTGCACCTTTTCATCCTCCTGCACTTCGGCGGTATCTATATCACTTGCCTCATCAATTGCTTTGAACTCACCTTCCAAACACTCCAAGTTGACCTCAGGTGCCTGCAATTCAGCTGTCAAGAGTGCACGGCATGCCTTGCATGCTTTGGTGCACTCCACGCATGCTTCCAGCCACCCTGCCAATTCGTGTGCCCTACACTCAAATTCTTCAGACCACTCCTTCTCCTCAATCATCTTACGCATATCGGGCATCAGTTCCTCACCCCAAGTAAGCCACTCTTTGACCAGGATCCCACTGAATGCACTCCACATGTTTTCAAGGAGCATATCAAGTTCTGCATCATTCTTAACAGTGTCTGCTCAGCTTTTATACATGTTCTACATGCCCCCATCCTTAGTGACCTGCACCAGCTATAGAAACACGAAAAGTGCACCAGTTTACTGCAAAACCCTTTACCCCAAGCCTGCATAGTCATCTGCTTTCTCCCAGCAGCAGGGAGGGTCTTATTGAGGGCCAGGATCATTTGCCTAAGAGCTAAGGTGAATGCCGAAGCCATCGGATTGTGTAGATATGTGTTATTGAAAGAGTTGTTGAGGATAGATGGTGGTCAGAGATAGATAAGGAGAGGATGGCCGCTTATGTGCACGAAGAAAATTTTGTGCTGACCAATCACATGCTGTGCCACATCGCTTGGCAATTGGATCTTTGAAGATATTATTTGTCGATGGGGTTCACTATACAAAATTGTAACCGACAACAGCACTGTGTTTATCATAGCTATGAAGTATCTTGTGAAACAATATCACATTAACCATATTTGAATTAGCAGTTATAATTCACATGCCAATGGACTCATCGAATGAGCCCACTTTGACATTCGACAATCCTTATTCAAAGCTGTCAATGGAGAACAAGCAAAATGGTCAGCAGGGGCACACTCAGTATTTTGGGCAGAATGAGTCATGGTTTGTAAATGCATGGGTTGTTCTTCTTACATCACAGTCACAGGAGCACATCCTCTAATACCCCTTGACATCTCTGAGGCAACATACTTACAACTGCCACCTGATTCAATCTTATCGACAACCGATCTGATAGCTCGATGAGCCATAGCACTACAAAAATGATCAAATGACCTTGAAGTGCTATATTCGAAGGTCTATGTGTCTTGAATCGAAGCTGCAAAATGCTTCGAACTTGCTCACAAACATATGATGCATGACTACAACTTTGCAAAAGAAGATCTAGTACTACTTTGAAACACACAAATCGAGAAATCCTTCAATCGCAAGATGAAACCACGATATGTCGGCCCTCTTATCATTATCAAATGAAACTATGGAGGGGCTTATATTCTCTGAGAACTCAATGGGTCAGTACTACATAGACCTATTGCTGCATTTCATCTGCTACCATATCTCACTCAAAAATTGATTTCCATTACACTGAATTTTTTCGATATCGACTCCGAATGCCTCGAACAACTTTGAGCTTCGAATAGATACTTTTGAAGATTTGCGGGACCTCGAAAACAAATAATTATTCTTCCTCTTCTTTTCCGAAATTACTTACAAAAGATTTCATTTGCTTTTAGTGTACAATACAAGTCGCGATATTGCATCATAGCATGGTCATGCAAACTCCAAAGGGTTTTTTGGCTATGATGAACTACTGAGCCTTTCCATAAAAGTCATTTTTTGTTCATTATATATATTCATTTTTTTTTCTTTTACTTTACTTTCCAAAGACATTTAACAAAAAGTTGAAATTAAAATTAGACAAAACAGAACAACAGAAACAAGAAATCCCTACTCCTCTAACATATCCTTCAACACCTGGATCTCCCTACTCAATATCTCCACCTCCACCTTCTTCTGCACCAACTTGGCAGCAATCAAGCTATGGTGCACAAACCATGCATCCTCACCCCCTTTGACATCCTTGACCCTTTGAACCTTCATCGCCTTTGCCTTTCCTTTCAACAACCTCTTTTTTTCCTTCGATGGCTTTGAAGGCCCTGCAATGGGTTCAACATTGGCCACAGGTCCTACAAGATGAATGTACTAAAACATTTGAAAACAAGGTAGCAAATGTTCTGAAATATGACTTCAGATGATTTTCATACCTGGTCTTGGGTGCAAATCTCATTTTGCACCCCCAAAGTTTTTTGCTTCACCTTGACACCCCCTCCCAATAACAACCTTGTGCCTCTTGAGTGCACTTCGTACACTTTGCAGCCCCATCCTTGATGATACAGTGGGGCTGGGACTTAAACCCAGTGCAATGCTCACACTATAAAACTATTAGTAGCTCGAAAAATCTTCGAACCTAAGTAAAAAACCCACCAGGCCCTCAAAATCAGGGAGCCCACTCGTTTCAACTCTGGCCCACTTTGCCAACCCTACTCCCTCGACCTCCTCTTCTCCCATGTCTTCATCACCTTTGCCAGTTTCCACCCTCTTGATAGCCTTCGCCTCAGCCTCAAACACTGCATTTCTTTGCTGCAACTCCTCCTTCCATAAAGTTTTCACCTGAAATGCAGTGAGAGCCATATTTCAAGCCTTGGCCAGCATGGTCCTTTGAGCCTCAATTTTTGCCTTCTTCAATGCTTCCTCCTCCTCTTGAACCTGTTTCGTGTCCTCCTCCCTTTTTTCCCATTTTACCTCTTCTGTGAAATCCACAAACAGTAGCCCCCCGCCCCACAAAATCCACTCACAGTGAGCCATCAATTTGTAGAGCTGGAAAACTTCATCCACGACCTTTTGTATGGTTGCATTGCACTCCTCTGCCAAGTCATCGGCAAGCTCGTCATATTCCATCTACAAAGAACAAATATAGAGCACTAAACACAAGTACGAAAATGAAACTCACCATTTTCTAACAAAAATCCTTTCACAAAAACTTTTGCCCCACACTTTGAAGTCAATATCCTCAGCGACACCACACTTGGGCATCGACTTTGCATATTCAATGACTTCGGCATTCAGTTCAGTGAGAAGAGACATGACAGAAGCTAGAGATGTAGAGATGGAAGAAGCAGAATGGGAAGTATTTCGAACCTCACTAAGTTTTCAACATGATCATGCATTTTGCACATGACTTCAATCAGCTGACTGGGACAGTCAGGATTTCAGTCAGGGGGAGGATGATAGTTCCACTATGTGCTACAAGGTATGGAAAAGGATCTAATTATATCAACACATTATGACAAACATTCAAACCACTGCAAACTCTACAAAATTGATTTTGAACACTTTTCAAACAACTTTCACATGATTTCGAATTGCTTCAAATGATTTTGTAATACTTTGAATGCTTTCAAATGACTTTGCACTACTTAGAATGACATTGGCTGCCATAGGGATATTTTAAAACCCTTTCAACACACACAAAACATCCAGCATGAGCCACTGTGTCGCATATCAAACACTACTGGACACAAGGAAAGACAATAAAAGAATTAGAATATGATAATGGCAGTTTTGGGGTTTCAACAATCTATTGAAACAACAAGAAAAGTACTCTTACTATATGGTGACACCAAACATTTCAATTATCATCATTTCTCATTTGTTTTTATATTTTACAATACTTTTATTGCTGTGCATACTGCCTCGTGTTCTACACTTGTTATATTTCCTTTTTAGTACTTACCTCTTCAAAATGTATATAAACTTGTACTAGTTACTTAGAACAACAGAGAAGAAGTTACCCTCTCCACTACCATCAGATTTAAGAGCCATTCTCTTGAGTCTTAACTCACCTCGTATCTCTAAAGTTCTGCGAAATATTGTGAACTTCTTTGAACTCTTGTATTTGCTCTCGACTTGTCGCCTATTGTCTATTGCCACTAGAAAACCACTTCTTACTTGCTATATTCATTCTCGACATATCTTGCCACCAGTTGGACATTTTTGAACCTCTTCAAACTCACTTTGAACAACTTTGAACTCATTCAAATCTACTTTGAACTACTTCACAGGTCTTCGAACCTATTTCAAACTCTTTTGACCATTTTCGTATGCCTTTTAAAAAACTATTTGCTACATTCCTTACCATTTTGTGTCACTAAATGCAATGTTTTGGTATTAGCAGTGATATTTAGTACCAACTTGCACCCTTCCTCTAGCCTGTGTTATACTTCCTAAGTGTTAGAGCGACACCCACTGTTTTGCTAGCTGGACCGTGTGGGCTCTCCTACAAGAAGGTGGTGAGGTGCATGCACATGATGGGGAATTTGATGGATTTGATGTGAGGGGTTATTTTTAGATGAGTTGGCTAAAATAGGCTTTTCACACCACTAATGTGGATAGAATACAATACCTAAGAGAACTCAACTCAGGTCCCCCAGTATGTATTTTTGATTTATATACTATGTTACACATATTGTAATATGTTATTACAGATGTGCACGTACATGCACATACATATTGATGCATGTAAATAGAAAATTCCCACACTGACAAATAAAGCATTTATAGGCATTTGGTAGCGTATTTTGGTGAAATAAAATAAAATAAAGTAAAAATAAAATATTATTATGTAATAGGCATGTTAGGAGACTGTTTCCTAACACTAAGCCTTTTAACAGGGTTTTGTTAGGTTTCCAGGTTGAGTATCATCATCATGTCTCCTCGTGTCCAGTGGTGCTCGATATGCAACCCAATGGCTCATTCTGGTTGTGCTGTGTGTATTGAAAGGGTTTTGGAACAGCTACATGGTGGCTAACATCATTTAAAGTAGTGCAAAGTTGTTTTAAGGTGTTCAAAGTGTCGCAAAATTGTTTAAAATTATTTGAAGTCATCCAAAATAGTTCAAAATAGGTTCAAATTGAATTCGTGGTGTTCATAGGGATTGGGAGTGTGAATTGTAAAGTCTCGATATGTTTGGAGACCTTTCCAAACCTTATAGTGCACCATGGACCTATCAATGCACCTCATGCGAAGGGTTAATAGCAGTGTAGAAAATTTAGTCACCTTCCTCGATCTCTTCCACCTCCTCTCCATCATTGTCAGAATCCAGTGCAAGATCTGGGACATCTTCTAAGTCCACATTGGCCACAGGCATTGAACCAGCATGACATTTTTGAGTGTGCTATAAGAGGACCTTTCACCCTCAACATTCCTGTCTGCCTTCAGTAAAGCAAGTATGACAATGAGGGGGAAACGACTCATCATGACTTCACCTGTCACCCAGTCAACCTCAGGATTGTGGTCACAAAGCCATGGGTAGCCTAAAATTGCCTCCTGCTTCCCAGTTGGGTCACAGCAAAGAAAATCGAGCCACTATGATCCTTGTACCAGAGGACTAGGTCGACAACCTCCCGAATTGCCCCAGCTTCATTTGGGAAGCTGTCCACATTGTAGACAGGTATGGGTAGGGATAGCAAGCGGGTATTGAGTTGTTTTTGTTGAACCAGGTGTGAATCAATAAAAAGGCCCATGGCACATGAGTTCAGGAGAGCAGAGACATACATATCTGTGGTCTGCAGCTCAATCTTCAATTCTAGGGATTGTTGGGAGGGGGTGGACACCACAATGTACTTGCATGGTAGCTTATGCTCCCAAGATTTCAATCTGGGTAGAAGGGAGAGTGGAGAGAAAGGGGTAGGTACATCTTTAGCCACTTCAGAGGAGTCTAGAGAAGGAACAGTCATAGAATAAGATTCATCCTCTAGTGAATCAACAGACAAAACTTTAAAGTGGTTATGGACAGGCAATGAGGGTGTACTGTTCACTCATTGCAGGTGGAAAAATCCTGCTCCTCCACCTCTTCTTCTCTAATCTCCTTTTTCTCTGGCCCTTCAACATCTGCAAATGCCAACAGATCTTGGAGGAGTTCGTCTTGTCCCTCAGGCATGAGTTTATGGATGTCTTGGCAGTAAAAACAGTTTTGAGCCATGTGTCTGGTTTGACCACAGTGATAGCAGAGATCTAGCCTGTGAGCTTGACTATGGGCCGCATCAACATCCATTGGAGCAGGGGTGTTGGAGCTCAATGCTGAGGGCTGGTGCATAGGAATGGGATTAGGATGAGGGGGTGCTTGATTAAAGACATGGGAAGCATTGGTAGTGGTAGGGGTGCAGAAGGCTGTAGTGAATGCTCTACTTGTGAGTGAGTCCTCATCACA
Organism: Tricholoma bakamatsutake; assembly: GCA_029959215.1. NCBI lineage: Eukaryota > Fungi > Basidiomycota > Agaricomycetes > Agaricales > Tricholomataceae > Tricholoma > Tricholoma bakamatsutake. The sequence goes on along the minus strand of CP114868.1, from coordinate 5,360,957 downwards.
GAGGGAAGCAGCTTAGTACCAAGCATTTATGTTATTGTCTGCTGGATGTCCTTCCAGCATCTGTGCAATCTGGTCTTGGATTTCCCAGTTAAGACCATGATGAAACTTCACCACCACAGATAACCCACTCCCATACCTCGCCATGTTCACCAGGTCTCAAAATTTGTCGATGTAGTCATCCACAGATTGATGCACTTGGTAGTAGGAAGTGGATTTGAGGTGCATTATGGCTCATTGGCATTCATTGAAGGAGCAGAAGTATTGTATGAACTCATCACAAAGGTCCCCCCAGGTGGAGAATGAAAGGGAGCCACACTCCTTGGTTTGGCATAATGTATGGTCAACATAGAGATAGGCGCACTCAGATTTTATATACATGAGGGCCCAATGAATTTTAGTGGCATCATCCACAAATTGGTTTGGGCATAGACTGATGTATAACTTGCAAGAATTGAGGAAGGCATCCATGAGAACATGTGCCATTGAATTCAGTAGGGGGCACAGGTTTAATGCATGTGTCTTTGCTTGGGCATGCATTGGGCAGCATGTGCATGCTTGGTGTGCTAGGGATCAAAATGGGTGGGGTGGTTCAACTGGAGAGTTCTGACAAAGGTTTCAATAGTAGATGTAAGTGTATCAATTTGTGCACAAATTCCAGCAATGTTACCTTCAAGCCTCATAAATGTGCTCTGGGATGTCTATGGCACTAGGTGGTGGGTTGGGTGAAAGGTGATGCACACTAAAGGTGGGAGTGCCTGGGACTGTGTGTAGGGAGTCTGTGGAGCTCTGGGAGTCATCTTCTACTCTGTACCTGCCTATCTTGGCAGAGTGTCCAAGATTTCGAGCCTTAAGAGAGATTTTCTACTATAAAGGCAACTTCAAAGCCTCACTTAATAGTGAGCTAACAAAGGGGAATCCAAAGTTAACATTATACTATATAATACAAACACTTCAGGTGCACTTAACAGAGGGGAATCCAAAGAGAAAACTCTAAGGACTTATTTGTCCATGCCCAGCATATGTGATAGAGCCAAAAATCAAATAGTAAGCTAAAAATAGCAAAAAGGTGGATATAGGCCAACCAAGCTGCAGGATGACATGACATTGATGGGTAAACATCCAGAAGGGGTCCTCCCTCTAAGAATAGAACTGTCAACATGTTCCAACATGGAAAAAAATGGATGCCCATCTGGAAACATGTCAATTTTTGGTTAGAACATCTAGAGGGGGATTGTTAGCCTTGTACTCAACAATGAACAAATACTACTACTCATGGTTTACAGGGCCACATGGCCTCCACCTGCATGACCCTGTTGGACTCCATGTTTATCTGTGCATTGCCCCTCGCCTTCTTCAAGGCGACCTGCTCCCTTCTGCCTCTATCTCCTTCTTGGTGACTTTACTCTTGCCCACCTGCTTGGCAGTGGAGGCCTTCTTCCTCTCCTCTTCCTCCTTCCTTGCTGCCTCCACCCATTGCTCCCCCTCCTCTCATCATTCTCCTTCTTCGAGCAGGATCACCTCCCAAATGAGTTCTTCCTGTTGAGTCTTGAGGGTGGCCAACCATTTAGTAGTGGATTGCAAGGATGGGTTCATGTTGGTTGAAGGTTAGGAATATGGAATTTTTCTGACCACAGACCCGATTTTTAAGTCAGACTTTTGAACCCTCACATGCCTCATAGGCTCAGCACTAAGGGGGAAATACTGTTAGGACCCATTTCACCCAACCAGATTCCCAATAACACCCAACTCTTTTCTGACTCTTTTCTGACCTTCTCCATGTAAGGGGAAAGGAAGATGTTTCAGGTGACTGGGCAATTTTCTGCATTTGTCCCACATTGTTTTATATCTTATTTCACCCTATTCTGCCTTTTCCATAATTTTCTATGATCTATTCCTATTTTATTATTATATGGACCAGCATTTGAGCCATCCACAAAGGCAAAACACAAGTGTGAGGAGATGGTGTAGGAGGTAGGAGGCCCCGAATGGGAAGCTGATCATGGGGGAGGAGATGGTGGAGGTAATGAGAAAGTTAGTGGGGGCTGTGAAGGGCCTAAAATGGGAGATTCAGAAGCTCTGAGGGGAGCAGGCAGTGACCCACAAGAAGATCACAGATTTCTGTGACATCTTTGACCTGGAGTGGGCAGGGGAGATGGGGGCAGCAGAGGAGACAGAGGAGGAAGAGGAGGATGGGAGTTGGAGTGAGGGAGAGGTGGAAGAGGAGCTAGCCAGGCTAGCTGAGGAGGCAGCAGGAGTCCTCCAAATGGAACTGGTAAATGAGGTTGACAGGGAGGTCTAGAGACCTGGTCAGGGCCCACCCAAAAATTATTTTTTTGTTCAGTTTTTCTTTTCTTTTTTGAATCAAAAATACCTCATACTGTCTCTTACTGAGTGAATTAAGTTTGAAGTGGTCCAGGTTTTTCTGGATAGTTGGTGTGGAAGTCTGCAACCAATTCCTGAGCATGATTGAGCTCTGTGGTGGGTAGCCAAGAGTTTTGTTCATCAGTCCCCTGGTAACCTTCCCAACAGAAAAAGTATAGCAACTTGCAATGATGATGGTTATCGATTTTTGAGTCTAGGATTTCTGTGATTTTATATTCAAGTTTATTGTCAATAATAACTGGAGGAGGCAGGGGCTGAGAGTGATTGGGAATGGTGTTTGGGGTGTTTTCTTCCAGTTGTGAGACATGGAATACAGGGTGAACTGCCCAGAGATGGTCCAGAAGCTGGAGGGTAACTGAGTGGGTGCCCAGGTGGGCGATGATTTTAAACAGACCATAGTGTTTCTCCAAGAGTTTCTTGGAGAGCTGAGTAGTGTGTAAGTGTTCTCCTTTGACACAGGCATAGAATCCAATATTGAAGTTGGGAGTGGGAATCTGGCACCTGTCTGCTGAATGCTGATAGCACTTCTGTGCTTTGGAGAGCTGCTTTCAGAGTTCCTGGTGGAGGTTGTTGAGGTCCAACACAAAGTTACAAGTGCACTGGGAGGCTAGCTCACACTCAGGAAAGATAGTGATGTTTAGGTGGTAGCCCTTGTTGGCGAAGAATGGTGAAACTCCAATGGAAGCCAATGGAGCATTGTTGTAAGCAAATTTCCTTAAGGGCAACAGCTGGGACCAGTTGTCCAGTTGGTAATTGCAGAAGATCCATAGGTATTGTTCAAGGGTCTGATTAAGGCATTTGGTTTGTCCATCACCTTCTGGGTGATAACCCAAAGTGAAGTGAATCTTCATGTCCAAGGCTTGACCAAGAGACTGGAAAAAGTGGGAGATGAACTTGGATCCCCAGTCACTGTCAAGACCCATTTCACCTGATCAGATTCCTGAGAACTCCTGGCCCTTTTCTGACTCTTTTCTGACCTTGTCCATCAGTATTCTGGCCAGCACTTTTTAGTCATCAGACAAGTTGTCACACACCTTAGTAATCATTTGCTTACTCACTTTACTCCTAATACAGCCTTATCAATTCTGGTCATGGACACTTCCCAAGACCCATTAATAAACTTATTGCACACCTTTTCGCCCCTGTGCATACCTTTCTTTTGGTGTACACAACTTAGTGCACACCTAGCTGTTGGAGCAGACTACATATGCTGGACAGGGGAAGAGACGACACATTCCTTATAACCTACCTAGGGTTTAGTTAGTCTTAGAGCTAGGGTTTAGCAGAGGTAAGAACACTGTATATCTACTACAGTACATGTTCTCCTTATATATAATAGTAAGGATGTCACATGACTCAGGAATGTGTTTACCACATGTATGCACAGTAAGCACAGTAACATGTGTGTGCTGCATGCAATGCCTCATGTATGCAGCATGCATCAGAATTTAATTTCAACACTAGCGACCCATCAAACCAGCCTCTTAGTAGTCTTTGCACCTTGAAGGATGATCTGAGGCCCTCTAAATAAATTCCCTCACCCTGAGCATGCCTGCAGTTGTAGGTTTAGTATTCACCCCTTCTGTTGAGACTCTGCACTGATTACCAACTGAACACATTAATGGTGGAGTTTATAATGTGCCAAGGCAGAAGTATCTAAGAATGAGCTATACCAGGTTGGTGGATGCAGTATGGCAGGCAATATGTGTGAAGGATGGGGAGTTATAATGTGGGTAAATGAACAGATGAGTTGGTAGGACAAGGTGGGGTTATAACATGGCAGCAGAACTGGTGGATAGGTGACATTGCACCATGGTGGAAGGAAAAGATACAGTGTTACAACATGGGTAGCAAGGCAGCAGAAGATAAGGTAGTTTGTGTTATAATGTGGGCTGGGAGTGGCATAAGGGAGGATGTGATGTTACAATGTGGCTGCCAGAGGCAATGGAAGAGAGAAAACTTGGTGATATATCATGGACTGGGAATGGCAGAATGGAAGGACATGACATTACAATGTGGTTAGCAAAGGCTGGATAAAGTAGGAGCATATTGAGCTATAACATGGAAGGAGGATATCCTGCTGCAACTTGGCTAGTGAAGGTGGCAGAAGAGGGGAATTAGAGGATAGTTGGCAATATAACATGGAGTGGGAGGGACAGGAAGCTTTGATGTGGGTAAATGAACAGATTTATTGGCTGGATTATAACATGACATCAGAAAGGGGGATAGGTGACATTGCAACGTGATGATGGTTGAAGTTATAACATGGGATGGGAATAGCGGGTAGCCAGCAGAGGCTGGATAAGATAGGAGGGTGTCAAGTTATAATGTGATATGCCATTACAACATGGCTAGTTGAGGTAGCAGAAGAGAGAATGCAAAGGATGCAACAGTTGTGACATTACAATGCAGCTAGAAGAGGCTGGAGTGTGTTGAGTTATAACTCACAGCAGAAGAGATGAGATGAGATGTTATAACATGGCATTATAATGGAGGCTGTCCAAGGAAACAATGTCAAGTCATAACGTGGCAGGCTGAGGTGGCAGAGAGGAGGGAGGAGATGTTACAATGTTACTGGTGGAGGCAGCGGAGAACAGTGGAAGGGAGGGTTTTAGTTGACGTTACAACATGTGGATAGGGCGTGGCAGATGAACCTGAGAACATCACGTGAAAATGTTGATGCATGCGCATGTTATAATATATTCTGCACTAGAAACTCCCAGTAAATAAGGCAGAACGTTATGATGTGACATTGTGAATATTCCAGGGCATGTTATAACATCATGGCTCCGAGCCGTGCCGTTGGCAACTAGTTGTGCCCTGGCACCAGCGGCTGATCCCGGTTTGAATGCTCACGATACTCTGGTTAACTAAATTTTGATGCTTGATGACCCATCAGATCCTGTGCGTGTGCTGCAATTGAGCAACCCTTTTAAAAGCAAGAAGCCCCGAGCTGTCGATATCGATCAAGCGCATGTTACAGCAATGTTGGTGCAAAGTTCACATGGTCAGTCACTAAGCACCGACGGAACGGAATTGTCTCATATAATCACATATCCAGGTTTTGAACACCCTCTCTTGGAAAGTTATTCGAGGATGGGCAGTTGTCTAGGTTGCTATTCGCTCTTCCAGACCGAATAGCCGAATAACAGAATGATATCAAAGTTGATAGTATACTCGTCCGAGTCGTTGCCGACCGAAAGCCACACAAAATTACAAGTACATGATTATAGCTCATCGAAACGGCCGTTACGCCACTGAAATTCCGGTTTCATATGCGATTGTCATGCCAACTTCCCAAGATAAATTCAAGCTCGCTCTGTCCCGTTCTGCAGCTGGTCTCACATCTCTTCCCTTATTTCTTCTACCTGCCTAACCATTGTAACCAATGCCTAACTAAACTCCAAAACTACATCTCACTAACTGCTAGCTATACACATGGTTCATATTTTGACTCTTCTCATAATGACGTGGTTCACTGCCAGTTCCGTAGCATTGCCCACACCCTCTTCCTTGCTAATTAGGACCAATGAGTAATCTACATCCTTCCTCTGCTTGTTCCATGTTTTAAATATTGGTTTCCAGGCAACAGGGACCTGCAAATGACAACTCACATTTCGTATATGTACTCCCAGACCCCTTAACCGTGTGTGCTGGGGACAAAGTTGACATAGAATTGCTTAAAAAAGTCATGGGAAAGATCGAGGAAATGCTTACGAGAGCCCAATATTTGAATTTCAGACCAGACAATCTAGCGCGGTATGTAGCACTTTTACCGTCTTCCATCCTGTCATACTGATTCTGCATCCCTGTAAAGCTTTCGAGCACTAGAGTTATATGATGCACTCGAAAGGCCAGTGTTTTGGGGTACTAGTTCCACAGTACTGGATGGCTGGAAGAACTTGTCGTCAGGGGACCGAACAAAGTATAAACACTGGACACGAATATACAACAAGTGGAAAGGCGTACGGTTGTTACATGAGAAAGTCCACCCAACCGAGCAGTACAAGGAATTCATGGCAAAAATTAAACAACAGTTGATCGACGCAGAGTATTTGAATCCAGATGGTTCAGGGAAAACCAAATCCGGGAACGCAAGGTATGTAGCACTTTCACTTTCTTTTATCCTATTGTAATCACTACGGATCCATGTAAAGATTGTCACCCATTCGTCTATGGATTGCAGATGTAAAACTGAACCCGAAAGATAAAAAGGACCTTAAAGCGAAATTCGGATCACTACGAAAAGTGACACAACAGTATTATGTCGACTTGGCCCGTCAGGTCAAGCTATGGATAAAATCATGGGACTCAAAGAGTAGTAAATGAACTTGTATTGTCAAACATATCTATGGAGCAGTTCACTTAGTCACCACCTAATTTGTGCAAACAAAAATCATGCCAGAAGAAAAGCCAATTGACTGTTCCTCTGGTAAAAATGATATCTTGGCTGGAGGAAATTTCAAACAACTCAAGACTGAAGGAGATATATTTTTTTCTGCCTTTTCAGATTGGCCTATTACTATAACAGGACATAATTATTACATAATAGGCAACCACCATATGCAGAATTACTTGAAATTTTCCACTGAAATGTTGCAGCAGTGATCTGGCAGTGGTTTATGCAAAGACAACAACTTTTCAAAACAGTTTACAGCCAGAAATTTGCCAAAAGAAAGGTTTAGGTTTGAAAAATTTTGCTCAGATCAATTTGGCCTCTGCACAAATTAGGTGGTTGTGAGCCTATCTCCTACATGGAGATAGACAAGCACTAGGAAGAAAGGAAGAAGGAATATTTGACTCACTTCTAATTGCACAGAAGGATAGGACAAGGCATAGTATTCCAGTTACTAGAGCTAGTGTAGTACAAATCATAGTTCATGGTAAGAAGTAAGGTGTGCATGTTATGATAGTGAGAAGCCTGTAATGTAAGCATGCAAATGTCATAACAAGTATGGTAGGCTTACACCCTCCCACCCTTAGAAAAGGCCAAGGGTGTTAGTAATGAAGTAATAATAAAATCAATATGAAACAGAAAGAAAGAGAAGAAAAAAAATTGTCATCAACCTTATGTCAGGTGCATTGAAAACCCAGTGGGAAAAGCTACCATGTGCCCCTAATCCTTACAAGCTAACCAGCTATCAAGAGCCTTGCAGTCTTTGAGCTCACATTGTGGCAGCCATCAGTCATCTTTGGGGCCAAAGCCATCCTATCAGACAAGGTATTGATGTCCTCATCCTCTTTTTCTCTTGTCAATAATTTTCTCAATTGTGTATTCTTCAATGCCATTTGAGGTGACAATCGGGCCCAGTCATGCAGGTTCTTGTGACAGGAAAAGCATAGGATCATTGGCATGGTAGTGTTTCAGGATGGACATGTAGAAGGTCAGGAAAATGTCAGGAGAATTTGGCAGATCTAGGGTGTATGTGGAGAATTCAGGGTAAACTTCTGTTACATGGTGTGGCCCATCAAATCTCAGGAAAAAATTAGCAACACAATCTTTGTCCCCTGCTTTCCACTGTTGTCTACAGTGAAGTGTTGATAACATCACCTTGTCCCCAACCTTGAAGATGTCTTCAGTGCCTTGTTCTTTATTTGCATCAAATGCCTGAGCAATTTTTTCAGCCAGCAGAGAATCTCTTGCATCTGCTTTGTCAGCTACAATTTGACTGAACAAGCTGCATGCATCAATTTCTGCAGTGGATGGGAGTGCACTGGGCACAAGTGGGGGTAGTATGCATGGAAAATGTCCCATTTATAGCTGGAACCCAGAGTATCCTGTGGATGCATTCACAGTGTTTATGATGTTGAAATGGATTAATGGTAATACCCAAACCCATCCTTTTTGGTTTTGCTCTATGTGGAAATGAAGACATTGGTTGAGCATCTTGTTCATGCATTCACTGCTTCCATCCATCTGTGGATGATATGCTGTTGACATTTTCAGATGAACTTCTGTCAGCGCATACAACACTTTCCAAAAATTTGAAACAAAAAGTTTATTATAATCAGAGATCAGCTCATTTGGTAGCCCATTTTCACAATACCATTCAGCAAAGAATACCTCAGCTAGTTTCTGATCAGTCATGTCTCTTCACATAGGAATGATTCGCACATCAGAGCCCAGGTGATCAGTGATCATCAGAATGCAGTTGAAACCTGTTAGGGCAACACCCACTAATCTGCTAGCTGAATCATGTGGGCTCTCCTACAAGAAGGTAGCAGGGTGCATGCACGTGATGGGGGTTTTGATGGATTTGATGCAAGGGGTTATTTTTAGACAAGTTGGCTGAAATAGGCTTTTCACACCACTAATGTAGATGGAATATCTAAAAGAACTCAACTGAGGTCTTCTAGTATTTATTTTAGAGTTATATACTATGTTACATATATTGTAGTATGTTGTTATGGATGTGTATGCACCTGCACATACATATTGATGCATGTAAATAGAAAATTCCCATGCTGACAAATAATGTATGTGTAGGCATTTGGTAGCATATTTTGGTGAAATAAAATAAAATAAAATAAAAATAGTATTATGTAATAGGCATGTTAGGAGACTCTTTCCTAACACCCATCTCCATACTACTCCCTTTCACCTAAGGTTGTGTAATGGTGCGGCAATTTTGGAAAAATTATGAACAAAGCAACAACAAAAATTGGCAAGTTCTAAGAAAGCCTGAACTTCCTTGATATGGGTAGGCATGGGCCAATCAACAATTGCCTGTACCTTGATAGGATCCATCTTGATTCCATCAGGACCAATCTTCAATCCCAAAAACTCAATCTCGCTTGCTCCAAATACACATTTCTCTAGTTTGACAAATAAATCATTCTCTGCCAATCTCAACACCTCCTGCACTATCACCTCATGATTTTCTTCATTCTCCATGAATATCAAAATGTCATCAATGAATATTATCACCATGCCTCTGTCTATCACATCCTTGAAAATGTCATTCATCATATTCATCATATTTTAGAAAGTTGGGGAATTATTGGTCATCCCAAAAAACATGACTAGCGGCTCGAAGGATCCTTGATGCATGGCAAATGCTGCCTTCCACTCATCTCCTTTTTTTATTTGTACATTGTTGTACCCCCAGCATAAATCCAATTTTGTAAAGACCTTGGCCTTTCTCACCTTGTCAATTATCTCTGAGATCAATGGCAAAGGGTATGCATTCTTCACTGTCCACTCATTCAAATACCTATAATCTGTACACATCCTCTTCCTCTGATCTTTTTTTGGTACAAAAAATACTGGTGATGTCTGTGGTGATTTTGAAGGTCATATGTATCCATTGCACAATTGTTCATTAAGGAATGCATCCACTTCTTCTTGTTCCTTCAGAGATAACAGGTAGACTTTTGACTTCTTTGGCACAAATCCTGGCTTCATCTCAATTGCATGAACCCATGGCTTTCGCACTGGCATCTGCTCCGATTCCTTCTTCTTGAAAACTGACAAATATTTATGGTAGGCTTTTGGCACTTACTCCTCTACTGGCTTCTCCACTTTCTCCACATTTTTATCCCATGACTGTCCTCCATGAATTTCCCTAAAGGTTTGCTTCTGTTCTTCTTTACTGTTCATAACTGGAACTTCTCTGTTTGGCATATCCTCATCCTCCACTTCCTCGATCATAACAGAATACTTCCTCGGACATTCTTTCTCTTTCTTTTCCTTCTTCTCCTTTTTTGCTTTTCTCCCATACACATTACATTCTTTAGGACAATGAGTCATGTGTACCTCCCCAGTTTTCCAATCAATTTCTGGATTATGCTTTCATAACCACAGACATCCAATTATCAGATTGGTTTTCCCAAGGTCACACACCTCAAATATGGCTCGTTCCTGATGATCCTGATACTTCAATATCATCATCACTTCCTTCTTAATAGTTCCTCCATGATTGATCATACTGTCAATATTGTACACCATTATAGGTTGTGGCAGTTTATGCATGCGAATACCATTTCTGGTAATTAGGGATTAATTAATAAATAATCCAGTAGCACCACTGTCAAGCAATGCCTCCACATTAATTGCTGCATGCGTGTCCACTGTCTTCAATCCTACTGTCAAGCTGATTTCGGGTTCTATCCATGCTGAGTGAATAAAGAATTTAGGGGTCTTTGGAAGTAAGGCTGGGCATTTTTCTTCGTCGCATAAAGGTGATGGTCATACTCTTCAATTTCTCTTTCGGGTTCACTCTGGGTTTCCTTAGATACTAATACATTATATTGATTCTGGGTCACCAATGGGGAAACCTTCACTGGGACTCTTCCACAAAATTCTTCTGCTGATCTTCCTCCAACTTTACTTCCTTGATTGTCGCTTCTCTAATCTTCCTTTTCTGCCTACAATTTTGAGCCATATGCTTCAATTGTCCACAGTTAAAACCTTTAACTGGAGCTCATCTCCCTACTTGATCAACATCCATTGCATCCGTTGATGCTGCTGACTCCTTAACAATAGGTGTCACTGCCATGGCTGGTGGCTGTGCCCTCGGAGTTTGTACCTGAGGTGTCCTTCCTTTCTTGGACTTTCCTCCTGATGACTTTCCAAATCTGGCATTCCCATACATCAATTTTGATTCTGCCTGTTCCTGTTGATATTGCTGATCAAGACGCATTGCCCAATTATACCACTTGTCCAACCTCTCTGGCATAGAAGGTAGTCAATAGATAGACTTGAATAATGAGGGATTTAATCCTGCCTTCAAATATTCTACCAATGCTGCTTCTCCCTCAGTTTGTGACACTTCTGCTTTGAACTGCAAAATAAATTTGTCTGCAGTCAGAGAACCTTGGCACATGGATTTTAATTTTGCATTCACTGTCACCTTTGAGTTAGGGTCTCCAAACTGTGCCTCCAATCTCTCCAAAAATTTTCTGAAGGTCACAAACAGTTTATATTGCAGCAATTTGATTAATGGCTTTATTTCTCCAGAACTGTGCTTTCCCTCCCTGGATGTATGAGAGAGCAAACATAATCCTAGACTCGGTCATATGAAATTCAGGCTTTCTCCCATGAATATACAAGACTATAGAGCTGATAAAGGATTTTGTGTTCTCCATGGTACTGTCAAATATTTGTGGGGGCACATATTTAGGTAAATGCATTTTTCCACTCTCAGATCTCTCCTCTGCATACTCACCCTCCTGAGACATCCACTCTACCATCTCCTCCATCTCATCATCTTTATCTTCTACTGTCTCAGCTTTTATTTCTGCTTGTTTGGGCTGGGCTGCTGCTAATACTGATACTAATTGGGACATTTGTGCTGTTAGAGCATCAATTTTGGCTTCTAGAATGGGTGGGGAAACAGGATTTTGTCCAGGATTTGAAGTTGCTTGTTCTGTCATGATGATGTAATCTGTGATGAGTCACTTCTTCAGCTGAGTCAAGATTTGGCTGTAAAATTTTTTTGCAAAATTTTCGAGTCATGTGATCTGGCTATTTCGGGTACCAAACATGGCAAAACACATGATTTTGGCTATTGGGCACTTTGGATCAATAACCCTTCCAACAGTGCCTGAACTTGGGGCTATTACTGAATTTGGCTAGTAACTACCTAAAATAGTCATCCAAATTAAGTAATGTAAATCTCAGCTAAACCAGATCAGTTGTCTGGTTGCAGCTGTCCTAATGATGAGCACTGCCTCTTGATCACTGGCAGTCACAATGTAAGGCAAGGCCTGGCATTGGCTTACAAAAGCAAGGTAAATATGTATATACAATTAATTCCGGCTCATGCTGAAAGGGTGAGTAAGCAGTTGTGGCATGCTGAAACAATGATGTATGCATGTGTAAGAGAAGGCACATTGATGGGGCAGTTGAGTTCTTCTGTTAGGGCGACACCCACTAATCTGCTAGCCTTTGATTCTTGTAAATTTATATTTAACAGCCAGTCATCAATACAAAACATACTTATCGACCTCGATGGCAACATCTACACCCTCTATGCCTATTATTGACTCCTTACATCTGACTTTCGCAGCATCAAAAAAGAAATACAAACTGGTCACACAGAAAACTCAACCAGTTATTACAGAACTACCCAATTGATTTCACATTATTCGAACAATCACTGGTGACCCTCAAAAATATGCTGAAACTAAATCCTCATTCACCATCATTCATCTATTCTCTCTGATATTCACTCAAATGTAAAGCTATCATTGACAGAAATCATCCTGGCAATTTCCTATGGCCAGAGAAATAGAAGCTGATGCACAATTTTATTCAAAATCATGAAACAGCTTTCGCGTGGACAGAACAAGAGTGTCAGGACCCTGTTCACCTGATCATATTTCCTGATAATCCTGACTCTTTTCCAATTCCTTTCTGACCTTGTCCATCAGCATCCTGGCCACAGCATCTTTTAGTCATCAGACAAGTCATCATGTGCTTCAGTGATCATTTGCTTACTCACTTTATTCCTAATACAGTCTTACCAATTCTGGTCATGGACACTTACCAAGACCCATTAGTAAACTTCTGCATTATCCATTATTCTTCTGGCCTTCATTATTTAAGTGCCCATAGCTTAGCCTTAGTCTCCAGTTTGCAAATTACTTGTACTTGTGCATTACATTGCCTATTGCTTGTATCTTGCCTTGTATCATCTTTGCCTAATATCAACCCTTTAATCATCCTCAACTCATTCCTAAACTAAACCTTTAATCTCTTGACTCCTCTCAACTTCGATCACTTCATAACCTCTGCTTCATTCTATCTTTGCCCTCCATCCAGAAACCTGCCAGACATCCACATGGTTCTTGCCTAAAATTGGACAACTGACGAGGAGATGGGCACAACTTCTTATAAGTTGAAGCCAAGTCCTCTTTGGCTTCTTTTTACCTGGCATGCTACAGCCCAGTGGATTCTGCCTGGAACCCCTGAACACCTCCAACTGCCTCTGACCAGGTCCGACCAGAAGTCTTGTGTATCCCTGACCAAGTCCCGACCTTGGTAGTTGTTACGGAGGTGTTACAGATGGGGGAATCAATTTTCTTCATTATTGTCCTTATTGTCTTACTTGTGTACATCCCACGTTATTGTTCCTTTTTCCTATTGTCTTGTGACTGCACACCTCTAATCACACATCATCACAACTCCACTCCATTATAGTAGTCTGCAGACGTTCACACACTATTGTCCTCACCATTTCTTTGTTCTTATTGTTCTCGTAGCATGACTCGTTTTACTTACAATCTTGTGCTTATAGTATTTAAATTGCAAATACAAGACCAGTCAAGCTCAGCTTGACCTGGTCATTTCTACATTCCTAATGAACTCTAGATAAGTCATCCTCACACTGTCACTTACGAGCTTCAGTAATCTTTGAAGACCTCTTACTTTGACGTCGACACTTAAGAGCTTCAACCGATTATAGAAACCTTGACTCTAACAAAAGGTCAAGCTGATTCAAACTCTGCCAACTAACCTCAGTCTAGGCAGCACATACACTATGACAGAATTCTTACGAGAACCACCTGACCTTATCCTACCCGATGGAGAAGAAACATGGCAGCTCCATCTACTCCCACTGTCCCTACTGTCCCCACTGCCCCTGCTTGTCCTGCTGAAATCAAGATGAGGGCGCTGACCGACTATTCTGGAGACAGGGCGAAGACAATGCTCTTTCTTCTAGAATGTGGAGCGTACGTTGATGCCAACACTGTCATTTTTCCAGACAACTGTCACAAAGTCTTATTCATGCTTTCTTATATGAACAGAGGGACAGCAGGGCCATGCAAGCAGGCATATCTGGAGGAGAGGTACATTGAGTCAAAACCCTGGGATACATTCCAGGAGTTTATAGCAAAAGTACGTGTGGCATTCTCGCCGATCAACAATGCAGGGAACACGTGAACACAGCTCAGAGCCCTCTCACAAGGAGCAAAGGGGGTAGATGAGTATATTGCTCAGTTCAAGACTCTCACTTATCGCACTAAAATCAAAGAAGATGCCACCATGATCGAGTATTTCATTGACGGACTCAACAAGCAAGTCCTCAACAAAGTCTTCAGCATGGAGAATCCACCTGACATGATCAAGGGGTGGTACACCCATGCGGCGAGGGCTGAGGGGCATCTAAGGAGGGCAAAGGCGATTAAAGAAAGAACATACAGTAAGGCAGGAGGAGGAGGAGCGGGACGCTCCTCCAAGGACCCTAATGCCATGGATATAGACACAACACACCTCTCCTACGCAGAGAGGCTCAAACATATCAAAAAAGGAAAGTGCTTTATATGTCACAAAGCAGGACACAGGGCTAGCGACCACAAGGGAGGGAAAGAGCCATCTGTAAAAGAAGAAAAGAAAGAGACGAAGAAGACACCTCATGACCATTATACGAAGATCTGTGCCCTCATCAATGAGCTGGAAGAAAAGGAAAAAGAAGAGCTGTTAGATCTTATGGTGGCGGAGAGTTTTTAAAATGGCAGCCCACATCGGCAATGGAGCCTGCCAGAATAGTTGTCTCAACTGCAATGGTAGCAAACATGAGCCACCAATCAATGCGTATTCTGGTTCACTACTTGCTAGGAGACAAAAAAGCCAAAGTACCCACCCTGATCGACTCAGGAGCAGGAGAGACATTTATCGACCACCAAGTTGTCGAGAAACTCGGGCTAAAGAAGATCCCACTCATCAGAAAGATCCTCACCAAAAATGTCGACAGGACCCTTAACAAGAACAGAATGATCTCACACTATGTCCACATTGATACAGAGATCGGAGGAAAGGAAGAGAGGATCAGAATGCTGATAACGGGACTGGGAAAGGAAAGAATGATCCTGGGGTATTCATGGCTCCAGAAATGTACCCTGATCATCGATTGGGAAAAAGGAACCCTCGCTGACAGGGAGACTGAGAAGTTCCTCATGAAGAAGATCCAAACCATGATCGAGCAGACGTGCACTACTTTTGGTAAGCAAAGTCCCACTATAGATGACAAGGGGCCGCTTGTACCGAGAGTAACATTGAGCCCAACTCTCGGGAGGCTACCTATAAGGAGTGCTGGGGAGACCTTCAGGGAAACCCACCTTGCCGCCGCCGAGCACATGAAGAGTAGGCTCAGGACGGTTCATCTCGCAACAGGACTTTGCACTGGAGATGAACCCGATCACAATGGATCAAACCTGGCAACAGACATGGCAATGGACATCCATCCCGAGATCGATCTACAGATCCCCATACTAGACGCTGCGGGCACCAATGTACTACCCAACGCTGAGGGAGATCATGATGGAATGGACGCGCTATTCACTTATGTTCGGGGAGAACCTATGATTGGGATATTCAGGGCCGAGGAGTCACCCCTTACCATTGAAAGTGACTACATCCCACCAAACTACCACAGACTTCAGCAAATCTCTTGCCTCACCCGATCTCAACTAACCAGAAGAATCGCTTACTCAAACACAACCTATATCTGAGCAAAGATCTCCATCTCGCAAAGGCTCACCCATGAGAATGGGGGTGACAAGGAGATGCAGTTGCTCGACGATTTACTCCCTGACAAATACAAGGAGTATCAGAGCATGTTTGAAAAGGCAGCATCAGAAAGATTTTCCGAGTTGAGACCGTGGGACCACACAATCGAGCTCAAGCTGGATTTCATCCTGAAAGACTGTAAGGTCTACCCCATTACCCCAGCAAAACAGAAGAAATTGGACAAATTCATTGATGAGAATCTGAGAAAGGGGGTATATTGTCCTGTCTAAATCACCGATAGTGTCCCTGTTCTTCTTCGTTGCGAAAAAGGACTCTGATGCGCTCTGGCCCTGCCAAGACTACCAGTATCTAAATGAAGGAACCATCAAGAACTCTTATCCCCTTCCATTGATCAGCAATCTGCTTGATAAGCTGAAAGGGGCGAGATGGTTCACAAAATTAGACATCAGATGGGGATACTATAACATCAGGATCAAAAAGGGAGACGAGTGGAAGGTGGCATTTAAGACCAACAAGGGGCTGTTTGAGCCCAAGGTCATGTTCTTCAGTCTCTGTAACTCCCCAGTGACTTTCCAGGCAATGATGAATGACATCTTCCAAGACATGTTAAACAAGGGATGGCTAGTAATCTACATGGACAACATCTTAATCTTCTCAAAAGACAGAAAAGAACACGAGGAGAGAATGAAGAAGGTCCTGGCAAGGCTGAGGGAGAATGACCTCTACCTGAAGCCTGAAAAGTCTAAGTTCGACATACAAGAGGTCGAATTTCTTGGGCTAATCCTGCGACCAAACCAACTGGCCATGGATCCAACTAAACTGGGAGGAATTAAAGACTGGCCACCCCCGACCAACATCAAAGGAGTTAGATCATTCCTGGGTTTCAGAAACTTCTATCGAAGATTCATCAGCAACTTCGCCATGATCATGAAGCCACTTAATGACCTAACGAGAAAAGATCAACCCTTTAACTGGACTGATGAATGCCAAAGTGCATTCGATACATTAAAGCGAAGATTTTCTGAGGCACCAGTGTTACTGATGCCAAACACCGCACCGAGAAGCCATTTGTAATTGAAAGTGATGCCTCTAAATATGCAACATGGGCTGTTCTAAAGCAAACTGACACAAACAGAGATTGGCACCCCTGTGGCTATATCTCCCACTCCCTGACAGCAACCAAATGGAATTATGAGATCTACGATCGGGAACTACTGGAAATAATTTGAGCACTGGAGTGGAGACACTACCTCCAGGGATCTGAACACCCGACCATGATCCTATCGGATCATAAAAATCTCATGTACTTTAGAACTGCATGGAAACTGGACAGATGACAGGCTAGATGGAGCCTTTTTCTATCACAGTTCAACCTTCAACTCGTACACATGCCAGGGAAGATGATGGTACAGTCTGATGCGCTATCACGACGAGGAGATCACATACCTGAGGTCGACAATGACAACAATGACATCACACTGTTAAAAGATGAGATCTTTGCACGAACAATCGACACCGAATTGAAGGACGTACTGGCAGGAAGTATGATGTGCGATGACCTACTAAAAGAGATAGTAAGGGCCATCAAAGAAAGAGGAACACCACTGATCAAGTCAGTGGTAGAAGACTAGAGAATGGAGAATGATGGGACAGTCTTTTTCAAAGACCGATGCTATGTCCTGGATGACAAGGAGTTGCAGAGGAAAATCGTGGAGAAATACCATGATAACATACTCACAGGTCACCCCAGCTGATTCCAGACTCTCGAACTGGTATGGAGGGACCACTGGTGGCCGGAAATGATGATCTTCATCCGAAACTATGTTGACGGATGTGTCACATGCCAACAAATGAAGGTAAACATGCACCCAACAACACTGCCACTACTACCGATCAGGTCAGAAGCTACATGACCATTCGCACTAGTCACAATGGATTTCATCACAGATCTACTGATAAGCAACAGATGTGACACCATCATGGCTGTGGTAGACCATGGTCTTACTAAGGGGGTGATTTTCATTCCTTGCAACAAGACCATCAATGCATTGGGGCAGCAGACCTTTATCTGCATAACATGTTTAGGAGATTCAGCCTCCCCAATAAGATCATTTCTGACCGTGATCCACGATTCACCTCCAATGCGTTCCAAGAATTGGGAAGGCTCCTGGGAATAAAACTGGCAATGAGTACAGCTTATCACCCACAGACTGATGGGGAAACAGAATGAGTCAATCAGGAGCTAGAGATCTACCTCCGAATCTTCTGTGTGAACAAACCATCACAATGGAAGGAACACCTCACTACCACCGAATTCACACACAATCAGAAACACCATTCGGCGATCAAGAACACCCCATTCTATGTGATGATGGGAACACATCCCAAAGCCATCCCCATGACTTATGAAAAAATGAATGCACCAGCTACTGAACAGAGAATAACTGAATTAGGAAACATCCAGTGAGAGGCTCTGGTGGCCCACGAACTGTCCCGACAAGTAATGATCGGACATGGTGGACGAGGCTTCCGCCCATTCATGGTGGGAGAAAGGGTATGGCTAGACTCTAAGAGCCTGAAGTTGGGATACCCAACCAGAAAGCTTGCCCCGAAATGCGAAGGGCCATTCCTTATCACCTGGGTGATCTCCTCACATGCTTACGAACTAAAACATCCTTTACAATGGAGGATTCACTCTGTCTTCCATGCCTCTCTCCTTTCGCATTTCAAGGAGAATGAAACACACAGCCCAAATTTTCTTCCTCCACCCCCGAGCTGATCGAGGGAGAACTCGAACACGAGGTTGAGGTTATTTTAGCCCACAAAAAGATGGGCTGAAGAACCCGATTCCTAGTGAAGTGGAAAGGCTACGGCATGGCAGAAAATACTTGGGAACCAAAGGGACACTTAAAAAACACCCCAAAAATCCTAAGTGAATACAAATCTACCCACAACCTACCAACACTTCTTCATGAATGCCACGCCTGACCCTGACCCAATTAGAACCTTCAAATTGATCTTGAGCTTCGTCCGCAATACTGACGACTCCCGAAATGAGGAGAGACTGCTCTCCATGACCCAGGACTGGGCACTGCTCAATAGGACAGTGCACAACTTATTCCAGACATACCGAGCGATCTCTTCCCTCGAATGGGTGTTCCAGCACCTGACCGAGGAAGCCTACCACCTGGATTTGCTCCCCCTCATGAGGAGCTTAGATGAGCAAGCTCTTAATTACAGACCTGGAGAGCGAGTCCCCACACCTCAATGGATATTCATTATAGAACCTCTTGATGATGAAGGAGACGAAGAACAGCCGACATCACCATCACCTTCACCCCCACCCCTATATCCATTGTTGCCACCTCCACCACTACATGCATCTACACCTCATCCTAGACAACCCACACCTGAATATCTGCCCGCACTGCCATGGATGTGGAACTCTGTTTGTTTTACATGCACCCGGATCGGGCATTTTTCCTCACACTGCCCAGAGTATCAATGCCCCCACTGTTGATGGTGGCACCCAGAACACTCCGCACTCTTCTGTCCCAGCAACCTGACATGTGACAACCCTCCTTGTCACCAAACCACCTAAACCCGACCAACCATGATCAAAAATCTCCACCTCATTATCATTCTCGGCGCCATATTCAGCATGGCCATTTTAATTATGATGATCTTTTACTTTCTTATCGCGCTCAAAATCATGACCACCCCACCTTTACCTCGAATCATGACATTCATAACCAGCACCTCGGTGCAATTTGCGGGGATGGACGACATCGAGTTACCAACCAGAGTCTACTTACACAGCACACCCACCACAACAACGATCGACACATTCACCATGACGAGTGATGAAGAACAGCCTGTGCCATTCGACCCAATGCAGATGATCAGGGGCTAGTTTCAGATGGGACTCAAAACATCGAGGAGGAGCTAGTGTTACAGAGGTGTTATAGATGGGGGAATCAGTTTTCTTCATTATTGTCCTTATTGTCTTACTTGTGTATGTCCCACGTTATTGTTCCTTTTTCCTATTGTCTTGTGACCACACACCTCTAATCACACATCATCACAAATCCACTCCATTGTAGTAGTCTGCGGACATTCACACACTATTGTCCTCACCGTTTCTTTGTTCTTATTGTTCTCGTAGCATAACTCGTTTTACTTACGATCTTGTGCTTGTAGTATTTAAATTGCAAATACAAGACCAGTCAAGCTCAGCTTGACCTGGTCATTTCTACATTCCTAATGAACTCTAGATAAGTCATCCTCACACTATCGCTTACAGTGACTCACAAAACTGAGTCAATGTTTTGCACTTTTTAATTTATTGTTGAATAACTTCCCATAAACAACAAAACCAAACAAGGTATTGGTGTACCGAATAACATACATGATCAGGGCTACCAAACAAACAAAGAATTATGTAATTTTAATCATCCCTCATGGAGATATGATCATTTTAATTCAGGGACTCATTGACTCAGTTTTGTGCGGTGGTATCAATATTATGATAAATTGTAATTCTAGTATTTTGTATAACCTCCCTTGGCCTTAATAACTGCTCCCAACCTTCTAGGCATGCTTTTAATCAAATTCTGACACACCTCTGATGGAATATTATTCCACTCTTCTACTACTCTTTCCCATAACTCCCAAATTCCTTTTGGTGCTGTTGGATACTTGTCTAACTGGTTCTTGAGGTGAACCCATTGATGTTCAATAGGGCTGAGGTCTGGAGATTGGGCAGGCCAATCCAGAAGAATAATATTGTTGTTCTCCATTCATTTCTTGGCCTTTTTTGAGGTATGCTTGGGGTCATTGTCTTGTTGAAAAATCACCTCTTCTCCAGAAATTCCACTCTCCTCCAAGCTAGGCAGCATATGGTCCTTCAAAATGGACACATACTGGTCAGCATTCATCCTCCCCTCAACCTCTGCAAGATGCCCCACTCCATTCCATTCCATACACCCCCATACCATAATGTTTCCTCCCCCAAATTTGACAGTTCCCTGCACCTCTCTCTCAATCAGCCCCTCTCCCTTCTGTTTCCAAACCCACTCTCTCCCATCTGACCCAAACCTGTTAATTTTAGTCTCATCTGACCAAATAACCCTTCTCCAGTCCTCCACAGTCCACTCTCTATACTTCTGAGCAAAAGCCAATCTTGCTTTCCTATGCCTTATACTAAGCAAAGGCTTTTTCTTCTTCACCACAGCCTTGAATGAGTTTTTTCTGAGAACTCTTCTGACTGTTTCTGAGGAGACTAGAGTGGGGATGATGCTGTTGATGTAATGGGTGGCCTGAACAGCATTTGCAGCCTTGCCAGTAGTAATTTGGGTAAGGATGGCTCTCTGAGAGGTAGATGAGAGCTTAGAAGGACGACTACCAGAGGGGGAATCCAGGTTTGGATGGAGAGCCCTGAGTGTTCTGGATACACTAGACTGGCTGAGGTTGAGTTTAGAGGCAATATTGTGGGTAGAATAATGATTGGAGGCCAGGGAAAGAATGTTTTCCTTCTGAGCAGAGGAGATGGGATGCATTGGAGAATATTGAAGTATGAAGAATGCTAGTCCTAATTAAATACTATAATTTAAGGTCCCATCAAGGGTCACATCACCTTAGAAACCATCTGTCAAGTTTTTGACATTATACAGTTGGTGGAGCATCAGATTCTAATATTTCTGACTACTCCTCACAAAACTGAGTCAATGAGTCCCTGAATTAAAATAATCATATCTCCATGAGGAATAATTAACATTACATGATTCCTTGTTTGTTTGGTAGCCCTGATCATGTATGTTATTCGGTACACCAATACCTTGTTTGGTTTTGTTGTTTATGGGAAGCTATTCAACAATGAATCAAAAAGTCCAAAACATTGACTCAGTTTTGTGAGTCACTGTACGAGCTTCAGTAATCTTTGAAGACCTCTTACTTTGACATTGATGCTTAAGAGCTTCGACCAATTATAGGAACCTTGACTCTAACAGTAGTAGTGATCTTGAATCCTGACAGTATTTGCAATTTAACACTTCTCTCATCAAACCACACCATTCTGAACCTTATTCTATGTCCTACATAGAATCACATTCTCAGCAGACAACAAGAAACTCCCATCATGAAGGCAATCTTCCAGGCTTTTTCTGAGGCCAAGACCTCTGGAACTTCCAGAAACTCCAGGAAGAAGGACTCCAAGGGTTCCCCAACTCCAATTCCAATTCCAGCTCTAACTCTAATAATCAGTCCAAACCCCAGAATCTGTCCAACTCTAATCACAGTAATCAACCCTCAACTGACACCTCCTCTGGATCCAAGAGTAACAAGCTGAAGGACTCCATCTCTGACAAGTTGGGGAAGAATGGCAAACTAACCAGAGGAGAATGGGAGCACCAGATGAAGGAAGGTCTTTGCCTCTATTGTGGTGAAGAAGGACATCTAGCTGGCAATTGCAGCAAGTCCAAAGCCATGAAAGCCTGTGCAGCTGCAGTCTCTGAATCTGCACTAGATTCCGCAGACTCAAAAAAAATAGTCCACAACCCTTAGAAATATGCCAATGGGGCTGAGGGTTGCATTGACTTTTCTCAGCTGGCTGCCTATGTTCACCTCAATGCATTCACTCTTTCCGACCCTGATTCCCTGACCATCCTCCTATCTGTTTCCAACAACTCTGTATCCACCCAAACCTTCATCGACTCTGGCTCATTCCACTGATTTTTCGACTCCGCTTTTGTGCTGGAAAATCATTTCAGCACAGAAACCATTTTGCTGATTGGACTCCGACTGTTTGATGGAACTTGAAACTCCATCATCATGCAAGTCACAAAGCTCCTGGTCACTTTTCTGTCTGATGAAGTGTTCAATCTGACATTTTTTGTAACCCTGCTCGACTCTTCCTGCTGTGCAGTCCTTGGTCACAACTGGCTGAAGCAATACAATCCATTGATTGACTGGTCTTTCAGCTGAATAACTTTCTGTTCCCCAGATCATAGAGGTCTAGCACCCCTGACATCTTCTGATCCTCTGACTTCTGAATCACCTCTGAACCTTCCAGGAGAGACCTGCTCACCTCCTGCAATCTCCTTCATCAATGCTGTTGCTTACATGCATGCTAGCAAACTTCCTGGAGTTACTGCTTTTCAGATGATCTTTTTCTTGGAAGGCCTCACAGCCAAATCCTTGGCTGTCACTGGAAATCTGGTGGACCTTTCAGATATCCCTGAAGAATATCATGAGTTCACTGACATCTTCAATAAATAGAAGGTGGACACCCTTCCTCTACACCACCCTTATGACCTAAAGATAGAGATGGAAGATAACACACCCCCACCTCTGGGCCATATGTACTCTCTTTTCCCATCCGAACTCGAGGCCCTGTGAGTGTTCATTGAAGAGAACATTTGTTCTGGCCTCATCTGACCCTCCAAATCACCTCATGGCACTCCTATACTCTTTGTCAAGAAGAAGGACAGTATGCTCTAGCTACTGAAGCCTCAACCACATCCCAAAGAAAGACTGCTACCTGCTCCTGCTAATTTCTGACCTCCTTGATGCTGATAGGTCCATTGCACACCCTAGGGTCTGGAGAAGGGTTCCAAACATATTGATACATCACAACACATGCTCCCAACCTCTATGAATGCCACGAATTTGAATTCAAATCTATTTCAAACTATTTTGGATGACTTCGAATGATTTTGAATGATTTTGAATGACTTTGCAACACTTTGAATGCCTTTGAACAGCTTCACACTACTTTGAATGACATTGGCCACCATATATATAGCTGTCCCAAAACCCTTTCGACTTATATTGCACATCCAGAATGAACTATTACATTGCATATAAAGCACTACCAGATACAAGGAGAGATGACAAAAGACTTTAGGATGTAATAACAGCAGTTTTGTGTTTCAATGATATATTGAAGCAATAGAATAAGCACTTTTACTATACTGGGACAATGCACATTTCATTTATTATCGTTTCTCATTTGCTTTATATTTTATAAGAAGTTCTTTATTACTGTGCATACTGCCTTATGTTCCACACATGTTATATTTCCTTTTTAGTACTATGCCTTCAAAATGTATATAGACTTGTACTATTTACTTAGAACAACAGAGAAGAAGTCACCCTCTCCATTATCATTTGATTTAAGAGCTATTCTCTTGAGTCCAAGTCTTGCCTGGTATCTCTCAGTTCTGCAAAATATTGTGAACTTCTTCAAATTCTTGTACTAAGAAGAAGTGCCAGCTGGGCCCTCTTAACCATCAGTGGCAAGTAGAACTCCTCCTGCACAGACCCCAGATAATTTGGGATTAGAGTATGTGACACCCCCTTAACCTCAGGAGTCTGAGGTGCCATGGATTTGGCACCAGAATCCCAATGAGGAGCAAGGACGATGGTTACCCAATTTGGGTACTCCATCATATTGGGGCACTAGAAGGGATAATTATGTCACCAAAGGTGGAACAGATCTGATGCACCTTCTGCTTAGCAAAGCAGTTGCACCATCTACAGTGTCAGATCCTGTCCCGATCCAGTATTGCAACATTGCGCACTTACCCAAGCCTGCGCAATCAGAGTGGAGAAGTGCATGCCTGGAGAAACTAGAGGCCCTCTGTAAACGGCATGTCTATGACATCATAGATCTCCCTGCTGGCTGAAAGGCCATCAAAAATAGATGGGTTTTCTCTGTAAAATCCGACGGACAAAAATGGGCCAGACTCATGGCCAAAGGCTTCTCACAAGTCAAAGGCATCGATTATGATGAGATATTCTCTCCAGTGGTCTGCTATGAGACAGTGCACCTCATGTTTGCCCTGAGTGCCCTGGAAGGCATTTACATGACAGGACTCGATGTAAAAACTGCATTCCTGTATGGCAAACTAGATGAGGAAATTACGGAAATTTACATGCATCAACCCGAGGGACTTGTCATCTCAGGTAAAGAGCGCAAAGTCATGTGCTTACGCTGAGCATTGTATGGCCTTAAACAGGCCGCCCTAGCATGGTGGAGAGAGCTAGAGGTGTTCATGCAATCCATTGGATTTGAATGCACCAGCTCAGACACTGGCATTTTCATCTACAAAAATGGTAAAGACATTGTCATCACAATAATCTATGTCGATGATGGCGTGTTCTTGGGGAAGAACAAATGCCTTGTAGAGGAAAAGAAAAATGTGTGTCTCAAGCATTGGGAGTGTTGGAACACTGGTCATGTTACTGAATTCCTTGGTATATGCATAACGCAAGGCGCATCAAGAATCACTCTGAACCAAACAACCTACCTAGCCACTGTGCTAGCTCGGTTCGGAATGACGAGTGCCAAGGCATCCCCCACTCCACTTCCCATGGGATACGTCCCTATGGAAAATCCTGATGAGCCTAATCCGGCTCTCAGAACTGAGTTTCAATCAGTGATTGGGTCTTTATTGTACCTGATGCTTGGAACTTGCCCTGATATCGCCTTTGCAGTGATAAAGATGTCACAATTCTTGGCTAATCCAAGTAAAGAACATCTCGATAAGGCACATTACATAATGCACTACCTAGTCGGTACTCAATCATATGAGCTTATCTATGATGGCCACAGCAAACAGGGCCTCCAAGCCTTTACTGATTCAGACTGGGCATCCGATGTCATGAAACACAAGTCCACAATGGGTTACTTTGCCACCTTAGCAGGAGGCATCATGTGCTGGCAGTCCCATATGCAAAAAACTGTAGCACTTAGTTCCACAGAAGCTGAATACATGGCTCTCTCTGACACTTGTCAGCAGATAGTTGGATCACATCTTTATTTTCCTAATTGGGATATCCCTTGAGTAAGGTGCCTATTTGCGCTGATAATCAGGGGTCGATCTTCATCGGATCTAACCCTGTTCAGGAAAGAAGGACTAAACATATTGACATTCACTATCATTATACATGTGAATGTATCGAAGATGGCAAGGTTACAGTCGTTTTCATCCCAGGAACTGAAAATCCAGCAGATATGTTTACTAAAAATCTTGGGAGGCAGCTCTTCGAGAAATTTAGAAGCTCCCTCAGAATTAAATTCAAGGTTCAAACTTAGTACCTATACATGGCACCTTGAATTATAAAGCCCCTCCAGGTCAATGCCAGTACAGTTTGTGGGGGGGTGTTGAATTAAATCTGCATGTGGCACCTATTCTGTGCCTCAGTGTAAACACATATATATGTAAATACATGTATACAAATATGTCATAATGACATGTGGACAGGAACCATGTGGTACACTGCCCTTTTCTCCACCCCACTGAGCCTCATGTGACCTGAGCCTCATGTGACCATGTGGGCTCTCTAGGTATATAAGTACACTGTACCTCTACCTAGCAATATAGAGAGTTCTACGCCCTCTAACCCAAGTTACTTAGCACACTAACCAACTCAACAGGTAAGTAGTAAGATCTGTGAGCATTCTACACTGTGCATAGCATGCTGCTCAACACAGCATATGTAGTCTGCTCCAACAGGTTATGGGCCCTGCTGGGCACATCGCGAATGTGCCTTAACTGGCTGTGAACGACGTTGACTTCATTGTCTCCAAATTGTAACCTTGCGCTCCCTGCGAGCTGCATTTAAAAACCCAGGTTGACTAGGGTTAACCACTCTGAAGGAGTGTTTTTGCTTGAGATAATGGAATGTGTTTTCTTGAATGGAGGACTGATTGAGCACTTTTACCAGCTGCCACTACAACATCATGTCTTCAACTCTTGAAAAACTCGTACAAACTTTCGATGGCTCTAACTACATTTAATGGGCTGACTCAATAAAGGCGTGGCTCAGGTCTCAGGGCCTCTGGCAAATAACTAGCAGGATGGAACTAAAACCACCTCTGGCGCCTCCTTTGATGGCGACAAATGCTGCACTAGTAGCGGAAGCTAATGCCATTAGCTTCAGACCTGGAACAACAAGAATGACCAGGCTATTGGTAGCCTAGTGCTCTGCCTGGCCCCCTCTATTCAGCAGCGTGCCAACACCAAGGACACTGCTGAGGAGGTGTGGGATCTCATCCACACCGATTATGGCATTGATGGCCCCTCCCAAGTCTTTGTGGACTTTAGGTCTGCAATTGCAATCAACATTCCGGCTGTGAATCCTGCACCAGAGATTGCCAAAATGGCTGACAAATTCAAGTGCCTTATGGCTGCCAACGTCGCCATCCTTGAATTAGTACAGCCAATGATTCTACTCGCTGCGATGTCACGTGAGTACAATTCTCTATCTGCCATGGTCCTTAATGACCGCTACTAGAGCCTTGACATTTAAACATGGCAAGGACTCCATTGTTGCTGAGGCCTCATGGTACACAGCAGTTGGAAAGCCCATTGGCCCACCTCAGGCCACCAAGCTTTCCACTGTCAAGTGCAAAGGGGGAAACCCCAAATGGCAATCTCAGGGCAACAATGGAGATTCATCCCGAAAGCGTGGATGATGTGGGGACAAAAAGACTAAAGAGGAAAAGCCTAAAGAGAAACATACCCACCTCACCTCAAATGCCTTTACTACTATAAATGGCAATGGCACCATCATACTGCCGATGCCGCTCATCCAGCGCATCAAGAAGCAAACATACTCCCACACGGGATCCTTGCTGCTGACCACCTGCACAGGCATACATGGGTGCAGCCTCTACCTCTCATTTGGTCTATACCAAATATCAGCAGGCTCGAGACACCCTCGAGCAAATGAATCTCCCATGCAGCGCAAAAAATCTGCGACCGCTAGAAGAGCACCTAACAGTGCAAGAAGGTAAGAGGAGGAGGATTGAACCAGAACTGAGGATCGTAGAGGTAGAAGACGATAGCGTCTCCCTTGGATCGGAACCTGCAGTTTCTGATGAAGAAGTATGGAAAGCTGTCGACGAAATGCTCATCGATGAACCACTTGAAACAGGTACATATAATGAAAGGTCAGTCCTTTTCCCTGCCACAAGCACAAGAATTAATATTCCAATGATCACAGCGAACTTTTCATGTGAAATTTTACTGCTACTAAATGTATCATGGAACAATTTACATCTTACTATATGTGTTATGTGTGCAAATGGAAATTGTAAGAAAGGTGCTGACTGGATCATGGATTCAGGTGCATCAAAACACTTCACTGGTGAAATGAAAGATTTTGCTTCTTACAAGCCTTTACTGAGAAAGGACTCTACCCTGGTTCAAACAGCCATGGGTACTACTCATATAGTAGGAAAAGGAGCAGTCTTCATTAGACATCAGGTAGTATGTCACAGGAAGTCAGAGACATGTGAAACACGATTATACCCTGTCTACTACATACCCGACTGTAATGCTCAATTACTGTCAATGGGTGTCTTCTTGCAAGACGGAAGTGACGTGCATGGTTCCTCTGCACACATTTCATTTTTCAAGCAAGGAAACCCAATTATGGATTGCATCCCTCTTATGAAACATGACACTATTTATTGGGCTCGGACTCATATATTGAGCACTAAGGGAATCAATGTCGCAACAATGTACGTCGCAGACTACTCGACTTGGCATAAGCGACTTGGACACCCATTCAAAGAGGTGCTAGGGAAGATGCCTAATAGCACCATAAAATTCCCAAGGAATTTAATTATTCCTAAAGACAAAATTATATGTCCAGGGTGCGCTGAAGGGAAAATGACCTCAAAATCTTTTCCTGAATCAGATTCACACACAGAAAGACCCTTTGAATTAATACATTCCGATCTGAAGGAACTCCCAGTACTATCGTACCATAAACATAAATACTTTATTGTATTTCTGGATGACAAGACATCACATATCTGGGTCCAATGCCTTAAAAAGGAATCTGATGCTGCTGTGGCTATCAGACAATTTCGGGCAGTGGCTTTGACACAGTATGGCGCTACAATCAAGCACTGGCGTGTTGATCCAGGGGGGGAGTTTAAAGATTGTGAGCTACAAAATGTGCTCAAGGACTTTGGCATCAAAATAGAGATGTCCGCACCCCACATTCACCAACAGAACGGGCGCGCAGAGCGTGCCATAAGGACAATAATGGAAAAGTCGCAAACCCTGTGATTTACCACATGTCTACCACAATCATGGTGGGAATTTTGCATTGAACATGCAACACACCTCTACAACCAAACCCCAATAAGGTGCCTGAAATGGCTGACACCAGTTGAGGACCTGACAAAGGTCTGCCCAGATCTAAATGATCTGAAGGTTTTTGGTTGTGGTGCTTATGTCTACCTACCCAAGGAGAAGTGTTCAAACACATTGGCTCCTCGATTGGAGTTGATGACATATCTTGGATTAGAAGATGGCATTAAAGCATATAGTTTCATGCAACCTAGTGGCGCAATATTCATTGATGCTATGGCACTATTTGATGAAATGTTGTTCCCATGCTGTCCCAGAGCTAAAACTCCTGCCAAGACAGACCTTGGTGATTTTCCACCTCCAGAACCAGAAGATGATGACCACTCATCTGGAATGGATGGTGATGATTCTATACTGCCACAAGATCCACCCCTTCCTCCATCATCAGAAAATGATGATGATGATGTACCAAGTGAGCAAAAGGCACATGATGATGTGACAGATGCTCCTCCTCCGCCACCTCCAGTAACCACTGAGGACTTTCATCCAAGACATGATGATCAACAGGAATGGCAGCAATTGCCCCATTGATCAGGCAGGCAGAGGAACATCCCAAACTGTCCTGGCAATACCTATGGAGAGAAGCAACTCCCCTCTGACATAGAGAGAGACATTGCATGTGATCGATATTGGAAGAGATCTGTAGGTCAAGATTCAGATCATAACTGAACATGACCACAATCTCAACAGAAAGAACCAGTTGCTGGACTGAGTTCAGCACCCCACAAGAGTGTGCCCGATTCCAATGATCAAGAACATGATCACCCAATGGGGGAACCAGATGAAGCAGGTTGTATTAAAAAGATAACCAAGGAAGGAGAAGATAAGCTTATTCACTGGCTGTTGTCAAAAGCAGTCAAACCATCGAGCGAAATAAGCCAAGTTCCAAACCAATTTTGTGATATTGCGTGCCTACCACGGCAGCAGCAACATGAGTGGAAACAATCTTGTCATGAAGAATTAGAGCCTCTTCATAAGCGACAAGTCTATAACATTGTCAATCTTCCACATGATCGAAAAATGATCAAAAATAGATGGGTTTTCTCCATAAAATCGGATGGAAGAAAATGAGCCAGACTCATGGCCAAAGGCTTTTCACAAGTTGAAGGCGTTGACTTTGATGAGATTTTCTCACCGGTAGTCCACTACGAGACCATATGCCTCATGTTTGCCCTTACATCTCTAGAGGGCATGTATATGACCGGCCTAGATGTAAAAACTGCATTTTTGTATGGCAAACTAGATGAGGAGATTTATATGGATCAACCCGAGGGTTTCAGACTTGAGGGAAAAGAGTGCAAAGTAATGCACTTACGCCGAGCATTGTATGGCCTTAAACAAGCCTCACTTGCATGGTGGAAAGAGCTAGAGGCATTCATGCACACCATTGAGTTTGTGTGCGCCAGCTCCGATGCCAGCATTTTCATACACAAGGATCCTTAGACAGGCAGCATTGTTATTGTGCTGGTCTATGTTGATAATGGCTTGTTCATGGGGAAGAACAAGAAACTTGTGGATGAAAAGAAGAATGCTTGTCTGAAGCATTGGGAGTGCCATAGTACTGAAAAAGTCATGGAATTTTTAGGCATGCGCATCACCCAGACTGCAAGCAAAGTCAAACTCGATCAAACTGAATATCTCGCCAAAGTGCTTGAGAGATTTGAGATGACAAATGCCAAAGCGACCCCCACTCCACTCCCGACTGGTTACAGACCGTTGGAAAACACAGCAATGCCCAACACAGTGCTTAGATCAAGATATCAGTTTGTGATTAGATCTTCATTATATCTGATGCTCAGAATGTGACCTGATATCGCTTATGCAGTAATCAAGATGTCGCAATTCTCAGCTAATCCTAGCCAAGAACATCTAGACAAAGTGATGTACATCATGCACTATCTGGTGGGAACCCAGAAATATAACATTGTCTACGATGGCGAGAAGTCCGAGGGGCTACAGGCCTTTACAGATTCTGATTGGGCAGCTGACACTGTCAAACGCCGATCTACAATGGGTTACTTTGCTACTCTAGCGAGTGGCATTATGTGCTGGCAGTCCTGTTTACAAAAAACTGTAGCACTGTCATCCACAGAAGCCAAATATATGGCTCTCTCCGACACTTGTCAACAGATAGTGTGGATAGAGTCCTTATTCCAGGAACTCAGATATATACTGAAGCGCATACCAATCTGCACTGACAATCAGGGATCCATCTTTATCCGATCAAATCCAGTTCAGGAAAGAAGGACAAAACATATAGACATTCGCTACCACTATACCCGCAAATGCATAGAAAATGACAAAGTCATGGTTGTTTTCATTCCTGGAAGTGATAATCTGGCTGACATGTTCACAAAGAACCTTGGCACCATCTTATTTAGGAAATTTAAAGACTCTCTCGAAATTACTTTCGAGATTCAAACTTAGCTGCTTAGAGTGCTGTACAGTTTGAGGGGGGGTGTTGAAATTAATTCCTACATGCTGTATACATGAGGCAATGCATGCAGCACACACATTTTACTGCGCTTACTGCACATACATGTGGTAAACACATTCCTGAGTCATGTGACATCCTTACTATTATGTATATAAAGAGAACCTCTACTGTAGTAGATATACAGTGTTCTTACCTCTGCTAAACCCTAGCTCTAAGACTAACTAAACCCCAGGTAGGTTATAAGGAACATGTCATCTCTTTCTCTGTGCAGCATATGTAGTCTGCTCCAACACTAAGATGGCTCATAGAGTCAAAAATGTGAACATAGGTTCAGGAGGGGTAATACTTACTGTGAAATTGTTGGATTATGTAATCTGTCACATGATATATGTGGCAGTGTCAGCTGTTGAGCTGATGCACTGGAGACCCCTTCTGATAAGCAGTGACAATACTGTGAACTTGGCTAGGTTGCAATCTGGGTGAGATTACCTCTAATACCAAACTATGTATTGAATCTAGTAAAAGACCTGATAGCTCAGTTGGTAGAGCATCTGGTATATGTCCAGTTGGTCCTGGGTTCAATGCCCAGTCTGGTCATCTTTCTGTCTTGTCAGAAACATCTGTGGGCCAAAAATTTTTGCTTTCTTTGATTTCTAGGCCTATTGTTCAACTCCAATGAGGGTATATACATGTCATGGCAGGAGAAAAAGGTTTAGGCCCTTCAGGGCATAAGTCTCCCATCAACAAGTGTGAACTTGACTTACCATGTCTTCCCTGTGATCCCCAACCTCAACTGCTCATACTCAGAGGATATTAAAGTCTATTCTCTCCAGGAAACAACCTAGATATGACCTATATGGTCAAAGGCCAGCCCAGCAAGGTAGGTTTATTGGATAGTCACCATGTTTCCTTATCACTGTCTTCTAGCAGTTCCACCTCATTAAGAGAGGGTATACACAGATGGAATAAGGTACTGTGAGCCATATTCACACCTCATAAAGATAAGTTAGCCTGGAAAAGACATGTGGTAGGTTGAGATGTAGTGAGGTAGCTATAGTCACTCACACAAAGGCCTATGGGCCAGAACCTGTCACTTTCCTCTGTTACTATGACAGGAAATCATGGTATATGATGTTTACTTTAATGAGAGCACATCCATAATGCAGGACAGGACATAGCACATACCAGAGAATGAGTTGAATCATGTGTTCCTAAAAAGGCAATTATTTGAGAATATTATAGCAACAACACAACACGCTGCTAATCAGGAAGCTGGAGTAGATAGAGGAGAGTAGGTTGCATAGAATGTGAAATGTCCAAAGGAAAACCGTGGAGGGATGGACATGGGATGCTTAAATGAGTGTTGATAGATACATAGATGATTGGAGAACCATATCATCACACCTGCCTGATCACTACTCTGATTGTACCATCTGGCACATATCTAACCCAAAGAAGAGGCTAATCTACTATTCTTTGGAGGTATATTGAAGTTGCAACAGAAAATGATACATTGCAACTCCCAACTGCCCAGACAAAAATTCAGTCTCCCCCACCCAGGGACAACATTTTAGCACTCTTACAAAAACAGTCTTATGAAGATGATATTGTTGAGGAGGCTGACACTTCTGATTTTCCCTTAGGTTCAGAAGACAAGGATTCTGACTTGGACAAGAGTACTGACTCTGTCTCAGAAGACGAAAAGCCATCCAAGAAGACTCACAAGTCAAGAAAGAAGGTTATCAATTTAATACATAATTATATTTCCATCTAGGATTGCTGAAGTTCAATTCCAAACTGATGCAAAGAACCAGAACCAGTAGAATTAAACTGATGGCTCTGTTCAGTTCAGGTTCAGTCCAGCCGTTGGCCATAACAGTTCTGGTTCTCAGTTTTGGACATGGGCATGGCAAGAGAACCAAGGTTCAGATGAGTTTGAACCAAACTTTTTGAGGGGTTAGGGGGGCACTAAAACAGGCAATAATTACATCTTATGCTGACAAATGTTATCAATATGGGACCAAACGATGTTCATTTTCTCAATACCAACATCATCGATGCTGCCACTTCCTTTCTTCTCCCTCTCCCCTCATAATGATATAGGGCCCAAACAATGATGGATGTCTATGAGCCCCAAGTAATTTCTTTTTCAAGTTCTTTTCTTTGTTTTCAACTAACTACTGTTTTTATTTGCTTTATTCACTATGAGACAGCACACTCACACACACCACTGCTGTGAGCACCCACTCGTGAGGTAGATCATGGATCAGGACAACGACAAAACAAGGTGATGGCTGATAACAGGGACAACAGGGCAGGGACAGGGATAGACAGTGAGGCAAAGATGATGATGATGGCCACCACCATACCACCACCATGAGCCAGTGCTCACAATGATAAAAAGGAATGGGAGCCATGATGACAAAACCACAGGATAGGATGACACCACCAACAATGAGGGGGAAGATGATGATGGGGACAATAGGGACCAGGAGATGAAGACCAATGATGAGGAAGAGAACAGTGACAATAAAGGCCCATCAAACCAGGACAATGGAACAGGATGACTAGCACGACTCAGCACCCACCACCACTGCTGTGAGCAACTGCTCACAGGGTGGAGGGGTGTGTGAGAACAGAGATGACCACAAAACAATGGTGGGGATGGAGGAGACCAGGCCAAACTATAGGATGACCAGGGCACCAGGGATGGCAACAGCAAGAGACAGCGAGGGGGATGAGAACAAGATGATGATGAGGACAATGAGGATGACGATGGCTATCACTACAGCACCCCAAAGTGCTGCTGTGAGCAACTGCTTGCAGGGTGGAAACAGGGACAGGGATGATGGAGATGGGGATAAGGACACAGAGGAGGGTGAGGATGCTGACAATGGCCTTCAAACAGACACCAAGCATGATGATGATGACAAGGACAATAATGACAAGGACAAGGTTAGGGGATGGTGGGGTCATGTCCCTCCCTCCCTCGCATTTTGCATGGAGAGATTTTTTTCTTTCCTTTTTATTTTGAATTAATATTATTGGCCTCCCTCCCCTGCATTTTGCATGGGCGAGGGGACTTTTTTGTTCGTAACTAATATTGTTGCTTTTTTTCCCCTTGCATCTTATGCGAGGGAGGTTTTCAATATATGTATTTGAATACTGGCAGGTAGAAATGGGTATGTAGCATGTTTTTTGTTTTTTTATCTCAGTTCACCAGTTCAAACTGAGAACTGGACTGAACAGGACTATTAAGAACCAATTCTTTTCTGTTCCATTCGGTTCTTAGTTCGGTTCTGGAAAATTGGTGAAAGTTCAGTTCACAGTTTGACAAAAAGTGCCAAGAACCAGACTGAACTGAACTTTGGCAACCCTATTTCCATCAGCTGTAATAGTACCTGTACCATACCATCAGAGCCTGGGAGTCTTGAACATATGGATGGTATACGGTCTACCATATCTGTCAAACTACTGTGGATTATATGGACAGTGCACAGCCCTAGTGCATAGGTGTATTTATGTACCATGTGCTCTCAAGTGCAATGTTGCCTTGAGGCTGTCTGAGTCACAGGAAGATGATCATGCCTCTTGAGGCACACATCTAGCATGCTAAATAACAAAGTGCTTTGAAGGAGTGCTATTTTTACAACTTGCCATCATAAGATCCAATCTTAAGAAGTGAGAAACTGATCTTGAGCTTTTTATAGCTCAATCAAAATGTCTTCCTCTCTTGAGAAACTTGTGTCCCTTTTTGACAGCTCTGGCTATCTAGCCTGGGGTGAATCAATGTAGGCCTGCCTTATGAGTCAGGGCTTGTAGCAGGTCACCTTGGGAGTCTGCTGCCACTGACTTGGCTGCACTTAAGGTGTGGACAAGAGAAAATGACCAGGCATTTGTGTAAGGGGACTAGGATGTGCCCCAAGGGTCTCAGCAATTTTCTGTATTTGTCCCATATTTTTTCTCATCTTATTTTGCCCTATTTGCATCAGAGTAAAAAAATTTTAAGCAGCTTAGTTCCTTCAATCTGTCCTCGAAACACAAATATCTTGAGAATGATGACCTAATTAAAAATTCTACACTGAATAAATTGAAGAGATGGATCCAAAATATCGACTCTACACTTTATTTTAGGTGAAACGGTACATTTTTCTCTGCAAGTGTCGGAGTTTAAAATTGTAGAGACCCACAGCTTCAGTATGTGACACGCACAACGGTATCCAAGCGCTTGTGAAACACAGGCGCGTATCATAGGGACAATGCTTTGATTTTCCAGAACCAATGATTTGGAAGCTGCTGGCTCAGTGTTGTATTCTTGGCAACTTAGTAATCGCACACAGTGCGCTTTCCTACCGACACCCCACTTCGATGGAACCTCGCACTTCACGGCCTGCAATAGTTATAACCAGACCCGGCGTCTTGCACTTGCGCCTCCCCCTAGGAGACCAACATACCTTTACACCATATGGCGAGGGCCCCAAGGTGCGCGTTGTCCGGCACACATTTTCTTGAACACTCGAACTATCAGTGCTCTTTCATAGAACACATTATTGTCGAATGTTCCTTCGTCTCGCTGGTCGATGACTTCGGAACCGAAATCAAGCGCCAGTACCTACAGCCAAGGATCGTGGACTAACTCTCCAGTCTTTTTCCCTGAAGCACGTGTCGACCGACGACGCTTCGCAATCGTCATTAGTCCTTCGCAGGACGGTCCATGGAAGGGTTCGTTTCCATCCGCTGATGGTTCAGTGTCGGCGATCGAAATACAGCAGATACAGCCAGAGAGCACTATGCCGTTGGTCAGGGAAAAAAATCAGTTAGAGGAGAAAGATGTTGAAGAGAAGAAGAAAACCAAGAGCACGAAGACAAAAAGGACCACTACTATTTTGTCCATTGCTACCCCTTTGGAATTGGGGTGTACAGGACTGTTAGGGAAAATGTTTCCTCGCCGCCTAACACATCCGCTTTGGTCTGCAAAGGTAGCTTTGGAACCCGTTATTATAATTGAAAGGGAACAACCTCGGCTCCCACTGGTTCCTCCTCAAGTATCTGTAACGTTTCCTTCCCCAGGACTCAATATTACCGACGATCTGGTATGGTTGGGAGACGGTAACGACAGTAAGGATGTCACTATCGAATCGAAAGTCATACCGTCAACACCAATTGAATTGCAACCCACGGCAACTAACCCTGGACACACTCCCCTTACCAGCAATCCCGAAGACTCACATTTCTTGGTTCCCGACCATGAACCGCCCATCCAGTCGCGTGATCTCTCCGTCTGGAAGCCTAAGCGTCCACCTTCCCCTGTTCCCCCACACATGCGTAGAAAGTCCAAACTCAAGCACATACCCAGAACTATTATCAGTCACTCTTCCCTCCCACCTCCTGTTCCTGTTCTCGCCCAATACAATACTTTAGTATTCCCAAGGTCCCCTCGAGCAGCCTTTTCAATCCCCCTTTCCCCTCCACCCCCTCATCAGATTCATTCTCTCCTCAGACCCATGCAAAGCCGTGTCCCTGACGATGAAATAACGCTTCAGATGTATTTGAAAGCTAGAGCGTCAAAAAGCGCGACCTATGCTTTACATCATGGTGGGATATTTAGCCCTACTTCGAGCATCCATTGATCTCGTGGTGCACGTTGTACAGACGTGCAATATTCGAATGTATTCATGTGTATCCTGTGAATATCTAGTTCCTTCCTTTCGGTGGTCATACGGATAGATTTTCAATACAAAATAGCCTCACAGACAGACCAAAGGAGAGAGGTGCATGGCTACTGTTGTGTGTGTCTCTCCCTTCGCCATCGTCAACTTTTTTCGGTTGTGGAACTTTGATACAAGGGCGGTCAGGCAGTCGTTATGTATGTTCCATTACTATCAGCGTTTTAAGCTACATTCCTCAAGGGAGATAGTAGTTACGAAAGAGGACTCGGAGAAGACTCAGTCCATGAAAAAAATCAAAATACCGAAGTTCAAAATGAGAATATAGAACTCGAAGTCCATGGGCGTAAGAATGTGGAAATCAACAAATCGTCCATCCAGCGGGGAGATGGAAGTGGCGTTAACTAACCTCTATCTGTTTCACCCAAGTGCGAAGGGTGAATGATGTGTACGATTCGTGTCGCACTGTGAGAGTCGTTTTTCCCTCAGCCTTTCGTAGGATGTCCTTCGCAATCTTGATGCATGCAACGAGTTCTTGCATCAGGAAAAAAGCAGCGGACAATGTTGCAGTATATAGGATATATATCACCCAT
Organism: Tricholoma bakamatsutake; assembly: GCA_029959215.1. Taxonomy (NCBI): domain Eukaryota; kingdom Fungi; phylum Basidiomycota; class Agaricomycetes; order Agaricales; family Tricholomataceae; genus Tricholoma; species Tricholoma bakamatsutake. The sequence continues at coordinate 5,323,236 of CP114868.1, read as the reverse complement.
AGCCCAGTTGCTTGCCCCCAAGATTATAGCGTGTGGTAGTACTCACTGAATGTTGTGTAGTACTATTACTGCCTGGTAGTTGTGGCTGGGCACTATGACGTGTAACATAGTTGTGTAGTCTCGTAGCATCAGTAGCCTACAATGACATAGATAGTAAAACATAGATGACCCGGATTACCGTTGCCTCACAATGCTTCAAATAGCTCATAATGATACACAGCCATTTGCGGAACTCAGGGCGCAGCCGATTTTTTTTCAAAAAATTTGCTGGAATTAGCTTCGAATAGTAATTCGCCTGTAGCTCACTTAATTCTATATCTATTGCTATGAGACTTACATATTCTTGTTGAAATTAAACCCTGAGATACATGCTGCATACATGAGGCAATACATGCAGCATACACATGTTACTATGCTTACTGCACATACATGTGGTAAACACATTCCTGAGTCATGTGACATCCTTATTATTATGTATACAAGGTTGGGAATGTGCCTCCGGCATGCGTTAACATGTTTAATAAGTAATATATACAATATTTTTGGTTTTTGCACTTCCACTGTCACAACTTCATTTCTATGTTAGTCTGATAGTACTTCATTATTTTGGTTTTTGCACTTCCACTGTCATGTGTTAACATGTTTAATAAGTATGGACTTCATTTCTATATACATAGTACTTCATTTCTATGTTACTCTAATAGTACTTCATTATATACAATATTTTTGGTTTTTGCACTTCCACTGTCACTTGGCCATATTGCCTTGATGTTGTGCACAGACCTTACTTGTGATATCTCTACATAGAACTGCCCATGAGTGAAGACAGGACTCCTGAAATCTAATCCCACATGCTGCACTGACTGTCCCTGGGATTTGTTGATCGACATTGAAAAGCACAGTCAAACAGGAAATTGGAGTCGAGACAGAGTGAAAGGGAGTTGTCCTTCGATTGGCTGCAGTCGCATCCGTGGAATAAACACTTTCTCTCCAGCATGATCTCCAGTAATCAACCGAACCTCCAACACTCTGTTCTGAATCCAAGTCAAAATCCCTCGAGAACTATTGCAGACCCCTCCAGCAATATATTGAGATTGTGAAGTATCATTACAGGGACACCAACCTTGAGTGCCAAGTGTGCCAAAGGTAGACCGGAGCAGTTGATTGAGTTGAGGTATTTAGGTGGATACAGAAGTTCATTGTTTGCAATAGAGTCTGCACTGTGAAACACTTGCTCCTCTCCAGGGAACCTCTGAAGAATGTAATGGTTCAAATCATCCACATCATCATTTTTGCTTGCCAGGACAATCCGCTCTGAGAAGTATTGATCGGGATGCTGAGCATGATTATAGATGCCAGGATAGATGGTGTCAATGAGGGAAGCCAGAGTGTTTTCAGGACACTTGAAATGGTTGGAAAGTTCGATGTTGCCACCCTCATCTGTATGATCACCCTTTCCAACCTCCAGCTGCCACTTTGCAAACTGTCGCTCTTCAAGATCATCCATGTTCAATCGCATGTTGATTTTGAAATGAAGAACTTTAATATGTTGCCAAAGAACAGAGCACTGCAAGGATGCACCAACAATCTGAGGCCATGAACCCCTCTTGATAACAGGCAGGATCTGGTGAAAGTTGCCCCCAAAAATAATAGGAATGCCACCAAAGGGTTGATCAGATTGGAGAATGTCTTTGAGAGTGCGGTTGACAGCTTCATGGAGATGACGATGCTGCATGAGTGCCTCATCCCAAATGATCAAGTCAGTCTCCTGCAACAGCTTTGCCCAAATTGAACCTCTGAAGATAGAGCAGGTGGATGACTCATTGATGATGAGAGGGATCTGGAGACATGAATGAGAAGTGGAGCCACCTTTGAGGAGGAGTGCAGCAATGCTGGATAATGCTATACAGAGGACAATTTTGCCCTGAGAACAAAGCTGATGGGCCAGAGTGTTGTATACAAAGGTTTTGCCTGTGCCACTGGGACCATGGAGGAAAAAGGTCTGGCCAGTCTTGTTGTCGACAGCATGCATGATCTCCTCAAAGACAGCTCTCTGGTCTGGATTGAAAGTGTCCAAGTTCTGTGCAGCCAACTCAGCCTGCTCCACAACATCATATCTGTGCTGCTCTGCAATCAACTGGTTTTCAAGGTTGGCTTCCCAATTCTGAGTGATCTGAGGCATGTATGGCCAATCCTTGCTGAGAGATTTGCCAGAGGATAAGAGAAGCTGGTTGATCAAGTAAAGGCCATAATCCTGCACATTGTCATCGGTAGGCTTGAGATGGATATTGTTGTGCTGGAGCTGATACCGCAGGTCATTGCAAATGTGGTGCCAGTATGTGTTCCAAAGCTGGACAGGATCAGAGGGTGCACAATCACGAAGAATAGTGACAAAGAGTTGCCGGAGCTGATGACCTGTTGCCATGGACTTTGCTTCCTCCAAACACTGCACCCACTCTTGGTCATCCTCCAAAAGGCCACGTGCCAGGCATGCTTCTCTGAATGAGTGATAGACATTTCCCTGAAAAGTGCACAGATGTTCATATGATGTTGCACCCTTGACAGCTGTCAGAAGAAGCCTGAGGTAGAAGCGTTCACCTGCAGTAGGCTGAGTGTAGTACATCCTCCCAATAGTGAACCCTCTTTGTCTGGGCTTCCACTTGTGGGCTTTCTGATCCCACACAAATTTGGAGGGAACGTCCTGATAGAGAAGATCCTGTGCAAGCTCTGGATACTGCTGATTGGCTTTGAAATAGCCAGTGAGGGTGGTGTCATGCTGTGCAGCATGCTGGATGATTTCTTGGATAGACTGTGGACTGTTCTGATTCCAAGTGACATACTGCTGGCCAGGGAGGTGGATCTGAAGTCGGACAACATTGGGAGAAGCAGAGTGCATAGGTAAATGAAAGAGGCGCCAAATGCTCTCACAGGCAGAAATATAGCGAGCATCCAGATACTGTTTGACTTCATTGTTGCAAGTCCTAAACTGCATGGTGATGTGATCATGACCTTTGTACACATATTTGTAGATGTATTTAACAGCTTTGATGGAGGCAATGGACTCGATGTTGATGTGGCAGCGGTACTTCCAGAGGAGATAGAGTGAATAAGTGATGACCCAGCAATTGTTGACCTGCTTTCCCCAAACCTGATATGTCTTTCCAGTGTTCTGATGCCTGGTAGAGGCATAGGCATACTCAGAGATGGTTGTCTGATCCCTGAATGGCTTGGGGAAATTTTTGGAGCACTGTCCATTCACCATGCAAGGAGCTGTAGGGTTCTCTGCACCACAGGGTTTATGGACCATGAACTTCTTGACCAACTCGAGCAGCTCAGAATTGTCATTAGGAAACTCTGAGCACATGAGGCTGTTTATCTGCTCAGGAGTGCGAAGCTTGGACTCCCCATCAAGAAAGATAATGCAGTGCATGTGAGGCAGGCCACGCTTCTGAAACATGATCACAAACACATAAGAGAGTGCCTTGCCAAAGATCCCAGCCTCAATGTCTTTGATCATCTCCTTTTGCTTTGCATGGAATGCACAAATGACCAAGTCAGGGTAATCAGCAGCAGTCTGTCCAGGCTTGAGCTCATCCTGAATCTCTGGCCAAGCAGGGTTTGCAGTCATGGTCAGAAAGAGATCACCACCCTTGAAGTAGCGATTGATAGCCAAGGCATCCTGAAGAAGCTGCTGCATATGATGTGTGCTCCCTGTGAATGAAGAAGGCAGGATGATTCTTTGACTAAGAGACTCTGTGTCTGCATCCACATTTGCATCCACAGCATCAGCCAAGCCCATATAGACTTCTGTCCTGATTCATTATGATAAAGTGCAATTGATCCTGCTCTAAAGTTGCCCACTGATCACAAATAAACTCCTGAAAGAGCTTTCCACTCAAGAATATATGCTGAGGCTCGATAGCAGGTGGTCGGGGGTGGAGATAATAGCAGTAGAAATCTGATTTGAACACATGCTTGCGAGCCCTTGCACCCCCTTCATTAGCAGCTGCAAACTCAATTTGAGGATGCCATTAGAGCTGGCCAGTAGGAAACAGAAGGACATAGTGAAGAGCAGGATAGAGGGGATGGACATTGGTGATGTGCTGAAGGGGAGGGCCATGCCTGCAGTAGAGAATGATATCACATGTGCTCTGTGGCTGATCACCATCACCTGGAAGAATGACTGCAATCTCATTGTTGGTGGCATCAGGAAGATTGTAGTGGTGACGGTTGCAGGATTGATCAAAGCGCAAAGCTATCTTGCACTGCTGGTATGGAGGCAAGTTCCTGGTGAGCTCATGGGCCTGGTTGTACATCTGAACTGCAGGATGGAGACGGTGGAGCATGTCCTGAAGGGTGAGCAAAGTGTGGTGATCAAGGTGAGTGTTCCAGGCATTGGCTATGCGAAAGTTGGCTGCATCGGCTGAATCATAAATGTAAAGCTGAGCATACACTGGAGATTCACCCTCTGGTGAAAGAAGAGAGCCAATCCTGTGGGACAGCTCGCCATGCAGTTTGAAGGTGTAGGGGCCAACACCATCATTTACAGCCTCTTCACCTTCATTAACAGAGTCATTGATTTTGTGCCCAATGGAAGTCATGGCAAGAGCATTGTTGTATCTGCAGATATAATCATGAAACGACCTGCCAATGTGATCCTGAGCAGTGAGCAACTGGAGAAGCTTAGGTGGGACTGGGTGGAGAGAAGGCAAAATGATTTTTCCACTCATGCCAAATCTGGGATTTATATTGGAGGATGCTGTGAGATACTCAGCCATCCAGTGCAATGCATGACAATTGGGACACTGAATATCCATTCTTCCCAGATAATGAACAGGCCAGTCAGGACTAAAAGGACGGCATGCAGGAGGGAGGGGCCCAAGTGGAACAGGTGCAGGATCAATATGTTGAGCCACCTAAGATAATCAAGTCAGTCACAAAATAAAGACATGACAAAAAAGGACATAAGCATACATGTGGAGGAATATTAATGATAGGGACAACAGGAGCAGGAACAGGTGCAGGGAGATCAAAAACAGGAGGAGCAAGAGCAGGAGGCTACATCATCATTATTGTTAGTCAATATACTCAAAAGAACATATATAAGCCTACATGGAGAGGGATATTGGCAACAGGGACAATAGGAGCAGGAGCAGCAGGAGGAGGATCAAAAACAGGAGGAGGAGGAGGAGGAGGAGGCTACATCATAATATTGTCAGATAATATACATCATGTAAAAAATAAACCAATATACAGCAGGGAATAGAGGTGGAAGTGCAGCATGCTGGAAAGCAAGTTCAGTTCAGGCCATTGCAGGAGCTGCCACAGGAATGGGAGGTGCAGGAATTGGAGGTGCAGGAACAGGAGGGTCAAAAACAGGAGGTGCAGGAGGGGCATGAAAAAAATATGGGAGAGCTGCATTGTGTAAAGGAGCAACAACAGGCAGAGGTGGAGCTGCATGACTTGAGCCTCTTCCCCTCCCTCTTCCCCTCCCTCTTCCCCTCCCTCTGCCCCTGCCTCTTGGAATCTGTGGAAGGGGAGAAAGTGCCACCAGCTGCTGTGCCAAATGAGGAGGAAGGTGGTTGTATTGAGGAGGTGGAGGTAGAGGGGTGAGAAAAGGATCAGTGTCATTCCCATTCAGCAAACCACTATGGGGAGGTGGCACTGGCAGCAAAGGCTGGGAAATGTTTATTGTGTGAGCATGGTGTGGAGTCCGGTGGCGAGTAGGGCTATCCAATGTCTGTTGGTCCCATTTAGTTTGCTGCGCAACCCATTCAGACATGTCGAGGAGTGTTGGGCAGAGTTGGGTCCATGGGAACCGGGGAGCTCTCTTACAGCAGTGGAGGATGTGAGATTCTTGCAGGAGGCTGTGAAATTAGTGCAAACAGTGGCAGTTGATAGTGGAGCGACTTTCAAAAATGGAAGAGGAGGCAACTGCAAACCCACCAGCCCAATCTCCCTGCACACTGTGCCCTGAGAGAGGTCCAAAAAACAACTGGCAGACACTCCTTTTGTTGAAAAAAGAGAAGCCAGGGAGGTAGGACTTCACAGAGCTTCACCTTGGTCTACAGATACCCCAAGAATGCAAAAACAACCCCACTGGAAAAGAGCCCAGAGCCAGAAAGAGAGCAGAAAAGCTAGAAGTGGCCAAAACTCAGCCGAAAATTTGGTTCCTACACCCAGTAAGCCAAAAATTAGCCAAAAATATTGATCAGTTATTAGATTTGTCATGATAGGAACCCCTTATTACATTTGTCATCAGGAAAATATTTGTTCTGATGGGAACAGTTATATTGCATTTGTGATCGGGCCCAAAACTTGGCCAAAATTTTTTCTTATCATGAAAACCATTATTACAATTTTGATGCAGCCTAAAAATAGCCAAAAAAATTTTTTGGCTAATTTTTGAAATGTGTAATGTAATGGAATTAGCCAAAAAGTTTATTTCCTACCTATAACTTATATTTGTCATCATTTTCTCATAGTAGAGGGTTAGTCATGGATCTCCCACCCCAGCGGAGTTTGTCATCCATTTACCCATGCCACAGTCACGTGACTGATCTTGCTTTATTATGGACAAGGTTGGGAATGTGCCTCCAGCATGCGTTAACATGTTTAATAAGTAATATATTCAATATTTTTGGTTTTTGCACTTCCACTGTCACAACTTCATTTCTATGTTAGTCTGATAGTACTTCATTATTTTGGTTTTTGCACTTCCACTGTCATGTGTTAACATATTTAATAAGTATGGACTTCATTTCTATATACATAGTACTTCATTTCTATGTTACTCTAATAGTACTTCATTATATACAATATTTTTGGTTTTTGCACTTCTACTGTCACTTGGCCATAGAGCCTTGATGTTGTGCACAGACCTTACTCATGATATTGCTACACAGAACCACTCGTGAGTGAAGTATGACTTATGTTGGTCACTGTGTTCATTAATTTTATCAACATCTCATTGCATTTTTTGACTTCAGTGCACATTGTTCACTTCATTGCATTTTTTGACTCGGTCTGTGAATGTGTGAGTGGTGGTTTATTTTCATGGGCCAGCTTGCATATACATAATACAATGCTTAATTCCACTACAGTTACTCAACTCCTTAGTTGCCTTTGGACTTGGGGTGTCATGGTTACACAACTCTTTAGTTGACTTTTAGATAGTACACAACTCTTCAGTTGACTTGGGACCATTGGCCCCAAGTCAATGTGGGTGGATTGTAGTGTTTATCCCCTTCCACATCTCTCCCATCCCCATTTCCCCCATCTCCTTCCTCTTCTCCCCCATCACCTTCCCCATCCCCATCTCCCCCATCACCTTCCTCTTCTCCCTCTTCCCCATCCCTATCTCCCCTATCCCCACCTCTCCCATTCCCATCCCCTTCTCCACCTACCCCATCCCCATCCCCTTCTCCACTTACCTCACCCCCATCCCCTTCCCATCCCCACCTCCCCATTCCCATCCCCCATACCCATCTCCCCTATACCCATCTCCTCCATAACCATCTCCCCCATTTCCATCCTCTTCTCCCCCTTCCCCATCCCCATCTCCGCTATCCCAACCTCTCCCATTCCCATCCCCTTCTCCATTTACCCCATCCCCATCCCCTTCTCCACTTACCTCACCCCCATCCCCTTCTCCACTTACCTTACCCCCATCCCCTTCCCATCCCCACCTCCCCATTCCCATCCCCCATACCCATCTCCTCTATACCCATCTCCCCCATAACCATCTCCCCCATTTCCATCCTCTTCTCCCCCTTCCCCATCCCCATCTCCGCTATCCCAACCTCTCCCATTCCCATCCCCTTCTCCACTTACCTCACCCCCATCCCCTTCCCATCCCCACCTCCCCATTCCCATCCCCCATACCCATCTCCCCCATCCCCATCCCCTTCTCCCCCATCCCCCATCCCCATCTCCCCCATTCCCCATCCCCATCTCCCCCATCCCCATCCCCATCCCCATCCCCATCCCCATCCACCTCTCCCTCTCCCTCTCCCTCTCCCTCTCCCTCTCCCTCTCCCTCTCCCTCTCCCTCTCCCTCTCCCTCTCCCTCTCCCTCTCCCTCTCCCTCTCCCTCTCCCTCTCCCTCTCCCTCTCCCTCTCCCTCTCCCTCTCCCTCTCCCTCTCCTTATCCCCTTCTCCACCTACCCCATCCCCTTCCCCTTCTCCACCTACTTCACCCTCATCCCCTTCCCATCCCTACCTCCCCCTTCCCTCACCCCCCCTCCCCTCACCCCTCACCTCCTCATGCACCCTCCCCCTCCTCCCTCTCCCCTCTCTCCTCTCTCTCCCCCTTCTTCCTCACTCCCCCTCTCACCCCCCCCTCTCATGTTCTCCCACTCTCATATCCTCATTCCCTCAATACTTCACCCCCATCACCCCCTCACTCACTCCCTCCCCCCCTCACTCACTCTCCCCCTCCTCATCTCCTCCCCCCTCCTTCCCCCTCACCCCTTCACCCCCCTCCTCCCTTCACCCCCTCTCCCCTCTCCCCTACTCCCCTCTCTCTCCCCCCTCTCCCCCCTCTCCATCCATCCTCCTCCTCCTCTCTCCCCCCTCCCCTACTCACTCCCCCCCCTCCCCCATCACCCCCTCACCCACTCCCACCTCCCATTTCCCCCTTCACCCCCTTCCCCCCTCTCTCCCTCACTACTTCACCCCCTCACCCTCTCACCCCTGCTCTCCTCCCTCTCCTCTCTTTTGAATGTTGTAAAAAATCTCTAACTTCACTTTGTTATTAAACTCAATTTTTACACTCTACATAGAAAAAGTGCCCAGACCCAAAAAAAAAAAAAAAGATAGAGGTGGCGAAAATTAGCTGAGAAAAAGGTTCCCACCATTGAGTTATATTTGTCATCATGTCTCACGACCCTCAAAGTTGGTCATCACTTTTCCATCCACTCAGAGCAACTCCCACGGCCTCTTCACTTCCCATGGCCTCTTCATCTCCCATGCCCTCATCACTTCCCACAGCCTAGTCACCTGACCATCCTCCTTTTATTATTGACAAGGTTTTTAAATGTGCCTTCAGCACACGTGGTTCACTGTGTTCATTAATTTTATCAACATCTCATTGCATTTTTTGACTCAGTCTGTGAATGTGTAAGTGGTGGTTCATTTTCTAATGAACACCTCACTGCATTTTATTCATGGATGCACAACTTTTTATTTCACTTTTAGATGGTACGCAACTCTTCAGTTGACTTGGGACCATTGGCCCCAAGTCAACGTAGGGGAGTTGTGGTGTTTATCCCCTTCCCCATCCCCATCCCCAACATGCCCACCTACCCCATCCCCATCTCATGCCCACCTACCCCATCCCCATCTCATGCCCACCTACCCCATTCCTATCCCATGCCCACCTACCCCATCCCCATCCTATGCCCACCTACCCCATTCCTATCCCATACCCACCTACCCCATCCCTATCCCATGCCCACCTACCCCATCCCTATCCCATGCCCACCTACCCCATCCCCATCCCATGCCCACCTACCCCATCCCCTCCCCCATCTCCCCCATCCCCCTCTCCCCCATCCCCTTCCTCTCCTCCCCTCTCCCCCCCTCCCCTACTCCCTCACCCCCTCAGTACTTCACCCCCTCACCCCCTCACTACTTCACCCCCTCATCCCTGCTCTCCTCCTTCTCCTCTCTTTAAATTTTGTAAAAAATCTCTAACTTCACTTTGTCTCCCTTCTCCCACTCTCTTATCCTCACCCACTCTCCACTTTTCCTCTCATTTCCCATTCCCCCCTTCACTCCCTCCCCTCCTCTCTCCCTCTCTCCCTCACCCCCTCACCCCTCCCCCCCTCACTACTTTACCCCCTCCCCCCTCTCCATCCATCCTCCTCCTCCCCTCTCCCCCCTCCCCTACTCCCTCACCCCCTCACTACTTCACCCCCTCACCCTCTCACTACTTCACCCCCTCACCCCTGCTCTCCTCCCTCTCCTCTCTTTAAATTTTGTAAAAAATCTCCAACTTCACTTTGTCAGTATTAAAGTAATATTTATTGACTTTACATTATAACGAACTCAAATTATAACTTGTTAGTAAGTCTGCATAATGACTTTGTATTGAACTAATTTTTATTGAGTTGACTTCATAATGGTAACTGTAATTTTATTTTATATCAAATGCCTTATTTCAAAGATCATTTTACAGACTTATTTTTTACTGACACATTTTTAAACTTGACTCATTTCTAGACTAATTTTCGTAGACTTTACTTCATAATGAGCTCATTTGTAACTGTTATTTTACTGACTTTACTTTGTAACGAACTCAATTTTTAAACATACTGTATTCAAGTAATTTTTATTTCCTTTACTTCATAATGAACTCAATTGTAACTCTTATATTTTACTGATTTGACTTTGTCATGAACTCAATTTTCAATTCAAACTTATTTAATACTGACCTGACTATACAATTGTAATAACACTTTATTGATCCAGCTTGTTACTGACTAATACAGAGATGTGTCTAACTCATTTTATTTGGGTCATGTGCCAAGGTCATGATCAGGTTTTTGCATTTTGTTCAGCCTGCGAGGTTTGCTTAGTCAGCTTTCACAGCATAGTAAAAGGATGACAGTTGCCCCTCAGTCAAATTTTATTCAGAAAACACTGCAATATAGCTCCTTACATGCCATGCAGACATTATTCTACATAGCCAATGAGCCCAGAGCCAAAAAAAAAAGTTTGAGGTGGCGAAAAATTAGCCGAGAATTTCATTTCCCACCTATGACTTATATTTGTCATCATTTTCTCACAGTAGAGGGTTAGTCATGGAACTCCCACCCATGCGGAGTTTGTCATCCATTTACCCACGCCACCTTCATGTGACCGATCTCGCTTTATTATTGACAAGGTTGGGAATGTGCCTCCGGCACGCGTTAACATGTTTAATAAGTAATATATTTGGTTTTTGCACTTCCACTGTCATGACTTCATTTCTATGTTAGTCTGATAGTACTTCATTGTTTTGGTTTTTGCACTTTCACTGTCATGTGTTAACATGTTTAATAAGTATGGACTTCATTTCTATGTTACTCTAATAGTACTTCATTATATACAATATTTTTGGTTTTTGCACTTCCACTGTCACTTGGCCATATTGCCTTGATGTTGTGCACAGACCTTACTCGTGATATCGCTACATAGAACTGCCCATGAGTGAAGACAGGACTCCTGAAATCTAATCCCACATGCTGCACTGACTGTCCCTGGGATTTGTTGATCGACATTGAAAAGCATAGTCGAACAGGAAATTGGAGTCGAGACAGAGTGAAAGGGAGTTGTCCTTCGATTGGCTGCAGTCACATCCGTGGAATAAACACCTTCTCTCCAGCATGATCTCCAGTAATCAACCGAACCTCCAACACTCTGTTCCAAATCCGAGTCAAAATCCCTCGAGAACCATTGCAGACCCCTCCAGCAATATTGAGATTGCGAAGTATCATCACAGGGACGCCAACCTTGAGTGCCAAGTGTGCCAAAGGTAGACCGGAGCAGTTGATTGAGTTGAGGTATTCAGGTGGATACAGAAGTTCATTGTTTGCAATAGAGTCTGCACTGTGAAACACTTGCTCCTCTCCAGGGAACCTCTGAAGAATGTAATGGTTCAAATCATCCACATCATCATTTTTGCTTGCCAGGACAATCCGCTCTGAGAAGTATTGATTGGGATGCTGAGCATGATTATAGATGCCAGGATAGATGGTGTCAATGAGGGAAGCCAGAGTGTTTTCAGGACACTTGAAATGGTTGGGAAGTTCGATGTTGCCACCCTCATCTGTATGATCACCCTTTCCAACCTCCAGCTGCCACTTTGCAAACTGTCACTCTTCAAGATCATCCGTGTTCAATCGCATGTTGATTTTGAGATGAAGAACTTTAATATGTTGCCAAAGAACAGAGCACTGCAAGGAAGCACCAACAATCTGAGGCCGTGAACCCCTCTCGATAACAGGCAGGATCTGGTGAAAGTTGCCCCCAAAAATAATAGGAATGCCACCAAAGGGTTGATCAGATTGGAGAATGTCTTTGAGAGTGCGGTTGACAGCTTCATGGAGATGACAATGCTGCATGAGTGCCTCATCCCAAATGATCAAGTCAGTCTCCTGCAACAGCTTTGCCCGAATTGAACCTCTGGAGATAGAGCAGGTGGATGACTCATTGATGATGAGAGGAATCTGGAGACATGAATGAGAAGTAGAGCCACCTTTGAGCAGGAGTGCAGCAATGCCGGATGATGCTATACAGAGGACGATTTTGCCCTGAGAACGAAGCTGATGGGCCAGAGTGTTGTATACAAAGGTTTTGCCTGTGCCACTGGGACCATGGAGGAAAAAGGTCTGGCCAGTCTTGTTGTCAACAGCATGCATGATCTCCTCAAAGACAGCTCTCTGGTCTGGATTGAAAGTGTCCAAGTTCTGTGCAGCCAACTCAGCCTGCTCCACAACATCATATCTGCGCTGCTCTGCAATCAACCGGTTTTCGAGGTTGGCTTCCCAATTCTGAGTGATCTGAGGCATGTATGGCCAATCCTTGCTGAGAGATTTGCCAGAGGATAAGAGAAGCTGGTTGATCAAGTAGAGGCCATAATCCTGCACATCGTCATCGGTAGGGTTGAGACGGATATTGTTGTGCTGGAGCTGATACCGCAGGTCATCACAAATGTGGGGCCAGTATGTGTTCCAAAGCTGGACAGGATCAGAGGGTGCACAATCACGAAGAATAGTGACAAAGAGTTGCCGGAGCTGATGACCTGTTGCCATGGACTTTGCTTCCTCCAAACACTGTACCCACTCTTGGTCATCCTCCAAAAGGCCACGTGCCAGACATGCTTCTCTGAATGAGGGATAGACATTTCCCTGAAAAGTGCACAGATGTTCATATGATGTTGCACCCTTGACAGCGGTCAGAAGAAGCCTGAGGTAGAAGCGTTCACCTGCAGTAGGCTGAGTGTAGTACATCCTCCCAATAGCGAACCCTCTCTGTCTGGGCTTCCACTTGTGGGCTTTCTGATCCCACACAAATTTGGAGGGAAAGTCCTGATAGAGAAGATCCTGTGCCAGCTCTGGATACTGCTGATTGGCTTTGAAATAGCCAGTGAGGGTGGTGTCACGCTGTGCAGCATGCTGGACGATTTCTTGGATAGACCATGGACCGTTCTGATTCCAAGTGACATACTGCTGGCCAGGGAGGTGGATCTGAAGTTGGACAACATTGGGAGAAGCAGAGTGCATAGGTAAATGAAAGAGGTGCCAAATGCTCTCGCAGGCAGAAATATAGCGAGCGTCCAGATACTGTTTGACTTCATTGTTGCAAGTCCCAAACTGCATGGTGATGTGATCATGACCTTTGTACACATATTTGTAGATGTATTTGACAGCTTTGATGGAGGCAATGGACTCGATGTTGATGTGGCAGCGGTACTTCCAGAGGAGATAGGGTGAATAAGTGACGACCCAGCGATTGTCAACCTGCTTTCCCCGAACCTGATATGTCTTTCCAGTGTTCCGACGCCTGGTGGAGGCATAGGCATCCTCAGAGATGGTTGTCTGATCCCTGAATGGCTTGGGGAAATTTTTGGAGCACTGTCCATTCACCATGCAAGGAGCTGTAGGGTTCTCTGCACCATAGGGTTTATGGACCATGAACTTCTTGACCAACTCAAGCAGCTCAGGATTGTCGTCAGGAAACTCTGAGCACATGAGGCTGTCTATCTGCTCAGGAGTGCGAAGCTTGGACTCCCCATCAAGAAAGATAATGCAGTGCATGTGAGGCAGGCCACGCTTCTGAAACTCGATCACAAACACATAAGAGAGTGCCTTGCCAAAGATCCCAGCCTCGATGTCTTTGATCATCTCCTTCTGCTTTGCATGGAATGCACGAACGACCAAGTCAGGGCGATTGGCAGCAGTCTGCCCAGGCTTGAGCTCATCCTGAATCTCTGGCCAAGTGGGGTTTGCAGTCATGGTCAGAAAGAGATCACCACCCTTGAAGTAGCGATTGATAGCCAAGGCATCCTGAAGAAGCTGCTGCATATGACGTGTGCTTCCTGTGAATGAAGAAGGCAGGATGATTCTTTGACCAAGAGACTCTGTGTCTGCATCCACATTTGCAGCCACAGCATCAGCCAAGCCCATATAGACTTCACCACGAATAGTGTCCTGATTCATCATGATAAAGTGCAACCGATCCTGCTCTGAAGTTGCCCACTGGTCACAAACAAACTCCTGAAAGAGCTTTCCACTCAAGAATATATGCTGAGGCTCGATAGCAGGCGGTCGGGGGTGGAGACGATAGCAGTAGAAATCTGATTTGGATACATGCTTGCGAACCCTTGCACCGCCTTCATTAGCAGCTGCAAACTCGATTTGAGGATGCCATTGGAGCTGGCCAGTAGGAAAAAGGAGGACATAGTGAAGAGCAGGATAGAGGGGATGGACATCGGTGATGCGCTGAAGGGGAGGGCCATGCCTGCAGTAGAGAATGATATCACGTGTGCTCTGTGGCTGATCACCATCACCTGGAAGAATGACCGCGATCTCATTGTTGGTGGCATCAGGAAGATTGTAGCGGCGATGGTCACAGGATTGATCAAAGCGCAAAGCTATCTTGCACTGCTGGTGTGGAGGCAAGTTCCTGGTGAGCTCATGGGCCTGCTTGTACATCTGAACTGCAGGATGGAGACAGTGGAGCATGTCCTGGAGGGTGAGCAAAGTGTGGTGATCGAGGTGAGTGTTCCAGGCATTGGCCATGTGAAAGTTGGCTGCATCGGCTGGATCATAAATGTAAAGCTGAGCATACACTGGAGATTCACCCTCTTGTGGAAGAAGAGAGCCAATCCTGTGGGACAGCTCACCATGCAGTTTGAAGACGTAGGGGCCAACACCATCGTTCACAGCCTCTTCACCTTCATTAACAGACTCATCGATTTTGCGCCCAATGGAAGTCATGGCAAGAGCATTGTTGTATGTGCGGATATGATCACGAAACGACCTGCCAATGTGATCCTGAGCAGTGAGCAACTGGAGAAGCTCAGGTGGGACTGGGTGGAGAGGAGGCAAAATGATTTTTCCACTCAAGCAGCACATGCCAAATCTGGAATTTATACTGGAGGATGCTGTGAGACGCTCGGCCATCCAGTGCAATGCATGACAATTGGGACACTGAATATCCATTCTCCCCAGATAATGAACTGGCCAGTCAGGACTAAAAGGACGGCGTGCAGGAGGGAGGGGCCCAAGTGGAACAGGTGCAGGATCAATATGTTGAGCCACCTGGGGATAATCGAGTCAGTCACAAAATAAAGACATGACCAAAAAGAACATAAGCATACATGTGGAGGAATATCAACAACAGGGATGACAGGTGCAGGAATGGGAGGAACAGGTGCAGGCAGATCAAAAACAGGGATAGCAGGTGCAGGAACTGGAGGAACAGGTGCAGGGGGATCAAAAACAGGGACAACAGGAGCAGGAATGACAGGAACAGGTGCAGGGGGATCAAACACAGGGATAGCAGGTGCAGGAACAGGAGGAACAGGTGCAGGGGGATCAAAAACAGGGACAACAGGAGCAGGAATGGCAGGAACAGGTGCAGGGGGATCAAAAATAGGGATAGCAGGTGCAGAAACAGGAGGAACAGGTGCAGGGTGATCAAAAACAGGGATAGCAGGTGCAGGAATGGGAGGAACAGGTGCAGGGAGATCAAAAACAGGAGGAGCAGGAGCAGGATGCTACATCATCATTATTGTCAGTTAATATACTCAAAAGAACATATATAAGCCTACATGGAGAGGGATATTGGCAAGAGGGACGATAGGAGCAGGAACAGCAGGAACAGCAGGAGGAGGATCAAAAACCGGAGGAGGAGGAGGAGGAGGAGGAGGAGGAGGCTAGATCATGATATTGTCAGATAACATACATTATGTGAAAGATAAACCAACATACAGCAGGAAATAGAGCAGGCAGTGCAGCATGCTGAAAAGCAAGTTCGGTCCAGGCCATTGCAGGAGCTGCCACAGGAATGGGAGGTGCAGGAATTGGAGGGGCAGGAACAGGAGGGTCAAAAACAGGAGGGGCATTAAAATAATATGGGAAAGCTGCATTGTGTAAAGGAGCAACAACAGGCTGAGGTGGAGCAGTGTGACTTGAGCCTCTTCCCCTTCCTCTTCCCCTCCCTCTGCCCCTGCCTCTTGCAATCTGTGGAAGGGGAGGAAGTGCCGCCAGCTGCTGTGCCAAATGAGGAGGAAGGTGATTGTATTGAGGAGGTGGGGGTGGAGGGGCAAGAAAAGGATCAGTGTCATTCCCAATCAGCAAACCACCATAGGGTGGTGGCACTGGCAGCAAAGGCTGGGCAATGCCCATCGTGTGAGCATGGTGTGGAGTCCGGTGGCGAGTAGGGCTATCCAAGATCCGTTGGTCCCATTCATTTTGCTGTGCGGCCGTCCGGGCACGTCGAGGAGAGTTGGGCGGAGTTGGGTCCATGGGAATCGGGGAGCTCTCTTACAGCAATGAATGGAAGGGGAGGCAACTGCAAACCTGCCAGCCCAATCTCCCTGCACACTGTGCCCTGAGAGAGGTCCAAAAAACAACTGGCAGACACTCTTTTTGTTGAAAAAAGAGAAGCCAGGGAGGTAGGACTTCACAGAGCTTCACCTTGGTCTACAGATACCCCAAGAATGCAAAAACAACCCCACTGGAAAAGAGCCCAGAGCCAGAAAGAGAGCAGAAAAGGTAGAAGTGGCCAAAAATCAGCCGAAAAATTGGTTTCTACACTTGGTAATCATATTTGTCATCAGGCCAAAAATCAGCCGAAAATATTGATCCTACACAAAGTTATTATATTTGTCATCATGGCAACACCCAGTAATCAAAATATATTTGTCATCAGGCCCCCACCAAAAAAATTAGCTGAAAATTTTCATCCCACGATGTAGCCAAAAAGTTTAAATTTATCATCATGGCAACACCCAGTAATTAAATTATATTTGTCATCAGGCCCAATTAAAAAAAAAATTACCCGAAATTTTTGATCCCCCCAATGTAGCTGAAAATGTTGTTCCTGCATTCTATTATATTGTAGCCGAAATTGATGTCATTAGTTATTTATATTTGTGATCCGGCCCCAAATTAGCCAAAAAATTTTGTTATCATTTGTTCTCACCTTTCACTTATATTTGTCATCATTGTCTCACGACCCTCGGAGTTGGTCATCACTCTCCCACCCACTCAGAGCAACTCCCACGGCCTCTTCACCTCCCACGGCCTCTTCAACTCCCACGGCCTCTTCACTTCCCATGGCCTAGTCACCTGACCATCCTCCTTTTATTATTGATAAGGAGAACCTGTACCATAGTAGGAACACGGTGTTTTTACCTCTGCTAACCCTAGCTGTAAGTCTAACTAAACTCCAGGTAGGTTGTAAGAAATGTGTTGTCTCTTTCCCTGTGCAGCGTATATAGTCTGCTCCAACAGATTATAGGCCCTGCTGGGCACGTCATGAATGTGTCTTGACTGGCTGTGAACGATGTTGACTTCATAGTCTCCAAATTATAACCTTGCACTCTTCATGAGCTGCATTGTGCTTCCTGCACACTGCACTTAAAAACCTAGGTTGACTAGGGTTAAATACTCTGAAGGAGTGTTTTTTTCTGAGATTGTGAAATGTGTTTTCTTGGATAAAAGACTGATTGAGTGCTTAGAACAGCTGCCACTACAAAATCATGTCTTCAACCCTTGAAAAACTCATACAAACTTTCGATGGCTCAAATTACATTCAATGGGCCAACTCCATGAAGGCATGGCTCAGGTCTCAGGGCCTCTGGCAGATAACTAGCAGGGCAGAAATCAAACTGCCTCCAGTGTCTCCTTTGATGGCAATGAACACTGCTCTCATAGCGGATGCTACTGCCAAGCTCCAGACCTGGAGCAACAAAAATGACCAGGCTATTATTGGTAGCCTAGTGCTCCACCTGGCCCCCTCCATTTGGCAGCATGCCAACACCAAGGACACTGCTGAGGAGGTGTGGGACCTCATTCACACAGATTATGGTGTTGATGGCCCCTCCCAAGTCTTTGCAGACTTTAGGTCTGCAATAGCAATTAAAATTCCGGCTGCGAATCCTGTGCCAGAGATTGCTAAGATGGGTGACAAGTTTGAGCACCTCACAGCTGCCAATGTTGCTATCCCCAAACTAGTTCAGGCGATGATCCTATGCAATGCTGCACGAGTATGATTCTTTGTCTGCCACAAGCCTTAGCATGACTGCTACTAGTGCCTTGACATTTAAACATGTCAAGGACTCCATTGTCACTGAAGCCTCAAGGCGCACAGCAGTTGGGAAGCCTACTGGCCCGCCTCAGGCCACCAAGCTTTCCATTGTCAAATGCAAAGGGGGAAACCCCAAATGGCAGCCCAAAGAAGGGCAAAACAATAATGGAGATTTGTCCCAAAAGTGTGGATGACATGGGGACAAAAAGACTAAGGAGGAAAAGCATAAAGAAAAACATACCCACCTTACTTACCTCCAGTGCCTTTACCACCATAAATGGTAATAACACCATCATACCACCGATGCCACTCATTCAGCTCATTGAAAAGTATGACCACACTCCCACAAGGGATCCTCGCTGCCGACTGCCTGCACAGGCATATACAGGTGTGGCCTCTCATTTAGTTTATGCTGAATATCAGCAAGCTCAAGACACCTCGAGCAAATGCATCTTCCATGCAGTGTAAAAAATCTGTAACCACTGGAAGAGCACCTAATGGTGCTAGAAGGTAAGAGGAGGAGGATTGAACCAGAACTGAGGATTGTGGAGGTAGAAGATGACATTGTCTCCCTCAGATCGGAACCTCCAGTTTCTGATGAGGAGGTATGGAAAGCCATTGACGAGATGCTCATCGATGAACTGGTTGAAATGGAAGGATATAATGATAGGTCAGTCCTTTTCTCTGCCACAAGCACTAAGATTAATATTCCAATGATTACAGTGAACTTTTCATGTGAAATTTTACTGCTATTAAATGTATCATGGAACAATTTAGATCTTAATATATGTGTTATGTGTGCAAATGGAAATTGTAAGAAAGGTGCCAACTGGATCATGGATTCGGGCACATCAAAACACTTCACTGGTGAAATGAAAGAATTTGCTTCTTATGAGCCTTTACTGAGAAAGGACTCTACCATGGTTCAAACAGCCATGGGTACTACTCATATAGTAGGAAAAGGAGCAGTCTTCATTAGACATCAGGTAGTATGTCATGGAAAGTCAGAGATGTGTGAAACATGATTATACCCCATCTACTACATACCTGACTGTAATACTCGATTATTGTCAATGGGCATCTTCTTACAAGATGGAAGCAATGTGCATGGTTCCTCTGCACACATTTCATTTTTTGGGAAAGGAAACCCAATTATGGATTGTGTCCCTCTTAGGAGATGTGATACAATTTATTGGGTTCAGACTCATATATTGAGCACCAAGAGGATCAATGTCGCAACCATGTATGTCACAGTCTACTTGATTTGGCATAGGCGACTTGGACACCCATCCAAAGAGGTGCTAGGGAAAATGCCTAATAGCACCATAAAATTCCTAAGGAATTTAATTATTCCTAAAAGACAAAATTATATGTTCAGGGTGCACTGAAGGTAAAATGACCTCAAAATCTTTTTCCGAATCAAATTCATGTGCAGAGAAACCCTTTTAATACATTCCAATCTAAAGGAACTCCCAGTACTATCATACCACAAATATAAATACTTTATTGTATTTCTGGATGACAAGATGTCACATATCTGGGTCCAGTGCCTTAGAAAGAAGTCTGATGCTGCTGCAGTGATTAGACAATTTCAGGCAATGGCTTTGACCCAGTATGACACTACAATCAAGCACTGGCATGTTGATCCAGGGGGGAAGTTCAAAGATTGTGAGCTGCAAAATATGCTCAAGGATTTTGGCATCAAAATAGAGATGTCTGCACCCCACATTCATCAACAGAATGGGTGTGCAGAGCACACCATAAGGACAATAATGGAAAAGTTGCAAACCCTGTGATTTACTGCTTGTCTACCACAATCATGGTGGGAATTTTGCATTGAACATGCAACACACCTATACAACTGAACCCCAATAAGGCACCTGAAATGGCTGACACCTTTTGAGGACCTGATGAAGGCCCACCCAGATCTAAACAATCTGAAGGTTTTTGGTTGTGGTGCTTATGTCTATCTACCCAACAAACACATTAGCTCCTCGATCAGAGTTAATGACATACCTTGGATTAGAAGATGGCATTAAAGCATACTGTTTCATGCAACCTAGTGGCCCAATATTCATTGGTGCTACAGCATTATTTGATGAAACATTGTTCCCATGCTGTCCCAGAGCTAAAACTCCTGCCAAGACAGACCTTGGTGATTTTCCACCTCCAGAACCAGAAGATGATGACCACTCATCTGGAACAGATGGCAATGACTCTATACTGCCACAAAATCTGCCCCTTCCTCCATCATCAGAAAATAATGATGATGATGATGTACCAAGCGAGCAAAAAGCACATGATGATGTGACTGATGCTCCTCCTCTGCTGCCTCCAGTAAACACTGAGGACTTTCATCCAAGACATAATAATCAACAGGAATGGCAGCAATTGCCCCATCGATCAGGCAGGCAGAGGAACATCCCAAACTGTCCCGGCAATACCTATGGAGAGAAGCAACTCCCCTCTGACATAGAGAGAGACATTGCACGTGATCAATATTGGAAGAGATCTGTGGGTCAAGATTCAGATCATAATGAACACGACCACAATCTCAACAGAAAGAACCAGTTGCTGGACCGAGTTTGGCACCCCACAAGAGTGTGCCCAATTTCAATGATCAAGAACATGATCACCCAATGGGGGAACCAGACGAAGCAGGTTATATTAAAAAGATAACCAAGGAAGGAGGAGATAAGCTTATTCGCTGCCTGTTGTCAAAAGCAGTCAAACCATCAAGCGAAATAAGCCAAGTTCCAAACCAATTTCGTGATATTGCATGCCTACCACAGCAGCAGCAACATGAGTGGAAACAAGCTTGTCATGAAGAATTAAAGGCTCTTCATAAGTGACAAGTCTATGACATTGTCGATCTTCCACATGATTGAAAAACAATCAAAAATAGATGGGTTTTCTCCATGAAATTGGATGGAAGAAAATGAGCCAGACTTATGGCAAAAGGCTTTTCACAAGTTGAAGGTGTTGACTTTGATGAAATTTTCTCACCAGTAGTCTGCTATGAGACTGTACTCCTCATGTTTGCACTTGCATCTCTAGAAGGCATGTATATGACTGGTCTAGATGTAAAAACTGCATTTTTATATGGCAAACTAGAAGAGGAGATCTATATGGATCAACCTGAGAATTTCCAGACTCAAGGGAAAAGAGCGCAAAGTAATGCACTTACACCAAGCATTGTATGGCCTTAAACAGGCCTCACTAGCATGGTGGAGATTTGTGTGCACCAGCTCCGATGCTGGCATTTTCATACACAAGGATCCTAAGACAGGCAGCATTGTTATTGTGCTGGTCTATGTTGATAATGGCTTGTTCATGGGGAAGAACAAGAAACTTGTGGATGAAAAGAAGAATGCTTGTCTGAAGCATTGGGAGTGCCATAGTACTAAAAAAGTCATGGAATTTTTAGGCATGCATGTCATCCAGACTGCAAGCAAAGTCAAACTCGATCAAACTGAATATCTCGCCAAAGTGCTCAAGAGGTTCAAGATGACAAATGCCAAAGCTGCCCCCACTCCACTCCCAACTGGTTACAAACCATCAGAAAACACAGTGACACCAAACGCAGTGCTTAGATCAAGATATCAGTTTGTGATTGGATCTTCATTATATCTGATGTTCAGAATGTGACCTGATATCGCTTACATGGTAATCAGGATGTTGCAATTCTTGGCTAATCCTAGCCAAGAACATCTAGACAAAGCAATGTACATCGTGTGCTATCTGGTGGGAACCCAGAAATATAACATAGTCTACAATGGAGAGAAATTTGAAGGGCTACAGGCCTTTACAGATTCTGATTGGGTAGCTGACACTGTCAAATGCTGATTCACAATGGGTTACTTTGCTACTCTAGCAAGTGGCATTGTGTACTGGCAGTCCTGTTTACAAAAAACTGTAGCACTGTCATCCACAGAAGCTGAATATATGGCTCTCTCTGATACTTGTCAGCAGATAGTGTGGATAGAGTCCTTATTCCAGGAACTTGGATATATACTGAAGCGTGTACCAATCTGCACTAATAATCAGGGATCCATCTTTATTGGATCAAATCCAGTTCAGGAAAGAAGGACCAAACATATAGACATTCACTACCACTATACCCACAAATGCCTATCACCTTTTCATTCCTGGAAGTGATAATCTGGCTGACATGTTCACAAAGAACCTTGGTGCTGTCCTATTCAGGAAATTTAGATACACTCTTGGAATTACTTTTGAGATTCAAACTTAGCTGCTTAGAGCACTGTACAGTTTGAGGGGGGGTGTTGAAATTAAACCCTGAGATACATGCTGCATACATGAGGCAATACATGCAGCATACACATGTTACTATGCTTACTGTACATACATGTGGTAAACACATTCCCAAGTCATGTGACATCCTTATTATTATGTATATAAGGAGAACCTGTACTGTAGTAGGAACACAGTGTTCTTACCTCTGCTAACCCTAGCTGTAAGTCTAATTAAACCCCAGGTAGGTTGTAAGAAATGTGTTGTCTCTTCCTCTGTGCAGCGTATAGTCTGCTCCAACAATTCTGTGTACCTTTGACCTGTTCTATAAGTACATAGTATAAAAAGTGTGAATAATTCAGTTTTAGATAAGTCAATTTTGGCCAGCTTCATCTGTGACATCTCACATCGTTGTCCTTTCACTCTCATCAACCATTTTTGACATAGGTATCTTCTCCAACCTACCGTGCCTCAAAAGAAGCCTGCCATTCCAGTGCGAAGGCATTATTCTGCTGATCTCAAGCAGTGTGTCATTCATCAAGCATACACACTTCACAAATGCTCAAAAGACATTGCCACTAATCTTGACAAGAAGACTTGGCAGGAGATTGGAGAAGTCTGCCATGATAGAAAGTACATGGGGAGAACCCTTTGCTATCTATGGTGGAAACTTGGGTGCATGTACATGGACTATGTTCTCAGTTACATATTCTTATGCTTATGCCCCAGTTCATGTTGGCATTGCTCAAACACACCTCAGATATGTATCTGGATGAGATACAAGAACAGCTACATGAGCAACATATCAGTATCACTTGCTACCATCTCCAGAACCCTTAAACAACTTGGAATCAGCTTGAAAAAGGTACATTTTCTACAGTGTGGCAATGTGCTAATTATATCTCAGTTATGGTGTTTAGCTTTCTCGAGTGCTTCAGAGCATTGTAAAGAAGCCAGTAATGCATTTGCACTTGAGATTAGTGTGTACCCAGTGGAGTATCTTATTGCTGGCAATGAAGCAGCTGTCAACATTCTGACAATGTACTGAACAAATGGATGGGCTTTTCAAGATCTTCAAGCATGGAAACGATGCAATTTTGTCTGTGGTGCTCAGTATGTCTTCTACAATCTCAATGAAGTTTATTTCAAGCTTATTTACCAAAACATAAGTTAATCCATGCTTCCAGCTCTCAGTGTATGGCATCATCTACAGTCACATCAAAATTGGTGGTTACAATGGTGACCAGTTCATGAAATGGTTAGAGGGTGTTCTGTCTGTCATGAACCCTTATCCAGCTCTCTGAAGTGTCCTGATCCTAGACAATTGTCGAATCCACTCCCTGAATTACTTCTGATCCATCACATAGTGGATCCAGGCTGATATATCTTCCTCCATACTCCCCTGAGCTCAAACTGATTGAGGAATGCTTTTTATCTGTAAAGCACTACATATGGTCATACATTTCAGGATATTGTTGAGACTGGTGATGATGTTGAACTATTCCTTTTCCTTTACAATGTACTTGATTTGTGGTCCTCGGTCACAGAGGAATGCACCAGGCAGTCCATGGAGCTTCCACACATGGTACAGATAGAGTTGAGCCACTCCAAGTGCAGTGACAGTCATATGAGTGGGGATAAAATGAGCTCACTTTCTAGCAGAGTCGAAAGTGCACATTACCACATCAAACCCATTGGACTCCAGTAGTTCTACTACAAAGTCCACACTGACAATGTCCCAATGATTCTCTGGGACTGGAAGGGGGTGTAACTCACCCAATGGGCTTGCTCTGTTGAGTCTTGGTGCATAAGCAGAGATCACAGGTATGGCAGTACTGACCAATGAGTCAGGACATCTGGGGCCACCAATAATTCCATGATATGAGCTCCAGCATTTTCCAATGTCTGGGGTGGCCAGCAATGAGTGAGTCATGGTGCTGAGAGATGAGTCATCATCAAAGCTGGGGATCGTTAGGAATGTAGATGTGGTCACAGAAGTATAGGATGTCATCCTTTTCTTCCCACTCTACAGCACAAAGCAAAAAAATGCATCCCTTTCTCAGCTCCTTTACTGCCAGAGCCACAGCATCCTTGTGTAAACCGCTATGGTTTGCATAATAAATGTCACATAGGGTACTGCACTCCTCACCCTTCAAAGTAATACCTTTTAGTGCATGGACTGTAAACAGATCAGATTGCAACAACACAATACCTTGATTGTCATTGCTTCCATCCCTGTGGTCCAGACAATGAGAGAGGGCATCAGTCTTCCCCATGCTGCATCCTGGGCAATGATTCAGGGAAAAATCAAACCTGGAGAGGTAGAGGGACCAGTGGGCTTGACCATGATTAACTTTCTTGGCAGTCATGAAGTACTCAAGGTTCTTGTGGTCCATCCAAATCTCAACTTTGTGTTGAGCACCCTCTGGAAAATGTCACCACTCCTCCAATGCCTGCATTATTGCCAGCATCTACTTGTCATGGATCTGATAATTTCATTCCACAGCACTGAGACTCTTTGAGTAGAAGTCAATGAGGTGCTACTTCTGGCCCTTGGAAGACTGTTGGGACAACACTGCACTTGTCGCAAAGTCTGAACTGTCAGCTTCTATATAGAAGGGACATGAGTTGTCAGCAAAGGTGAGGATTGGAGTGGAAGTGACCATCTCTTTGAGCTTCTTGAATGCTTCCTGCTGTGCATTTTCCCACTTCCATTCCTGAAATCAAATAATGGGTATGCATGGTGAGAAAAATCTTTAATAAAGCACTGATAAAAATTGATGAAGCCCAGGAAAGACTGCACCTCTTTCTTGTTTGTGGGTGTGGGCCAGGTTGTAATGCCAGAAATCTTGACCAAATCCATCTCCACCTGTCCATCCAAAATAATTAGGCCCAAGTACTCAATTTGTGTCTTCTCAAACTCACACTTGTTGGAATGAAGATAGAGTTTGTGCCACTGAAGTCACTCCAGCACCAGGCACATGATTTGATGATGTTCATTGATGTCCTGAGTGAAGATGAGGATGTTGTTGAGGTAGACACAGACAACACCTTCCAGTATAAGGTCATGGAAGATGTCATTCATCATGGTCTGAAAGGTGGCAGGACTGTTAGTAAGGCCAAAGAACATGACAAGTGGTTCAAAAAGACCACAGTTCATGTAAAAAGCTGCCCTCCACTCATCCCCTTTCTTTATGCATACATTGTTGTAACTCCAGCAGATGTCGAGCTTGGTGAAGTAAAGTGCACCATGGAGTTGGTTGATGAGTTCAGATATGAGGGGTAGTGGATAACAAATCTTGACTGTGATGTTGTTGAGGCATCAATAGTCTTGAACTGGTCAAAGGGATCCATTCTTCTTCTTGACAAAGAAGAAGGGCAAGGCCATAGGCAACTTTGAAGGGTGGATATGATCCAAAGCCAAGTGTTCATCGATAGACTTGTTGAGTTGTCATTGTTCTTCAGGGAAGAGAGGATAGACCTTGCAGGAGGAGGGCATGGCACCTGGCATGACCTCAATTGCATGATCCCATGGCTTATTGTTAGGAAGTAAGTTGAAGGATTCCTTGGAGAAGACATCCTCAAAGTCATGCATGTGAGGAAGTGTGGAGTCAGCAAAGGATTTGGGTGCACTGTTTTTGTGGAAAGCCTCTGCGAGGCGCTGCAAGACATTCACGGTGGCACACACCTCATGTAAAGGGTTGATAGCAGTGTAGAAAATTCAGTCCCCTTCCTCGATCTCTTCCACCTCTTTTTCATCATTGTTAAAGTCAGGTGCAAGATCTGAGACGTCTTCCAAGTCCACATTGGCCATAGGCATTAGACCAGCACAACATTTTTGAGTGTACTGTAAGAGGACCTTTTACCATCAATATTCCTGTCTGCCTTCAGTGAAGCAAGTACAACAACAAGAGGGACAATGACTCATCATGACTTCATCTGTCACCCAGCCAACCTCAGGATTGTGGTCACAAAGCCATGGGTAGCCAAAAATCACTTCCTGCTTCCCCAGTTGGGTCACAGCAAAGAGAGCCCATTCATTATGATCCTTGTACCAAAGGACTAGATTGACAACCTCCCAAATTGCCCCAGCTTCATTTGGGAAACCATCCACATTGTAGACAGGTATGGGTCGAGACAATGAGTAGGTATTGAGTTGCTTTTGTTGAACCAGGTGCAAATCAATGAAAAGGCCTGTGGCACCTGAGTCCAGGAGAGCAGAGACACTGAGTACTTGCCCTGTATCCATGGTCTGCAGCTCAATCTTCAATTCTAGGAATCATTGGGAGGAGGTGGACATCACAATGTACTTGCATGGTAGCTTACACTTCTAAGATTTTAATCTGGGTAGAGGGGGGAGTGGGGAGAATGGGGTAGGTACATCTTTAGCCACTTCAGAGGGGTCTGGAGAAGGAATGGTCATAGAATAAGATTCATCCTCTAGTGAATCAACAGACAGAACTTTGAAGTGGTTATGGACAGGCAATAAGGGTGTATTGTTCACTTATTGTGGGTGGAAAAATCCTGTTCCTCCACCTCTTCTTCTTTAATCTCCTCTTTCTCCAACCCTTCAACATCTGCCAGTGTGGGGGCTGGTGGTGTAGTGGTTACATTGCCAGTCTCAGGCAGATTGATCATTTGTCTAAATGGTTGGGGGTTCGATTCCTTCTCATACGCAGTACTGATAATGTAAGCTGCAGCAGACATGGAGTACCATGGTGAAAATGATCATGATCAATATGGATTCATCCATTGACATCATGTGACCTGTCATGATAAGCTGTGAAATCACAACTGGGTGGGTCCTGCCTTGGTAAAGCAGGTTCGCAGCTGCAATAGTGGTGCCCGGTTAGTCAGATCCATGATTGGGGTCAATGGAAGCAGTGAGTGAGAACCACTATAAAAAGCCACCAGAGATTCTGGGAGATCCATGGCTCTAAGGTATTAGTACTAACCCACAATTCGCCCCATGTAGCCAAATGGCATTGTTGGTCAGGTCTGATAATAATAAGGGATGGTAAGATTAGGAACAGGGGTGACAACAATCTGACACATGGTGCTGAGGCAACATTGAAAAATACTATGCCAGCCAGATCCATGATAGGATACCTGATGCCTGCATACATGACATATACATATGTAGTAGGCTGTTAGTCACAGGTAGTAGGCATATGGCAGGACTTGGTCTGCTATGTCCAAAACAACTTCAACTCCAAGGTTCCTCAGGTTGATCAGTCAGTTGGCTTGTAGCAAGACAGTAAGCTGGGACATGGGGGAATCCACACCAATTGGCATCAGCGAACCACATGCCTGGTAACAGGAAGGTATGTGGACTAGCCATTCAGACAACATACTGGGCCATAGCCAGATTGGGATAGCTCCCCTTCTGGGCTCAAGAAATCTAAATCTGCTGTCGGTCCACTCTTGACTAATAATCAGGGGTTCAGGCTTAAGTTGATACTGGGGTGTCAGCACCTCTAGGAGTGTGGCAATGTCCACACCTATGAGTGCTGTGGATGCAACTCCATGCCTACCAATTTGGGAGTCTGGGTGGTCAATAGGCCAGCACCGTTGAGGTGTCCTGGAATACACTATTGTAAAAAGAGGCCAGGTAATGGTGCCCCCCCAGGCTGGGATGAGTCAGACATTGCCAATTCCTGGTCCGAAGCATCGGGGTGATGATGGCAAGCAGCACCAAGTTGGGAGGCCTCCACATCAAAGTGGTGTGGAGGCCATCTGGACATAGTAGTCAAAGGGGCTAGTAGTTGGGGTAATACTCCCTGATGAACACTCCTGAAGTCACCAATTGGGCATCCCGCAAGGGCACCCTAAACTTTGCAGTTCAGCTATCGACACTCTACTGGACACCTCTCCATGCTCAGGGCAGATTTTCTTCCTGGACACTAGCAGAGCCCTTCTCCTCTGGTTTGCAGGGGCAGAATAGCACACCCTCACGATGTGGCATATCCCTTCAAGACTCAAGTGGAGAGGGCAGCATCTTGCCCATGTCCTAGCGACATCACTACAGGTGGGCAGAGGCAATCACCCCCACACATCTGTTGACTGGCTTTTGGCTGAATTGGATGCCAGGGCCAACCAAGCATGGGCAGAGGAGGCTAAGGACCCCTCATTCATAGGCCACCAGTTCATGGCCCTTAAGGGCAAGAACATTCAAAATTGCTGCCTCCTCCTCCCACAAGAGGGGACCATGGCTCCAAATGGTAGGGTCAAACATATTGACCTGCATGTGGTTCACCAGACTTCTTATGGGACACACTCCTTTAGGAAAGTATTGCCTTCACTTTCACATCCCAGGTGCCTTTGCCTGTGACTGTCTACTGGCAGAACACTTTCAGATGCATGATCATGTCCTGCATGTTTGCCCTATGGTGAAGTGCCTCAAACACAGACAGCCCCCTCAATCTGTTGAGGAGCAACATCTCAAAATGGCTGGACAGATGATTTCATTGGTGAAGAGTAGTTTGAGAAATCATTCATTCCACAGTCTACAGCACAAAACAAGTCAGGAAAACTGATTCTCCTTGTTCTTGATGGTCATGGCTCTCATGAAACTTTCAAAATAATTCACCTTGCTGAGCTCCATAGTATTATTATCTTATGCCTTCTGCCCTATACCACTCACAAGTTGCAACTTCTTGATGTTGGTGTCTTCAGACCATTCCAGTATGCTTGGCTGGATCAGTGTGATTGCATCATGGAACTTACTGGGTCAGAGATGCCAAAAGAGGATTTTATTAAGGAATATGTACAAGTTAGGCAGGAGTCTTTCTGTCCATCTGCTGTCATCTCAGCGTTCAAAAAAGGTGGTGCTTGCCCCATCAATAGAATTGTATTCACAGACAATGATTTTGCAACCAGCATTCCATATTCTACAGAGGCATGCAATTTCCCACCACTCCCTGAGTTTGCACCATCTGACTCAGACTCTGATAGAAAATCAGAGTCTGACAGTGATTCTGATTCTGAACCACAAGAATTACATCCTTGAATGCATATCACAGTTGATTGTTCCCATCACCCAGGCATGTTGTCTACACCAGCTCCCACTCCCTCTGCAGTACCTCTGGCAACTGACTCTCACTTGGCTATTAATTCCTCACCAATTCCAGCTTCATTGTCATCTCCCATTCCTGCATTTCATCATGATCTGGTTCTTTTTGCATGAATTTTCTATCTTGAGGCCAGCCTGGAACAGCTGACTGGACAAGTTAAGCACAAGAAATGCAAAAATAACCAGTGCAATAGTAGGCCAAGCAAATAGCAGAAGCTCAATGTGGAGGCATGGGTATTGATGTCAGCAGAGGGCAAACAGTTGGCAGCAGAAAAAGATGCAGAGTGGGCAGCAAAGGAACAGAAGAAGAAGAATACAGCCATGTAATGAAAGAAGAAAGAGAATAACAGGGAGCAGCAGCAACAAGACTGGGCATCTGACACACCATTTGCAGGTTCTCTCTCTTCAAAAAGCAAGCCTGATTTGCAGGAGATCACAGGTGCACTTTCCTTGGCTGAGGAAGGTACAAAGGAAGTGGCAAATTGATACAAACAGCACTATCTCTTTGGCATCTCAAGCATCCCCTCCTGTATCACACTTCCTGCTCACCACTAGCATCACTGTTATGGCGAACAGATGTCGACACAGCAAAGGAGGGGGGATACAATTTTCTCATCGTTCATTATTGTTCTTTACTGTTTTACTCATACTATTGTCTTTGTCTGACTATTGTTCTTATTGTCTCACTTGCACTTATTGTTCCATACTTTATTGTTCTATGCAGACCCATGACCACACACCTCTAATTACTCATAATCACCTTCTCATGCTATTGTAGTAGTCTGTGGACACACCCACTCTTTCTCATGTTATTGTCTGTACATTCTTATTTGTCTCTGCCTAGTTATGCTCTCGTGCCTGTAGTATTTAATCTGCAATGCAAAGACCAGGCAAGCTCAGCTTGACCTGATCATCTTAATGTTCTCAATGAACTACTGATGAGTCATTCTCAACTGTTGCTTATGAGCTTCAGCAAATTCTAGATCAAAGAACTATTGATCCTAACAAAAGGTCAAGCTGTTCTAACTCTGCTGACTAATCTGAGTCTAGGCAGCCACCACTGACTAATGACAAACACACTCTTACAAGAGCCAGACACCACAAGTGATGGCAGCAATTGCTACCCCCACTGTCCCTGAAGCACCTACTGCACCCACTGACTTTTCAGGCAACTAAGCAAAGACCATGCTCTTTCTCTTGGAGTGTGGAGTGTACATTGACACCAACCCTCAGGTGTTTGAAGACAATTGACAAGAGATCCTCTTCATGCTTTTGTACATGAATGGAGGAACAGCAGGGCCATGGAAGCAGGCCTATTTGGAAGAACGATACATCAAATCAAAGCCCTGGGATACATTCCAGGAATTCATCACAAAGGTGCAAGCAGCCTTCTCACCGATTGATGATGCAGGGAATGCGCTGATGATACTTGACCTGGAAACCTAGCAAGAACCTGTTAAAAGGCTTATAAAGTATAACTCAGGCTAGAGGAAGGATGTGAGTCAGTACTAAATATCACCGCTAATGCCAGAATGTTGTTTTTAGTGGTGTGAAATGGTAAAGGATGTGAAGAATAGTTTTTAAAAGTATACGAAGATGTTCGAAATTGGTTCGAAGACATGTGAAGTAGTTCAAAATAAATTCGAATGGGTTCGAAGTTGTTCACGTGAGTTCGAGGAGGTTCAAAGGTGTTTGACTGGTGCCTGCATTGGCAGCAGATCTTGCCAGGATAATAGTCTCCAGTATATTGGTAGCACAAGTAAGCCACCAATCTATGCATGTTCCAATTTACTGCATGTTAGAAGACAAAAAAGCTGAACTCCCTGCTCTAATTGACTCTGGGGCGGGAGAGACATTCATTGATCACTGGGTAGTCAAAAAACTTGGGCTAAAGAAAATACCACTTGCTAAGAGAATACTCACCAAAAAACATTGACAGGATGCTCAACAAGAATGGAGCGATCACCCACTATGTCTGCATCAACATGGTGATTGGGGGAGAAGAAGAAAGAATCAGGATGCTGATAACCAGGCTGGGGAAGGAGAGGGTAATCCTGGGCTACTCCTGGCTTCAGAGGTTCAATCCTGCCATTGACTGGAAAAAGGGGACTCTCACCATCAAGCTGACCAAGAAACTCCTGATCAGAAAAATCTGAACTATGATCAAATGAGCACACACCATCTATGGTAAGCAAAGTCCCACTATAGATGACAAGGGGCTGCTTGAACCAAGAGTAACATTGATCCCGACTCTTGGGAGGCTACCTAGAAGGAGTGCTTGGGAGACCTTCAGGGAAACCCACCTCACCACTGCTGAGCATGTGAAGAGTAGGCTCAGGACAGTTCATCTCGCAAGAGGACTTTGCACCAAGGATGAACCAGACCATGATGGACTACACCCAGCAATGGGGACATACACCCTGAGAATGACCTGCAGATAATGGTACTAGATGCCACAGGCATTAACATATCACTCTGCACTGAAGGAAATCAAGATGGCACAGAAGCGCTAGTTGCCTATATTTGGGGGGAACCCATGATCAGAGTATTCAAAACTGAGGAATCACCCCTCACAATTGAACATGACTACATCCCACCAAACTACCAGAAACTCAGGCAGATCTCCTGCATCACTCGATCTTGGCTAACCAGCAGAATGGCTTACTCGAACACTATTTACATCTGAGCAAAAACCTCTATCTTGCAAAAGCTCACCCATGGGAGTGAGGACAAGGAAAAAGAGCAATCACTTGATGATCTACTCCCCGATAAATACAAGGAGTATCAAAAGGTGTTTGAAAAGGCAGCATTGGAGAGATTTCCTGAATCGAGACCATGGGATCACGTGATCGAGCTAAAACTGGACTTCATCCCAAAAGACTGGAAGGTCTACCCCATCACCCCAGCCAAACAAAAAAAGTTGGACGAGTTCATAGACGAGAACCTAAAAAAGGGGTACATTGTCCCATCCAAATCACCCATGGCATCCCGATTTTTTTTCATTGCCAAAAAGGACTCAGATGCACTGTGACCCTGCCAAGATTATTGGTATCTAAATGAAGGAACCATCAAAAACTCCTACCCTCTTCCACTGATCAGCGATCTGCTTGACAAACTGAAAGGGGCCAGATGGTTCACAAAACTGGATATCAAGTGGAGATACCACAATGTCAGAATTAGGAAGGAGGACAAGTGGAAGGCCACGTTGATAGGTCCACTACGCGCTTTAAGGTCTGGAGAAGACTCCCACTCATATCAACACATTACGACACATGCTCCGAACCACTATGAATGCCACTAAATCGACTTCAAACCATTTTCGCACTATTTCGCACTATTTCGAACAACTTCGCACTACTTTGAACCTTTTCGAACACTTTCGAACCATTTCGCGACACTTCGAATGACTTTGGCTGCCGTATAGTTGTCCTCAAACAATTTCGATACACGTTGCACATCCGGAACAACCCAACTCGCCGCATATCGAGTACTACCAGACAAAAGGAGGGATTACAAGAGACTTAGGATGCGATAAGTGCATTTTTGTGTTTCATTGATATATTAAAAGCAATAGAACAAGATCTATTACCATACTGGGACAATGTATGTTTTACTTATTATCATTTTTTCATTTGTTTTGCGTTTTACAATACCTTTATTGCTGTGTACATTCCCTCATGTTTTACAATTGTTCTTATTTCCTTTTTAGTACTATCTCTTCATTTTGTATATAGACTTGTGTTAGATACTTAGAAAGAAAAATATAGAACAATGGGGAACAGCACAAGTTAGCCTCACAGTTATCGTCAGACTTAAGAGTCATTCTCTTGGGTCTTAGCTCGCGTCATATCTCTAAAAGTTCTGCGAAATATCACGAACTTCCTCGAAACTATCGATTTCGCTCTCCGTTTTATTGCCCATCGCCTGTCTCTATTTGACAAACACCTCACATTCATTAAACCCGCTGTTTGATATACTTCGAACCACTTCGAACTTATTCGAACTATTTCGCGCATCTTCGAACTTATTCGAACCGCTTCGCACGCCTTCGAACTACTTTCGAACTCTTTCGAACAACTTCATACCCCTATACAGACTTTTATCCCCAGCCCTTACCATTTCGCATTACTAAACATTACGTTTTGGTCTCAGCGGTGATATTTAGTACCACCTCGCACCCTTCCTCTGGCCTGTGTTATACCATCTGAAGCCATTAGTAGGTTTTGTTTGGGTTTCTGGGTTGAGTATCATCAACATTCAAAACCAACAAGGGACTACTCTAGCCCAGAGTCATGTTCTTAGGACTCTGCAACTCCCTAGCCACCTTCCAGACCATGATGAATGACACCTTCCAGGACATGCTGAATGAGGGATGGCTGGTGATCTACATGGGTGAGATCTTGATCTTCTCGAAAGATCAAAAAGAGCATGAGGAAAGGACAAAGAGAGTTTTGGTGAGATTAAAGAAGAACAATCTCTTCCTAAAGCCTGAAAAGTCCAAATTTGATGTACAAGAGGTCGAATTCCTCAAATTAATCTTATGGCCAAATCAACTGGCTATGGACCTGACTAAGCTTAGCAGAATAAGGGACTGGCCATCCCTGACCAACATCAAAGGGGTCAGATCATTCCTCGGCTTCAGTAACTTTTATTGAAGATTCATTGGGAACTTTGCCATGATCATAAAGCCACTAAACAATCTGACAAAGAAGGATCAACTCTTCAACTGGACAGACGAATGCCAAAGGGCATTTGAAACCCTAAAACAAAAATTCTTTGAGGCACCGGTTCTACTCATGCCAGACATGGAGAAGCCATTTGTAGTAGAGAGTGACATGTCAAAATATGCAACTGGAGCCATCCTAAAACAGACAGATGCTAATAGGGATTGGCACCCCTGCAGTTATATATATCTCACTCGCTTACTGCCACTGAATGAAATTATGAGATTTATGATTGCGAACTGCTTGGGATAATACGGGCCCTGGAAACATGGAGACATTATCTTCAGAGATCTAATCACCTGACCACCATCTTATCCAATCACAAGAACCTGATGTACTTCAGGACAGCATGAAAGCTGAACTGGTGGCAGGCCAGATGGAGTCTATTCCTGTCACAGTTCAATCTGCAACTAGTACATGTGCCTGGAAAGATGATGGTTCAATCTGATGCACTGTCTTGATGAGGAGATCACATACCCGAAATTGACAATGATAATGATGACATCACCCTACTCAGAGATGAAATCTTCACATGAACAATCGACATGGAATTGAGGGATCTTCTGGCAGAGAGAATGATGGGAGATGACCTACTAAAGGAGATAGTAAGGGCCATCAAAGAAGGAGGAATGCTGCTGATCAAGTTGGCAGTAGAAGACTAGAGGATGGAAAACAATTGGACAGTCTTCTTCAGAGACCGATGTTACATCCCAAATGACAAAGAACTATGAAAAAGAATCGTAGAAAAATACCATGACAATGTGCTTACCAGACACCCTGGCTGATTTCAAATGCTGGAGTTGGTCCAAAGAGATTACTGGTGGTCTGGAATGATGATCTTCATCAAGAACTACATTGACGGGTGCACCACCTGTCAACAAATGAAGGTCAATACCCACCCGACAACACCCCCGCTACTCCCAATTAAGTCTGAGGTGACATGACCATGACCATTTGCACTGGTAACCATGGACTTTATCACTGATCTACTAACCAAATACCAGATCGGACAGCATCATGGTCATGGTAGACCATGGACTTACTAAGGGGATAATTTTCATCCCTTGCGACAAGACCATCGATGCACTGGGGGCAGTGGTGATGATACTCAATCCAGAAACCCAAGCAAAACCTACTAAATGGCTTTGGATGGTATAACATGAGTCAGAGGAAGGGTGTGAGTTGGTACTAAATATCACTGCTGAGACCAAAATGTTGTGTTTAGTAATGTTTAGTAATGTGAAACAGTAAGGGCTGTGGCGAATAGTCTTTATAGGCATACTAAGATGTTTGAAAGAGTTCGAAAGAGGTTTGAAAGAGTTCAAAAGAGATTCAAATATGTGCGAAGAGGTTTGAAAAAGGTTCAAAGAGGTTCAAAGTTGTGTGAAGTAGTCCAAATAAGTTCAAATAAGTTCGAAGTGGTTCGAGGTATATTGAAGAGCGAGTTTAATGAATGTGAAGTGTTTGTTGAATAGTGATGGGTGACAGGCAATAAAACATAGAGCGAATACAATAGTTTTGGGGAAGTTTGCAATAGTTCACAGAAGTTAGAGATATGACGCGAGCTAAGACTCAAGAGAATGGCTCTTAAATCTGATGATAAGCGAGAGGGTAACTTGTGCTGTTCCCCATTATTATTCTTTGTTGTAACTAACTAATACAAGTCTATATACAAAATGAAGAGATAGTACTAAAAAGGAAATAAGAACATGTGTAAAACATGAGGCAAATATATCAAACAATGAGGACTTGTAGGTCATGAAACAAATGAAAAATAATAAATGATGAAGCGTATAGTGTTCCCATATAGTAAAAGTACTTATCTTGTGCTTCAATATATCAATGAAACATAAAAATGCACTTATCACATTCTAAGTCTTTTGTACTCTCTTCTTGTGTCTTGTAGTGCTCGATATGCAACAGAATAACTTGTTCTGGATGTACAGCATGTATTGAAAGTGTTTCAAGACAGCTATATGGTGGCAAATATCATTCGAAATGCTGCAAAGTCATTCAAAGTGTTATGAAATAGTTCGAAAGCATTCAAAATGTTTCGAAGTCATCTGAAATAGTGTGAAATAGTTTGAAAATAATTCGACATCGATTTCGTGGCATTCATAGTGATTTGGAGTATGTGTCGTAATGTCTCGATATGAGGGGAAATGTTCTCTCAGACCTTAGCATGCACAGTGGACCTATCAGCGGATCTCTACCTCCACAATGTATTCAAGAGATTTGGCCTGCCCAATAAGATCATATCAGATTGTGACCCTAGATTTGCCTCTAATGTGTTCTGGGAGTTGGGAAGGCTGCTGGGAATCAAATTGGCCATGAGCACAGCCTACTACCCACAGACCAATGGGGAAATGGAATGGGTCAATCAGGAATTGGAGATTTATCTCTGGATTTTCTGTGCAAACAAACCCTCACAATAGAAGAAGCATCTCTCTACCGCCGAGTTTACCCACAACCAGAAACACCACTCAGCGATCAAAACACCCCCTTCTACATAATGATGGGAGCCACCCTAAGGCCATCCCCATGATGTACGAAAAGACAAATGTGCTGGCTACCGAGCAAAGGATAGCTAAACTAGGAAATGCATGATGAAAAGCCCTAGCTGCACATGAACTATCTTGACAGGTCATGATCGGGTGAGCCAGTTGAAAGTTCTGCCCATTTGTGGTGGGAGAAAGGGTCTGGTTAGACTTTAGGAATCTGAAGCTGGGATACCCAACCAGGAAACTCGCTCCGAAGCATAAAGGGCCATTCCCTATCACCCGGGTGATTTCCTCCCATGCCTATGAGTTGAACCTTCCTTCACAGTAGAAAATTCACCCTGTCTTCCATGCCTTGCTTCTTTCGCATTTCAAGGAGAATGAAATGCATGGGCCCAACCCTCTCCCTCCACCTCTCAAACTGATCGAAGGAGAATTAGAACATGAGGTCGAGGCAATTTTAGCTCACAGGAAAAGAGGCCGAGGAACCCAGTTCTTGGTGAGATGGAAGGGGTATGGCATGGTTGAAAACACCTGGGAGCCAGAAACACACTTAAAGAATGCCTCAGAGGTCCTGGAGGAGTACAAGTCCACCCACCACCTTCCATAAACATGAACTGCCCTCTCCACTTTATCATGAGTGTCACCCCCGATCCCAATCCAGAGAGAACTTTCGACAAAATCCTAGAATATGTATGCAACCTAAATGACACCCAGAATGTGGAAAGGTTATATTTTATAACTCACGACCGAGCCATGCTCAACGGGACCATTCAGAATCTGTTCAAGACATACCAAGCCATTTCTACTCTAGAGTGGATGTTCCAACACCTCTCACAAGAGGCATACCACCTCGACCTACTGCCCCTTATCAGAAACCTAAACGAGCAGGCAGGATGTTACAGACCTGGGAAATGAATACTGATGCCCTACCAGGCATTTGTCATTGAGAGTGTCTCCAATGACAATGAAGAGGAACATTTCAGCACAGCAGCAGAATCACCACCATCACCACCATGTCCAGCAATGCCTTATGCAAGGTGACCTACACCCACACACTCGCCCACACCCAGATGGATGCAAAATTCAGTATGTGTCACTTGCGCCCAGATCGGGCACTTTTCATCACACTGCCTGCAGTACCAGTGCCCTCATTGCTGAGTTTGGTGGCTGAGACATTCGGCACTACTATGCCCCAGAAACTCAACATGTGATGACCCACCTCATCACCACATGACTTAAACTTACACCACCATGATTGTCAATATGCACCTCATCATCTCACTTGGTGCTGTATTCAGCACTGCAATTTTTATCATGCTCATATTTTATCTTCTCATCACATTCAGAATCCTCACCATGACTCCCCTTCCCTGTGTTACTACATTCATAACTGGCACCTCTGTGCAATTCGCAGCTGAGGAAATTGAACTGCCTATGGCAGTCTATTCTCATGATGCACCCACACACATGATGATCAGCACCTTTACTGCAACTACTGATGAAGAATGAGCACTGCCATTCAATCCAATGTGGACAATGCGACCATAATTTTGGATGGTACTTGAAATCTTGGAAGGGAGCTGATGTTACAGCAAATGGATGCTGACACGGCAGAGGAGGGGGGATACAATTTTCTCATCGTTCATTATTGTTCTTTACTGTTTTACTCATGCTATTGTCTTTGTCTGACTATTGTTCTTATTGTCTCACTTGTGCTTATTGTTCTGTACTTTATTGTTCTATGCGGACCCATGACCACGCACCTCTAATTACTCATAATCACCTTCTCACACTATTGTAGTAGTCTGTGGACATGCCCACTCTTTCTCACATTATTGTCTGTACATTCTTATTGTCTCTGCCTAGTTATGCTCTCATGCCTGTAGTATTTAATCTGCAATGCAAAGACCAGGCAAGCTCAGCTTGACCTGATCATCTTAACATTCTCAATGAACTACTGAAGAGTCATTCTCAACTGTTGCTTACGAGCTTCAGTGAATTCTAGATCGAAGAACTATTGATCCTAACAATCACAAACCTGTCAATTGCTGGTCCAAGTACATCACACAGCACTTTCACTCCTGTCCTGCCATATCATCCCCAATTCAACTCTCTGGGAACACTTCATCACTATTACAACACCCACTATTGTCCATTCTATCTACCTGCATACTCACTTTCAAACATATATTCACCTTCCCAGCCCATAAGTACCAATTTAGATGTTTGAATGCTTTAAAGATGGCAAGAAGTTCTTTGTCATGGGTGTCATAGTTTAGCTTGGCAGAATTGAAGGAGCAGGAGTGGAAGGCAACAGGGTGAATATTGCCATCAGGAGTGTGAGCAGAGAGGATTGCCACTAGGGTGTATTGTAGTTGGAGCCATCCATTTCAAGGACCAGGCAGGAATCTGGTACCCACTGAGAGAGGACTGGAGCATGAGTGAATTCTTCCTTCAGCCTGTCAAAGGTTTCTTGGCACTTCTTGTTGAAGTCCCAAGGGAAGTTCATCCACATCAAGCAGGTAAGAGGCATGATGATGTTGGAATATTGATGAGTGAATCTGCAGTAAAAGTTGCAGAATCTGAGGAAGGACTGTATATCCTTGACTTTCCAGGGCACCGGCCAGTCCAGGATGGTCTTTACTTTGTCTTTGGACTTCCGGAGTCCATCCGGTGATAAAATAAACCCAAGATATTCAACTGTATCTTTGTGAAACTCACATATCTGTGGAGAGGCATAAAGTCCATGTTTTTGGAGTCTCCAGAGAACTTCTTTAATGTGAGGCTTGTGTTTCAACATGTCATTGGAAAAAATGAGGATATTGTTGAGATAGATGATGATGCAGACATTTAGCATGTTGCTAAAGATATCATTCATGAGGCACTGGAAAGTTGCAGATGCATTAGTGAGTCTGAAGGGAACCACCAACTACTTGAAGGACCCATAGCAGGTCCAGAATGTCATTTTCCATTCATCACCATCGGCAATGTGAACCAAGTGGTAAGCATGTTGGAGGTCAATCTTTGTGAAGATGTGGGACTTACAGGGTGCATCAAGAAGGTCAGAGATTAGCGGAAGCAGATAGCAATCCTTCTTTGAGATATGGTTGAGGCTCTGGTAGTCGACACATAACCAGAGTGTACCGTCCTTCTTCTTGACAAAGAGTATAGGAGCACCATGAGGTGATTTGGAGGGTCAGATGAAGCTGGAATGAACATTCTCTTTAATGAACACTCACAGGGCTTCAAGTTTGGATGGGGAGAGGGAGTACATACAGTCTGGAGGTGGGGGCACATTATCCTCCATCTCTATCTTTAGAGTGTACAGGAGGTGTGGAAGAAGGGTGTCTGCCTCCTGCTTATTGAAGACGTTGGCGAACTCATAATATTCTTTAGGAATATCCAAAAGGTACACTTGATTTCTGGTGACAGCTGCAGATTTGGCTGTGAGGCCTTCTGGAGAAAAGATTATCTGAAAGGCACAATAAATAGCCTCAAGAAGTTTGCTAGTGCACATGTATGCAGCAGCATTGATAAACAAGATTGAGAAGGTGCACAGGTCTCCACTGGAAGATTCAGAGGTGACTCAGAAGTTGGAGGGTCAGAAGATGTCAGAGGTGCTGGACCTCTATGAGCTGCAGAACAGAAAGTTATCTGGCCAGAAGAAGACCAGTCAATCAATGGATTGTATTGCTTCAGCCAGTTGTGTCCAAGGACTGCAGAATAGGAACAGTCAAGCAGGGTTACATAAAATGTTGGATTGAACACTTCACCAGATGGAAAAGTGACCAGGAGCTTCATGACTTGCATGATGATGGAGTTGCAAGTTCCGTCAAACAGTCAGAGTCCTATTGGCAAAATAGTTTCTGCGCTAAAATGATTTTCCAGCATGAAAGCAGAGTTGAGGAAACAGTGGGATGAGCCAGAGTCAATAAGGGTTTGGGTTGGTATGGAGTTGTCAGAAATGGATAGGAGGATGGTCAGGGAATCAGGGTTGGAAAGAGTGGATGCATTGAGATGAACATAGGCAGCCAGCTGGGAAAGGTCAACACAATTTTCAGCCCCATAGGCATATTCCTGAGAATTGCAGACTATTTTTTTGAGTCCATGGAATCCAGCATGGATTCAGAGACTGTGGCTGCATGGGCTTCTGCAGCTTTGGACTTGCCACAATTACCAGCTAGGTGTTCTTCTTCACCACAATAGAGGCAAAGACCTTCCTTCATCCAGTGCTTCAGAGATGGAGTTCTTCAGCTTGTTACTCTTGGATCTGGAGGAGCTGCCAGTGAGGGTTTATTACTGTGATTACAGTTGGACAGGTTCTGGGGCTTGGACTGATTATTAGAGCTAGAGTTGGAATTGGAATTGGAGTTTGAGGAACCCTTGGAGTCCTTCTTCCTGGAGTTTCTGAAAATTCCAGAGGTCTTGGTGTCGAGGCAATTCTCTTCTTCCTGCATCCAGTAAATGTTGTCAGTGTCTTGGGCTTTAAGCCGCAAAGCTGCCAGAGTATCAGGCTTTCCACCCCAGCAAAACTTCTATATGGAGATGGAGCAGAAGTCCATGGAAGTACCAGTTGCGAAGAGCAGCTTTATTCCAATTGACCCAGGAGGATAGTTCCCAGAAGTCCACATTATACTTGACTATACAGCCTCCTTTCTTCATAGTGAGCTCAGAAAGAGCCTTCTCAACATCCCCCAAAGGGTCATGAGGGCCAAAATTGCTCTCTAGCTCCTCAAGGAATACCTCATAGTTCCACATCCAGTGGGCAGAATTTATTGGGTCATTGAGGCTGGGTTCAAACCAGCTGAGCACTGATCTCTTTAGATAAGAGATGATGTATAAGATTTTCCTTTCATCAGAAGCAAAGATGTCAGGGTGATCTTGGAAAGGGAGGTTGCATGCGACTAGAAAGTCCTGAAGTTTCTGGGGGTTAGAACCATTGAATGTGTCAGGTTCTCTAACTTTGATCTTCTTGGGCTTCAGGGCTTGATTCTGGTGGAGAGTACAGAGATTGTCCAAAAGGTTAAACAAGGCATAGACAAATCAGTTGTCTGGATCTGGGTTTCCACCTAAAGGAGAGTGATTTCCAGAGTAATCAGGATCAGGGTCAGGCCTGCAGCCATCAGGACTGCTAGGGTCATCGGGTCCACCAGAAAGTCTGTTCTCTTTATCTGTAGCTTCCTTATCAGTAGGGTTGGCTTGGCTGTCATCCCCTACATAGTCAAGTGGAGTCAGAACCTGAGGGGGTTCCAAAGGCAAGTGGGTAGACATGACGTTGGTGCTAATGGATGGTGCACTGGAGCTGACTTGTTGAAATATGTTTGATGGTTGGACTGAGGCACCAAAGGTAGAAATGGGTCTAGGAGCTGGGAGTACTGATTGTCAGACAGCTGATAATCCTGGAAGAGTGTCTGCATGGTGGGAGTTTCTTGTTGTCTGCTGAGATTGTAATTCTGTGTGGAATATAGAATAAGGTTCAGAATAGTGTGTGGGCTGATGAGAGAAGTGTGAGTTCGCAAATACTGTCAAGGTTCAAGATTGCTACTACTGAGGTCAGAGCTTGGTCAGGAATACACCAGACTTCTGATCAGACCTGGTCATCAGTGGTTGGAGGTGTTCAGGGGTTCTGGGCAAAATCCACTGGGCTATAGCATGCCAGGTGAAAGAGGCCAGAGAGGACTTGGCTTCAACTTATAAGAAGTTGTGCCCTTCTCCTTGTTAGTTGTTCAATCTCAGGTGGATTGGATGCAGATATCCAGTGAGATTCTGGATGGAGGGCGAGGATAGAATAAAGCAGAGGTTATAAGGTGAATTGAAGTTAAGAGGAACTGAGATATTATTGGATTAGGTCAAGAACAAATCAAGGGTGAATGAAGGGTTAATATTAAGCAGAGGATTGACAAGGTGAGATATAATGCAAGAGACAAAGTAATTTACAAGTAATTTGCAAACTGGAGACTAAGGCTAAGCTATGGGCACTTAAATATTGAAGGCTGGAAGAATAACAGAAAGTACAGAAAGTACAGAAGTTTACTAACAGGTCTTGGTAAGTGTCCATGACCAGAATTGTTAAGACTGTATTAAGAATAAAGTGAGTAAGCAAATAATTACTAAGGCACATGACAACTTGTCTGATGACTA
This sequence comes from Tricholoma bakamatsutake, assembly GCA_029959215.1. Taxonomy (NCBI): domain Eukaryota; kingdom Fungi; phylum Basidiomycota; class Agaricomycetes; order Agaricales; family Tricholomataceae; genus Tricholoma; species Tricholoma bakamatsutake. Next base: position 5,280,241 of record CP114868.1, on the reverse strand, counting down.
AAAGGTGATGCAGCCAGGATGCTGATGGACAAGGTCAGAAAAATGTTGGAAAGGAATCAGGAATTATTGGAAATCCAATTGGGTGAAACAGATCTTGACAGTGCTTCAGTGTTGATCAGTTTGCTTTTAGGTAGTCACAAATTGTGCTTGGGTCCATATCCATGCCAATGTATGAGGTATTGGTATCTATGACCACAAGGTCTGCATTCAATCAATTTGTCAATGAAATATTCTGTTGTGCCATCTCATGTTACCAAGGTTTGGGAGGGATCATACCCATTCCTATAACTGATTTCAAGTTAATCTTCAGTAGATATTACATTTATTTCATCTTCCAGGTCATACCTTACTTTCTACATAGTTGTACATATCTTAATTCAAATAGTTGCTGTGGTTTTGCATGTAATGTGGCTGTTGATGAGGCAACACACAGCAGAGAACAAATCTGATTGTGATGAAGTGTGACAAAAGAGACAAAATCTTTTCTCCCCTCCCAAGCACAGGCACACCATACCAGGAACTCAAAGTGGGTATGTGCCTGTGTTTCAGTTTAGTATACCTAGCCTGAGATTTTTTTTTGAGCACTCAGAATGGAGTATGAAGTTGTGAGCAAAGTACTTGCATTAAAATCACTGACTAATCACTCTGGCTACTATTTCTCAACTGCTTCTACATTTTGTATTCCTCAGTAAAATTGTATGTACATGCATGGGTACTATGTAATGAAATTTTATAAAACTCTGGAAAAATAGCACAAGATAATAAAATAAGAAATTTGAAATTCAGACACTATAGAAGATTCAGACCCATTGGGTGCCATAGTATAATATATGAGTAATATATGAGCTTATGTCAGCTTATGTGAGCCAATCTGAGTTGCCATGCATTGATGCTCACAAAGCAATCAATAAGATTCTTGATAAGTCTGACAGTGGTGTGGCTCACGACTTTGCTTCCAATGACTTAGGAATGGTCTTTCCACCACATCAGTGCAGACCTCAAGGAATGGGCACTATGGCTGCTGGAGCATGACTACATTCCAGAAGATGTCTGTGAGACTCTTGATATTTTCTGTTCAAGCATTTACTATTGGAAGCACAACCAAGTTGAGTATGGGGATGTTGTCCCTCCTCAGAATCTACTACAAGATTGAGACAGACCACGCCTTCTCACTGCTGATCAAACTGATGAACTCATCTCTGCTCTCTGTGACTCCTGAGATGTACCTGGATGAAATTCAGGACTGGATTGCTGTAACACATAGGGAAATGCACAGGTTTCACCATGGGTTTTGCACACTTTTATTTTCTAATTTATTCAATGAGTTTTGCATGAAAAATCATGAAAAAATGATTTTTTGGTAGCTATTCAATAGGTGCTTGTGATGCAATAGACAAAATAATATATTTTAGTTCTTGAGGCTGGATGAAATTGAATTTCTGAGCTGTCAAATGACTACAAGCCAGAATAGTGGCTTGTGTAGTCATGGATATGATGATTCTTGGCTTAGGAGTTAAAACTTGGGTGAAGGATGGTAGAGGTGTTGAAGTCATTGGAAGAATGAATGAAGAGATAGACAATAAGGATGAAGAAGAGGATGATGATGAAGATGAAGATATAGGTGAAGGGAACAGTCAACAATGAGTAGATTCTGCCTCAGAAACTAGGATTATCACATGAAAGATGTCACCCAAATATTGTTTTATGCATTGGATCACAAAGAGTAAAATGCTTCTAGAAAATTATTTTTTCATGATTTTTCATGCAAATAAATTAGGAAATAAAGGTGTGGAAAACCTGTGCATTTCCCTAGTGACACACGATACTGGCATCTCTCAGACTGGACTTCATGCTCTCATTCAAGATGCTGGTATAACTTACAAAATGCTTTGAAAGGCAGCATCTGTAAGGAGAAAGAAAGGCACCCCAGGCATCTGGGCAATTTTCTATGTTTATCCCATATTTTTATATATTTTATCTCACCCTATTCTGCCTTTTCTATGATTTTCTATGATTTATCCCCATTTTATTATTATATTTCAGTTTTTTCCATGTTGGTACATGTTGACAGTTCTATTCTTAGAGGCAGGACCCCTTTTGGATGTTTACCCATCAAGGTGACATCATCCCACAGCTTGATTCCCCTATTTCTGCCTGTTTGCTATTTTTAGCTTACTATTTGATTTTTGGCTCTATCACATATACTAGGCATTGACAAATGGGTCCTTAGAGTTTTCTCTTTGAATTCCCCTCTGTTATGTGTGCCTGAAGTGTCTGTATTATGTAGTATAATGTTAACTTTGGATTCCCTTCTATTAGCTCACTATTAAGTGAGGCTTTAAGGTTGCTTTTATAGTAGAAAACTCTCTCTTAAAATCCAAAATCTTGGACACTCTGCCAAGATAGGCAGGTATAAAATAGAAGACGACTCCCAGAGCTCCACAGACTCACTATGCACCATCCCAAACACTCCTGCCTTTAGTGCACACCACTTTTCACCTGACCCACTGCCTAGCGCCATGGATGCCTCTGAGTGCATCAATGCGCTTGAAGGCAGCATTACTGGAATTTGTGTGCAAATTGATACACTTACATCTACCATTGAAACCTTCATTAGAACTCTCCAGTCAAACCCCACCCTGTGTTAGGAAACAGTCTCCTAACCTGCCTATTACATAATACTATTTTTATTTTATTTTATTTCACCAAAATATGCTACAAAATGCCTATACATGCCTTATTTGTCAGTGTGGGAATTTTCTATTTACACACATCAATATGTACATGCATGTATGCGGATGTGTGTGCACATCTGTAATAACATACTACAACATATGTAACATAGTATATAATTCTAAAATAAATACTAGGAGACCTTAATTGAGTTCTCTTAGGTATTCCATCCACAATAGTGGTGCAAAAAACCTAATTCAGCCAACTACTCTATTTTTAACCCCTCACATCAAATCCATCAAACCCCCCATCATGTGCACACCCCCCCCTGCCTTCTTGTAGGAGAACCCGCATGGTCCAGCTAGCAGATTAGTGGGTGTCGCTTTAACAGAAGAACTCAACTCCTCTATCAGTGCACCTTCTCTTACATGCGCATACATCATTTGTCTCAGCACACCACATCTGCTTACTCATCATTTCAGCAAGAGCTGGAATTCATTGTATACATGTATTTACCTTGCTTTTGTAAGCTGATGCTAGGCCTCACCTTACATTGCGACCGCTAGTGATCAAGAGGCAGCGCTCATCATTAGGACAGCTGCAACCAGACAACTGATTGGATCTGGTTTAGCCAAGATTTACATTACTCAATTTGGATGACTATTTTAGGTTGTTACTAGCCAAATTCAGTAATAGCCCCAAGATCAGGCACTGTTGGAAGGGTTATTGATCTGAAGTGCCCAATAGCCGAAATCATGTGTTTTGCCATGTTTGGTACCCAAAATAGCTGGATCATGTGACTCGAAATTTTGCAGAAAAAATTCTACAGCCGAATCTTTACATAGCTGAAAAAGTGACTCATCACAGATTATGTCATCATGACAGAACAAGCAACTTCAAATCCTGGACACAATCCTGTTCCCATGCCCATTCTTGAAGCCAAAATTGAGGCTCTAACAGCACAAATGTCCCAATTAGTGTTAGTATTAGCAGCATCCCAGCCCAAACAAGTACAAACAAATGCAGAAACAGTAGAAGATAAAGACAATGAGATGGAGGAGATGGTAGAGTGGATCTCTCAAGAGGGTGAGCATGCAGAGGAGAGGTCTGAGAGTAGAAAAATGTGTTTACCTAAATATGCACCCCTGCAAATATTTGATGGTACCATGGAGAACACAAAATCCTTTATCAGCTCTATAGTTTTGTATATTCATGGGAGAAAGCCCAAATTTCATATGACCAAGTCTAGAATTATGTTTGCTCTCTCATACATCCAGGGAGGGAAAGCACAGTTCTGGAGAAACGAAGCCATTAATCAAATTGCTGCAGGATATAAACTATTTGCAAACTTCAGGGAATTTTTGGAGAGATTGGAGGCACAGTTTGGAGACCCTAATCTAAAGGTGACAACTAATGCAAAATTAAAAACCATGCGCCAAGGTTCTCTGACTGCAGACAAATTTATTTTGCAGTTCAAAGCAGAAGCGTCACAAACCAATGTGGGAGAAGCAGTGTTGGTAGAATATTTGAAGGCAGGATTAAATCCCTCATTATTCAAGTCTATCTATTGACTACCTTCTATGCCAGAGAGGTTGGATGAGTGGTATAATTGGGCAATGCATCTTGATCAGCAATATCGACAGAAACAGGCAGAATCAAAATTGATGTATGGAAATTTCAGATTTGAAAAGTCATCAGGAGGAAAGTCCGAGAAAGGAAGGACACCTCAGGTACAAACTCCGAGGGCACAGCCACTGGCCATGGCAGTGACACCTATTGTTAAGGAGTCAGCAGCATCAACAGATGCAATGGATGTTGATCGAGTAGGGAGACGAGCTCCACTTAAATGTTTTAATTGTGGGCAATTAGGGCATATGGCTCAAAATTGTAGGCAGAAAAGGAAGATTATGGAAGCGACTATCAAGGAAGTGAAGTTGGAGGAAGATAAGCAGAAGAATTTTGTGGAAGAGTCCCAGTGAAGGTTTTCCCATTGGTGACCCAGAATCAATATAATGTATTAGTATCCGAGGAAACCCAGAGTAAACCCAAAAGAGAAATTGAGGAGTATGACTATCATCATTTATCTGACAAAGAAAAATGCCCAGCCTTATTTCCAAAGACCCCTAAATTCTTTATTCGCTCAGTGCAGATAGAACCTGAAATCAGCTTGACAGTAGGATTGAAGACAGTGGACACGCATGCAGCAATTAATGTGGAGGCATTGCTTGACAGCAGTGCTACTGGATTATTTATTAATTGATCCCTAATTACTGGAAACAGTATTTGCACACATAAACTGCCACAACCTATAATGGTATACAATATTGATGGTATGATCAATTGTGGAGGAACTATTAAAGAGGAAGTGACGATGATATTGAAGTATCAGGATCATTAGGAATGAGCTGTATTTGAGGTGTGCAACCTTGGGAAAACCAATCTGATAATTGGATGTCCATGGTTACAAAAGCATAACCCAGAAATTGATTGGAAAACTGGCAAGGTACACATAACTCATTGTCCTGAAGAATGTAATGTGTATGGGAGAAAAGTAAAAAAGGAGAAGAAGGAAAAGAAAAAGAAAGAACATCTGAGGAAGTATTCTGTTATGATGGAGGAAGTGGAGGATGAAGATATGCCAAATGGGGAAGTTCCAATTATGACTAGTAAGGAAGAACAGAAGCAGACTTTTAGGGAAATTTAGGGAGGACAGTCATGGGATAAAAATGTGGAGAAAGTGGAGAAGCCAGTGGAGGAGTGGGTGCCAAAAGCCTACCATAAATATTTGTCAGTTTTTTAGAAGAAGGAATAGGACTGGATGCCAGTGCAAAAGCCATGGGATCATGCAATTGAGATGAAGCCAGGATTTGTGCCAAAGAAGTCAAAAGTTTATCCATTATCTCCGAAGGAACAAGAAGAAGTGGATGCATTCCTTAATGAACAGTTGTGCAAGGGATACATATGACCTTTGAAATCACCACAGATATCACCAGTATTCTTTGTACTGAAAAAAGATCAGAGGAAGAGGATGTGTACAGATTATAGGTATTTGAATGAGTAGACAGTGAAGAACATGTACCCTTTGCCATTGATCTCAGAGATAATTGACAACGTAGGAAAGGCCAAGGTCTTCACAAAATTGGATTTATGCTGGGGGTACAATAATGTATGAATAAAGAAAGGAGATGAGTGGAAGGCAGCATTTGCCATGCATCGAGGATCCTTCGAGCTGCTAGTCATGTTTTTTGGAATGACCAATAGTCCCCCAACTTTCCAAAATATGATGAACAACATTTTCAAGGATGTGATAGACAAAGGCATGGTGATAATATTCATTGACGATATTTTGATATTCATGGAGGATGAAGAAAATCATGAGGTGATAGTGCAGGAGGTGTTGAAGAGATTGGCTGAGAATGATTTATTTGTTAAGCTGGAGAAGTGTGTATTTGGAGCAAGCGAGATCGAGTTCTTGAGATTAAAGATTGGTCCTGATGGAATCAAGATGGATCCTATCAAGGTAAAGGCAATTGTTGATTGGCCCATGCCTACCCATATCAAGGAAGTTCAAGCTTTCTTGGGACTCGCCAATTTTTATCATCGCTTTGTTCATAATTTTTCCAAAATTGCTGCACCATTACACAACCTTATGTGAAAGGGAGTAGTGTGGAGATGGGGAGAACAACAGCAGACAGCATTCGAGGAGTTGAAGAGGAAGTTTGTGGAAGAGCCAATATTGGTCCCAGTAGATTTCACATGTCCCTTATGAGTAGAATCAGATGCATCAGACTTTGCTACTGGAGCAGTATTATCAATGCTATGTGAAGATGACAAATGGCATCCTTGTGCATATTTGTCTCGAGGGTTGAATGATGTGGAGAGGAATTATGATGTGCATGATGAAGAGATGTTGGGAATAATATGAGCATTGGAAGCATGGAGACATTATTTGGAGGGATGTACGCATCAGATCGAGATCTGGACAGACCATCAAAATCTGCAATACTTCATGTCTGCTAAAAAGCTTAACCATCAACAAGCACGTTGGACATTATTCCTATCACACTTTAATTTTCACTTGGTCCACAAAGCGAAAAGCTTGATGAGAAAAGCAGATGCATTATCCAGATGTACAGATCATAAAAGGGGAGTGGAGGAGGACAATAAAAATATTACCCTACTCAAACCTGAATACTTTCATATTTGTGCTATGCATCAAGGGCATTTATTGGTGGATAGATCAGAGACAGAAATGTTGTCTAAAATTAGGCAATGTTCAGAGATGGATGATGAAGTGGTGGAAGCTGTGAAAGCTTTGAGGGGAGAGAAGAAAGGTAATATTAAAGGAGATGAATGGGTTGAAGAACAAGGATTAGTGTTGTTCAGAGGCAAGGTGTATGTACCGAAGGATCAGAATTTATGAAGGGAGATTGTACAGTTACATCATAACATGCCAGCTGCTGGACATCCAGGAAGATGGAAGATGTTGGAGTTGGTGATGAGAAATTATTGGTGGCCCAGAATTTCAAAGTATGTGTTGGGGTATGTGGATGGGTGTGACACGTGCATGAGGGAAAAGAAATTTCCAGAAAAGCCTGCTGGAAAATTAATGCTGAACCTATACCTAAAGCACCATGGTGAGATATATCTGTGGACTTTATCACAGGATTACCTGAAGCTCAAGGATATGATGCAATATTTGTAGTATGTGACTGCTTTACAAAGGAAGTCCATATCATTCCTACTACTGCAGAAACCTCATCGTTGGGCTTGGTGCATCTCTATCTAAATCAGGTATGGTGGTTACATGGATTATCTGATACAGTTATCTCCAATTGTAGATCACAAATTGCTTCTGTGTTTATGCGAGAGTTAAATAACATATTGGGGATTCAAACCAAATTATCTATGGCATATCACCCACAAACTGATGGGCAGACAGAGAGAATGCATCAGGAGTTGGAGCAGTACCTATGCATGTTTTTCAATCACTGACAAACTGACTGGCGTGAATGGTTGGCAATTGCTGAATTTTTCCACAATAATAAATTCCATTTGGCTACTTGCATGTCGCCCTTCTTTGCTAATTATGGGTATCATCCCAGATGGGAGTAGAACCTTGAAGGGAAGTCAAGGTACAGTCAGTGGAGGACTTTGTGTCCAAAATGCAAAAGGTGCAGGAGGACACAGAGGCAGCATTGATGAAAGCATGAGATGACATGATGCGACATGCAGATCATACTCAAGGTGTTGCTCCAGAGTACAAAGTTGGTGACTTGGTATGGCTAAGTATCAAGGATCTAAATATTCCACGACCTTCAAGAAAGCTTACGGAGAAGCAAGTTGGCCCATATCTGATTTCTAAAATAATTTCACCCAATGTGGTAGTGTTAAAATTACCTCAGTCATTCAAGATTGATCCTGAAATTAACATTTTCTGTTTATGCCCTTACTGCCCACTCCTATTCCTGGTCAACAAACTACTCCACAGCCTCCAATAATAGTAGAAGGTGCTCCAGAATATATTGTGGAAGAGGTTTTGGACTCTCGTCTTTGACAAAATAAATTGGAGTTCTTAATCAAGTGGAAGAACTACACCGACAAAAATAATTCATGGGAGCCAAAAGAGAATTGTAAGTGAGCATGTTAAGCAATCACCCAATTTTTTAAACGTAATCCAAATGCTCTGCATCGCATTGCTAGAATGGTGTATGAGGGGATGAATTTCTGGCCTTACCAGAATTTCACAGAGGGGACAGATGCAATATTTTCTTGCCTGGAAGTCAAGGCCTAAAAGGGGGGTAATGTTAGGAAACAGTCTCCTAACATGGCTATTACATAATACTATTTTTATTTTATTTTATTTTATTTGATTTTATTTCACCAAAATATGCTACAAAATGCCTATACATGCATTATTTGTCAACATGGGAATTTTCTATTTACATGCATCAATATGTATGTGCATGTACATGCATGTGCACGCACATCATAACATACTACAATATATGTAACATAGTATATAATCCTAAAATAAATACTAGGAGACCTCAGTTGAGTTCTCTTAGGTATTCCATCCACAATAGTGGTGTGAAAAGCCTAATTCAGCCAACTACTCTATTTTTAACCCCTTGCATCAAATCCATCAAACCCCCCATCATGTGCATGCCCCCCACTGCCTTCTTGTAGGAGAATCCACATGGTCCAGCTAGCAGATTAGTGGGTGTCGCCCTAACACCCTGCCAATTTCAACCCCTAGCATGCCAAGTGTGCACACACTGCCCAATGTGCACCCAAGTGAAAATGTGCATGTTAAACATGTGCCCCTCACCAAATTCAATGGTGCACATTCCCATGGACATGCTTTCCTCAATTCCTGTGAGTTTTACATCAGTCTACACCCAAATCAATTTGTATATCATGCTGCTAAAATTTATTGGGCCCTTGCATACATGAGATCTGAGTGTACCTATCTTTATGTTGACCATATATTATGCCAAACTAAGGAGCATGGCTCCCTTCCATTTTCCACGTGGGGGGACTTTTGTGACGAGTTCATATAACACTTCTGCCCCCTCAATAAATGCCAATGAGCTATAACATGTCTTGAATCCATTTCCTACTACCAAGTGCATCAATCTGTGACAGCTACATCAACAGGTTTCAAGACCTGGTGGACAAAGGTATAGGAGTGGGTTGCCCATGGTGGTGAAGTTTCGTCAAGGTCTTGATCAGGAAATCCAAGACCAGATTGCACAGATGTTGGAAGGATGCCCAGCAGATGATAACATAAATGCTTGGTATGAGGCTGCTTCCCTCTGTGATGAGATCCAACTCAGAAATGCAGCATTTACTGTGGCTTTCCACACTCCTACCACCACCCATGCCCCCCACACCATTAACCAAGCACCCCCTCATTCTAATCCCATCCCTATGCACCAGCCTGCAGTGTCGAGCTCCAACACCCCTGCTCTAATGGATGTCAACACAGCCTATAGTCGAGCTCGCAGGCTAGATCTCTGCTACCACTGTGGGGAAATCAGACACATGGTTCAAAATTGTCTCCACCACCAAGACACCTGTAAACTCATGCCTGAGGGACAAGATGAGCTCCTCCAAGACCTGTTGGCACTGACAGATGTTTTTTTTTTTTTTGTCAACAATTTATTAAATGGTGCACACTGATAGGTCCACTGTGCGCTTTAAAGTCTGGAGAAGTATTCCCACTCATATTGACACATTACGACACATGCTCCGAACCACTACAAATGCCACTAAATCGACTTCGAACCATTTTCGCATGATTTTGCACTATTTTGGACGACTTCGCACTACTTCGAACCTTTTTGAACGCTTTCGAACCATTTCGCGACACTTCGAATGACTTCGGCTGCTGTATAGTTGTCCTCAAACAATTTCGATACATGTTGCATATTCGGAACAACTCAACTCGCTGCATATCGAGTACTACTGGACAAAAGGAGGGATTACAAGAGACTTAGGATATGATAAGTGCGTTTTTGTGTTTTATTGATATATTAAAGCAATAGAACAAGAACTCTTACTATATTGGGACAATGTACGTTTCACTTATTATCATATTTCATTTTGTTTTATGTTTCACAATACCTTTATTTGCTGTGCATACTGCCTCGTGTTCTACACCTGTTATTATTTCCTTTTTAGTACTATTTCTTCAGATTGTATATAGACTTGTATTAGTTAGAATAACAGGGAAGAATTGTAAATGGGGAACAGCACAAGTTATTCTTTCGCTATCATCAGATTTAAAAATTGTTCTCTTTAGTCTTATCTTCGCATCATATCTCTAAAGTTCTGCGAAATATCGTGAACTTCCTCGAAACTATCATATTTGCTCTCCATTTTATTGCCCATCGCCTACCGCCATTTGACAAACACTTCACATTCGTTAAACTTGCTCTTCGATATACCTCGAACCTTTTCGAACTTATTCGAACTTCTTCGGACTACTTCGCATGACTTCGAACCTCTTCGAACCTTTTTCGAACCTATTTCACACATCTTCGAACCACTTTCAAACTATTTTGAACACCTTTGTATGCCTATACAGACTATTATCCACAGCCCTTACCATTTTACATCACTAAACATTACGCTTTGATCTCAGCGGTGATATTTAGTACCACCTCGCACCCTTCCTCTAGCCTGAGTTATACTACAAAAGGCTTTTAACAGGTTTTTTCTAGGTTTCCGGGTTGAGTATCATCAACGCTCGCAGTCCATGGCAGAGTACAAACAAGGTACACTATGGGTATCTATGCAAGATTTGAGGGAGACTGCTGCCCTGATACAGCTCTGTTGAGCAGTGAAGATCATGCACCCAGGCAAAGCTGGGGCACCTTCAGCCAGATAAGGAGAGGATAAGCATGCAAGCACCTCCCCAAACCTCCACAGAGGGGGACGCCCCCCCAACCCAGCCACTAGCTTGAACTGTCACCTCACCACCTGCCCTCCAGGTCACCTCCAGTGGAGCCATCTCCCAGTTCTCCCACAGCATGGGTTCCCTAACCATCCATGGCCTTCCAGGTTGTCCCCTATGGGTTCAGATGGAGAGCAGTGCCCTTTATGAGCCTAAACGGACTCTCACCAGTCACCCAGCATATACTGATGACCCAGGCCCCCTGAGAGCCTGGGTTGCCCACTCTCTGTCCTCCCCCCTCGAGGCCCCCTTTATGTGACTAAACGTACTCCAGGCATAACCTGTATACTGATGACCCAGAAAGCCACAGACAGCAGTGCTCCCCCCACCACAGCGAATCCAAGAAATGGCCTGTGCCAGGGACCCACCCACAGAGCTGCAGCAAGGCTTCACAGCCCGCCAACAAGAGAGAAGGGGGGTGACCACCAGATGGAAGATGGGCATCATGCACCCAGCGCCGCCCACCTATCCTGGATCCCACTCTGAGCATGAGCTGTCAGCAAAAACATATAACAAAACCAACTTGAATGAGTTCTACATGCACAATGTCTGGATGACTGTCAAAACCACTCAGGGCTAAAAGAAGTTCCTGGAAATACAAAGCCTGGCTTAAGCTCAGTTCCATCTGCATGGATAGCCTCAATGATAGTGATAAGTTCAAGATTAGCACTGCAATGCTTATACTTGGCATGTTGTCTCCAAGAGTATAAGTACTTCCTTCGGCTACTCTTCTTCCCACCACCCCTCTGGCATCCCTTCTCATCCATGTTGTATATGTTGTCAATGGGAATATTCAACAAGCTCAGTGAGTTCATAAAAGTATTGGTTGACAACAGGATGGTTAAAGGCCTTTGCACGTTTTGGGTGAAGGCCAGATGCTGAGGATAGTACAATGTCAGGATGTCATTTGAGAAAGGCATAAATCCAGTTTTTGCTGGGCCGCTTACAGAGAGGATGGCCAGTTGCCTCAAGGTGCTCAATCCATTTGGCAAGAAGGTTCTCTTGTGAAGGAGAGAGGAATTGTTGAGATGTGTAAGCTTCTCGAGCAGGCTTGTGGATGTTCCCGAAGAGTAGTGTAAGGAACATTGAGATCACCAGCTGTCTGTTTGACATTAATCTTAATGCCATTGCACTTCTCATGGATAAGGCAGCGGCAGCCCTCTTTGAGTAGTTCCTCAGTCTCATCGTGCATGTGCTCTGGCATGCAGTGGTGAGACAAAAATGTGTCAATATGTTTCTGGCAGAGCCTGAATCTCAACGTGTTTTGTTGCGCTTCCTTTCCTTCCTCCAAAGCACAGGAACACCACATCGGGAACTCAAAGTGGGTATGTGCCTGTGTTTCAGTTTAGTATAGGTAGCCTGTGATTTTTTTTTGAGCACTCGGAGTGGAGTATGAAGCTGTGAGCAAAGTAGTTGCATTAAAATCACTGACTGATCACTCCAGCTACTATTTCTCGACTGCTTCTACATTTTGTATTCCTCAGTAAAATTGTATGTACATGCATGGGTACTATGTAATGAAATCCCATAAAACTCCGGAAGGATAGCACAAGATAATAAAATAAGAAAATTGAAATTCAGACACCATGGGAGAATTCAGACCTGTTGGGCGCCATAGTATTAGCAATTTATCAACATGTGAACAAAATGATTTACACAGTAGTCAAGGTTTTCTGGAATGGCTGTAAGGCTTAAGTCAAGTCATTTTCAGCTTATCTATGCTCAGCAACCAATAAGCACAGTGAGCCCAGAATTAAGCGTGTTTAAGTTTTTTCTAGGTTTTCCTGATGTGCCAAGGGGGGTTTCGGTGTGTGGGATCTGACTAGGCATGGGGCGGAATTTCACCACTACACAAGCTGGTCGCACGTGTTGGAGCAGACTACATACGCTGCACAGAGGAAGAGACAACACGTTCCTTATAACCTACCTGGGGTTTAGTTAGTCTTAGAGCTAGGGTTTAGCAGAGGTAAGAACACTGTATATCTTCTATAGTACAGGTTCTCCTTATATACATAATAGTAAGGATGTCACATGACTTAGGAATGTGTTTTCCACATGTATGCGCAGTAAGCGCAGTAACATGTGTGTGCTGCATGCATGGCCTCATGTATGCAGCATGTATCAGGATTTAATTTCAACACCCCCCTCAAACTGTACAGCGCTCTAAGCAGCTAAGTTTGAATCTTGAAAGTAATTCCAAGAGAGTCTCTAAATTGCCTGAATAAGACAGCGCCAAGGTTCTTTGTGAACATGTCAGCTGGATTATCATTTCCAGGAATGAAAACGACCGTGACTTTGTCATTTTCTATGCATTCGCAGGTATAGTGGTAGCGAATGTCTATATGTTTGGTCCTTCTTTCCTGAACTGGATTTGATCCAATAAAGATGGATCCCTGATTATCAGCGCAGATTGGTACGCGCTTCAGTACATATCCAAGTTCCTGGAATAAGGACTCTATCCACACTATCTGTCGACAAGTGTCGGAGAGAGCCATATATTCAGCTTCTGTGGATGACAGTGCTACAGCTTTTTGTAAACAGGACTGCCAGCACACAATGCCACTTGCTAGAGTAGCAAAGTAACCCGTTGTAGATCGGCGTTTGACAGTGTCAGCTGCCCAATCAGAATCTGTGAAGGCCTGTAGCCCCTCAGATTTCTCACCATCATAGACAATGTTATATTTCTGGGTTCCCACCAGATAGCGCATGATGTACATCGCTTTGTCTAGATGTTCTTGGCTAGGATTAGCTGAGAATTGCAACATCTTGATTACTGCATAAGCGATATCAGGTTGCGTTCCAAGCATCAGATACAATAAAGATCCGATCACAGACTGATATTTTGATCTAAGCATCGCATTGGGCGTTGCTGTGTTTTCCGATGGTTTGTAACCAGTCGGGAGTGGAGTGGGGGTCGCTTTGGCATTTGTCATCTCGAATCTCTCAAGCACTTTGGCGAGATATTCAGTTTGATCGAGTTTGACTTTGCTTGCAGTCTGGGTGACGCGCATGCCTAAGAATTCCGTGACTTTTTCAGTACTACGGCACTCCCAATGCTTTAGACAAGCATTTTTCTTTTCATCCACAAGTTTCTTGTTCTTCCCCATGAACAAGCCATCATCAACATAGATGAGTGCAATAACAATGCTGCCTGTCTTAGGATCCTTGTGTATGAAAATGCCAGCATCGGAGCTGGCACGCACGAACCCAATGGTGCGCATAAATGCCTCTAGCTCTTTCCACCATGCAAGTGAGGCTTGTTTAAGGCCATACAATGCTCGGCGTAAGCGCAATACTTTGCGCTCTTTTCCCTCGAGTCTGAAACCCTCGGGTTGATCCATATAGATCTCCTCATCTAGTTTGCCATATAAAAATGCGGTTTTTACATCTAGGCCAGTCATATACATGCCTTCTAGAGATGCAAGTGCAAACATGAGGCGTACGGTCTCGTAGCGGACTACTGGTGAGAAAATCTCATCAAAGTCAATGCCTTTGACTTGTGAAAAGCCTTTGGCCACGAGTCTGGCTCGTTTTCTTCCATCCGATTTTATGGAGAAAACCCATCTATTTTTGATCGTTTTTCGATCATGTGGAAGATCGACAATGTCATAGACTTGTCGCTTACGAAGAGCCTCTAATTCTTCATGACAAGCTTGTTTCCACTCACGTTGCTGCTGCCATGGTAGGCGCGCAATATCGCAAAATTGGTTTGGAACTTGGCTTATTTTGCTCGATGGTTTGACTGCTTTTGACAACAGCCAGCAAATAAGCTTATCTCCTCCTTCCTTGGTTATCTTTTTAATATAACCTGCTTCGTCTGGTTCCCCCATTGGGTGATCATGTTCTTGATCATTGGAATCGGGCACACTCTCGTGGGGTGCCGAACTCGGTCCAGCAACTGGTTCTTTCTGTTGAGATTGTGGTCGTGTTCAGTTATG
Source organism: Tricholoma bakamatsutake (assembly GCA_029959215.1). Taxonomy (NCBI): domain Eukaryota; kingdom Fungi; phylum Basidiomycota; class Agaricomycetes; order Agaricales; family Tricholomataceae; genus Tricholoma; species Tricholoma bakamatsutake. The sequence goes on along the minus strand of CP114868.1, from coordinate 5,265,169 downwards.
ATCCGAATCTTGACCTACAGATCTCTTCCAATATCGATCACGTGCAATGTCTCTCTCTATGTCAGAGGGGAGTCACTTCTCTCCATAGGTATTGCCAGGATGGTTTGGAATGTTCCTCTGCCTGCCTGATCGACAGGGCAATTGCTGCCATTCCTGTTGATCATCACGTCTTGGACGAAAGTCCTCAGTGGTTACTGGAGGCGGCAGAGGAGGAGCATTTGTCACATCGTCATGTGCCTTTTGCTCACTTGGTACATCATCATCATCATTTTCTGATGATGGAGGAAGGGGCGGATCTTGTGGCGGTATAGAATCATCGCCATCCGTTCCAGATGAGTGGTCATCATGTTCTGGTTCTGGAGGTGGAAAATCACCAAGGTCCGTATTGGCAGGAGTTTTAGCTCTGGGATAGCATGGGAACAATGCTTCATCAAATAGTGCCGTAGCACCAATGAATATTGCGCCACTAGGTCGCATGAAACGGTATGCTTTAATGCCATCTTCTAATCCAAGGTACGTCATCAACTCCGATCGAGGAGCCAATGTGTTTGGACGCTTCTCCTTGGGTAGGTAGACGTAAGCACCACAACCAAAAACCTTCAGATCGTTTAGATCTGGGCGGACCTTTGTCAGGTCCTCAACCGGTGTCAGCCATTTCAGGCACCTTATCGGGATTCGGTTGTATAGGTGTGTTGCATGTTCAATGCAAAATTCCCACCATGATTGTGGTAGACATGCGGTAAATCGCAGGGTTTGCGACTTTTCCATTATTGTCCTTATGGCACGCTCTGCACGCCCATTCTGTTGGTGAACGTGGGGTGCAGACATCTCTATTTTGATGCCAAAGTCCTTGAGCACATTTTGTAGCTCACGATCTTTGAATTCCCCCCCTGGATCAACATGCCAGCGCTTGATTGTAGTGCCATACTGTGTCAAAGCCACTGCCCGAAATTGTCTGATGGCTGCAGCAGCATCAGATTTCTTTTTAAGGCATTGGACCCAGATATGTGACGTTTTGTCATCCAGAAATACAATAAAGTATTTATGTTTATGGTATGATAGTACTGGGAGTTCCTTCAGATCGGAATGTATTAATTCAAAGGGTCTTTCAGTGCATGAATCTGATTCAGGAAAAGATTTTGAGGTCATTTTCCCTTCAGCGCACCCTGGACATATAATTTTGTCTTTAGGAATAATTAAATTCCTTGGGAATTTTATAGTGCTATTAGGCATCTTCCCTAGCGCCTCTTTGGATGGGTGTCCAAGTCGCTTATGCCATGTCGAGTAGTCTGCGACATACATTGTCGCAACATTGATTCCCTTGGTACTCAATATATGAGTCCGAGCCCAATAAATAGTGTCACGTTTCATAAGAGGGACGCAATCCATAATTGGGTTTCCTTGCTTGAAAAATGAAATGTGTGCGGAGGAACCATGCACATCACTTCCATCTTGTAAGAAGACGCCCATTGACAGTAATCGAGCATTACAGTCGGGTATGTAGTAGACGGGGTATAATCGTGTTTCACATGTCTCTGACTTCCCATGACATACTACCTGATGTCTAATGAAGACTGCTCCTTTCCCTACTATATGAGTAGTACCCGTGGCTGTTTGAACCAGGGTAGAGTCCTTTCTTGGTAAAGGCTCGTAAGAAGCAAAATCTTTAATTTCACCAGTGAAGTGTTTTGATGCACCTGAATCCATGATCCAGTCGGCACCTTTCTTACAATTTCCATTTGCACACGTAACACATATATTAAGATGTAAATTGTTCTATGATATATTTAGTAGCGGTAAAATTTCACATGAAAAGTTCGCTGTGATCAGTGGAATGTTAATTCTTGTGCTTGTGGCAAGGAAAAGGACTGACTTTTCATCATATGTACCTGTTTCAAGTGGTTCATCGACAAGCATTTCGTCGACGGCTTTCCATACTTCTTCATCAGAAATGGGAGGTTCCGATCCAAGGGAGACGCTATCGTCTTCTACCTCTACGATCCTTGGTTCTGGTTCAATCCTCCTCCTCTTACCTTCTCGCACTGTTAGGTGCTCTTCCAGCGGTCGCAGATTTTTCGTGCTGCATGGGAGATTAATTTGCTCGAGGGTGTCTCGAGCCTGCTGATATTCGGTATAGACCGAATGAGAGGTAGAGGCCACGCCCATGTATGCCTGTGCAGGCGGTCGGCGGCGAGGATCCCTTGTGGGAGTATGTTCATGCTTCTCGATGCGCTGGATGAGCGGCATCAGCAGTATGATGGTGCCATTACCATTTATAGTAGTAAAGGCTTGTGAGGCGAGGTGGGAATGTTTCTCTTTAGGTTTTTCCTCTTTAGTCTTTTTGTCCCCACGTCGTCCACGCTTTCGGGATGATTCTCCATTGTTGCCTTGAGATTGCCATTTGGGGTTTCCCCCTTTGCGCTTGACAGCAGAAAGCTTGGTGGCCTGAGGTGGGCCAATGGGCTTTCCAACTGCTGTGCGCCGTGAGGCTTCAGCGACAATGGAGTCCTTGACATGTTCAAACGTCAAGGCTCTAGTAGCGGTCATGTTAAGGACCGTGGCAGATAGAGAATCGTACTCGCGCGGCATCACAGCAAGTAGAATCATTGCCTGTACTAATTCGGGGATGGCGACATTGGCAGCCATAAGGCGCTCGAATTTATCAGCCATTTTGGCAATCTCTGGCACAGGATTTGCAGCTGGAATTTTGATTGCAATTGCAGACCTAAAGTCCGCAAAGACTTGGGAGGGGCCATCAACACCATAGTCGGTGTGGATGAGATCCCATACCTCCTCAGCAGTGTCCTTGGTGTTGGCACGCTGCCGAATAGAGGGGGCCAGGCAGAGCACTAGGCTACCAATCACCTGGTCATTCTTATTGTTTCAGGTCTGGAGCTTGGCATTAGCTTCCGCTACTAGTGCAGCATTTGTCGCCATCAAAGGAGGCACCAGGGGTGGTTTTAGTTCCATCCCACTAGTTATTTGCCAGAGGCCCTGAGACCTGAGCCACGCCTTCATTGAGTCAGCCCATTGAATGTAGTTAGAGCCATCGAAAGTTTGTACAAGTTTTTCAAGAGTTGAAGACATGATGTTATAGTGGCAGCTGGTAAAAGCGCTCAATCAGTCCTCTTATTCAAGAAAACACGTTCCATAATCTCAGGCAAAAATACTCCTTCAGAGTGGTTAACCCTAGTCAACCTAGGTTTTTAAATGCAGCTCGCAGAGAGCGCAATGCAGCTCACGAAGAGTGCAAGGTTACAATTTGGAGACAATGAAGTCAACGTCGTTTGCAGCCAGTTAAGGCGCGTTCGCGACGTGCCCAGCAGGGCCCATAACCTGTTGGAGCAGACTACATACGCTGCACAGAGGAAGAGACAACACGTTCCTTATAACCTACCTGGGGTTTAGTTAGTCTTAGAGCTAGGGTTTAGCAGAGGTAAGAACACTGTATATCTTCTATAGTACAGGTTCTCCTTATATACATAATAGTAAGGATGACACATGACTCAGGAATGTGTTTTCCACATGTATGCGCAGTAAGCGCAGTAACATGTGTGTGCTGCATGCATGGCCTTATGTATGCAGCATGTATCAGGATTTAATTTCAACAGCACGGGGTGGGAATATCAGAGGGTAACCAACGGTGGAACGTTTACATCCTTCCTTCACCTAAACCTGGCTTAACTTAGCTAAACCATAGCTAAGCCGGGATCCCGAATAGGGCCTAACGTACTCGCATCCTTTGGGTTTAGGGGTGTCGAACTGACCCTGTCAATTCGACACTTGTACTCCGGAAACCCTAGAACAGGGTTATTTGTCGACCACAAGCCTTGGGAGGAAGTTGGGATACTCCCGGGCTACTTCCCGTAGGGCTTTCGCCTTTTTATGAAGGGAAAATATGTACCGATCAGGGCATTATACAAAACGAGCTTTCCAAAAGATTCCACGAGTATTCCTTCCAAGTACTGCGTTTGCTAATGGCACTGGCAACATAAAAGCTCTCTAAATATCACAAGGGACCAGATCTCCCTCTACAACACCTCCTAGAACCATATACCGGGATTAATGCCAAATTTATTAAACATTTCCTTAATTCCACCCGGTACAAAAGCGCCCAGTGCTGTCGAAGAAGAAGGGGTGACAGGTGATCCGACAAATTCAGCTCTGCAACATTAAATTTCAGTATCTACGGCGAATCCAAGGAGTGACACAGCGTACTGATATCTGGGCTTGCCGTCAATCATGACCTCTAGCCGTAGAGTCGGCTTGTTCAGATTTGTTGTGTCAACCTCAAATGTAGACCTAACGCGGTTATCAGTAGTGAGCTGAGTTCGCACACAACTTTCAGGTTACCATTTGAAATTGCCGAGAGGAAGGTATTTCAATACGCGCTCCTGTGGTACGTCTTCAAATGCGGTGCCGACCTCTGTTGTATCATTGGTAGCAGTAGCGTTTGTTTGCTTTCGTGTGACCGAAGCATCACTTTGCATACGCAAAGTCCGGACGAGAGGAACATAAAACATACTTAGCGGACTTGTCGAAAACTCGCGGACCGTGTGGTGGTCTGGATTGGCGCTGTTAAACTCTATGGCAGCAAATTCATGACGGTCCCCAGAGAGTATCATCAGATTAGGAACAGAGTGGAAAGCCTCCAAGAGCCCAGCCTTCTCAGCAGGAAATCCGGCCCAGGAGTCGAGTTGTGCATCGCGCATCCATAATGATGTGAAAGGCACGGAGCTCACAATGAATTTAAACGTGCATGTCTCGTTCACGCGAGACAACCACGTGTGGAGGGCCGTTAATTGCAGATCGCCAAGCATAGTGCGTGTGGTAACGTCGTCCCCTCTTAAGCGATACCTCCGAGTATCCATTACGAAAAATGCAACGTCTCCATAGCGAAAGTCATAATAATGTTCGCCGGACATAGATGGGTCATAGTTGGCATTTGAATTGTAGATTTCGAACGCGTCAGAGGCGCTTAGATATGGGGGTTTGGTATCATTACCCTCCCCTCCAAAATTGTTGATGAACTGTAGAAAGGCGTGAACCAGTCGATTAAGCATTTGGCCCATGACTCACCTCATGGTCGTCGTAAGTGAAGAATACAGCTGATCCCGTTATACATTAACAAGTGCACCATCCCTCAAGATAGAACTTACGCAGTTTCTCGTACAGTTTACGAAAGCTGTCGCTTCGATAATTCCGCCGGTACAGTCGACGGTAGGCTTCCTTGTCGTCGCCGATGTACAATGGTGCGTCGGCGTAGATAAAGTCACCAAGGAACAACAAGAACTCTGCGTATGAGGACAAAGGAATATCTTCACTTTTGTCCTGTTCAATGGGTGATGGTGATGATGATTCACTCTCTGATTCTGAAGGCTGCGAAATGCTCCTATTAGACCTAGCAAAAAGATAGTCAGTCAAAAGATCGAAACCCTTGATCGACTTTCGGCGCAGCGGTCCCCTGTACGGGAAATTTGGCATAATACATGAGGACACCACAAAGCGGAAACGGTGTCCGGTCGAAAGGCGAGGATCGGGGAAAGTGCGGAACCGAATAGGGTGAGTGATAGTGTCATTTGATGCATGCAACGTATCTATTTTCTGGCCAGTCAAAATATAGAGATATAAAAGGCTGCCAAACTCACACTCGTATGATGTGCCAGGCCAAAGACCTCCTAATGTAACGGTGTCAACCCAGTCTGACTCTTTCGTGAAATTCATGACAGGTCCATCTTTCCAAGTCTCGTAGCCAGGACTATCCAGCTGTCGGTATATGACGCGAACGTTGATGCTCTCCGTGTCATTGAAGAGCGGATAACGAGCGACAATCTTGACTCTGTCAGGATATACAGAACCTACTCGAGTAAAAACGAGATCGGATGCTGTATCCAGAAATGGAGTGATAACGAAGTCTGCTACCGCAAGCACAAGAGATGTATTGATGAGTAAATTTGTTAGTCGAAGACTTCTTGAAGGTGAGTGGAGGGAAAAAATGAGTGTCCTGAGAGCATCCTTCCGATCAACCTGAATACAATGTTGGAGATCAGTCCGTACGTCAGAGATTCGAACAGACCCGTTTAACTTCAACGGTATCCTTTGCAGATGAATCTTGGCTGCGAACGTCAGGATTGGATGGAATGAGGAAGGATGAAGCGATATAGGAGAGATAGAGAGTAGGTAACACTTTCTTCCAAAGACTTGTAGGAATCTAGGAAAAGATCACGTGTGTAGCTTCTTGCAACAGCAAGAAAAGTACTGACCACTTGAAGGAAAACGAAGACTGCCAGGCGAAATAGCGTCGAGAAGATTGGAGGTATCCAGCTAAGCAGCGACATTACTGGAAGAACTAGATCACGTGCTTTGGGCTTCTAGTGCTATCACCGTTCTAATCAGACTGCAACATGCCCTGCCATAGTTAGGAGGCAGCAGCCTCTACTGTTTGCTTCCATCCGGAGACGTGGGTTTCATAATGGAACCTTGGAGGTTTTGTGCCTCCACTGTCCGTCGTGGGACATGAATATGCATGAATTCCCAAAAACTTTGTATTCCTACTTAGACGTTTTTACTCACTGGATTACTAGACCATGCCTGAGGTCAGAACTCTGGTAGTTTGACATATTCCGAGCAGGATTATTAACGAGCATCTGGCTCTTCGAGACGGTCTTTCGCTTGAAGAACCTTCGACGTGATTATGAAAGGCAAGGGTGCCCGAGAGATCCCTTCGTCCTGTGAATACATACAGGCCAGGAAATCTTTCCTTTGATATGAAGGTGTAAGATGCTAACTGTTGATCTACTTCATGTGAATTAGATCTGATCATGTTCCAGTCCTCATGTCACTCGGAGGCCGAAAAAGAAAAAATGGCGACTTTTGGTCTGACACCAAGAACGAAAGGTTAATAAGATTTTATCGGCCATTTCCTGGTTTTTGGAGTTCTGTGCTTTCTGCTCCTTTTTGTTCTCTGTAAGAATTTACATCATTCTGGCAGCCTCAAGGAATTTACAGATATGATATGTTCCGATTCATTGTCTTGTGGGTCATCTCCTTCGTCTCATTGCGTTTGCCATCATTGCCGAAACCAATTTCGGGTGACACAGCCCAAAATGCAAGATGGAATTTACTGAATGCCCATGTCTTCCAGCCCTGGGACATATATACTTTCCTCTCTAACGTTGATGGACATCCTATTCCACGAGACATGCAGATGGATGTCTATATATATGATACGTTGATGGGTATAACCAATCTTATCGAAGTCAATAAAACCGCGAACTGTGGTGAAGATGTTATGACTTGCTTGCTGGCATGATTCAGCGGTGGTGTGGCTGTTGTTCAGCATGTGAAGATCGAGTGGATTGGTAAAGGTCAGTTGATGGTTTTCACCACTGACAGAGAGTGGCATTAACTGCATGCCATTTTCCGAAGATTACACCCTTGGCACTGATGACATCGACTGACGAGTAAACCCGTCGGATGAAGTGGCAACTGGAGGATTGTTCTCAGTGGACGCTGAATGCCAGACCTTGTCGATTTCATCAAGTTTATATGCATCATTTATTCTTTATACGATTCTTTGACAGTCTTTCACCGAGGGGAAACCAAGCCTACTTACGAAGGTACTAAACAGACCACTAGCGGTTCGTGTGCAAGTGACCATAGTAAGGGCGTGCATTGACCAGTGGAAGACGAGCGTATCGACGTGGTGGGATTGCTCTGAGTCGGAAGAGCTGCAGAAAGCACCATGATGTCAAATAATAATTTTGGGGAGCACAGCTAACACCTGCAGGCGAAGTAAGTAATTATCGAGCAATTATTAATTATTGAGCTGGCCTTCCAGATGAACGCAGAACTCGATTATCTATGGTTATGTTATCCATTTCCCCGGTTTCCATGATACTCTTGTGGTCCAGGTAGTCCGTGTAGCCTTTGTATGCATCGGCGGCATCGCCAAGCAAAACCTCCAACAAACCCCGCTCCTCCTTAGCCACACCATTGAAATCAGCTTCAGTAAATGAGAGTTCTTCCCCCGTTCTCATCTTTTCTATGACAATCCTCTTCCATGTCTTCCACGTTTCATTGTTTGGGAGCAGGTGATCGAAGATCTCGCCAGGATTGGGAGGCTGGAGGGCTAGGGCCACAAAGACTGCGGCCGAAGTCTGGGTTCCTAGCTGGTATTTTGTCATTACCGGATCCTTCAGTACCTTCTGGGTCAGTATATCTGCTTGGATGAGTTCCCGATCAAATGATGAAAGGTAGCAATTGTATGCCCACGAAATAGCGAGAGTCGATAGAAACATTATTTGACCGAAAAGCGTGCCTTGTGGTATTAGCAGGAGCTGTAATAGAAACTGACAGGTAAGCAGCAATGTAGCTATGCCGATGGTTGTATATGCCGGATCACCAGCAAAGTCGAGTGAAAAGCCTCCCCTGGTGATTGCATTAACGGCCCCCTCCTCCCCTCGCAGAACCACAAGATCGGACGCATTCGCATGTAAAAACCCATCCCCTGACATGGAATCTTTAGCTGGATTTGGATGATGGAATCTAAGCTTCCCAGAGCCAATCACAAAGCAGGATAATCCATTGGACAGGATTCCCAGCAGGATCAGGGAGAAGCAGTACCAGTCTTCGAACATCCCACAAATGGCACAGGCACCGAAAGAAGATAGTATGCACAAACAAGCTATGAGAGTTTGGGACCAATTTATGGGAATTGGGGCGTCGATTTCGAGTTCTGGAATGCTTCCCAGCTCAGTGATTGTCACTGTGCAAGGCGAAGTAACGCGCCCCTCTACCGTCTTCATTGTCAAAGACTTGCATTTCCTCATAAATAAATAGCCTGCGTGCCCCGTGTTCAACAAGTGAGTCCCCGAGCGGACACCAATGAACCCTGAGCCTGTATGTCCATCATATCCGAACAAAGTGGCGGGGTCAGATCTAATTCCTGGAAAAAGGGCATTCCACAGCTTGGCATTAGCCAACTGTCCGTACGTCTTGGCCACGAGGTAACTGCCGGGAGGATTATACCAGCCAAGCCATTTCCTTCTTTCATATACATGCACCGTCGCCATGGCTGAGATGGCTTCATCACCTCCAAAAAACCCAGCAACGCCAGAGGAGTCCAAGGTAAATTGTTTGCCAGCATTCTGTAGCGGAGCAATCTCTTTGAGAGGGGCCATCTTCTGTGGCAGAGAACTACAGCTTTTTACGAGTCGTCGAAATGTAACGTACTCACTGTGGTTTAAGAGTTCGACTACACAAATCCCCGGCGTGAAAAAACGGAGCAAGATGTAACGAACATAACTGAACACGGATTACTTGACAGCTCCCGTTTGCCACGTTTTATGGGCCCTGACTACACGAAGCTACAGCTGATACATATGTATCATGTCAATAGGCCCTTGCACAACAGCTTTATTTAGTTGTTTGTTTGATTCTATCAGTGATGGGAGCCATACACACGGCCTCACTCGGCTATACCTCAAAGGGGCCTATTGACATGATATCGGCTGTAACTTAGCACACGTCCGAGATTAGATGTTGAAATCCGAGCCGCAAGCGGTCCTAACGTAGGTGAGCTTACTAGTATATCATACTGTCTAGAGAGAGCCACCATGACTTGATAGCGCTGAGCAGACCTATGAGCACAGCCACATTTGAACACGAGATATCAATCGATCAATAACATTGGCAGTGTGTGAGCGGATGTGAGCGTTGATATATGATACCCCGCAAAGGGACTTGAAGACATCGATTGGTGAAGTGATAATAGAGGAGAGGTATAGCAACAATACCTGAACGGCCCCTTCGTTGATCAATGGATCAGTAAAGCCCAGGTAAAGCCGCGGCATTTCCGGATTACTAACAGTGAGCTCTACCGACGCAATCACGTGATGTTAGAATACATATCAAATTGATCAAAAAAAGAAAGGACAAATTAAAATATCATTTCTTTTAATCCCTCGAGAAGTTTTCTCGATATGACAGAAATATATTAAACTAACCCGTGAGGGGGGCATGTCCTAACTACATAATAAAGAACTTGGCCTGTAAGGATGCTACATTAGTTTAGACTTATTTACAGAGCCTCGGACTATCATTCTCGGCCATTGATCCTTATGACATCTCGGATGGGGAAGGGACGAGCGAGGACGAGGACGAGGAGAGGACGGGCCACTGCGGCTGGAGGGGGTGGGCAAAACGCGCGTGCGCGCCGCACCCGTCTCCTTGCTGGAGAGCGAGGCGGCGGCCTTGTCATATTTTAGCAGCCGCCCCCCTTTACCGTAGGGGATTTTTTTTTTTTTTGTATACCTGTCGCTCGGACGGTGATTTATTTTGTTGTTACTTATCATTGTAAATAGCTAATAAATAACATTGATCATATACATTATCATCATTATCATTGTTACAGGGGGTGCTGCGACAACAAATATCAGGTTCTCGTCGGATTTGCACTTGCACCAACTTATTTTCACATCGTGTGATTGTGGAGGTCACCTGACTTGTCAGGGGGTTACCTATGGATACCAAAGTTAGCAGTCAAGGTTACAGATGTCGCGGTACATGTGCCATGAGTAACCTGTCTCTCGCACTTCGGTATAAAACTTCACTCGAAATGGATTGCATGTTTGGAATGCTTGACCATCCGTCATCCTTGTCCTAAATCGTGGAGCGATGCTTAATGTCTGCAAACTCTTTGCAGTGCGTTCGAGCAGGGCCTTCAGGAAAGCGCAATATACGTTACGCTGAAGGCTGGCAGTTGCCAAGAAATCTCGCACCACGTCATACGGGAGGAAAGCCTGAAAACGACTCAACAGCTCAAAGAGCTGACAGCAGCACGAAATTTAGGGGATAACGGCGGCTAATGAGCGTGCTGAGTTCCTGAGAACGATGAGTCGCAGTTCAAACGTTCATCTACCTTTCTTGACTTTTTCATACCGGACGACTGAACGATGGGCAGTCTGATGGGCGTAAACATCACTTGGTTGATGATCATAGCAATTCACAATGTGCTCCCGTAGGTGTCTTCTGTGCACTCGCGCTCCCATGATTGTATAATTGCTGGAATTGGCCCTGAGTGAGTGGAAGATGTATTTTGTTGCTACTCGTACCCCTCTCCTGACCGTATAGATCCTTTGTCGGATACATAGGTGTCGGAACAGATTTCAAGCGGAACAATTCTGGGAGGTGGATATTGGGGCGCTTCGTTATTAAGAACACAGAATGGCGTACCAAGACAACGGACTTCTTTGTAGGAGTCCGTGGTAAGAAAATTTTCAACCAGTTGCATATGCTCTGGATCTTCTTAAAGGGCCTCAAGGTAATGGTCGACTGCAGCAGTGCGAATGTGGGCTTGAAGCAACCTTCCCAACAGCCTGGAGAACCATTACCATGGAGAGTTCTACGTTGACATCGTATTTTCTGCCTTATTCTTTCTTTCCAACGAAGGGTTGCTTGACTGTTTCGTCTTGCCTCGTTCTTTGACCATGGATCACGGGCAAGATGCAGGCGTTTGCAATGCCCAACTGGAGAGGTGGGTGCGGCACGCTCCGAGCTTTGCATATGGTACCCTCCACTCTCGACCAATGGGTGGCCGACTCTTGATTGTGTTTGCTCTGGACGTCATCGGGAGTGTTTACTAAGAGTTGTTCATCGACTTCTCGAGTGCTAGTTCTGGCAGTCGTGCAACATCTCTGTTGTCGTGACTAGATGCCATGCTAGTCTACTTATGAATGCCCCCACTGAATTGCAGGCCCGTTGATCGAACGGAAATTCCATCAGCGACCACTACATCATACCGCATTCCTTGTTAAGTACCTGGATATATTGCTCTTGGCTTGTGTTTCTGGATCTTGGAGTGTCTCCTTACCATGGGATCGGGAATGTTCTAAGTTCGGGTGTGATTGCGACCAACGATATTTATCAAATTTGCTTCGATCAGAACTGCTCAACCCGTGGCGTCTCTGGTGTCGTTGATGGAAAGGTTTTCTCTAATGCTTCTCAAGGCGACTTGTCGCTGATGGGTCTGTTCTCGCGGGTATACGGCGGCCGACCAATTTCCTTTTCCAAATTGGATATTGTCGGGGTACTACGTTGATTCTTCCCAACAAGGCTCTCGTAACTGGTACTCTAGCAACGCATGTTGACTGTTCCTTTTTACGTTCAATGCATCCGAAGATCACCACAGTTACGAAGCATTCGCCTGGACTGACATCCCTCGTCTGACACTCCATGTCCAGAGTGCCCATCGATGTCCGTCAAAACGCCGTTCGAAGAAGGCCAGTGTCACTCATCCAGTGGTCGATCTATGCTACTGCATTGATTTACCATTGATGTACACCCTCTTCCTGCATCATCAACGTGCGTCTCAACTTTGAGGTTTGTAAAGATGCCCACCGACGCTGTACGGCTGATCTGGAACGATGTCCAACGAGCCTCAAGGCCAACTCCCCCGTTCCTTCGAAATTTACAAATGTTTAATCGACTGATCTGCAACATTTTTTTTACCGATCTGGGAACATGACGCCATGAGTCACATATGTTGAATATCGTTTATCATCATAGATAGAAACCAAAGATTAACTGTCTGGTCCGACCGCATTGCATAGCTTGTTCAAGGTAGAGCGGCATGGAACTTAAAGTTATAGGGAATGTTAATGTTTAATCTCAGTTGCGTTTTCGAAGTCATGACATCAGCAAATGTATATCGAAAATAACGTTGCTGGAGCGATTTGTAGCCAACCGGCGTGTTCCCCACTCCAAAAGTAGTACAGAAATTGTTTGAGTATCGTCGAGCAATGCAAAACCGAAAAAGAATTTATAATCTTGTAATCCTGTCACACTGCCCGCTTGCAGTCTACCGGCGATAAGAGTCGTCATCGGAACCATACGTGTAGCGGCCATCAGCTGAACTTCAGTGCAAGTAGTATTCGGATGTCATGCCGCTGCCTTATGGAAGTGGACCCACATTCCACCCTGTGCATAGGGATATCAGATCAATGATTGTTTCAGCCAAAATAGCAACACGTACCTTGACATAAAGAGTTAAGGCAGCACTGGGCCATATTTTCTCAATGGCCTGCCGACCTTGCCGGGTTTTCCACTCTGGTGGGGGTAATGACCCCTCCGGTTGCACCTCGGGTGCGAGCGTGAATCTGTCGAATTGCTGGAGCAGCCTGACTAGAAAGTATGACATCTCATTGTAAGCATAGTTTTGGCCGAGGCACTGCATATTTCAGGATATTTATGAGATCATAGTGGCGATTAAGCTGTGCAACAGGGGGAAGCTCACAATACGAGGCCCTGCACTGAAGGGCGCGAACATAGCAGGGTTAGCAACAAGCTTAGCGATGCGGTCGGGTTGGAGCCATCGCTCTGGGTCGAAATCATCGGCATCTGGTCCCCACAAAGCTTTGTTGCGCTGGACAAGAAGAGGAAGGTATAGGATGGTTGTAGAACCTGGCATGTACAGGGGTCGACCATCATCGGGATAGGTGGGATCTGAAGGTGGGAGGAGACAAGAAGACTGTCGACTCTCACGGATGTTTAGAGGCACAGGAGGGAATAACCGAAGTGTTTCATTGATGACTGCACGCACTGCTAACGTTTAGTAGACCTGCTCTTACACGACTTGGAAGTTAGGAGCTTACTGTATTTAAGCTCTTTTATCTGTTCGTAGTTGACAGGTGCGCGATGCCCACAATGCTCCAATACCTCCGCACGAAGTCTTTCCCCGATGTGGGGGTGAATGGCCATGATGTATGTTATATACGTCAATACGCAGGCCGTCTGTGAGTGATGCATTCAAGGCCGGAGGGAACACAAATATCAGAGAAGACTAACCGTATCGCGTGTTGCCAGTAGCACACTCAGTAACTGATCACGGATCAGGATGGGATCTACCGAAATGTCAGCCAAAAGCTTGTCTTAAACAGACCGGATCCGCTCGCCTTCTGTACTATCAGCCAGATGTTGCATAAAAGTTTTATCCGAGATTGGGCTTACGACACCCGCCTGTTCAGTGCGTAGCTTATGATCTAGAGCTTGCTTCACAAGGGGATCCAACCAATCCTGAATAATCTTCACATGTGGCTCCGTCTTGTCTTTAAACAGCTCGAACAATGGCCAAAGATGTCCAATTCGGGCCCTTGTCGTTATGATCTGCTGAACCATCTCGAAAGCTCCTGCAAAAGATCCCCATACACCTTCTGTGGCAGAGCCCTTTGGGCCCATTGCAGTCTTCCCAGGAATGGGTAATGAGGCGGAAAGCGTGTCTAAATTGTTTCCGAACAAGAATTCTGATGCTGCATCAAGAGCGAAACGGTGATATAGGTCCTGAGCTTCGCATGGTTGATTCGATGCACCGATTGTGGAGAGGATTGAAAGGGTTCGCATGCTATGTCGCTCAAAAATGTCGAAATCTGATATGCGGTCACGAGCGAAAAATGGCCGGGCGACTGTGCGATGCTGCGAGATGCCGACGTCATCTATGTGCCAAATGAAGCGAAGTCAAGTCAACGAACCATTTTCCACATCTACAGCATTGGATGCAATTAATAACGCATATCAAATAATAAATGGAGTCATTCAATATTCACCCCGTCGTCGCGATTGAATATACCTTCCCCAAGAAAGGTCTCCCTGTCGTGAAATAGGTTGACCCTCCAAAATGATTACATGAACGAGGACAAACATTCGCTCCTTCTGCGCCCTGCCTCTCCAAAAGTTATGAAAACCCGTCGCCAGGATGAACTTGGCGTGCTCTTGGTCCATTGATATTATCTGATGACCGTGTCAAACAAACGTCGACAACTAAAGAACATGCGAGGAGCTACTTACGTTGTCTGTCCAGAAAATTCTGGTATTGAGTGTCGTACATTGGTATTCTTGGAACAGGTTTAGATACACGTCCAGGACATAGCTTGTCTTGAAAGCCCGTAACATCTTGAGTAAGACATCGATGTTCCCAGGCCATTTGCCGACGATTCGAGGAATCGGGTTGGCACCGAGACGTATAGCCTCTCTGTCCTGGATATGTTTCAGAAGAGCACCCTTCAAAGCCGCCCACAAAACGATGAAAAGGACATGAGAAGGAACGGTCAAAAATCCAAGCTGCCTCTGAGCAAAGTTTAATGTGAGAGAAAGCACAAACACAGGCAGACAGATGGTGCGGAACATGTCCAGGCAGAGTCTAATGCGATATCGTGCTGGATTCATGGGAAACACGAAGAAAGCAAGGAAGATCTTGAATCCTTATATCGGACGCGCCACGGAAGAACAAGCGTGGCCCCTCGTAAGCAGCCGAGTGTTGGAGCATGTGCCATGCAGTTCTATTCCGTATCATTATCATGGAAATAATATTGATCACGTATGCAGTAGTTAGGACACGTCTGTCCAGTGGCGGTCCGCGAGGTCTTGCGAACGCGACTGTGTAGGTTCCAAATATACCTAAACATCGGTCCATGACTTGAACCGAGATCATCTGTGTTTGTTACGCGCCGGGCTAATAGCTAATACCCCCCAATCACCCGGTTTGTAGGGTTCCAAATTCCATATTTTGAAGCAATCTCAGTGTGTCACTCATGGTGTTTCCCGCGTCAGTTATTGAAAGCGGATGCACTCAGTTGAGAGGATAAAATAAATCAAGATTGATCATTGCCGCGACTTCCCACACTGAAACCCGGGGCGGGGAAGTTGATGCGTTTATCCCTTGCCCGATACATTTCAGGGACTAAATATGGGCCAGGTTCACGCTTGGAAATCGGTCTGCAAAGATCCCGATCCCGCTAATAATTATTAATTATTGGTATTGGGCATAAAACAATTGAATCTTGGTGACGTTTTTGTTCCGAAACTTCGAGGAACCGGAGATTTCAACGCAAAAACTTGGGCTTCAGCTGATCGACGATCCCCGATAATAGCGAAACCCGGCGTCCAGAAATATAGCTGGATCACGAAGTCAAGCTGGGCTAAGTAGGAGCTTAATAGAGCTCATTTGCAACTCTGTTTTCATGGATATAAAAGGAATTTTTTATCGCAATATGTTCATGGGTTGTTGGAGACTTCGGAATTGCAGATACAATTTCAAGAATACCTACCCTTCACACTTCGTTCAGAACAAATTCAGAATGTAATATCGCCGCCGAATCAAGAACGTTAAAGAATGTGCAAACCAAGAAATAGTTTTGCCTTGTGGCCCTGGTCACTGACGTATGTACGATGCCAACACCGGTGCCCCTGCCAGTGAGAGAAAAACGATATCATATGATTTTGAAGGTCAATTGAGATTCCCAACACAGTGCCCATTTGTCGAATTGTAACTTAGGTAGGCGACGGATGGCGGAGCCATTTGTTAACATCGTTGGAACGATATCAGATTACGTAAGTTTTTGGAAACCTTCTTGTTTTCATTCTCTACGTGCAAACAATCGGTCCGCCGGCAGTGCGTTCGGCGTCGAGATTCTGATGCAGGCGAAGCTGCTGCGTAGCTGATATCTTTTTTCGGCACTAAACTTCGCCCAGGAACATCGTGCGTCGTACACCCTCGCCCGGCCCTCTACCATTTGGTAACGAAGTGACTGGAAACTGTGACACGGAGGTGGGGCAGCACCGACACCATACAAATGATTAAGTTCTTACCCGCATTTAGTGATATAGCTAGAGAAATTTGAAATTGCATTAAACTGAACACTTACTCGATGACCTATCAGAGTTAAGTTGTGGAGGATAGAGCCTTGCTAGTACACAGGAGCGACGCCTGTTGCACGTCCGAAAAGTTTCTTGTGCTGTGCTATTGACATTGGATGTAGTGCAACTTGACCGCACCAGTCGGGTATGACGCAGCGAGCGCTTTTCCGACTCGCATGAAAATATCCAAAAGGAACGAAAGTTGATAACTTACTTATCAGAATTAGGGGCTAATAAACACTCACACTTTTACATCCGCCATATGCATCAATAAAGACAAATCGAGAAGATGGAGTATGTTTTACGAAGAGGAACAGCAGCCAAAAGTAGAACAGCAGCACTGGCCACAGGGTAGTATTTCGTTGTGGACGATCATGAGTCATCGTGCGGAACGTTCTCAGCACAAGACTGTTGACAATGTCCAATTCGTTTCCAACGTTAGCTAATACAGAAGGCAAGGACATCGGCTAAAGGCCAAAGCTCCCCGTCAGATGTCACTCGTAGGCCGGTTGCTCCCCTAAGGTAACGTTAAAAGTTAGAAATCACAAGAGCGACAAACGAGGGATAACACACCACTCTTCTTGCCTTCAAGTTCTCGCACCGCGTTTGGTAATGATGAATGATGAATAGATGAGCTGCACATTGACCATGAGAAAGCGATGTATACTTAGACCTCCCCAGAGGTCCAGAGTGATGTCCGAGAACTCGTAGAGAAAACGCGACTATTGTGGGACGAAGGTTGATGGTAGCTGGACGGCTTAAGGATGAATGACATACCATCACACGCATCTGAGTGGGGTGTCGGACCTGGAATACGATATCTACTAGTTCAACATGTAAGGTATCTGTCATGGAGATGGCCAAACAGACAGTATGATAGTTTGAAATAAATACAAGAATGGCCGATCACGACCTTCCCGGCGACAAAGCTGGCCCTGAACCTGATTCTGGACTAGAGACTGAGCGATCCAGTGCAGCCAGCTGATCCACCAAATCCTCCATCACCGATCTCGTGCGGCGATGTCCTGCTGTATCAGCTGAATCATCACCTTCCAGAGCTCCATGCTGTCCAGGAGACGCCCTCGTTGGAACCAGCACCGAACCCTGCGGTTCAAAACCTGGTGCTATCCTCCGCAGCGCATCGCGTTTGCGGCGTTCCTTCTCGTCCTCCCGTGATTGGAGATAGGCTTCCCGCCGCACGGTATGTGCTGCGATGGTATTTCTACGTGAAGACTCCAAGGTGATGATATGGGGCTCTAGGGTAAATGGGTAGACAAACTGATACATGTTGTATAGATGAGAATGCAATACGGTTAATGAGAACAAGAGAACTTACATAGTCAGTGATGGCATCCGGTAGTGGATGTATGTCTGGAGGAAGCTCTACCTGTGATTCACCAATGATGCGCACATCACTGGGAGAGTAAGTAGGACGAACTGGTCTGGGAGTTCGAAGGCTGGGCGATTTGATGAGGGGGACATGTGCTGCTGCCGCATATTGAGCTTAAGTTGTCAATTGTTCAGAATAAAGAAGAGTAAGCTTCAGTAAACTAAGTATACGAACATTGTTCAGGCATCAGCTGTGAACGTTGAGATTAAGCAAGAACAAACAGGAGCAACCAAAGACATATCAAAGGCAACTCGGTCGCTTCAATGCCTTCATCATCGTCTTCCGCCCTCATCGCATCTGCAGAGTCAATATCTCAAGGTGCCGAAGCTGCAAGTCTCTAGATCTCATATAAGATGTCAGCCCGTTCTCACGGGCGTTTAATTCGATCGATCTCCAGAAAGTCTACAAGGCAAAATTAACCTCTAGCGCCCTTCCTATCCTTGTAAAACATCGGTTCCGAAAACAATACCGGCATCCGTCCCTGGATGTCTCTTTGACTCGCTCGCGTGTCGCGGGTGAGGCACGGGCGCTCCTGAAATGTCTCCGGTACGTTCTTGGCAAGCTGCGGGACAGAGTTGGCTGCACTGCTCCTAGTACTACGGATCAAGCATGCTAATTCTTGCGTCATGGATAGGTCGGGCGTGCATGTTCCAGGCGTTCGGATGGTAGATGCAGCCGATGGCGTGCTGGGCATAGAATGGATAGAAGGCAAGAGTGTTCGGCATTTGTTGCCGGGAGGTGCAGAAGCAGAGATATATATTTCTGGGCAAGTCATCGAGAATGAAGGGGATGCCCAGTCCGACGATCCCACAGATTCATTAAAAGAATATGGAATTTCTGTTGGTGAGCACATTCCGCGTGCTCTAAAAATTCTTCCTGAACCCGTTTGCAAGGTGCCTTGATGAGTCTCATTGGCACTGAGATTGCAAAGATGCATTTGGCTGACATCATACACGGCGATTTGACTACATCGAACATGATGCTTCGTCATCCGTCGTCCTTGACTGCGCAAGAGTTGGGGGCTCAGACAGAATTGGTCAGTTTTATCTCATGCTGTTTTCCTCTGTAGTTATACCTCTCTCTGCTCAGGTCTTGATTGATTTCGGTCTTTCATATGTTTCCAATTTGGTGGAAGATAGAGCGGTCGATCTCTACGTCCTTGAGCGCGCGTTCTCGTCAACACATCCTGATTCGGAACCGATGTTTGCCTCCGTGCTCTCTGCGTATGCGACTCGGGTGGGAAAGGAGTGGTCTGCCATTGGGAAACGCCTTGATGATGGTAAGTGTAAAGTTGATTTGTTTTTTCTTTTGCTCCCCTTTATATATTGTCTACCTAAAAAGTGCGACTACGAGGGCGGAAGCGGAGCATGGTAGGATGAAACTTGTAATGAGTCTTGTAGAATAGGCGGTTAACTAATGTGAAACGCGTTGTTCATAATATGTAATTCTCACGAGCAAGTCTAATTATTTACAAGTTGCTGTTGTCATCGATATCCTTTCCGCGTCGTCGTTGGTTACTTGACACTCCCAACAGTTTATGGA
This sequence comes from Tricholoma bakamatsutake, assembly GCA_029959215.1. Lineage (NCBI taxonomy): Eukaryota > Fungi > Basidiomycota > Agaricomycetes > Agaricales > Tricholomataceae > Tricholoma > Tricholoma bakamatsutake. The sequence goes on along the minus strand of CP114868.1, from coordinate 5,245,548 downwards.
ACATCAGGGCACATATCTACATACGCCCAAATCTTCTTCATCCTCTGCCATAGATTTACCTCATACTCCTGCAGGATTTCCCAATTCAGCCCCTCCTTCTCCTTCTTTGGATGCTTCAGACAGTGGGGGTTCATTTGCACGAAGAAGGACTAGCCGGGGACAGCGTCTGGTCGATGATGGGCGAGACCCATTGCAACTTGATGATATCCCAGCATCCAATTCTGCAACACTATCCTCTGGGCTAAACACGTCAGGCTCCGCGCCTGTACGCTCAGGCGTTGACATCCTGTTCCCTACTCCTGATGATCGCAACTTCCCATTCTCTGCCCGCTATGGGATCTCGGACGGGAATTACTTGTCCTCACACGCAGGACCATCCACAGCCTCGCTGATCTCACCTAGAGGCTTCGAGGCAGGGTTTGAAGACAAGGAAGATGATGAAGCACACTTGACTGCAAACATGTCGCGGTTTGGGACTGGAGAGGATTGGGAAGCCGATCGTGGTGAAGACCTTGAACGCAGCGCCGTAACAACACCACGTTCTCGCCGCCGGACTGCGCGTTACAATCTGTCGCCGTCTCCCCTCAAGAAGACCGGGACTGCGATCAAATCTATGAAGCAAAACCTCCGGCGCGCGTCTGTTCGGGTCGTCAATCTAGCTTCTGCTGGTTTGGAGAGCCAGATTCGGTTGGAAGATGTCGATGAGGATGCACGTAGCAAGAGTAAACTCGACGAGGGTGAGGAGGAACCATTGCCTGATTTGAACAAGTCTTTGCCCATACGAGGCCAGACGCTGGGATATTTGGGTCCTGAGAGCAAAGTGCGGCTTGTGCTGTTTGATCTTCTTGTGTATCCGTGCGTATATTTCCTATTGAACGCGACGGTGCTCTGACAATCTGCAAAAAGATGGACTGAACCTGCTATACTTATGTTGATTATTGTTAATGCTGTCGTTTTAACTATACAAGCATCCCCTCGTTTGACCCTACCGACATCAGATGGTACATCTTCCCCACCTATGATGAAAGGATATTTCCACACTTGGGAGGATTATGCGCTGTTTGTGCTATTCATCATATTTACGTGTGTTCTTCTTCCGACTTTTAATTCCGTTAGAAGCTAATTTTGTTATCCGTTCTAAGCCTTGAGGCCTTTGCTCGCATCTGCGTCTCTGGTTTTTTATTCGACCCCGAGGTCTCTTTAACTTCAATGTTCCAATCTTTTTTCCGGCCTCATTCTGAGCGTTACCCGACTACTCCACTTGGCCCTCCACATTCCGCAGCCATCGGGCGTTTCGGTTCCCTCTCTCATGGGTCCCTGGAGCGAGGGAACACCATTACCAAGAGACTGTCAAAATTCTCCCGCAGTTTGCTACGCCCCTTCGCACTTGCACCCACCGCTACCTCTCCTTATCCTCATGCCCCTCCATCCTCTGAAATAACCCTTACGAACAATATCCCCCCAATTAACACCGTCGCCGACAAGACAATGCAAAATGAGCAGCACGTCCCGGGTGGTCTCCGCGACGCATCCAAATCGACATACTTATCCAACGCTTTGCGCTCCGACACGTCAGGTGTAATTTCTCTTCCGTTCCAGTTGAGTATAAACAATATACGGGACAAGGCACGTAGAAACGTGCCATACCTCAGACAGAGCTGGACTCGCATAGATTTTATTGCCATCGTAAGCTTCTGGGTCACGTTTGCACTGGCCACGGCGGGAGTAGAGAGGGGGACATATCATATTGGGCTCTTCAGGGCGATGAGTGTGATTCGGACTGCGAGGCTGCTATCGATTACTTCCGGTACTACTGTGAGTATCTTCAGTGTGTTTTTGGTGCTTGGCTTGCTTATTGATATGTGCAGACCATTATGCATTCTTTAAAAACAGCACGACCACTCCTCACTAGAGTTGCATATTTTGTCCTTTTTGCTATGGTGCTCTTTTCGTATGAGCCTTTTCCTCCACCTTTCTGTCACCGTACTCATGCCGTTATATCGCTAGAATCATTGGTATCCAGTCATTCAAGGGCTCTCTGAGACGAACATGCTCTCTTGTAGCAATCCTCGGCGAGAATAATACCCAAATTGGAACGCAGTTCTGTGGAGGCCATATTGATCCGGTCACACTCAGTCCTACAGGCTACATAGCACTTGATGGAAGCACCACGACCTCCAGTAAGGGCTACATATGCCCTCTGGGTCAATTATGTCTGGTTAGTTCCTGATGTTACACACTACTCCATGAGACAACTGCTTACATCTTTCCTTTAGGAACAACAGAACCCATTCAACAATGTGGAGAGCTTCGATAATATCTACTATGCAGCGCTTCAAGTGATAATTACGGCCTCTGCCAATGGTGTAAGTATCGTATGTGTTCCGCTGTTCTGACCCATCTGATGTATCCTGACAGTGGTCGCCACTTATGTACTCAATGATCGACGCCGAATTCTTCATCTCCTGTATCTTTTTCATTGTCTGCATCATTGTCCTCAATTTCTGGCTTATCAATTTGTTTGTTGCTGTCATCACGAATACCTTCTCGGCAATACGTTCGCAAACCCACAAGAGTGCTTTTGGTGCTGCTCCGTACGTTACTGTTATTTACGCGTTACCTTTCTCCCGAAGCTAATGTAATTCATAGTCTCGTAGGTATCGATGAGCGAGATGAAGACTGGGGTATAATTTCAGGACGCAAAGCATCAAGAGTGAAGCTCATCAAGATTTTCTACGAACATACTCGATGGTGTTGGGTACTTCTCGCTTTGGCGTCTCTAGTGCTTCAAGCGACTCGAACAGATGACTCGGATGATATCCACCAGCAACTCATGTTTTTTGGCGAGCTAGGCATCACCATTGCGTTCGATTTCGAGATCATCCTCCGCGTCATTGCTACATTACCAGATTGGAGAAACTTTTTAAACCACGGCAATAACTGGCTTGATACTACGCTTGCCATTGGATCTAGCATCATTCAGATCCCAGTGATACACAATTCGGACGTGTACCCTTGGTTTACCATCTTTCAGTTAGCCCGATTCTATCGTGTTATCTTAGAAGTTCCACGAATGAGGCCCCTGTTGGTGTGTACCCATGTAGTTCTTGTATTGCTGCTGAAACTTAGGTTTCTCATTAGCTTGCAGTGTTCGGGAACATGTATGGTTTGGCCAACATGACGTTATTTCTGCTTTTGGTCAATTACATCAGTGCTCTCGCGGCGGTGCAGTTGTTGCGTGGCGATGTTGGCCAGGACGTGTCCACGAACTTCGGCGAGCTGTTCAATGCCTTTCTAAGCATTTACCAGATCTTCTCATCTGAGAACTGGCCTACGGTGCTCTACGCCGCCATCAAAGCAGAAAGCAGCCTCGGGCAAACCGTCGTAGTTACCATATTTATCGCTGGCTGGTTGTTATTCGCCAATTGTGGGTACATTTTCTGATCTTAAACAGTGTCATCTCACCTCAGCATCATATAGTCATTGTTTTACAAATGTTCATTGCCGTGATCAACGAGAACTTTGAAGTTTCTGAGGAGTCTAAGAGAACAAAGCAAGCGTCGACGTATTGGGCGAGTCATCGACCTCAGACTGCAACGGCTCCTTGGATGCGTAGGTTCAATCCATACCGATGGCTTAAAGCAAAACCGGTGACAGTCAAAGTGGAGAACCTGCCCTCGAATCTCGTGCTGCCCATGCAGAAATCTTTGGTTCAGAATTACACTGCACCCAGATATGATCATCGTCCAGGCAATGTGAGCTCGGCTCAAGTCTCCTTTTGGACAGTTTGCTGACACCGTAAGCAGAATCAGCAACCAATTACCAGCACTTCGAAACCACGTCACTACTCGGCGAAGTCCCTCAACGTCCTTGAACGACTTTTTGCAGGAGAGACTAGATCAAATGATGTTCCCCTGGCTAAACTAAGGCATGTTCGCAACGAGTCTATTGCTAAAATGGTTCCACATGACGAGGAGATGGAACGGCACCTGTACGTCACTTCAGTCCTGATATCATATGGTTGTGACATTCCTTGCAGGGAGCTTTTAGCTGCGGTCAACCCCGAGATAACGTCCGAAGACGCGAACGACGCCCTGCAGGAGCTACGGGCACAGAAAGCGGACTTCATCCATGATCATCCATCGTATGACAAAACATTTTGGATATTCTCGCAAAGAAACTGGTTGCGGAAGCTCTGTCAAAAAGTGGTTCGACCAGCGAACGGAGAACGGATATTCGGCACACCGCACTCACACATTGCCCATCCCATCTTTCAGCTCACTCTCCTCCTCAGTGTCATTGGTGGCATTGTGGTGGAAGGCGTAGCTTCTCCCATATATCGTCGCAACTACTTCATCACATATGGGTTCCATTTCGGTGCTTGGTTTGAAATCGCAGAGGCGGTGTTTGGCTTCACTCTTGTCCTGGAGTTTCTCATCAAAATTATTGCGGACGGGTTCCTATTCACGCCGAATGCCTACATCCTCAGCATTTGGAATGTCCTCGACTTCATTATCATGGTTGGCATACTTGTCAATGTATCTACAAGTCTCGTGATCGTTGGTGGGATTAGCCGATTCACTAGGTCATTGAAGGCATTGCGAGCACTGCGCTTGATTACACTCTTTGATAAAATGCGCAACACATTCCAATCCCTCATTATATCTGGTGCAGTCCGTATCTTGGATGCCGCTGTACTCGCCATCTTATACATGATCCCTTACGCGGTCTGGGGCCTCAACATCTTTGCAGGGAGAATGAACACATGCAACGACACCAGCGTATCTGGGATATCCAGCTGTGTAGGCGAGTATTCAAACACAATTTATGGAAACTCGTTTGGCTTTCTGACTCCACGCGTCTGGGACAAACCTTCTCCGTCCACGACATTCTCTTTCGACAACTTTCGGTCTTCTCTTCTCATTCTGTTTGAGATTGTTTCTTTGGAAGGATGGATAGATGTCATGTGGTTTAGTGCCAGTATCACGGGCAAAGGACAACAGCCTAGCAACGATGTTTCACAAGTTAATGCTTTGTTCTTTATGGTCTACAATCTTTTGGGTGGAGTTGTGATTATGACCCTCTTCGTCAGGTGCGTTTTTGCGAATTCCTCGATTTGTATGCTCAATCCCTGTCTTATAGCATCATCATCGGAAACTTCAAGGCCAAAACTGGTTCTGCCTTCCTTACAACGCCTCAGAGGGAATGGATAGATTTGCAAAAATTATTTAGAAGGCAGAGACCCTCGAAAAAGCCCCAGTCTCGTCCGAGCAATTATATCCGGGCTTGGTGTTTTGATCGTGCCGTCCACAAACACGGCTGGTGGACTAGGGGAATGACGTTCTTTTTTATTCTCCATATCTTTGCATTAATGTATGTTTTGAGATTCCGTACATTCTGCGTGTCCAGCACTCATGTTTTCCATCAAAGGACGCAGACTTTTACGGTCCACAGTTTGGGTGACAAGTTCCGCAGTGAGTACACCTCATTCCCCCCCTTTCGCCTACGTTGATGATTGATATAGATGATTTTTTCTTGGGACTTATGTTTGTATATGTAATCGATGTTGCTGTTCGCTGGTTTGGCCTTGGGTGGACAAGCTTCCGAGCAAATGGCTGGAATTTGTTCGATATTGTCGTGGCGGGAGGCAGTTTCGTGACTACACTTATACTTCGATTTGGGACGAATAGTTTTGCCCTCGACCAGCTGCAAAAGCTATTCCTTGTCAGCATTGCGTTTAAACTGGTGCAAAAAAATAACAGTTTGAACATGTTATTTAAGACTTCAGTGTACGTCGGTCTTCTTAGTTGCTCTCTATAGAGTGCTAAACATTTCCCAGGGCGAGTTTGCCAGTTATCCTTAATCTGCTCGGCCTATGGCTCGTACTGTTCATATTCTTTGCCATACTGAAGGTCGAAGTGTTCAGTATGACCAAATGGGGTTCAGGGGAAAACAGGAATCAGAACTACTCGTCCATAGGTACTGCCCTTGTAATGCTCTCATTCATGAGTGTCGGGTATGATCAATTTCTTCCTCAAAATTCAATTTCTGACCTCGGCTCTGTCTAGTGAGGGTTGGAATCAGTACATGCACAACTAGTACGCCCGTCTACTGAATCTGTCATTCCCACTAAGGATATATTTAGTGCTGTCTCATATCCGCGCTGCACAAACCCTTCCTCCCAAATGGACTCAGATTGCGGTAGTGAAGGCTGGGCTCTTGCTCTCTTCATTGCGTGGAATCTCTTGAGCATGGTAAGCCGTTTCTTTACACCACGTACCACAGGTATATGACCCATGTCTATTAGTATATATTTGTGAACATGTTTACTGGTACGACGAACGGTGTGGCACTGATTAGTTTACCCGCTGAACCGTGGTTCTAGGTGTTGTTGTGGAGAATTTCTCCTATGTCTTCCAAACGTCTGCTGGTGGCGCCAAATCGATTACTAGAGAACAGATGCGAGCTTACAAGAAGGTTTGGGCCGAATTCGCCAATCCTCGAACTGGATATCTAGAGCGGCACCGATTTGTTCCATTTTTCGCCGTAAGTGATTTCGTATTTTACCCGTTCCTTTTGTGACAGTAATTTGCTTCCATACCTAAGAGGCTGAGTGGGGCGTTTGAAGTGAAGATATACACCACCGAATATAGCATACCAAACATCATCAGGGCATGCAAACAGTCACCACATTCTAATACTGCTTGGGTTGAAGGCGGCCTTGAGTTGAAAAAGCTAGAGTCGCTCTTGAATGGGATTGACTATCCTATGATCAGGAAAAGGAGAGCTATTTATAGCCGACTATACCACGAAGCAATCATTTCTCATCAACCAGGTCGTGGAATCTCCTTCAACGACATGCTTCTTCTGTTGGCCCACCATAAACTCATCATTGACGGGGAAGCTCTTATGTACGTTTACTTACGTCAATCTACGCTTCTAGGTGACCTCATTACTGACCTGCTCACAGTTTGAAAGACTTGGTAGTCAGAACAGAAACAAACAAGCTTGTCACGGATCTGGTCCACCTCGACCGTGTTCGTTCTCTTTTAAAGACCATATCTTGCCGAAGGCAATTCCTGGCATATAAGGAGCGTTTGCATCAAAAAGGTACGTTTTCAACTACTGTTTGCCCTTCTTCCATCACTAATCTCTTCGAAAGAAATACCATCGATTGTTGTCGACAGTCTTTCAGAAGGGTCACCTCGTAGTCCTAGCTTGTCTGTCAATAATGGCTATGATGCATCGGGTTACAGATCTCGCCCACAAAGTCCTACACCAGACCGAAGGTTCAGTAGTACCCCTGACGTATCGTTGGCGCTTGGTAATACCCCCAAGCTTCAACGCAGCAGCCGACGGTCAAGCGACATCAGTGGGTTATCCACAGAACTAGGATACTCTTCACAGTGCGCGCGCTTCTCTGGCATTGGACATTTTGCTGATGTATTCTTGTAACAGACGATCTTCGATGGTCGAAACGGATCCACAAAATATACTTTCATCCATGCAAAATTCAATGTGGGGAGGTAGGCACTTTGATCTTTGCTTTGGTCTTGCTTATGACCCTCGGCGTTCTAGATCTCATGCTAGAAGTGGCAGCGGAAGAGGAAGAACGGATGTAATGTTCCATGGACTCCTAATATACCCCGGACTCAGAAACTCTCATGTGCTTGTCGGACAGTACTAGAATGCATCTGTAAATTAGCAATCTCAAACACAATCTTGGGCATAATACACTCGAAAGCAGAGAAGTTCGAAATGGTGATCCGAGTAAAATGCAACTAACCACCTATGCTCGTCCCCGACGAGGACGCCAAACACCTCTCTTATCTACCGTCTGGAAACCATCGTCATCTGTTTTGGGTCCTTCCTTAGCTGGGATGGCAGGTGAACTAGGGCGAGGAGATGCTGCTGCGACTCTGGCAGGCACTGCAGTTGTCGATTCCTTGGCTTTGGCCTCCTCCCTAGCTCTCCAACCAGCTCCTGCCAGTGCTCCTGGCTTGTACTTGGGTGCTGCAGCAGGACTGGGACTCTCGGGCCGCTGTACGGACACTGCTCCATTCGAAGCACGAGTTGGTGTTGGTGTGGGTGGAGTTGAGTTTGCAGGGGTCTCTCGCCTCCAAGCTGATTCTCCACCATTTGAGCGGACAGCGGACGTGGCAACGACAGGTTTCCGTGTAGAAGCTGCTTTTTCTGCTTCTCTGCGGGCTTGTCTGCGTGCCTCTGCCTCCTCTTCTCTCTGTTGCTGTAGACGAGCTTTCTCCAAAGCGGCGGCGCGTTCCACTTCACGGTTCTTGCGAATCGCGACAATCTTCTCTTCTTCTTCCCGCTTCGTTCGTTCAGCTTCGGCTTCGGCAGCTGCCTCCTCTTCGAGCCGTCGTTGTTCTTCTGCACGGCGCTCTACAAATGTGAAAAAAAGATACGTGAACTTGAGAATTCGAAATGTTGCGATCAACTTGCCTTCTTCCTTCCTCCGAGTCTCCTCCTCTAGCTCTCTCCTGCGTTTCTGCTCTGCTTCGGCACGCAGTCTCTCTTCTTCCCTCGCTTTCAAGACTGCATTCTTCCTCTTCGCCTTTTCCTCCTCGATTTTCGCCTGCGCAGCCTCCTTCCGCTTCGCAAATTCGGCCATTTTCTTCGCGACGATGACTTCCCGTCTAGCCTTATAATCAGGGATCATGCGAGACAAGCGGGCCTTCGTCGCCATGTCTTCCTGATGAGCAACCTGAGCAGTGTTCTTACGGGCTTGCTGGAGGGCCTCAAAAGTCTCGCGGTCATTCTTTTGCTGCTGTTCATAATCTCTAGCGAGAAGAGGCCGCTCCTCCTTGCGGTATGCGCGCTCGATGTGATCTATGCGCTTCGCGACAACACGCAGCTTCTCGCTAAGCTCCTTCTTCTCCTTCTCCAGCTGTGCGACCTGGATGACAATAAGACCCTCTGTATCATAAGACTCGATTTTCTGTCATAAAAGTCAGGAAGATGTGGCAGGCGACGAAGAAAGCATACACACATCCATATCATTCGCCTTCAAGATGCCCTTGTCGACCAAACTCTGTGCATATTTCCTCGCCTCGTCAGATCTGATTGATTCGATCTCCTTCTTCGCCCTCTCCTGCTCCTTCCGCCTCATCTCCTCCCTCATTCTCCGGCTGTCCTCCTCCTTCTCCCTCCTACTCATTTCGGCCCTCCTACTTGTTTCCTCCTTTTCCTTTCGCACGCTCAGCTCGCTGAGCAACTCCCTTCTTCGCGCTACCAACGCCCTCCTCACTTGCAACGCCTTTCTCTCTGATTCCACCACCACCACAAGCGCCTTGAATTTCTCCGTTTGTTCTTCTTCCAAAAGTACCTGTTGCTGCTGCTCGTCCGCCTCCAGCACGCCCAGCGAATGGTGCAAACATATAGCGACGTTGCGCAGCCGCGTACGAATGAGCTCCGCCATTGATGGCTGGATAGACGTTTCCCGTGCCGCAGTCGTAACCACAGCGTCCTCCCCAGACACGAACGCGTCATCGACAAATGTAATGCTCCCAGCTTTGTGATCTACGCGGATGTTTAGTTCGCCTCGCCTTGCACAGCCCATGATATACGCTTCGATCTGCTCCTCATCGTATGCACCTGACACCCCGGCTTCCTTGAGCGGTGCGACGAGCGAAAGAAGGTTGCTAATTTTGATGGTGGAGTAGATTTGGGAAAGTTGAGAAAGAAGACGGGAGAGCAGCGCCCGTTGGAGGAGAGCGAGGTAAGGGGAGTATCCTTCGTCGGAGGAGAGGGTTTGCAAGAGGGGTGCAACCGACCTGCAAAGGGTTAGGGGGTCGAACGTGACTTCTAAGATGTTGTACAATGATTTGACCGAATCTGGTGACAGTTTCAAAACGTCGCGTGAGAGCTGCGAGTGCAAGAAATAAGGCGACGCCCTGTGTTCCCTGACTTGAAAAAAAAAAAAAAGAAAGAAAACTTACTGCATCCTTGAGCAACCCTGAACGCGTTGGCATCTTTGTTAGGCCAAGCAAAGCCGTGAGGCGGCCGTTCTTGCCTTTAAGCTCGTCTTGTTCTTCGGCGTGGAGTCCAACTGGAACGGCAAGGGCGCTGACAAGAACTTGGCCGGCAAGCCGACTGAGCTCCTCCTCCGATTTTCCCCCAATCGTTGTTACAATGGCATAGTATCGGCCCCAGGCTGCAGCATGGTATAGGGCGTTGCCGCTCATCAAGAAAATCTTCGTGAGCTTTTCATAGTAATTGGCCATCATAGCGGGTCTTGGAGCCTTCTTGGTCATTGTCAATAGATTGTGGACATCCTCCACCGATCGGAAGGCTTCTTGCCATAACTCGAGTTCGACGGAGGTGTTCAGTTGGGCGAAACGAGTGTCGAGATGATGTTGGAGGGTATCTGCATCCGAAAGGTTGACGGAATGAGGCTGGTGGGAATATTTTGCAACATTGGAAAGGTGGAGCCGTAGGGTCTCACAAAGGCGGCGGAATTCGACTTTACGTTGGTGTTTCAAGCAGAATTTAAAAGCTTGTTGGGCGATTTGCTGCGCGGATATCATATTAAGGCCCTAGGTGGATCTCGAACGATATACTTACTTGGTATATAGCCTCCAACCGAGCATTGTTCTTCAGCGTCTCCAAAGACGTCCGATAGCTCTCCCACAAGAACTTCAGCCACGGGGTAACCAATGCACGGTCGGTTCGGTCTTTGCTCTGGTCTCCGCTGACGGCACCTAGCAGGATACTCTCGGGAGTTTCGCTGGCCTCCAGATCATCCACATCTACAGCAGATTTAACAGCGGCTTTCTCCTGAGCTTCACGCACTTTCGCATCCGCCAACTGGACAAATCGAGTGATCACAGATTCGATACTCTGCACACTCGTATTTTGAGCAATGTTCTTGTATTGCATGAGCCCTTCCTTGGCAGTGCGCCCCTTGCGCATATCGACGCATAACTCCACGAACCGGTGCATAATAGGTTCGAGGGAAGTTAAAGGCGTGGATCGAAATCGTTTGGAAGAGAACATTTCTGTAAGTGATTGAAGAGCTGCATGAGTCTGCCCTACGGAAACGAGTCCTTCCGCCTGCTTGAGTACAGTCTCTGGCTTGGAAAACGGCGCCATGTTGACTGCAAATCTGTATTAGTGTTTTGGTACCTTGATAGAGATCAGACATAGCGCACTCTTACGAGTAAGTTCCTTCGACTCGTAGCTCGCCCTCTACAGCCAGAAATAAAGAAAATTGAAATTTCATATTGTAATGGAAAAATTTAGGTTCGAGTTGAGGGCCGGCGCATGAATATCACGTGCATGTGTACTTATACTACAATCTACACCCAGCGCTGCACAACGACACTATTCACCAACCCAGCACTTTCTATTGTAGCACTGTCATCATCCAGTGTGCGGGTCGGAAACGTTGTACCAATACTGTAGGATCGAGTCAGATTCTCCGGGCGCGAGCTGTGGATTACGTATGTAATCCCATCACGCAAAACGCCATAAAAATTGGAAACGTACGCATTGATGAAATTCCTTAGGTCAACTACTTTGTGCGTCAGATTCATTCTACAAACCATCCTTTTTCAGCAGAGAAATCAGCATCACAATGTATGAAAAGATAATACTTTGGTCAACATACCTCGTTCCGTCCGCCAAACGTATCTGGACGCTAGTAGTCGGCAAACTCTGATCGACTGCAAACCGTGTGGTCATACTTTCCCTCGGAGGCAGAGTGTCAGCCGAAACATCGGACGAAGGAAATGATCCTGGCATCGCAATCGACATTCCGCTGTCAGAAGCTACTCTAGGAACAGGAGCTCCCAGGCGCTGGCCCGATCCAGTGAATGACTTGCTTCCTTTGGACTCAACATAATCTTCTTCAGTCCGCTTATCTATACGAACTTCAACCTCTTGGCCTACTCGAACGTTGAGAAGTGAAGGAGGGGCGTTGCTGCAAGGTTCGAGGAAACGTTTATTAATGCTATACGTTATCCGTTGAATAGTATTACCCGGAATGGATTTGGGACAGGATTTGAGCGTTGTTCGGATCTTCGTAGCGCAAAAGTTCGCCATTTTCAATCGTAAAACCATTACGCCAGAAGGTGATGTGACGAATTGCGACATCTTCGAAGGTGTTCAGAATATGCATTTTTAAACATTGAACACATACCTTGAGCACTCGAATCAGGCACGACCGAGCTGGGGACGTCGTCGCTGCCTAGTGTATGACCACTGCCACGGAAAACATTGGATGTCACCTGTGGTCGAGCACGGCCACCTCTGTTCAAATACAAATGAGATCGAAGCAGAGGCAAGGACACTATCATACATACTCTGCGGCACGACGAAGCAGTTCTCTCACCATGTCCCCGCCAGGATTTCTTTCAGCACTGTTCGGATTCTGTACAGATAATCCACTACACAGCACTATCATTAGCATCACCGGCACCTTTTGAGGACTTGTTTTCCGACAACACACACCTCCGTTCACCACCGGTAAACCAGCTCTCTCTCTTCTCATCATCGCCATCATCGTCATCGCTGGGTACCCTGTTGCCTCCTGAGCCTCCAGAAATGCCGCCAATCCTTTGACTACCTTCACTACTGGATCCAGAGAGTTTAGTAGATACCTTGCCTGAAACTCAGATATTCTTACCTCGGCTGACTAGACCAATCCCCGATACGCCCAAGTCTTGGTGCTTGCGTAGGAAGGCTCCATGTGGAGGGCAGTGGCTCACTCGCCCCACCTGACAGCGATCGTCCACCTCCACTGCCTGAACTACTCTGGTCATTGTCGCCGGACATTCTGAAGTCTTGGTGAACCGATTAGAACTGACGCGCGGCTTTAATGTCATTACGTAATCTGAGGCGTCTCCATGACACTAACGCAAACAAGCTTTTCGGATGTGACTTCGTCACACGGGGAGCATTTATATTCATGGTATCTATGTTCATGCTATGCTAATAAGGTGTTGAAATTATAATACAATATGCTATGCTACATTCCTCAGCAAAATTTCATATGCCTTACCACCTTTTTTGCCATATTGCCTTACATCAGGAAAAAAGGAGCGGACAATGTTGCAGTATACAGCATATATAGTGCCCATAGCCCAGTTGCTTGCCCGAGAAATTATAGCATGTGGTAGTACTCACTGGATGTTCTGTAGTACTATTACTAGCCAGTAGTTGTGGCTGGGTACTATGACATGCAATGTAGTTGTGTAGTGTCGTAGCCTTAGTAGCCTATAGCCTATAATGAGCTAGGTAGTAACACATAGATGCCCTAGATTAATGTTGCTTCACCTTGCTTGGTATAGCTCATGATAATATGGTCAACATTGTTTCAGTCAGGCAATGCCATAATAAAATAAACATTCAAAACTATTGTATTCGAGCACAATCATATATAACAGTAACTAGAATCACAAATAGAATCAGATATATGGAAAGATGGTAGAAAAATGTACAGAAGTCAAAGAAAAATGTATTCAAATAAAAGCGGTACTTAGTCTGAGTCCCCACACTCACCATCAGTCTCAGTCTTGGATTCATCAATGTATTGCTTTAATGCAGCTGCAATTGCATCATCAAAGATAGTAGGGAAGTCAGCCATAGAAAGTGGCTGGGCACCAGAATGGAATCTACATAGCCATGAGTGAAGTTTTGAAACATTCAAACAACATCTACTACCTTCCCTGAAAGCTTGAGAAGAATATTGTCAAGGATTCCATGCTTCTCAGTGTGTTTCTTGAAGCATTTGAGGCAATGAACATGGTCTTCATATATCTTGGTAGAGTGCAGTTTTGAAGGGGATATCAGTTTTGATCCCAGTAATCCACTTGTCAATGCAGCATTTAGTCTGTCATCAAGATGTACAGTCGACTATCTCATTATGCATGACTTTTGCATTGGAACCACCATGGGATGCAGAGACATGTGGTGCATAATGCATAGGTCCAGCAGGCAAGATATGCAGTATCAGATAGTCCTTAATGAGAGTCTATCAGTGACTCAGGGATGCTCAGAAAATATAATTTATTGGAATAATGACTTTCCCTAGTCGAGCATAGCATAAAATATTGTAAGGTTATAAAAGATTGTGATGGATGGCAACAGTATCTTTTCTAGTTATCAGTAATGAATAGAATTTTTTTCTGGGTCAACAAAATGCCTGCTGAACCTACTTGTAAACCTCGTGAGAGGCCAAATCCCTACTAGCAGAAACCTAAGGCACCTGTTACAAAGGATGCACCAAGGACCACTGCCAAACCCACCCATACAAAAAAGCACAAAAATCTTACACTCCATGATTGGCTGACTGTCTTTGGATTTATAGATGAGCACCCTGGCATGTCTCAAGGTGAAATTGTCAATCACTTTTCTTCAAAGGCAGACTGTAAGAGAAAAGGGAGGTGCCCTGGGCATCTGGGCAATTTTCTGTGTTCATCCCATATATTTTTTATATTTTATTTCACCCTATTCTGCTTTTTCTATGATTTCCTATGATTTATTCCTATTTTATTATTATATTTCAGTTTTTTCCATGTTGGTACATGCTGACAGTTCTATTCTTAGAGGTGGGACCCCTTCTGGACATTTACCCATCAAGGTGATGTCATCCTGCAGCTTGGTCTGCCTATTTCCAACTTTTTGCTATTTTTAACTTACTACAGTGACTCACAAAACTGAGTCAATGTTTTGGACTTTTTGATTCATTGTTGAATAGCTTCCCATAAACAACAAAACCAAACAAGGTATTGGTGTACCGAATAACATACATGATCAGGGCTACCAAACAAACAAAGAATTATGTAATTTTAATCATCCCTCATGGAGATATGATCATTTTAATTCAGGGACTCATTGACTCAGTTTTGTGAGGGGTAGTCAGAAATATTAGAATCTGATGCTCCACCAACTGTATAATGTCAAAAACTTGACAGATGGTTTCTAAGGTGATGTGACCCTTGATGGGACCTTAAATTATAGTATTTAATTAGGACTAGCATTCTTCATACTTCAATATTCTCCAATGCATCCCATCTCCTCTGCTCAGAAGGAAAACATTCTTTCCCTGGCCTCCAATCATTATTCTACCCACAATATACTAAACTCAACCTCAGCCAGTCTAGTGTATCCAGAACACTCAGGGCTCTCCATCCAAACCTGGATTTCCCCTCTGGTGGTCGTCCTTCTAAGCTCTCATCTACCTCTCAGAGAGCCATCCTTACCCAAATCACCACTGGCAAGGCTGCAAATGCTGTTCAGGCCACCCATTACATCAACAGCATCATCCCCACTCCAGTCTCCTCAGAAACAGTCAGAAGAGTTCTCAGAAAAAACTCATTCAAGGCTGTGGTGAAGAAGAAAAAGCCTTTGCTTAGTATAAGGCATAGGAAAGCAAGATTGGCTTTTGCTCAGAAGTATAGAGAGTGGACTGTGGAGGACTGGAGAAGGGTTATTTGGTCAGATGAGACTAAAATTAACAGGTTTGGGTCAGATGGGAGAGAGTGGGTTTGGAAACAGAAGGGAGAGGGGCTGATTGAGAGAGAGGTGCAGGGAACTGTCAAATTTGGGGGAGGAAACATTATGGTATGGGGGTGTATGGGATGGAATGGAGTGGGGCATCTTGCAGAGGTTGAGGGGAGGATGAATGCTGACCAGTATGTGTCCATTTTGAAGGACCATATGCTGCCTAGCTTGGAGGAGAGTGGAATTTCTGGAGAAGAGGTGATTTTTCAACAAGACAATGACCCCAAGCATACCTCAAAAAAGGCCAAGAAATTGATGGAGAACAACAATATTACTCTTCTGGATTGGCCTGCCCAATCTCCAGACCTCAGCCCTATTGAACATCAATGGGTTCATTTCAAGAACCAGTTAGACAAGTATCCAACAGCATCAAAAGGAATTTGGGAGTTATGGGAAAGAGTAGTGGAAGAGTGGAATAATATTCCATCAGAGGTGTGTCAGAATTTGATTGAAAGCATGCCTAGAAGGTTGGGAGCAGTTATTAAGGCCAAGGGAGGTCATACAAAATACTAGAATTACAATTTATCATAATATTGATACCACCTCACAAAACTGAGTCAATGAGTCCCTGAATTAAAATGATCATATCTCCATGAGGGATGATTAAAATTACATAATTCTTTGTTTGTTTGGTAGCCCTGATCATGTATGTTATTTGGTACACCAATACCTTGTTTGGTTTTGTTGTTTATGGGAAGTTATTCAACAATAAATTAAAAAGTGCAAAACATTGACTCAGTTTTGTGAGTCACTGTATTTGATTTTCAGCTCTATCACATATACTGGGCATTGACAGATGGGTCCTTAGAATTTTCTCTTTGTATTCCCCTCTGTTAGATGCACCTGAAGTGTTTGTATTATGTAGTATAATGTTAACTTTGGATTCCCCTCTGTTAGCTCACTCCTAAGTGAGGCTTTTGGAAACCTACCCCGTAATTGAGGATAAGAAACACTAAGCAGAGACAAGACAAGCTAACACTCATGTCAAATCACCAGATGACAGGACAACAATGTGGTATTAAGTGTAGACAATGATATCAAAGTATATGACAGGCGGAATATATGGGGGAAAGGGAAGAATGGGAATAAGTGATGTGACATGTAGTTAATATGGCAAGTTCCTGAAGTGTGTAGAAATAAGTGTCAATGTGTATGTAAGCCAGGCTTACACCCTCCCACTCTTAGAAAAGTGTCTGGGTGAAAAGAAAATGTAAGAATGAGAAAAGATAGGGAACAAAAATTCAACTCATCATCAACCAAATGATGGGTGCATTAGAAAACCCAGTGGGAAAAAGCTACTGTGTCCCCTCTGCGTTACGAGACTGCCAAATGTCCAATGCTTCACAATCCACAAGTTCATGTTGAGGAAGCCATAGGTCATCACTTGCAGCATAGCCAGCCCATCGCACTAGGTATTGAAAACCACAACCTCTCCTTCTCTCGTCCACGATCTTCTCAATTCAATACTCTTCCATTCCATCTTCAGTAAGTACTGGTGCAGGTCATTCATGTTCTCGGGAAGGAAATAGTGTCGCATCATTCTTGACATGTCTTTTGAGCAGCAAGGCATGGAAACTCAGGAAAGCATCTGGGGAGTTAGGCAGGTGTAGCATGTATGAGAAGTTCTCTGGGAAAGCCTTTGTGACAGTGTAGGGGCCATCCCAACAAGGGAAGAATTTGGCCACATGAAATTTATCACCAGCCTTGTACTCTCGATGTCGGTGTAGAGTTGCCAACATGACTTTATCTCCTACGATGTAGGAATCTTTGCATTCTCTGGATTTGTTTGCATAGAATGCCTGCATAATTTTCACACTCAATAGTGCGTCTTTAGCATCAGTGATGTCTGCTTCAATTGGAATATAATTTCTTGAGCAACTATTTCCTCTGCTGGAGGTTCTGTCACGACTCCTAGCACCAAAAGAGGAATGATACGAGGGCTACGTCCCATGTGAATCTGGAACCCAGAGTATCCAGTGGACGCATTGATGGAGTTCATCATGTTGAACCTGATGATAGGTAATGCACGAACCCAACCTTTCTGGTTTTGTTCAACGTGGAAGTGGATACATTGATTCAAAGTTCTGTTGGTGCGTTCACTAGCACCATCAGTTTGTGGATGGTAAGCGGTTGACATTTTCAGGTGTACACCTGTCAATTCATGGAGCGCTTTCCAGAATTTAGCCACGAAAAGTTTATCACAGTCACTGATTTGCTCCAAGGATAATCCATTTTCACAGTACCACTCATTGAAGAATATCAAGGCCAAGTCCAGCACAGTAATATCAGTGCAAGTAGGAATCAATCAGATATCTGACCTTAATCAATCCATCACAGTCAGGACACAGTCAAAACTGTCGTCTTCAGGCAATGGACCAACAAAGTCCAAACACATGGAGTCTCCCCTATGTTCAGGGATTGGTAGTGGATGTAGTGGTCTATTTGGTTTGAAAGTAGTGCTTTTATTGCGCTGGCAATTGGGGCAAGCTGGTACATAGGCATTTTTGAGATCTCTGCACATATTTGGCCAGTAGTAACAGTTTCAGATGCTTGCATATGATTTATCAGCCCAAAAGTGCCCAAGGGAGTCATGAGTGAGCCTGAAGAGATCCTCATGGAGTGTGCCAAAGTGAGGAAACACCAATTGGTGACCGATGTACCATAGTTCATTTTCGAGCCAGATGCCAGGTATACTTTTGTCTGTGACTGAAAGTTTCTGGCAAAAATCATCATCTTTATATTCCAAGCTGTTAGGGCAACACCCACTAATCTGCTAGCTGGACTGTGTGGGCTCTCCTACAAGAAGGCAGAGAGGGGCATGCACGTGATGGGGGGTTTGATGGTTTTGATGCAAGGAGTTAAAAATAGAATAGCTGGCTGAAATAGGCTTTTTGCACCACTATTGTGGATGGAATACCTAACAGAACTCAACTGAGGTCTTCTAGTATTTATTTTAGAGTTATATACTATGTTACATACATATATTGTAGTATGTTGTTATGGACACACATGCACATGCGCATACATATTAATGTGTGTAAATAGAAAATTCCCATGCTGACAAATAATGCATGTATAGGCATTTGGTAGCATATTTTGGTGAAATAAAATGAAATAAAATAAAATAAAAATAATATTATGTAATAGGCATGTTAGGAGACTGTTTCCTAACATTACCCCCCTTTTATGCCCCGACTTCAAGGTGAGAAAATATTGCATCTGTCCCCTCTGTCCCCTCTGTGAAATTCTGGTAAGGCCAGAAATTCATCCCCTCATACACCATTCTAGCAATGTGACGTGGAGCATTTGGATTACGTTTAAAGAATTGGGTGATTGCTTTACGCACTCACTTACAATTATCTTCGGGTTCCCATGAATTATTTTCATCAGTGTAGTTCTTCCACTTGATTAAGAACTCCAATTTATTTCGTCGAAGACATGAGTTCAAAACCTCTTCCACAATATATTCTGGAGCACCTTCTACCATTATTGGAGGCTGTGGAGTAGTTTGTTGACCGGGAATAGTGGGTGGGTGGTAAGGGCATAAACAGGAAATGTTAATTTCAGGATCAATCTTGAATGACTGAGGTAATTTTAACACTACCGCATTGGGTGAAATTATTTTAAAAATTGGATATGGGCCAACTTGCTTCTCTGTAAACTTTCTTGAAGGTCATGGAATATTTAGATCCTTGGTACTTAGCCATACCAAGTCACCAACTTTGTACTCTGGAGCAACAGCTCGAGTATGATCTGTGTGTCGCATCATATCATCACGTGCTTTCATCAATGCTGCCTCTGCTTCCTCCTGCACCTTTTGCATTTTTGACACAAAGTCCTCCACTGACTGTACCTTGACTTCCCTTTGTGGTTCTACCCCTATTCTGGGATGATACCCATAATTAGTGAAGAAGGGTGACATGTGAGTAGCCGAATGGAATTTATTATTGTGGGAAAATTCTGCAATTGCCAACCATTCGAGCCAGTCAGTTTGTCGGTGATTGACAAACATGCGTAGGTACTGCTCCAACTCCTGATTCATTCATTCTGTCTGCCCATCGGTTTGTGGGTGATATGCCATAGATAATTTGGTTTGAATCTCCAATATGTTATTCAACTCTCGCATAAATGCAGAAGCAAATTGTGATCTGCGATTGGAGATAACTGTATCAGGTAATCCATGTAGCCACCATACCTGATTTAGATAGAGGTGTGCCAAGTCCAACAATGAGGTTTCTGCTGTAGTAGGAATGATATGGATTTCCTTTGTGAAGCAGTCGCATACTACAAATATTGCATCATATCCTTGAGCTTCAGGTAATCCTGTGATAAAGTCCACAGATATATCTCGCCATGGCACTTTAGGGATAGGGTTCAGCATTAATTTCCCTGCAGGCTTTTCTGGAAATTTCTTCCTCCTCATGCACATATTACACCCATCCACATATCCCAACACATACTTTGAAATTACAGGCCACCAATAATTTCTCAGCACCAACTTCAACGTCTTCCACCTTTTTGGATGTCCAGCAGCTGGCGTGTTATGATGTAACCATACGATCTCCCTTTGTAAATCTTGATCCTTTGGCACATAGACCTTTCCTCTGAACAACACTAATCCTTGTTCTTCAACCCATTCATCTCCTTTAATATTACCTTTCTTCTCTCCCCTCAAAGCTTTCACAGCTTCCACCACTTCATCATTCATTTCTGAACATTGCCTAATTTTAGACAACATTTCAATCTCTGAGCTATCCACCAATAGATGCCCTTGATGCCTAGCACAAATACGAAAGTATTTAGGTTTGAGTAGGGTAAGATTTTTATTGTCCTCCTCCACTCCCCTTTTATGATCTGTACATCTGGATAATGCATCTGCTTTCCTCATCAAGCTTCCCGCTTTGTGGACCAAGTGAAAATTAAAGCGCAATAGGAATAATGCCCAACGTGCTTGTCAATGGTTAAGCTTTTTAGCAGACATGAAGTATTGCAGATTTTGATGGTCTGTCCAGATCTCGATCTGATGCATACATCCCTCCAAATAATGTCTCCATGCTTCTAATGCTTGTATTATTCCCAACATCTCTTTATCATGCACATCGTAATTCCTCTCCACATCATTCAACCCTTGAGACAAATATGCACAAGGATGCCATTTGTCATCTTCACATAGCATTGATAATACTGCTCCAGTAGCAAAGTCTGATGCATCTGATTCCACTCATAAGGGGCATGTGAAATCTACTGGAACCAATATTGGTTCTTCCACAAACTTCCTCTTCAACTCCTCAAATGCTGTCTGCTGTTGTTCTCCCCATCTCCACACTACTCTCTTTTGCATAAGGTTGTGTAATGATGCAGCAATTTTGGAAAAATTATGAAAAAAGCGACGATAAAAATTGGCGAGTCCCAAGAAAGCCTGAACTTCCTTGATATGGGTAGGCATGGGCCAATCAACAATTGCCTGTACCTTGATAGGATCCATCTTGATTCCATCAGGACCAATCTTTAATTCCCAAGAACCCGATCTTGCTTGCTCCAAATACACACTTCTCCAGTTTAACAAATAAATCATTCTCTGCCAACCTCTTCAATACCTCTTGTACTATCACCTCATGATTTTCTTCATTCTCTGTGAATATCAAAATGTCATCAATAAATATTATCACCACACCTTTGTCTATCACATCATTGAAAATGTTGTTCATCATATTTTGGAAAGTTGGGGGACTATTGGTCATTCCAAAAAACATGACTAGTGGCTCAAAGGATCCTCGATGCATGGCAAATGCTGCCTTCCACTCATCTCCTTTCTTTATCTGTACATTGTTGTACCCCCAGCACAAATCCAATTTTTTAAAGACCTTCTCCTTTCCCATCTTGTCAATGATCTCTGAGATCAACAGCAAAGTGGATGCATTCTTCACTGTCCACTCATTCAAATACCTATAGTCTGTACACATCCTCCTTCTCTGATCTTCTTTTGGTACAAAGAATACTGGTGATGTCTGTGGTGATTTCGAAGGTCATATGTATTCCTTGCACAACTGTTCATTAAGGAATGCATCCACTTCTTGTTCCTTCAGAGATAATGGATAGACTTTTGACTTCTTTGGCACAAATCCTGGTTTCATCTCAATTGCATGATCCCATGGCTTTCGCACTGGCATCCTCTCCAATTCCTTCTTCTGAAAAACTGACAAATATTTATGGTAGGCTTTTGGCACCCACTCCTCCACTGGTTTCTCCACTTTCTCCACATTTTTATCCCATGACTGTCCTCCATGAATTTCCCTAAAGGTTTGCTTCTGTTTTTCTTTACCGGTCATGACTGGAACTTCCCCATTTGGCATATCCTCATCCTCCACTTCCTCCATCATAACAGAATACTTCCTTGGATGTTCATTCTCTTTCTTTTCCTTCTTCTCCTTTTTTACTTTCCTCCCATACACATTATATTCTTTAGGACAATGAGTCATGTGTACCTTCCCAGTTTTCCAATTAATTTATGAATTATGCTTTTGTAACCACGGACATCCAATTATCAGATTGGTTTTCCCAAGGTCACACACCTCAAATATGGCTCATTCCTGATGATCCTGATACTTCAATATCATTGTCACTTCCTCCTTAATAGTTCCTCCACGATTGATCATACCATCAATATTGTACACCATTATAGGTTGTGGCAGTTTACACATGCGAATACCATTTCCAGTAATTTGGGATTGATTAATAAATAATCCAGTAGCACCACTGTCAAGCAATGCCTCCACATTAATTGCTGCATGCATGTCCACTGTCTTCAATCCTACTGTCAAGCTGATTTTGGGTTCTATCCATGCTGAGTGAATAAAAAATTTAGGGGTTTTTGGAAATAAGGCTGGGCATTTTTCTTTGTCGGATAAATGATCATGGTCATACTCTTCAATTTCTCTTTCAGGTTCACTCTGGGTTTCCTCAGATACTAATACATTATATTGATTCTGGGTCACCAATGGGGAAACCTTCACTGGGACTTTTCCACAAAATTCTTCTGCTTATCTTCCTCCAACTTCACTTCCTTGATTGTCACTTCTCTAATCTTCCTTTTCTGCCTATAATTTCGAGCCATATGCCCTAATTGTCCACAGTTAAAACATTTAACTGGAGCTCGTCTCCCTACTTGATCAACATCCATTGCATCCGTTGATGCTGCTGACTCCTTAACAATAGGTGTCACTGCCATGGCCAGTGGCTGTGCCCTCAGAGTTTGTACCTGAGGTGTCCTTCCTTTCTTGGACTTTTCTCCTGATGACTTTCCAAATCTGAAATTTCCATACATCAATTTTGATTCTGCCTGTTCCTGTCGATATTGCTGATCAAGACGCATTGCCCAATTATACCACTCATCCAACCTCTCCGGCATAGAAGGTAGTTGATAGATTGACTTGAATAATGAGGGATTTAATTCTGCCTTCAACTATTCTACCAATGCAGCTTCTCCCATATCAGTCTGTGATGCTTCTGCCTTGAACTGCAAAATAAATCCGTCTGCAGTCAGAGAGCCTTGGCACATGGTTTTTAATTTTGCATTCGCTGTTGCCTTTGGGTTAGAGTCTCCAAACTGTGCCTCCAATCTCTCCAAAAATTCCCTGAAGGTCGCAAACAGTTTATATCCTGCGGCAATTTGAGTAATGGCTTCGTTTCTCCAGAACTGTGCTTTCTCTCCCTGAATGTATGAGAGAGCAAACATAATTCTAGACTCAGTTGTATGAAATTTGGGCTTTCTCTCATGAATATACAACACTATAGAGCTGATGAAGAATTTTGTGTTCTCCATGGTACCATCAAACATTTGCAGGGGCACATATTTAGGTAAACACATTTTTCCACTCTCAGATCTCTCCTCTGCATGCTTACCCTCCTGAGACATCCACTCCACCATCTCCTCCATCTCATCATCTTTATCTTCTACTGTCTCTGCATTTGTTTGTGCTTGTTTGGGCTGGGATGCTGCTAATACTGACAGTAATTGGGACATTTGTGCTGTTAGAGCATCAATTTTGGCTTCTAGAATGGGCATGAGAACAGGATTGTGTCCAGGATTCGAAGTCGCTTGTTCTGTCATGATGACATAATCTGTGATGAGTCACTCCTTTGGCTGTGTAAAGGCTCAGCTGTAGAATTTTTTCACAAAATTTCAAGTCATGTGATCCATCTATTTCGGGTACCAAACATGGCAAAACATGTGATTTTGGCTATTTGTCAACACTTGGGCACTTCAGATCAATAACCCTTCCAACAGTGCCTGATCTTGGGGTTATTACTGAATTTGGCTAGTAACTACCTAAAATAGTCATCCAAATTGAGTAATGTAGATCTTAGCTAAACCAAATCCAATTGGTTGTCTGGTTGCAGCTGTCCTAATGATGAGTGCTGCCTTTCGATCACCAGCAGTCGCAATGTAAGGCAAGGCCTGGCCTTGGCTTATGAAAGCAAGGTAAATATGTATATACAATTAATTCTGGCTCTTGCTGAAATAATGAGTAAGCAGATGTGGCGTGCTGAGACAAATGATGCATGCGTGTGTAAGAGAAGGTGCACTGATGGGGTAGTTCAGTTCTTCTGTTAGGGCGACACCCACTAATCTGCTAGCTGGACCATTGATGATGCTCGATCTGGAAACCTAACAAAAACCTGTTAAAAGGCTTATGTAGTATAACTCAGGCTAGAGGAAGGATGCAAGTTGGTCCTAAATATCACCTCTAATACCAGAATGTCATTTTTAGTAATGAAAAATGGTAACAATGTGATGAATAGTGTTTAAAAGTGTATGAAGATATTCGAAGTAGTTCCAAATATGTTCGAAGACATCTGAAGTAGTTTGAAATAGATTCAAATGGGTTCAAAGTAGTTTGGGTAAGTTTGAGGAGGTTTGAAGGTGTAAGCTGGGTTTTTTGTAATGGTAGGCGATGATGAATTGAGAATGAATATGAAAGTTTGAGGAAGTTCGCAATATTTTGCAGGACTTCAGAGATACAATGCGAGGTAAGACTCAAGAGAACTGCTCTTAAATTTGACTATAGTGGAGAGGGTAACTGGTTCTCTGTTGTTCTAAGTAACTAGTACAAGTCTATATACATTTCGAAAAGGTAAGTACCAAAAAGGAAATATAACAGGTGTAGAACACGAGGCAGTATGCATAGCAATAAAGGTATTGTAAAACATAAAAACAAATGAGGAATGATGATAATTGAAACGTTTGGTATCGCCATATAGTAAGAGTACTTCTCTTGTTGTTTCAATAGATCGTTGAAACCCCAAAACTGCCATTATCATACCCTAATTCTTTATCATCTCTCCTTGCATCCGGTAGTGTTTGATAAGTGATGCAGTGGCTTATGCCGGATGTTTTGTGTGTGTCAAAAGGGCTTTAGAATATTCCTATGGTGGCCGATGTCCTTCTAAGTAGTGCAAAGTCATTCGAAAGCATTCAAAGTGTCACAAAATTGTTCAAAGTCGTTTGGAGTCATCCGAAATAGTGCGAAATAGTTTGAAAGGTGTTCGATGTCGATTTCGTGATGTTCATAGTGCATGTCATAATGTATAGATACAATTAGACTTTTTTCCAAACCTTATAGCATGCAGTGGATCTATCACCATGCGGGCTCTCCTACAAGAAGGTGGCGGGAGGCACGCATGTGATGGGGGGTTTGATGGTTTTGATGCGAGGAGTTAAACTAATAGTTGGCTGAAATAGGCTTTTTGCACCACTATTGTGGATGGAATACCTAAGAGAACTTAACTGAGGTCTCCATAGTATTTATTTTAGAGTTATATACTATGTTACATATATTGTAGTATGTTGTTATGGATGTGCATGCACATGTGTGTACATATTGATGCATGTATATAGAAAATTTCCATGCTGACAAATAATGTGTATATAGGTGTTTGGTAGCATATTTTGGTGAAATAAAATAAAATAAAATAAAATAAAATAAAATAAAAATAGTATTATGTAATAGGGATGTTAGGAGACTGTTTCCTAACACAAGCATACATCATGTAGGAAAGATTCATCAGCCAAGATAGTTAATATCGCATTGCAAGAGGTTCCAATTTTTAGCCAGTTATCCCATCGCAAAGGTGCATCAGCAACATCAACATCTTTGGATATTATCTCACATGCATCCTCAGGCAGATGGGACAGGGCATCAGCCACCATGTTATCCTCATCATGAATATAGTGAATATTCATGTCAAACTGCAACAGGTGTTCCATCCAGCGGGCTTGTCACTGTGACAAATCTTTCTGAGTGTCGAAGTTCTCCAGAGTTCTATGATCCATGTATACAATGAAACAAGATCCTAACAGATCAGAGCACCATTTTTCAAGTGCACACACGATGGAAAGCATTTCCTTCTCGTGTACAGGGAAATTTTTCTGTGCATCATTGAGTTGCATTGAGTCAAAGACAACAGGTCAAGCAGTTTACCAAGTCAGGCCCCAGCTCAGCACTGCACCAGTGCGCCTATCACTGGCATCACAAGTCACATAGATTTTGTTGTTGCCAGCATTCAAGTGATCAACTACAGTAAGGCACTTCCTGCTGACCACTAGACCTTTGATCACCTCAAAGGCAACCTGGTGTTTGGGGGTCCAAACAGGGAAGTGTTTTTCGCAATCCTTCATAGTCAAAGGGGTCAGGGTTGTGGTGTGTTCCACCAGGTTAGGGAGGAATGTGGCGATATACCAAACCAAGCCTAAGAAACTCCAGACATCGGTAGCTGAACTTGGCATTGGCCAATTCAATATTTTATCCACCTTGGATGAGCAGGCTTCAATTCTCTCCTGAGAGATTCGGTGTCCCAGGAAGATAAGTTCAGATAAATAAAATTTCGATTTTTTTGGGTTGCAGTACAGATGGTCCCTGTGCAGGGCATCCATCACTTGCCTGATGTGTTCAGTGTGTTCTGCCAGAGTGTCCAAATAGATCATGATGTCGTCAAGATAGATGTGGCAGAAAATCCTGAGAAAAGGACGAAGGCAAGCTGTTACTTGTTGTTGGTGTATGGGAGGAGAATTACACAGTTCTTGTGGCATCATGACCCACTTGTACAAGCCCAACAGTGTTGTCACAGGGTGAGATGAATGCTATCAGGGTCCATTTTTGTGTGGAAGAAGCTGTTGGTCATGTCCAATTTGTTCCAAATTCTTCCATGTTCAGCATCTGCAAAAATATCATCGACACAAGGCAGTGGATGGGAATTGGTGATCATATTTGCATTCAGTTGTTGGTAGTCATTGACCCAATGAGGGAGTACAGTGCTATCAGCTTTGGAAACCAGGAAAGCAGGTGATGCGTGTTCAGATGACCACGGGCAAATTTCTCCAGCCTCTAAGTGTCATTGAATCAGAATACTCCACACCTCGTGGAATTTCCATGGGCATGAGTAACTTCACATGGTAATAGTTTTATCGGCATCTTTTAATTTAATTTTACATTGCACAGTATCCAGCATTTCATCTATGTGTGGAATTGATTTGAATACATCTGCATACATTTCATGGATCTCTTCATTCAATTTCTCCAAATGTTCAACCGCTGCAAGCTGTGTGATGCACCCATATACAGCAGCTATTATGTCAATGCCATTCACTGGCTCACAATGCGCATCAATCAATGGTTGACACATAGCATACATTTCTTTTAGTTCAGCTATCAGCAGTTTTCTGTTCGC
This sequence comes from Tricholoma bakamatsutake, assembly GCA_029959215.1. NCBI lineage: Eukaryota > Fungi > Basidiomycota > Agaricomycetes > Agaricales > Tricholomataceae > Tricholoma > Tricholoma bakamatsutake. The sequence goes on along the minus strand of CP114868.1, from coordinate 5,218,299 downwards.
AATGTTCGTGGAGATAATGTCTCATAATTTCAAAACAGGTTTACATACAGGCGGTGGTACAGGGTGCAGGAGGTCAAAGTTTGAATTCATATCTATAGCTGTATCATCATGGACATTTACCATAACATTATTATGGTGTAGAAAAGGGAGTCCAAGTATAATCGGATGGCAGAGACCAGGTGCAATAAGCACATGAACAGTTCGAGCAGAGTACCAATTATTACAATCATGAAGCTTGAGTTTTACCCAGTGGGTAAGTGAAATCTGAGGGGTCGAGCTTGAGTCATTGAAGAAAGCACCAAAAACAGGAAACGGTTGATGGAGTAAGCATATTGGCAATTGCAAGTGAGTAACGAGGTCTTGGTCAATTAAAACTGGACCAGAGCCATGGTCAATCAATGCTTCAATGGGTAGACGAGAGAGAGAAGAAGGGTCTTGGCTTTCAATAGCACATTTCCACACGAGGTGGGGCAAAAAGAAAGGTATGCATGTGCTTACCAAGTCATTGGAGTCACAAGATAAGTCACTGTCTCCTCCACCTAAGATTGATGAATTATTGGGTAGGCAGACAGATGCAACAGGGTAAGCAGACATACCCAACACTGCCATGACGGGCAGCACTGGAGGAGCCATTGTTGGTTGAGGAGGTTGAGAAGACACAGAAGCAACAGATGATGAGTGTTCATCACGAGGGACTGGTAGCAGAGCAAGCTTGATGCATCTTCTCGCTTCATTTACAGAAGCCATTGTTCGCTCCACGTATCCATCTCCAGATGGGAATTTGCAAGGATGTCCATCTGGTAAATAAAAACCACAGCATTTCTTGCATCTGCTGTGGCTTTCCAAATATGTTCTTTCATGGTCTGTCAGCTTTGGTGGACATGACGATGAAGAAAAAGATGAAGTTGATTGTGTACGGGATGAGGAGGTTGGTTGGAAGTGAGCATGTGGGGGGTGACAAGACCAATCAGACAATCTGATCAAAGAGCCAGAATACTTTAGGCTTCAGGCAGCATCCTCAGCATCACGTTTACATGCATTACGGTCTTCAATAAGTTTCTGGTCAAGTTTAGTGAGCGTATCAATGAATAACTGAAGTCTAGTCTCAGCCTTCAATGCGGTAGAGGTTGCCTTGGCTATAGCAGCAGTAGCTTCATCTTCCATTGCGACAGCCACTTCATTCTCTTTGTCTGATTTGTTGTCAGAAGACTCATGGTTGTCTTTCCAATAATTGAATAAAAAAGCAAGTTCCGATGAGATATTCAACTCAATCTGCATGCAAAGTTGGGGAGGAGATAGATGGTGTTGGGAGTTTTTTAGCAGAAGGTTGTTGTGGTGCAATGCATCGATGAACTCTGAGAATGGGGTCTTGTTTTGCTTAGTTGAGTGAACTTTGCATGTGAGGTCTTGTTGCCAACGTGCATGCACTCTAGTCATGAAATCAATGAAGGACAGAGGAGACAGGAGGTCTTGTTGTGACTGGTACCAGTCAGAGGATAGAGGATCTTCGAAAGAGTAGATGATATGGTCAACAAAATCTTTTGCTTGGAGGCCATCTTTGTTATGTAAATAGCCATGAATGTGGTGCTAGAACCTGTGTAGGAGTTCAGGAGTCATTGTGCCTGCAGATATCATAGGATGTTTGCCATTGTTGAGGCTGAGTACTGCAATGGTCATGCCAGTAGAGGACATGCTTGTTGTTATTAGCAGTATGCAGTATTCATTGGAGGATGAGGATGAACTTCATTTACAAAGTGATTTAACAGGCAAGAGAGGGGTGGATGCAGGTGTGAGAGGTGAGGAGGGAGGTGTGGCTGTATGCATGTCCAAAGTGGCGATTGCAGCTTTTTTTATGAGAGTGGCAGAAGAGGTGGGTGTATGCGCATCAATTGAATCAATGGGCATGAGCAAATTTGTTGACGTGGCATTAGCAGCATGTGTAGCAGAAAAGCTTGTAGCATTTGTCTTCCTCACCTTACTATGCATGGTAAAGGGGGTGTTGACAGAAGGCTGGCAAGACAGGGTTTTGTGTCAAAACACATTTAGTTGTCTAGGTAGACAATGTCAACATGTGAAAACAATGTGAGAACGCAGTGTTGTCAATGTCAAAAAAAAAGTGGAAACCTACCCTGTAATTAGGGATAGGAAACACTAAGCAGAGATGAGACAAGCTAACACTCATGTCAAATCACCAGATGACAGGACAACAATGTGGTATCAAGTGTAGACAATGATATCAAAGTATATGACAGGTGGAATATATGGGGGAAAGGGAACAATGGGAATAAGTGATGTGACATGTAGTTAATATGGCAAGTTCCTGAAGTGTGTAGAAATAAGTGTCAATGTGTATGTAAGCCAGGCTTACAGCTTTGAGGTTGCCCTTACACAGACAGTGCTCTTGTTTTCAACCAATTGACATTATCAAGAAAGTTGAAAGCATGATCGGAGCTCAAGAAATGTGTCACACCACATCCCAACATGCTGTTATCCAAGCATCTGCATGTCATCACAAGGCCAGATGTTGAGAGAGCACTCCTGGCATATGGAGGAGAAAGGTAAAACTGTCAATGGTCCAATGCTAAAGGAGAAGTGGATCAGATTTGAACAACAAATTGATGTACCTGAGGCTGAGTGGCTTCATGGAGATGGGTGGATTGCTCCATTCTGTAGGGCCTATGGTTACAAGGAGTGACACTGACATGGGGAGGCAGGATCAGTTGATCTTGAAGTGGTGGAAGCAGATGTAAATGCATTGGAATAATCTTATTGATATATGCTCCAAGAGATTGATGGAATGTCCACGAATTAAGCCTGTTCCCATTGTGAGTCATGCATAGTCTTCAGAGTGATTATCTCTGACATGCCCCAGTGCCCCACCTGACCAAGGACTTGCTTTGAAGAAAATGGCTGGAAAGAAAAAGAAAAGTTTAGGATTACCATGGCATTTGTATGTAATGCAGATGGAAGCAAAAGTTTACCTCCAATTTACATTGGAAAGGCAAAAAAAACTAGGTGCTTAAAAGCACAGACCCCTCTCCAGCTTAAATTTTATTATCGAAACAACAAGAAGGCGTGGATGACATATGATTTGTTTGAGGAGTAAGCCATGACTCAGAGTCACAATCTTCATAGCAAAAACTGATTCAAGATCTTGATGTCCTGTAGATATATCAAGGAATTTGACATCAAAATACATAACCAGAAATGGCATATCTGCCTGACAGTGGATAATTTCTCTGGTCACAGTATTTTATATGGTCCCAAAAATATTCGTCTCCTATTTTTTGAGCCAAATATGACTTTGTTCATCCAACCACTGGATGCGGGTATTATTCAGTGCTTTAAAGCTCACTATCGACATGAGTTCTGCATCCACATGATTGAAAAGGATGAGCAAGAGGATCATGAAATTTATAAGATCAACCTGCTTGAAGGAATGTTAATGGCATGGAAGGCATGGGAAAAAGTGGATGACTCAACCATCCACCATTGTTGGAACCATGCCACCAAAATACAAGGGTGTGTAACCATAACTGCAATCTTTGACAGGTGCAAGGATTTACTTTTTACATAGAGAGGTATTAGATCATAATATCTACAATACAACTTCTCCCCATGCAGACTGTGGCACATGGGACATTCTTTGGGACTTTGCTACAAGCGAGATGACCTTGCCTGAGGCTGAGGAGTGCCTCAAAACACATCTTGGTGACCAATACCATGAGTGGAGCTGGCAAGCAGCTTTTAATGCAGTCATGAATGCAAAGGGTGATGTTTTGCAAGCACAGGAAGCTATAGATCGACTCTCCTCAACCAGCCAGTTGCCATAATTGACTATTAAGCTTTCACATCAATCATGACCTGAGTCTGAGATTCCATCTCAAATTGTCGAGGCCGAAGAAAACTTGATGGGCTCTGTCGATGAGCTGGTTAGGCAGAGGCAGATCATTGGACTGCCACCTACAACTGATGAACTAGTTTACCTGATTGAAGACAGGAAATTGGTGATTCACCATATAGGTTCGAAGGAGGTCATATGGAGATTGTGGCTGAGGTTCAACAAGAGATGACTGTTGAGCATGGTAAAGTCATCAAAATTGATGATTCTGACTCTGAGGATGAGGATGATGAGGACATGCTCCCACATTGAGAGGTGATCAAGCTGTGCCAAGCACTAGAGAAGATGTGTTTGAGTTATGGAGGAAATTCAGATTTATCTCTTGAGTTGCCACATCGTTTGCAGAAATATCGAGCCCAGCTACAGCATGAAGATGCTTTACACTCCAGTCAAGATACATTAGATAACTACTTTACATGAAATTCAATGTAGATGGATAATTGTCGCATAGTTGTCATGAATTGTGTCACACTTGGCAGTGAGGTCACAATCAGTCACACAGCATGACATATTTCATCCTGCATATATCTCTTAATGCATAGCCCTAGGGACAGTCCCAAGGCTATGTGTTATGAGAAAGCCAACTGTATTAGCCTACCATCATTCAACAAGAGCAAATGTCAGTACCTTCTATCAATATCATGAATAATCTCTTCTGCTTGATTGTGCAGATGTATCAGTTCAATGTACTCCTGCACCCAAGTCTTAAGATGGTCTTGAGATGTTCCCTTGATAACTTGATGAAGAAGATCAGATTCATGAATGTTTGCATGAGGAAAGCTGTGAGTGGATGGCTTCATGATCTTGAGCAACTGGTAGCACATAGACCAAGGACAAGGCACTTACAATGACATCATCCCAAATGGATTGAAGCATTTGATTATGTGGTCAGCTCTCTCATGTGATTGAAGCCTTGCATTTGGATCATCCAAGTTGTTTGGCAATGCCTCACTTCTATAAGAAAGAGAATGACTAATCAGACATGATGGAATTGGGAGACAATACATATTTGGCACATCACCCTTGGATGATGCATGCCAGCCACACTTGCTCAGGATAATCTGGCCCCAGTCCATAAATGACTCATCAATAGAAACCATCTGGACATCTCATAGTGACCAGCATCATCATACCCTCCTTCAATGGCAATAGTACAAAGGCAAGACATTCATGATATAGTTGCCTGGCAAATGTTTTGAATGCTGAGGTTTTCTAATGTCACTTATCAACTGAAAACTTGGTGAGAACTTTATTCAGAGCTGATGGAATAAGTACAGGCAAACTTTTAGGGATTGAAATGGAAGCATGGCATATGGAAGCACATTGCTTCCATGACCACAGTGTGCAATGCTTGAAATCATGCCAGGAGAATCATAGAATGGGTGGAACTCTGATTGCCTGTAGCCACTGACACTGTTGTTTTATTGCTTCCCATACTGAGAAGCAAAATCATTGCACCATGGGTATTGGGATACTGGGCTACCTGATCCTAATAATTGGATTCAGTTGTGTCTAGAAAAGATAATAGGAAATGTCATACTGCTTGATTCCAAGCCCAGTGGCCAGACATAAGGTTCAAAAAAACCTGTTCTCTGTCTGACTGGAATCAATGATATGGGGAGGGTGTGAATTTATCTGCAAACTCAGGCATTGTGAGCTGCTGCTGAAGGACAAGTTGGGGATCTCATGCATGAAGTTCATAGGTATGAGTCATCTACTTGGGTGGTGTAGGGGGCATTGGGCCATTGTACTGAAAGTGATAGCTGCAACACAGTGTAGGACCTGCTTGAATCTGATCAATTGTTTCATGCATCTTCTTTGTAGATAGCCATGGATATTTGAGATCCCCATTTGCCTTGATTACTGTAGCCTTAAGAAGGTCTAAGCTGATGTCAGTGTTGCTCATACAGGTTTGGAGGCAAACAAATCAATGGTGTGCAAAATCAAACCACAGTCAGTCATCAAATGGGTGTTACAGGTTCTCTGGTGTAGCATTGGGTGACACCCATGGGTCAGGCTCAGCATACTCAAAAATGAAGGCACCATTTGTAAGGGGAAAGGGAGGCATCCAAAGTGTCTGGGCAATTTTCTGCATTCATCCCACATTTTTTTATATTTTATTTCACCCTATTCTGCCTTTACTATGATTTCTATGATTTTATTCCTATTTTATAATTATTTTTCGGTTTTTCCATGTTGGTACATGTTGACAGTTCTATTCTTAAAGGTGGGACCCTTTCTGGATGCTTACCCATCAAGGTGAAGTCATTCCATAGCTTGATCTGCCTATTTCTACCTTTTTGCTTATTATTTGATTTTTGGGTCTATCACATATACTAGGCATTGACAGATGGGTCCTTATAGTTTTCTCTTTGGATTCCCCTCTGTTAGGTGTGCCTGGAATGACTGTATTATGTAGTATAATGTTAACTTTGGATTATCCTCTGTTAGCTCATTACTAAGTGAGGCTTGGAGGTTGCTCTTACACCATTTTTGTTAGTAGGTTGGAAGGAAAGTACTTTCCTACACTCAAGGATGGAGGTGATATAAAAAGAAAGTCTGTATCAATTCAAGATGATACATAACTACTATAGAAAACATTGTATGATAATCAAACAGGTGACATGTGATCATGTACCTTAGTAATTGGTAAGAATAGATTGAAGTAAGTGAAATGGGTGCTCAATGTTTGTACTGGTAAGAGATTCTATGGAGAATCTCTTACACTCACATACACCCTCTTGAAAAGGAGAAAATCATGGGTGTTCACCTTCCCAGGTGGCAAGTGCTTGTCAAGGTTCAAGATTGCTACTACCAAGGTCAGAACTTGGTCAGGAATACACTGGACTTCCAGTCGGACCCAGTCATTGGTGGTTGGAGGTGTTCAGAAGTTCCAGGCAGAATACACTGGGCTGTAGCATGCCAGGTGAAAGGGGCCAGAGAGGACTTGGCTTCAACTTATAAGTGTGGATCACATGCAGATGTCCAGTGGGATTCTGGATGGAGGGTGAGGATAGAATAAAGCAGAGGTCATAAGTGAATTGAAGTTAAGAGGAGCTGAGAGATTACTGGATTAGGTCAAGAACAAATCAAGGGTGAATGAAGGGTTAATATTAAGCAGAGGATTGACAAGGTGAGATATAATGCAAGGGACAAAGTAATTTACAAGTAATTTGCAAACTGGAGACTAAGGCTAAGCTATGGGCACTTAAATATTGAAGGCTGGAAGAATAACAGAAAGTACAGAAAGTACAGAAGTTTACTAACAGGTCTTGGTAAGTGTCCATGACCAGAATTGGTAAGACTGTATTAAGAATAAAGTGAGTAAGCAAATGATTACTAAGGCACATGACAACTTGTCTGATGACTAAAGGATGCTGCAGCCAGGATGCCGATGGGCAAGGTCAGAAAAGTGTTGGAAAGGAATCAGGAATTGTCAGAAATCTGATCAGGTGAAATCGGTCTTAACAGTATTTTCTCCTTAGGGCCAAGCCTACGAGGCATGTGAGGGTTTGAAGTTCCCACTTAAAAGCCAGGTCTGGAGTCAAAAAATTCCAATTTCCTACCTCCCTCTAATAACATGTCCCCATCCTCACAATCTGCTGCACAATGGTTGGCTGCCCTCCAGGCTCAGCAAGAGGAGCTAGTCTGAGAGGGACTAAGGCTCAAGGAGGAAGCATGACACAAGGAGAAGGAGTGATGCAAGGAGGAGAAGTGATGGGTGGAGGCAGTGCAGAAGGCCGAGGAGGAGGAGTGGAAGAAGGCAGCAGCCACGAAGTGGCAGGCAAGAGGAAGGCAGTGGACGAGGAGGAAGAGGCAGAAGGAAGTGGGTCACCCACTACAAGGGTGAAGGGCAAGGGGCAGGCAGAGGCAGAGTCTGAGGGGGTCATGCAGGTGGAGGCCACGTGGCCCTGCAAGAGGTGAATGATGGTGTTGTTGTTGTTGAATACATTGCTGACAATTCCCCCCCTCTAGATGTTCTCATCAAAATTTACCATGCTTCCAGCTGGGTGCCCAGGTACAGAGCTCACACAAGTGTGAAGAGGTGGTGTGGGAGGGGCAGGAAGCCCCAATGGAGAAAGCAGAGGCTGAGATGGCAGAGCTTCTGAGAGAGCTGGTGTCTGCCATCAAGGGGCTGAAGCAGGAGGTGAGGGAGCTCAGTGGAGTGCAGGAAGACATCCACAATCTATATGATCCAGAGTGGGCTTGGGTGGGGGAAGCAGAGGAGGACAAGGAGGACAAGGAAGACAAGGAAGAGGAGGAGAAAAGTTGGAGTGAAGAGAGGTGGAGGCAAAGCTAGTGGGGCTAGCTGAGGAGGCAGCGGGAGTAGTCCAGGTGAAGCCTATGAAAGGGGATGACGGAGAGGTTTAGGGGCCCAGTTGGGGCCCACCAAGAAATTATTTTTTGTTTAGTTTTTTTTTTTTCCTTTGAATCAAAATTGTGCCTCATACTGCCATTCACTGAGTGAGTTAAATTTGAAGTGGTCCAGGTTTGTCTGGGTAATGGGTGTGGAAATCCATAACCAACTCCTGAGCATGATCAAGCTCTGTGGCAGGAAGCCAAGAGTTTTCTTTATCAGTCCCCTGGTAACCTTCACAATGGACAAAGTAGAGTAACTTGCAACAATGGTGATAATGCTCGACCTGGAAACCTAGCAAAAACCTGTTAAAAGGCTTATGAAGTATAACTCAGGCTAGAGGAAGGGTGTGAGTCAGTACTAAATATTCACTGCTAATACCAAAACATTGTTTTAGTGATGCAAATGGTAAAAGGTGTGATGAATAGTCTTTTTAAAGCATACAAAGATGTGCAAAGAAGTTCGAAATCAGTCCAAAGATGTGCGAAGTAGTTCGAAATAGATTTGAATGGGTGATGAGTTGAGAACAAATACAAAAGTTTGAGGAAGTTTGTGATATTTCACAGAACTTCAGAGATATGATGCGAGGTAAGACTCAAGAGAACTGCTCTTAAATCTGACTATAGTGGTGAGGGTAACTGGTTTTTTGTTTTTCTAAGTAACTAGTACAAGTTTATATACATTTTTGAAGAGATAGTACTGAAAAGGGAAGTAAAACATGAGGCAATATATCATACAATGAGGATTTTGTAGATCATAAAATAAATGAGAAATGATGAATAATTGAAACATATGTGTCCCCATATGGTAAAAGTACTTATCTTGTGCTTCAATATATTATCGAAACATAAAAACACTATTATCACATCCTAATTCTCTTGTAGTCTCTCCTCGTGTCCAGTAGTGCTTGATGTGCAATGGAATAACCTGTTCCGGTTGTGCAGCATGTATCAAAAGTGTTTTACGACAGCTATACAGTGGCCTAAGTTGTTTGAAATGCTGTGAAGTCATTCAAAGTGTCATGAAATAGTTCAAAATAGTTTGAAAATAATTCGAAGTCGATTTCGTGGCATTCATAGCGATTCAGAGTTTGTGTCATAATGTCTCGATACGAGTGGGAATCTTCTCCAGACCTTAGTGTGTGCAGTGGACCTATCAATGGCAGTTATTGATTTTTGAGTCCAGGATTTCCATGATTTCATATTCAAGTTCATTGTCAATAATAACTAGAGGGGATGGAGGCTGAGTGTGATTAGGGATGGTGTTTGGAGTGTCTTCTTCTAGCTGTAAGATGTAGAACACAGGATGAACTGCCCAGAGATGGTCTAGAAGCCAGAGAGTAACTGAGTGGGTGCCAGGATGGGCAATGATTTCAAATAGACCATAGTATTTCTTCAAGAGTTTCTTGGAAGGTCAAGTAGTGCATAAGTATTCTCCTTTGACATAGGCATAGTCTCCAATATTGAAGTTGGGAGTGGGAATCTAGCGCTGGTCTGCTGGACCTTGATAATGCTTCTGTGCTTTGGAGAGCTGCTTCTGGAGTTCCTGGTGGAGTTTGTAGAGGTCCACCATAAAGTTACAAGTGTGCTGGGAGGCTAGCTTGCATTTGTGGAAGATAGTGATGTTCAGGTGGTAGCCCTTATTTGCAAAGAAGAGTGAAACCCTGGTGGAAGCCAATGGAGCATTGTTGTAAGCAAATTCTTCTAAGGGCAACAGCTGAGACCAGTTGTCCTGTTGATAACTGCAGAAGATCCATAGGTATTGTTTGAGGGTCTGATTGGTAGTGCTCGATATGCTATGGAATAACTTGTTCCAGATGTGCAGCATGGATCAAAAGTATTTCAAGACAGCTATATGGCGGCCGATATCATTTGAAATGCTGCAAAGTCATTTGAAGTGTCGCAAAATTGTTCGAAGTCATTCGAAGTGTTTTGAAGTCATCTGAAATAGTACGAAATAGTGTGAAATAGATTCAAAGTCAATTTCGTGGCATTTGTTAGCGATTCGGAACATCTGTCATAATGTCTCGATACAAGTGGGATCCATCTCCAGACCTTAAAGCACAAAGTGGACCTATCACCGATGGGCAGACAGAGAGAATGAATCAGGAGTTGGAGCAGTACCTATGCATGTTTGTCAATCACCGACAAACCGACTGGCCTGAATGGTTGGCAATTGCTGAATTTTCCCACAATAGTAATTTCCATTCGGCTACTCACATGTCACCCTTCTTTGCTAATTATGGGTATCATCCCAGAATGGGAGTAGAACCTCCAAGGGAAGTCAAGTACAGTCAGTAGAGGACTTTGTATCAAAAATGCAAAAGGTGCAGGAGGAAGCAGAGGCAGCATTGATGAAAGCATGTGATGATATGATGTGACACACGGATCATACTCGAGCTGTTGCTCCAGAGTATAAAGTTGGTGACTTGGTATGGCTAAGTACCAAGGATCTGAATATTCCACGACCTTCAAGAAAGCTTAGGAGAAGCAAGTTGGCCCATATCCAATTTCTAAAATAATTTCACCCTATGCAGTAGTGTTAAAATTACCTCAGTCATTCAAGATTGATCCTGAAATTAACTTTTCCTGTTTATGCCCTTACTGCCCACCCACTATTCCTGGTCAACAAACTACTCCACAGCCTCCAATAATGGTAGAAGGTGCTCCAGAATATATTGTGAAAGAGGTTTTGGACTCACATCTTCGATGAAATAAATTGGAGTTCTTAATCAAGTGGAAGAACTACACTGATGAAAATAACTCATGGGAACCTGAAGAGAATTGTAAGCGAGTGCGTAAGGCAATCGCCCAATCCTTTAAACATAATCCAAATGCTCCATGTCGCATTGCTAGAATGGTGTATGAGGGGATGAATTTCTGGCCTTACCAGAATTTTACAGAGGGGACAGATACAATATTTTCTTGCCTGGAAGTCGAGGCATAAAAGGGGGGTAATGTTAGGAAACAGTCTCCTAACATGCCTATTACCTAATAATATTTTTATTTTATTTTATTTCATTTTATTCTACTTTATTTCACCAAAATACACTACCAAACACCTATACACACTTCATTTGTCAGCATAAAAATTTTGCATTTACACGCATGTATGTGCACGTTGGTAGCAACATACTACAATACATGTAACATAGTATATAGCAATAAAATAAATACTAAGAGAACTCAGTTGAGTTCTCTTAGGTATTCCATCCACAATAGTGGTGCGAAATGCCTATTTCAGCCAACTAGTCTATTTTTAACCCATCACATCAAATCCATCAAACCCCCCATCATGCGTGCATGCCTTGCCGTCTTCTTGTAGGAGAGCCCGCACAGTCCAGCTAGCAGAACCATGGGTGTCGCCCTAAAACAGTGCCACATTGATGATGAATGACAACACACACAGGGAGGGCTGACAAATGACAGGGAGAAGACAATGAACAGTAATGAAAAGGGGGAGGATGGCGATGAACATCAATGCAAGGGCATCAAATGGCAATGTGAGTGTGATAAACAATAATGCAGAGACAACAACACAAGGATAGCAGATGACAATGCAGGCATGATATGAATGGGAGATACAATAAACAATGAGGCTGACAACAATGAATACTAGGGGATGACATATGATGCCCCACTCTTGCTACAAATGCAAGACAGTGGGGTCTTTCTTTTTCTTTCTTTTTTTGTTAGGTCTTTTTTTCTTCTTTCTTCTTTCTATTAGCAACTGCCCCCACCATTGTGAGCACCTGCTCACAGGATGATGTAATTAGTTTCATTAAGTATATAATAAAATTTATTTAGACTGTAAAAATAGTAGTAAAACTGGTCAAAACCAGTCTATTGGGGCAACCAAACCAAATAGGACTGGTCCTTCAGTTCAGTTGCAGTCCATGGTTGCCTTCTTGAGGGTCAAAAAACTGGACTGAACTGGACCTTAAAACCCTACCCATGTAACATACCCATTAATATATAAGAATAGCAATACATAAACTCAACTCACCCATGTAAGATCTTAATTCACTGATCTTCGTAGTCTTAATTTACCTTTTTTAGGAAAGATGTGGATATTGTGAGTGAACAGCTGAAAGCCAGCCTCTCACCTCATTGGATCCTTTTAACAACACTGCAAGTCCATGCCCACCGGCTTGGTGGACCAAAATCTATGGCGTATGGATGATGGACTATGTGAGGCATGGGTCATAATGCACCGTTTCCAAATCGCTTCGGTTATTGGCTGTATGCTGACTAATGGGGCCGCGGGAACTGCCCGTCAAATGTAACTGACGATCACGGGACGTGCGGCCCCCACAAAGGTTCGATCTGACCAGATCAAACCTGAATATATTAATTGAAATAAGTCCACATTTGGACTATGTAGCACGACAAATTACAAAACACCGTCAGCTGCAAACGTTCAACGTTCAACGTCTTCCCATACCGAGATTTACAACATTCTTATATTTCGGTCTGATTAGGCAGACTTCGCGGGTTCATGGCTCCGGATGAAATGGGACTGATTCTCGCGGAGTTGCTTCGCGATTCCAATGGTACCACCTCTGATACTTATCTCGAGATGGATGGATGTTTAACTGTGAATATTCAGTGGCTTGCACATGCTTGTTGGTATACGAACATTGTGAATCTTGTTATTCATTCTGCAGCGACTGGCTAATACAATTCATTTCTAGTTCTTCAGTTTGACGATGAGGTGTGTACCTCTCCACTCAATTAAAGTTTAAACGGTTCTTTCCAAGCAATATAGATTGAGTTGTTCTGGGTATGTGGTCATTATATTCTCATAGCTCGTAAAGCCAACCATTCTTTTTATCCACCAGAAGAAGCGGTGGACGTTAGTCAAGATTTTAGTTCTATGGGTTAGCCTTGTTCAATTATCAGTCGCCTAAGGTTAATGGATCTACACACAATAGATCCGATATTTCAATGTTATTCTGTTGATGTGAGCGCACTCATCTTTCACTTGACAGTAGCAACACTAAACCTAGACCAGTTCGAGCACTTACGGTATGCTCTATTACCTGAGTTCCCGGTTTCTTGATTGAATAGAGAACAGTCTATATGCAGAAAAAACCATCCCAAAATGTAAGTTCATTGCTGCTGGTCTTCATACCTTTGTGACTCTTTCAACTTTGGTTCCTCAGCTGTACGGAAGTTTTGTTCAGTCTTATTCATCTACTAAATCAAAGGCCTTTGCGTGTGATTTTGCAGGTGTATGTACCTCGTTTGATCTAAGCTGTGTCAAACTTATACGAAGGATATTTCAGGTCGCTGTTATTTCATATGGGAAGCCGCGATGGTCTCTCTGCAAATAATTGTGACACACGGTGTGTTCGCTCATATCTATTCAGTTGAACTTCATCACACCCGATCCTCTAGTTCTGCTGTCTGCCAGATTGTTTGCGATGTACAACCGCAGTCATAAAATTCTTCTCTTCTTGGTAGGTGTTACAATCAATCAATCCAGCTCAGCACGTCGGCCTAACGAATTTCTCATGATGAACGATTTAGGTAGGACTGATTGTTGGAGAATGGTTGATCCTGACCCTTGCCGCCTTCATACCTCACCGCATCAGTAATAAGTGATCTGTCCTTGCAACGGAACCTTGTCTTACGTTCAACTTGCGTAGTGACAAATGAGCCACGACCAGGTGTTTTCATCTGTTCGGTGTCGGAGCCGCCCAAAATGCACTGGGCCGTCTACTCCTATGCGACAATGATGCTTGTCGAGGGGATTTTCCTTGTGATGACTCTTTGGAAGGCTTGGTTGCATCATCGGTCTACAGGCGGGAGCATATTGATGCATCAGCTGACCAAGGGTTCAGTATCTTATTTTTTCATGTAAGTTCGAGTTGGCATCTGAATCACCTCTTCTTCGTTGCTTACTATCTCCGCGGTCGAACAGGATATTCTGGGTGTACATCGTCAATTTGGTGATCTGGATCAACAGCTCTGTCAGTTGTCCCTTCCTTTTCTGTTCAGTTTTCCATGTCTTATGGAGGATTCATAGCCCATCATCACGGAAATCGGCACCTCCTTCTCCTTTGTCCTCCCGTGTATCCTTGTAACTCGAGTCATGATTCATACACGCTCGACACATTATCGAGCAAGCCCCCACTCTGATATCGACACCGAGTTTATCGACATTTATTATCTTTCACCTGTTCGGTTTGGAGATACGGTAGATCCAGGTGAGAGGTAGGGAGTGTGGCTATCGGGCCCCAAAAAGCTATTGATTCCAATTGCCCTAAGGTTGTAATACCTCGTCAGAATCCATAATTGTCGTCCATTTTACATCAGAGTCAGTTTCACTAACTGTGAAGTGGATTTGTAACTCGCTGAACGCCCAGGCTTCTATCCGAAAGCGCAGGCAAACTTGCTGAATATCTCTCTGTCATGGTTCATTTCTTAAATTTCGTCCCAAACCATGATCTCATAGTCAGACGCAAAATGGCTTCTGCTTAATTGCAGTACTCTCCAAGGGGGTGTCATAAAAGAAATTAAGCACCCAGGGTCGAATTTCTTCTTCGAGCGAGACTAACTAACAACTAATTACTATATATAGGTCCGGTTCTGCCGGTCCGAAGGCGACGCGTCATCCTAATTCATCCTCGACGTCGTTTTTCTCGATGATCTGACCAACAATAGTAGGTGCACATGGCAAAAGCCATGCAACGAACTCTCAACCTTCTTGAGTGTCTTGGCATCATCCAACTTTTTCTTGTTGGTCTTGCATTTCTCACTCCCTCTGTGACGTGTCAAGTTAGGCATGCCAACCCGAGCTTGATTGTTCGCATCCATGGTGAGCTTAATTCACAATAAGGTAGAATTCATCCATGCAACAAATGTCACATGATCAGTGTGACATTGTCCAAAACAAGAATTTTTTTTAGAAAATTGGACTTTCTGTAGTCCACAAATATTTTATACAAAAAGTACTTTCAGGGAATCGTTTTACATTAGCTAGTATATGATCTGAGATAGTCAATTTTATGTAAGAGGTGAAAATGATTTCCTTAAAATAGTTCGCAAACATGTCAATTTCGGCACGTTGCGTCTCGTAAAAGCCTTGTGGCCTCCTTTGAATGTGCTGGTGTTGGGAATTCCGGTGGGTTTTGACTCCACCACCAAAACCTAAACTCAGGGAAAGATTGGGTAGCGAAATTTGGTTGGGCGAGTAGAAGTGGTTGTGACGAAAGGTGAGACTGCACCAGCGGTGCACAGACCACTTCCACTCGCTGAGTCAGCCCTTGTTGAGTCACCTCGCGGGCTGGACTCAACGTTCTAGCCGACTAGCGCTTATTGCGAAAAACAAAAAAGTAATACAACTTAATCGGGGGAAAGAAAATTGCTGTGGAATCCTCTGTGAGCGAGATCCGGTGGATTTTGACTACACCATCAAAGCGAGCGAAGCGAACCAGTCAGAATCCACCGGAAGCTGACTTTCCCCAGAAAGATAAAGGAAAATAATTATAACGTAGCTAAATGTGAAATCACAGATGCAATAGGTTGTAGTTTATCAAAAGCATTACCAATGAAGAGGGGCAGGATAGTTTCAACCTTGCGCCAGTAAGCCTTCGAAGACCAACGTCCTTGTTTCATAACAATCCGTGGATCCACTCCGGCAAGTAATAAGTGTGTTGACCACCAATTCTAAAACCGTGGCCAAAGATAGCACCTAAACCACATGCCACCCAGATGGAATTACAACGGTCGACGAAAGCAGTGCGAGTAAGAGGTGACCAACCAGCAGGAGTTCGAATGAAAAGAGTGGAGATGAGGTCGGGCAACTGGAGTTGACAAAAAGGTGATGTTCGAAAGAGGTTACTGGATCGACAACATCATATGTTTCTGTAAATGTAATCCAATCTCCCCGTGCGAGTTTTGTTTTCGACCAAGGAATTTTGAACTGAAGGTAGTTATGGTTGTTGGGAGCAGTACCACGACGAATAGGGGATAACCATTGGACACTGCGAGTTGGATCAAAGGTGGTAGTAGAATTGGGAAGAATTTCCCCGAGACTTAAAATTTAACAGTTGAATGGTAGGTACTAATTAGAAAAAAGACCATACCAGGTAATTCCTCACCACGCAGTACAGGCGACAGCCCAAATGGCAGAATCACGGGTGTTAGAAAGGTCAAGATGTTGCCGTAAGGCAACCATGTGTTCGAATGAAACGGGATCGCGTGGAGGTTTTCGTGATGAAGGTGGTACTAATTTTGCAACGCCCCGTTTGGTACGTTTGAGAATACATCCATCATGCCAAGGAGCTCCGTTGATGGAGTGCCACACCTCGAGGCCTGAAAGCCATGAAGACACTGTGTGTTCAGAAACTGATCCGGCGCCACGATTAGCAATAGAGAGGCATAGTAAGGCATCACTAGCTGGCATTCGTAAGTTTTCGTGTATATTATGTTTGTCACAAAACTGTGTAAAACGGAGCAGCCCAGCGCCATAGTTTTCAAGTGTTTGTTCTTTGACGGAAGCAGATAAGACAGTTTGCCAATGAGAAATAGTTTCGAGAGGAAAGAAGGAAGAAAGACGATGCAGTGAAGAAATAAGGAATTTTCCAAAGGGAAATACGTTGTTGAGCCAGGACATGAGGTCGGAGGGGGGATGATGAGATTGTGTTATCATGATGGCGAGAAAAATGGGGTTGACGAATACTTTCTCCAGAGTACGGCATGGGAGAATTGAAGAAGAAACTCCCCTGGAAGAAAGTGCACCAGCACTAGCTGGTGTTGAAGGTAGAGATAACCTATACATTAGATAGAAATAAATGGTCTGAGCTCCGGAGGAAGCTCAAATTGGTGTACCAATCGAAACTCAGAAGGTCCCAAAATGCCGCGTGAAACTGCCAAGTTGCATTCGGAAGGTACAAAAATCGGAGTGATGGTAAGATTTGGGTAGGAGGTAATGGGTAAAACTATTCAGAAACCCCCCTTTCCGGTAGAAACCCCCGTTTCTGGCAAAAGCTTATACAGAAACCTCCTTTCCAGTAGAAACCCTGCGCCGAAAATTTGATGGGTCCGCCGGCGTCATGCGATGTCACAGAATTCGGGGCAGCAATTTTCGGATAGACAACATCAGCAGCTCAAACAAAGGTCATGGAGAACTCCGAAGCTGAGAAGGCTGTAAAACGTGCTGGTGTCGCATACTGACTGAAAGTTAAGCACACGATGGGGGATAGTCTTCACAAACATGCAGAGTCCTGTTATTAACTTATACCGAGCCAACTTTCTAGTGCGGAGACAGAACACAGCAGATACAGAACATGGTGGGTATCTAAAAGCATAATCTGTACATCAAGCCATGCATTTAGTAGAGGTTCATCTTCGAGACATAGAGCACTCACCTACTAAAGTCGCCTCAACCATCCGTCACAATCCTCACATCAGCTGGTGTCCAAACCACGAGTAATATGAGCATCCTGGGGAGGGAAAGACTTTGATACGCCGTTGAGAGCATGAGCGATGAATCGATGAAGAGCATCCTCAACAAACGACATGTGACTAGTCAGCACCGGACTTGATCATTCCGCTCACCGAAAACTTAATTTGGCCATATGCCAGGGGTTTCTTAAATCACCTTCGGAAACCCTGGGTTTCTACCGGAAAGGGGGGTTTCTGAATAGTTTTACCCGGAAGTATGGTGCGGGCCATTAAGTCACCGCTACTTTTGTGCAGCAGCGTGGGAGCCGCCAAATTGGGCGGCGAATTTTTTTTAAATCCTAACCCTAATCAAGGTGGTAGCTAGCCCCATTAATTGATGTATATTGGTCTATTGACGGAGAAAAAGAGCGCAAAAAGCACAAAAAAAAAAAAAAAACCTAGAGAAAGCAAGTATCGAGGATGCCCTGACCATCAAACAAGCGCAAGAAGCATTTGAGGTCTGCCGCTCGGGCTCGGGCTGGACCTCCTCGCATCCCTGAAATACCCGCTGAAACCAACCCTGCCCATGCCAGCCCCATTCGGGCCACTTCTGTCTCAGATTCAACACTCGATGGTGATCAGGATGTCTGCAGTTGGACCGCTGGTGTTAATAACCATCTTGAAGATGGACCAGATGATTGGGTTGACATACCTGAAGATTTAGAAATGGATGACTTTGAGGAACTCGAGGGAGAGGAACTCTGGAACAGCTTGCAAAACCAGATGGATCAAGAGTCCGAAATGCTTGCGAAGGCGGATGCGGTGATATATCGGGAGCTGATGTGATCGATATCATCAAAGGAATGGAAAAGGGCAGAGATGAACCGTGGGACCCTTAATTTCCTTTTTAGGCCAGATATGCCAAATTCTGCTGACATAAAAATTAATATCTTGCCCAGTTTTTATTATTTTGGAAATCCCTTTAACAATTTTCTTCCTCTCATCAAAAGAATGCTTTTTGTTAAGTGAATAAGGTTTTCATCCATTTTTGGGCAGCCTATTTCAGCTGCACAAAAGTAGCGGTGACTTAATGGCCCACACCATAATACATTGAATAGAAGCGTTGCGAGGGATACTATGAGAGCATCCCTTTTTATAAGTGTCGATCACCCCTGTGTTATCGCCATGGATGAGAATTTCTTTATCTGCGGTGTCTTGTTCTGTGACCCATAAGATAGCCAGTTCAACAGCTATGGACTCTGCCTGGCCAATGTCCTATCTTCTGTATCCCAATTCTCACATAATTTCCACACCATCCAACATTGGTCTATGAGTATGCCAATTCCCCATGAGGTAGAAGCATCAACCCAGATGTCGTAGGAAGCACATACACATGGGAGAAGTGAATGAGAAGTGGGTGGACATGAAAGAACTTTTTTCCACCATAGTAAGTCATTGTGCACTGCTGGGGAGATGTGGTGTCAGGTTCACTTATTAGGGAATTGTGTAACCACATGGCTCAGGGCAGGAAGGTAGGCATGGCCATTGGAGTAGACAAATGTAATGTGTTGGAGGGTACCATGCATTGAAGCAACATCCCTCTCAGTCACAGTAGAGGATTTCAAAAAGATTTTGACCTTTTTGAGGTGTTTTAAGCATTTCTTATTTGATAAGAAGACTTGTTTGTCTGGTAAGTCCTAGAGAAAGCCAATGTATTCAGTTTGAAAGGCAAAATTGTGGCCCTGTTCAGAGACGTGGTGCCATGGAATTCCCAAGGGCTCAGTAATACAAAGGATTGTATTGAGGTCAAAGAAATAAGATAGGATGGCATAAGAAATCAAAGTTGTCGACCCATTTGACAACATGTGAAATGCTGTGTGCATCAAGTATGTCAATAGTAGCATCGGCCAATTCACCCTGAATATTGCCAGCAGTGGTAAGACTGAAAGGGGCACAGTGATTGGGCAAAATGTAGTCCTTCCAGTACAATGCAATGTAAGGTTTATGACAAGGCATAATAGGAGAACAATGATATGCTTTGGTAATGTCTAAACTTGCTGCTTGTGTGCCAGGTGGTGCATTGGCAACCTTAGAAAGTACAATTAGTCTAGTAAGAAATGATGCATTGAGGAAGATGTGGTAAAGGAAAAAATTTCTTGTCCACGTCCACTTGGACAGACAACAATAAGCAACAGGATTAGCTGACTGCACCCACTTGCAGACAACAATAGGTAAGAGGAGTAGTTGACCATGCCCACTTGGGCAGATGACAAGTGAAATTAACCCAGTATGGTCTGCACTCAGTTAGGCAGACAACATGATGGTAGGACTGGGTACGTTGACATCTATGTAAAGTACACACATACATAGAGTTTGTTATCCTTGCCTACTTGGGCAGATAACATGCACAAATAACTAACAGGACCATAAACTCACCAGATCTGCAAAAATGGTACAAGTATGCCATCTGGTAGAGTGATCTTTTGCATCCAACCAATCATTGGTAGAAATACCAAGATGGTCATGGGCAGAAAGGTTTTGGATCATCCTCCACTTCCCACAACCAGGAGGCCTTTCAATGTAACCAATAGGAGCGGTATGGAAATGACCATGGAAGAGTGCATGTGCTTGTTCAACAGTATAAGGGCCAGACATATGTCTAGCTTTAAGTTCATCTAAGAAATGAGCATCAACCATATCTGAATGTTCTGCAGCAGAAGGCATGTTAGGAGGAATAAATGTGTAAGTAAGAGGTGGTGGATTGCCAATGGGAGAACCATAAATGAGATTATGTGTTATATTTGGATAACATTGATAATACTTGACCTGGAAACCTATGCTAAAAGGCCTAGGAAGAGGCATGAAATAATGAGACGTGTTGGAAAAAGCTTTTAGGAGCACAAAAAATGTTCAAAAGAGGTTCAGTGGTTCAAAGAAGTTTGAAGAAGATTGAAGGAAGTTTGAAGATGTTCAAAGGGTTTAAGAAGAATAAGGAATTGCTTTGAAGGATATCGAGGAATGAATATAGTTAATAGGAGAAGTTTTCGAGTGATGATAGGCAACATGCAATAAGTTGAGAGGCTAATACAAGGGTTTGAAGAAGTTTGCAATAATTTGTGGAACTTAGGGATACGATGCGAAACTTGGACTCAAGAGGATGGCTCCTAAATCAGATAATAATGGAGAGGGCAACTTCTTCTCCATTGCTCTAAGTAACTAGTAAAAGTCTATATACATTTTGAAGAGATGGTACTAAAAAGGAAATATAACATGTGTAGAACATGAGGCAGTATGCACAGCAATAAAGAACTCTGTAAATCATAAAACAAATGAGAACTGATGATAATTGAAACGTACAGTGTTGCAGCATAGTAAAAGTACTTATCCTATTGTTTCAATATATCATTGAAAAGCCAAATGCTGCAATCAAGTCCTAAAAATCTTTTTGTCGTGTCTCCTTGTGTCTGGCAGTGCTTGATATGTGATGCAATGGCTTATGCTGGATGTGCTGTGTGCATCAAAAGGGTTTTGGGATAGCCATATGGCAGCTGATGTCATTCGAAGTGGTGCAAAGTTATTCTAAGGTGTTTGAAATGTTGTGAAGTCATTCGAAGTTGTTCAAAATTGGTTCAAAAATGATTTTGTGAGGTCTATAGGGGTTGGAATTGTAAGTTGTAATGTGTTGATACATTTGGAAACCTTCCCAGACCCTAGAGCGCATAATGGACCTATCAACATTCAAGGAGATGACAGTCACATAATGCCAAATCCCATCCCACAACATGGTATGGCATGACTATGCAATTGTAATCAATTTCAAGTGCAGGCAATAGCTGCATGGAAGGTGTCATTGCACAGAGAGCAGACATGGAGGCCATGGGTTTGGTCAGTGGAGGAGCATGTGCCAATGTTGAAGTGTGTGCAGATGGTTTTGTTGTCAGAGGCATGGATGAGGTTGCCATTCCTATATATGGCAACCCATCACTGTTCTTTGTGACTGGGCATGAATGCATCACAACGTGGAGCCCAGTGTCCATCCTTCCATTCACATCTGAGACACAATGGAGTGAACTGGGATTTTGGATAGGATTGAAAGGACTGGAAAAGAACATCATAAGGCTGGTAACAATGGTTGCAGCTTGTGTTGTCCTGCAAGGATGTGTTTGTGGTGAGGGCTTTAGTGGAATAAGCAATCTTCTTGTTAATGAGGGCATTGCTCCAATGAAAGTTGGAAGGATCAATAATGGAAGGACCATTGGTAAAGAAATGAGAATGGATCTTGTCAAATGAGACATATACTTGAAAATGAGTTTGGAATTTGGGGTCATTGACCATAGCATCATGGTGTGCCATCCATTTTTCAACAATTCTACCTTGAGCCCTTTTCAACATTCAGTTAAAAAAAGTATTGTAAGCGAGGCACCAGGAAGTGGGCAAAAATTTTTCATCAGCAGGAAAGTCTGAAACATCAAGAAAAAAACTCATGTATTTTCATATTGCCCTGTGCCCAACTTGACATACTTAAGGTCTTTCCAATTCCAAATGTGTTCCAAAGCTTTGGTAGTAAAGAGAGGAAGAGGTGGAGTATAGTCACATGCTGCAAGTAAGATGATGTAATTTGGAATAGAAGAATTGTACATCTTGAATTTGTTTTGTGAAGCTTCAGCATCATGGACAGGAGTCCCATCGATGTTAAATTTGGACATTTGTTTAATACATGGGTTTATTTGTCCAATGCTTGTAGACTCTTTTACAGGTGAGGTAGGATACGTTTGCTGTGATTCCTGCCTAACACTGCCTTCATTAGGGTGTTCCAAAAAAGAGTAATGTCATCTGGTTTATCTTCTGAAATACCTCCAGTTGGGTGACTAGTAACACCTTCATTGTCAGAAATTGTAGTATGGGACATAATCAGAAAACAACAACTAGTGAAATTTGGTTGGGTGAGTGGAAGTGGTTGTGATGAAAAATGAGACTGCACCAGTAATGCACAGACCACTTCCACTTGCTGAGTCAGCCCTTGTTGAGTCCACCTTGTATGCTCGGAGGACTCAACATTCTATGGGAATAGCAATCTGAGCAGAGACCCTAGCACAGCCCAGTAAACTAATAATAGTACAGTACTGATGGATGAGAACTGGCATGAGTGGAAGGACTGAATGAAGTGTGTGTTTACCAACTGTGATATCTTATGGGTGCAGTCAGCAGGCTGAATGAGGGTGACGATCTTGTAGGAGCATCCAACTGGGATAAGAATGATTGCTGTGCCCAGCAAGTCATTATCCATAATGTTACCTCCTTGCAGATGACCCATGTTAACTCGAAAACCTCTGCCAAAGTGATGTACTCAGCTCTTATGGTCACTCATGAGAACAAGGCCCACCAAACTGTCCACCATATTCAATGCCTTTTGTATGAGATGAAAGCCAGGGACAATGATGATCTTTTGAAGCACCTCAACATTCTCAATTCCTATCACGACCATATTAACAAGTTTCCCACTGAATTACATGACTTGGATACTTATTTCAATTCTATCATCTCAGCTTCTTTACCTTCCACCTGGCAAATCTTTATGGAACCTTACAATGGGAATGCTAATGATCCTAATGATCCCAAGCCTAAGTGATGATATTGATATGAAAAAGAGTGAAATGCTGAAGATCAACAATCATGTGTTGTTGGTCCCTATACAATCAATATATACAAACAAAGCAGCATTCCCATTTTGAAACTTAAACCCAGCTTTTTGAGTATGCTGAAATTTGGTAGTCAGATAGCCTTAAGCTAGCTTGGCTCTTCTTGTTGAGGAGGTTGATGTGATGTAATAGTGTTTTTTATTCATTTTCAATGTGTGATTGATCTCTGATTAAATGGTTATGATTCCAGTTACCCACCAGGCAATGGAGGCCTATTCCAAGAAGGTTGAATTCAATGTGCACATAGCACATGGGGGGGTAAAATTTCCTTCTTTTCAAAGTCTCATTGCCAGCAACCTAGCCCTGATGCCATGTATTGACTGATGCTGTGTCTTGACTGGTGCCATGTCTTGCTGGTGCCATGTCTTGATGGCGGCCATTCAAAAACTGGCAATATTTAATCATTAGATACAGCACAGCAATATTCAATGTAGATACAATAAGAATGTCATGGCCTTGGCATCACATCAGTGAGAATTGGCAGGGGGATCAGCATTATTGTCATGCTCATGGCATGATGGTCTAATTAGAATCTTGGAGAACCTGTGTTTGAATGATTCCAGATTAAACTCCATCCTTTCCTTCAAGGTTGCATATGTCTTCAAGGTGACATCCTGCTGTTCCAGCCACTTCTGCATGGCAGTTCAATAGCTCCCTGGCTTTCAATGTCTGCAACAGGATTAACGGTAGTCCACTCATCCCCTTTCTTTATCCATACATTGTTGTACCCCAATGGACATCAAGCTTGGTGAAGTAACGTGCCCCACAGAGTTGGTTGATGAGTTCAGATATAAGGGGTAGTAGATTGTAAGGGGAAAGGAAGGTGCCCTAGGCATCTGTGCAATTTTCTCTGTTCATCCCATATTTTTTTATATTTTATTTCACTCTATTCTGCCCTTCCTATGATTTTCTATGATTTTATTCCTATTTTATAATTATATTTCACCTTTTTCTACATTAGTACATATTGACAGTTCTATTCTTAAAGGCAGGACCTTTTCTGGATGTTTACCTATCAAGGTGACATCATCCTGCAGCTTGATCTGCCTATTTCCACCTTTTTGCTTTTTTTTAGCTTACTATTTGATTTTTGGCTCTATCACATATACTGGGCATAGACAGATGGGTTCTTAGAGTTTTCTCTTTGGATTCCCCTCTGTTAGGTGCACCTGGAGTGTCTGTATTATGTAGTATAATATTAACTTTGGATTCCCCTCTGTTAGCTCACTATTAAGTGAGGCCTTGAGGTTGCCCTTACAGAGATACAACAAAGAACTTCTAGGATGTGATTGTCATGCATTGACAGTTCCATGATATATTGGAGCAATAGGACAAGTACTTTTGATACATTGTGACTCTATATGTTTCTTTTCTCATCATTTCTCATTTATTTTATGATTTGCAAAGTTCTTTATTGTTTTGCATCTTGCCTCATGTTGTCCATGTTTTATTTCCTTTTAAGTACCATCTCTTCAAAATGTATATAGGCTGCTACTTATAAGAACAGAGAAGAAATTATCCTTTCATATTCATCATCTGATTCAAGAGCAGTTCTCTTCAGTCCAAGTCTTGCATTATAACTCCAAGTTCTGCAAATTGTTGTGAACTTCTTTGAACTTTTGTACTAGCTCCTCGAAACTATCATCTATCATCTATCATCTCTCGAAACCCTTCCAATTCTCAATAATCATTTTCCAGCATCCCTTGAAACCATCTCTATTCTCTGCAAACCCCTCAAACATCCTTGAACTTTCTTGAACATCCTCAAACTTTTCTCAGAGCACTTTTCAGACCTTCATGCACCCTTGAACTTGACCAAATATTATTTGAACTCCTCGAACTTAGTTCCCCCATTCTTGGGTAACAGCAGTGATATCTAGCACCACCTCGCACCCTTCCTCTAACTTGTGTTATACCATCCGAGACCTTTCTAATAGATTTTGCTCAGGTTTCCAGATCGAGTATTATCATTAGGCAGTGGTGCAGGGAGAGGTGAAACCTAGAGAGGTAAAGGGACCAGCAGGCTTGATGGCGATTAAGTTTCTTGGCAGTCATAAAGTACTCAAGGTTCTTGTGGTCCATCCAAATCCAAACCTTGTGTTGAGTGCCCTCCAGGAGATGTTGCCACTCCTCCAATACCTGCATTATCACCAGGATCTCCTTGTCATGGATTTTGTAATTGCATTCCACTGCACTAAGGCTCTTTGAGTAGAAGGTGATAGGGTGCCACTTCTGATCCTCTGGAGACTGTTGGGACAACACAGCACCAGTTGCAAAGTCCAAACTGTCAGTTTCTACATGGAAAGGGTGGGAGTCATCTGTAAAGGTGAGGATGGAAGTGGAAGTGACCATCTGTTTGAAGCATTGCCCCACCTTTATGCATCCTTGCCAGTGAGATCAAATAGTGGGCATGCATGGTGTGAGAAATCTTTGATAAAGTGCCAATAAAAATTGATGAAGCCCAGAAAAGACTGCACCCTTTTGTTCATGAGTGTGGGCCAGGTCATAACACTAGCAACCTTGACAAGGTCCATCTCCACCTGTCCATCTGAAATAATCAAGCCCAGGTATTCAATCCATGTCTTCTTGAACTCGAACTTATCATGACAAAGGTAGAGTTTGTGCCATTGAAGCTGCTTCAGTACCAGGCATATGATTCGATGATGTTTGTTGAGGTCTCAGATGAAGATAGGATGTCATCAAGGTAGACACAGACTACACCCTCCAGTATGAGATCATGGAGGATGTCTTCATCCATGGTCTGAAAGGTGGCAGGACTGTTAGTGAGGCCAAAGAACATAACAAGCAGTTCAAAAAGACCACAATTCATGCAAAATTCTGCCTTCCACTCATCCCCTTCCTTTATCCACACATTGTTATAACCCCAGCAGATGTTGAATTTGGTGAAACAACATGCCCATGGAGTTGGTTGACAAGTTTGGATATGAGGGGTAGCAGATAATGATTCTTGACTGTGATGTTGTTAAGTTGTTGGTAGTCTTGGACTGGTCAAAGGGTGCCATCCTTCTTTTTGACAAAGAAGATAGGCGAGGCCATGGGTGACTTAGAAGGGTGGATACAACCAGAAGCCAAGTGTTTGTCAATGAACTTGTCAAGTTGTCATTGTTCTTCAAGGGAAAGAGGATAAACCTTGCAGGAGGAGGATGTGGCATGTGGTGTGAGTTCAATTGGATGATCCCACAGCTTACAGTTAGGAAGTAAGTCGAAAGATTCCTTGAGGAAGGCATCCTCAAAGTCATGCAGGTGAGGAAGCACAGAGTCAGTGAAGGATTTGGGGGTACTGTTCTTGTGGAAGGCCTTTGTGAGGCATTAGAAGATGTTCAAGATGGCATGCACCTCATGCAGAGGGTTAATAGCAGTGTAGAAAATTCAGTCACCTTCCTTTATCTGTTCCACCTCCTCTTTATCATCATCAGAGTCGGGTGCAAAATCTGGAACATCTTCCAAGTCCACATCAGGCAGGGGCATTGGACCAGCATGACACTTTCAAGTGCATTGCAAGAGTACCTTTTGCCCTTGATATTCCTGTCTGCCTTCAGTGATGCAAGTACAACAACAACAAGAAGGACA
This sequence comes from Tricholoma bakamatsutake, assembly GCA_029959215.1. Classification (NCBI taxonomy): domain Eukaryota; kingdom Fungi; phylum Basidiomycota; class Agaricomycetes; order Agaricales; family Tricholomataceae; genus Tricholoma; species Tricholoma bakamatsutake. The sequence goes on along the minus strand of CP114868.1, from coordinate 5,191,359 downwards.
ATGACTCATAATGACTTCACCTGTCATGTTGACCTCAGGATTATGGTCAGGAAGCCAGGGATAACCCAAAATCACCTCCTGCTTCCCCAGTTGGGTCACAGCAAAAAGAGCCTGCTCATTATGGTCCAGATATTTAGTACCACCTCACATCCTTCCTCTAGCCTGTGTAACACTTTTTAGACCTCTTTTAGCAGGTTTTAGTTTAGTTTTCAGGTTGAGTATTTTCAATGCTCCAAAGGTCTTAATCTGGAAAGAGGAGGAGCAGGTGTAAGTAGAGCCAGTGTGACTTCCATTGAGCCAAGGGATTTGAGGAGGGGGGGATTGGTCACAGAGTGAAGTTCTTCCTCTAGTGGGTTAACCAGCAGGGCATCAAAGCAGTTACTGGTGGGCAGTGGGGGCAGACAGTTGGAGGGATTGGGGGGATGTGTGGTAGTAGTGGCATGGAGTGTAGTGTTAAAAGCTGCATTCATGAGTCACTTCTCATCGCAGAGAGAAGCAGCTTTGTACCAAGCATCAATATTGTCATCAGCTGGGTGCCCCTTCAACATCTGTGCAATCTGAATTTGAACCTCGTGATTGAGACCACAACAAAATTTAACCACCTGATAGCCCACTCCCATATCCTGCCATATCCACTGAGTCCCTAAGCTCATTAATGTAGTCATCCACAGGCCAGTGTGCTTGGTAGTACAAGGACAACTCAAGGCACATTGCAGCTTGTTAGCATTCATGAAGAGGGCAGAAGTGTCATACAAACTCCTCTCAAAAGTCAGAAAGGAAGGGAACCAAGTTTCTGGGCTTCATACAAAATGCAGTTGACATAGAGGTAGGCATGCTCAGACTTCATGCATGTGAAGGCCCAATAAATTTTTGCAGTGTTGTCTATGAATTGATTAGAATGAAGACTGATGTATAAGTCACAGGAATGAACATCTGTGAAAGTGCACACCATTAAAGTCAGCAGGGGGGGCAGTTTGATCTGTGTGCCAGTGGTATTAGGTAGTGCACCAATGCTGGGAGCAGTTGGGGTTGAAATAAATGGAATATTAGGTGAGGGACTAAGCTGTAGGGTATTAACAAAGCTTTTGATACACAATTTGAGTGATTCAATTTGTGCATGCAATCCAATAATGGCACCTTCAAGCACTTTGATGTGTTTTTGGATGTCCATGGCACGTGGCAGCACGTTGAGCAGAGATAAGCATGCACTTAAGGTGGGGGTGTCAATTGTGTCCTGTGCAATGTCCTGTATGTGTAGGAGGTGTTATATTTTGATTCTGGGCCTAGAGACAGAATTTTCTACTGTAAGAGCAACCTCAAGCCTCACTTAATAATGAGCTAACAGAGGAGAATCCAAAGTTAACATTATACTACATAATACAAATGTTTCAGGCACACCTAACAGAGGGAAATCCAAAGGAAAAACTCTAAGGACCCATCTGTCAATGCCAGTATATGTGATGGACCCAAAAATCAAATAATAGGCTAAAAATAGCAAAAGGCAGAAATAGGCAGATCAAGCTGTGAAATGATGTCATCTTGATGGGTAAATGTCCATACCTCTAAGAATAGAACTGTCAACATGTACCAACAAGGGAAGAACCAAAAAATAATCATAAAATAGGAATAAAATCATATATGTAAAATCATAGAAAAGGCAGAATAGAGTGAAATAAAATATAAAAAAATATGGAATAAACACAGAAAATTGCCCAGATGCCTGGGATGCCTTACCTTCCTCTTCCATTGGAGAACTGAGAAAAATTATTGGCATTTAAGTTATGTGTACTGACAACTCAATCATAATTTCTCAAGAAAAATATATTGAGAATGTTCTCCAGAAGGAAGGAATAGTCGATGCAAACCCTGTCAAAATGCCTATGGATCCAAATATCATACTGAAGCCTAATCTGGATAATAATAAATCTAACTGAAGTAATTCATTTTCAAAATTACTGGGGAGTTTGCAGTTCATTGCAAACTCCACAAAGGGAGATATCAGCTATGCAGTGAAACAATTGGCTGCCTACACTGCTAACCCAGGTTTGCAACACCATGGTGCTATCAAGTGGATACTCAGATACCTAGCAGGTACAAAACCTCTTGGGATCATTTACAGAAAATCTTAAAATGAGACTGAAGCCAGTAACCTCTTCCATGAATATGCAAATGCTGCATATGCAAACCCAATGACCTCAAGTCCACTACAGGGTATGTTTTCCTGGCTGCAGGGGGAGCTATTATGTGAAAGTTGAAGAAACTAACCATAATCACACTTTCCTCAACCAAAGCAGAATATATTGCACTATCAGAGGCTGGACATGAGGCAATATGGCTGCAGAATCTATATGGAGAACTGGGGTATTACCAAAAGGAACTGATCATGATCAAAGGTGACAATGGTGGATCTGTGGTTTTGACACATAATCCCCAATTTCATCAATGGTCCAAGCATATATTTATCATCATTGGGTCCAAGATCTTGTAACAGATAACATTCTTGACATTCAAAACTGTTGTGACCCCAAACAGACAGCTGATATCTTGACTAAGGCTTTACTGAAGCCAAAACACTTGCAACATCAGGAAGAGATGGGTGTTCAGTCAAACAGGAAACCTGGTAGCTTTCCTTGCATGTGATGGTATTTTTTCCCATAGGGTTTTTCCTCACATTAAGGTTTTGATGCACCTGGTAGAAAATCATTCCTCCCTCAGTTGCTATTCCCAACATTCCCCCTCACTAGCATGGCCTGGTAAACTAATAATAGTACAGTACTACATATGTGTGATGCAAGCACAATAAAAGTCTAGGACTTGTCTCCCTCCTACCATCATGAATCATAACAGCTGGTTGCATGAGAGACAAGCAGAAATTAACCCTGTCAAGGATCTCTAATCTTGCAAAAGGCCTTCCGAGCTTGGTAGAGTCTCAAAGTGGAGAAAATGTGACACAGCCCACTATGAGAGTGAGAAGGAAAATAGTCCTGTATGTCATTATCTTGATGAAGATTGACAATTCATCTACCTAAAATCCTGACCTCAGATGGGTCCTTCCATGGAGCAGGTGCTCACATTCAAAAATAGTTCAGCTCAGAATTATCATTCAGTTCAGGACACAACTTTGGGGCAATGTCTAGAAGCAAGTAGCAAGGTGCTGGTGCCTCCTTCTATGACACATATTGATACAAAATACCAGAATGCCTCCCATCCAGTGCTCCACAGCAATATCTGCATATCTACCCACTGCTGACACTGGACTCAAATTTTTTTTACAGAAGCTCAGCCTTGTGATGGTATGGGGGATGTAACAGTGGTTCCATCAATTGAGGATCCTGGGCCCAAGGAAAAGTCTAACGACATCCCAGTGGAGGTGGTACAAAGTGGTGAGAAGGGTTGTGAATGGTTTTAGGAGCATACAAAGGTATTTGAAGGGCTACAAACAATTTTTAGATAGTGCAAAGTTGTTTTGAGGAAAGTACAAAGTTTCACAGAACTTTTAGTATATGGATGAGAGGCTTAGATACAAATTTAGACTTCTAGTCTGATGATATGGGATGATAGATGATGGATTTTGTTGTTTGAAATGGTAAGTAGTACAAGTTTAAATCAGTTCTCAATGGGGTAGTACTAAAAAGGAAATAGAACATGAGGCCTACATGAGGCAGAGATAAAGGGTAAAACAAAAGTCCTTTTGATTTTATGTAAGTAAGAAATGGACAACGGATAAACCATAAGATGGTAACATATCAAGTGGTACCTGTTTTATTGTTCTAATAGATCATGGAAATGTCAGTTGCATCCAAAACTGTCGCTTGTTCTGTCAAGGCTTGTTCTAAGTGCTTTCTATGATGGTGCATGAAAATGTGAAGTTGTCGAAGTTTGTTCAAAACATCTTGAAATAGGTTTGAAATCATTCAAAATAGGTTCAAAGTCATTTTGCAAGGTTTTGCAGGTGTTTATGAAGGTTTGGAAAGTTGTAGAGGTCGAATAAGAGGATAAGGAATAGTGCATACATGGTTCCAGTGCTTGAGTGAAGTGGACCTATCATCACCTTCAAGTGCATCAATGTGCTCCAGGGTGTCCATGGTGCTAGGTGGTGGATTGGGTGAAACACAGTGTGCACTAGAGGTGGGAGTGTGTGGGATGGTGTGTAGGGAGTCTGAGGAGCTCTGGAAGTTGTCTTCTACTCCATACCTGCCTATCTTGGCAGAGTGTCCAAGATTTTGAGCCTCAAGGGAGAGTTTTCTATTGTAAGGGCAATCTCAAAGCCTCACTTAATACTGAGCTAACAGAGAGGAATCCAAAGAGAAAACTCTAAGGACCCATCTGTCAATGCCCAGTATATGTGATAGACACAAAAATCAAATCATAGGCTAAAAATAGAAAAAAGGTGGATCAAGCTGCAGAATGACATCACCCGGTAAACATCCAAAAGGGGTCCCACCTGCAGAAAATTGCCCAAACCCTTGGAATACATCCCTTTCCCCTTACTAGTGATGTGCAGGGCCCAGTGATATGGCTCCCTATTGCCCTGTGCACATACTATGGCATTTTTCATGATTGTGCACACTGCTTGGACACCTTCTACTCACTTTGCACAGTGCGCTTTTGTGTGCCTTCATGCACTTCATGTGCCCAAGTGCACTTTCATGTGCTTCCATGCACTCCAATGTGCTCCAGTGCACTTTTGTGCCCTCCAATGCACTCCAGTGTGCTCCCATGTGCTCCCATGCACTCCAGTGTGCTTCCACATGCTTTTGACTGCTTAGGTGCACTTTTGTGCACCTTTTACATTTCTACTGCGCTTCTGGATCCCCCTTAGCTGCCTTCTTTTGTGCACTCTAAATGTGCCTTGTTACACTTCAAACTGCCTTTGTGTGCCTCCCACACTCCTTATCTGCCTTTCACACTTATTGTGTGCTCGATGTGCCTTTATGCGCTCCTTTTATGCTTTACCTGCAACTCGCATTCTTTGCTGCACACTCATTGCACAATTCTTATCACACACACAACAATCCACCACATCAATTGTGCTGTGCATCACAGCTTCCAGCTTACTGGCATGCTTATTTGAGGTGCACCATGATTCCAGCACAAGCAAACTGCACATTCTCACATAATCTGGGCACTTTGCACCTATTTGGCATTGGACTGTGCACACTTGGGTGCTTTCACATAATCCTGGCACTTTGGTGCTATTTGGCCTCACACAGCATCTCCTTATAGTTCTTCTGCATTTCCAATTAGTGTTGCCTTATCTGGTAACCAGCACAGGTCAATCACATCACTATTACTAAGGCACAGCATGCAACACATAACACTGAAGCAGATTAATTGGGAAGAGCACACAGGACCCAATGCATATCAAAAATAGAGTATCACACTGAAAAGTTGGATATTGGGCTATAGCGTGCGCAAAAGGCAGCGGCATAGTGTGGTCAGGTTTAGATGGGCAGATGGATGCACTTGTGGGTAGCGCATGGCACTTTCTATTTTTATACTTTATTTTACCATTTTTTTTATCACATAAGCCATTTGTACATAGGAGGTGGACAGATAGAGAATCCAGAAGATCTTTCTTCCCCTCATAGTACATAGCTCATCCAGCATCACACATCCAGTGTCCAGTCCATGCACCTTTGTAGTGCACCCTTTGTATAGCCACATTTGCATATCATTTGCATCCCCTCATCATATTGCCGTGTTTCATCCCTTCATTGCATTCTTTGTCTTTGCTTGTGCATTTGCAGTGTACTCTTTATATAGCCATGTTTATGCACCATTTGCATATTTTATTGTATAGCCACATTTTGTGCACTGTTTGTGCATTTCCCCACCAGTTGCACTCACATCCAATTTGTGTCCTTAGCCTGTGCATCACCCTTGCAGCACATCCCAGTGCTGTCCTTGTTCCACTATACCTCCCGCTTTCATCTCCCTCATCTTTGTGCATTTTTGTGCTCTCATTGGGCATTTTTCTGCACTGCACATTTTTGCCCCTTTGTGTTGTGCACTTTTTTGCCATTGCGCATACCTTCCTTTTTGCATACAAAACTAGTGCACACATCAAAAACCACTGTACTAGCCTCTTTGTAGTCTCTGTACCTTGAAGGATAATCTGAGGCCCTCTAAGCGAACCCCCTCACCCCAAGCATGCCTGCAGCTGTAGGTTTAGTGTTCACCCCTTCTGTTGAGACTCTGCACTGAGTACCAACTGAACACATCACTGGCTCAGCTTGAAAGCCCAGGCTTGGGCTCAGCTTGACCAGGCTCAGGCTTACAGTGGTGTTGAGCTACAAGGCTCAGCTCAGGCTCAGGTCCAAACTCACAAGAGAAAAATGATTCATTTCTATGCTATATCCCTATGCTACATCTTGCACATATACATCATTGTCATCATGATCCACAAAGCCCTTGTCATCAGCAAGATCAGAAATCAATTCATCCCAACCCACCTTTCCTGCATCACCCTGAACACCATCTTCATACTCATCTAATTTCACCTCAAGCTCAGTACTAGGTTCTTTATGGAATTGGAGGGCACAGTGATAGATACACTTGAGAAATTGTAAAGTCTCAACAATGTCTGGTTTTAGATGGTTATGGCACTTGCTGATGGTGATTCCCACAGATGAGAATGTGTGTTTGCTGAAAACTGATGATGCCATGATTGGGAGTACATCACGTGCAAGGGATGCCAAGACTTCATATCAAGTACAGTTCCACTACATCACAATCAGCCTAATCATGTAATAATGTGAAAGAAATATGTTGATAATAATCAACCTGAAAACCTAACAAAAACCTGTTAAAAGGCCTAAGAAGTATAACACATGCTAGAGGAAGGGTGCAAGTTGGTACTAAATATCACTGCTGTTACCCAAAGGTTGTAGTGAGAGGTGTAGAATGGTGAGAGATCTTGTGAATAGTGGTTAGGAGCATATGAATATGTTCAAAAGATGTTTAAAAGAGGTTTGAAAAAGGTTTGCAAGATGTTCAAAGTAGTTCAAAGTAGTTTGAAAAAGGTTCGAAAAGGTTCAAGAAGGTTCAAAGGAATTGGGCTGGTGTCAAGGCATATTTGGAAATAAATATAGCAAATTAAGATAGTTTTTGAAAGTTGATAGGCAATATGCAATAAGTCGAGAAGCTAGTATGAAAGTTCAAAGAAGTTCGCAAAAATTTGCAGAACTTAGGAATACAAAGTGAGGCTTGGACTCAAGAGGATGGCTCTTAAATCAGATGATAATGGAGAGGGCAACTTGTTCTCTTCTTCCCTTTTTGTTGTAAGTAACTAGTACAAGTCTATATACATTTTGAAGAGATGGTATCAAAAAGGAAATATAACATGTGTAGAACATGAGGCAGTATGGACAGCAATAAAGGACTTCATAAATCATAAAATAAATGAGAAATAATAATAATTAAAACATACAGTGTCCCAGTATAGTAAAAGTACTTATTCTATTGCTTCAATATATTATTGAAACACAAAGCACTATTATCGCATCCTAAGGTCTTTTGTTGTGTCTCCTCATGTCCTGTAGTGCTCGATATGAAATGCAATGGCTCATGCCAGATGTGCTGTGTGTATCAAAAGGGCTTTGGAATAGCTATATGGTGGCTGACATCATTTGAAGTGGTGTGAAGTTGTTTGAAGGTGTTCAAAATGTCGCAAAGTCATTCAAAGTTATTTGAAATCATTCAAAGTCATTCAAAATAGTTCAAAATTGGTTCAAAATTGAATTCATTGAATTTGTAGAGGTTAAGATCGTAAATTGTAAAGTTTCAATACATCTGGAGACCTTCCCAGACCCTAGAGTGCACAATGGACCTATCAACATACTCCCCACTACTCAACAATTGTCATATCCCCAAGCTGATCCTTTGAGTATAAGTAGCCATTGAAATCATCATGCCATGGAGCCATTGAATCACTGGATTCAACAGGGTTACCGTTGGCATCATCATCATCATTATCATCAGACAATTCACAAATCATAATGCCAACTTTGCATATTGCTGACTTGTCAGTTCATCATGGCTGTGATGGTGCCAAGTCATTCATGTAAATCTCAATGCAACATTCTTTGTACTGTAACATAATTTTATTTACATCAACATACAGTAACATGAAAATAAGAAACTAAAATACTGACCATCACTTTGGCATTTTTGAAGATGCCTTTCAACTTCTCATCACCCCAAAATTTGTGAATATGTTCAGTTTTGTTTGATAAATCAAGTACTTGAAATGATGGTCAGACCCTCACAAAACATGATAGAAAGGTTATCTCACACATTGCAAATGTATATGCATCTGAATCTGCAGTACGATCATAGTATTCTTCAATCTTTGCAAGGCCAGCTTCCAGCGCAAGAATAAAATCATGATACTTAGAATGAGCAGCCCGTTTAGTCCATGCCTTGTGTAATGCTTCAAGAGTAGGCAAAGCAAGATGGAGGGTGGTTCTCTGATCAGATGAGAATGTTTGTTGTGCATTATCAGCATGCTGTATCCAAAATGATTGTGTCAGGAATTTAAAGTTTAGATGAAAACAAGAGACTTACAGCAAGAAGATCATTAAATAACCTGATGCACTCCCATTCCCTTGCTAAGAGCTGCAAGCTATCAATTTTTAATTGTTTGGTGAGGTCCTTCTCATCTCTTCCAATCTCATAAACAAAGGTATCGACAATTTATTACTAGTTAAACATGTTTGTAGTTAAGCAAGAATTATGTACTGTGCATTTTGACTCAGCTTGTGAGGTTATTACATATGTAGATGACCAGTGTACAGCCATATCAAGAAGAAATTGATGGACAACCTTTACACCCTCTCACTTTTGGAGGTCTGCAAAGAGTTGCTTCCATTTTGCAGATGAATGTGCCTAATCACAATAACATGATCATGAGCCTTTGTCAACTGGAAATGTGATGCAAAAATAGCCATACCCTCACACATGTGGTCTATACTAGCCCAACCTCATCTCGATCAAAGCCATGATCAGCTGGAAGATCAGCCTCCAGTTCAGTGGGATCAAAATGTTTTGATTTGCTGTGCATCAATATCAAGGCTTGTGTTGCCAGGCTGATAATATGTGCAAGACAACTGATACATTGTCAGTATGCCTCTGGATAGGTGAATTAACTTGATTACTGAATGCATTGTGCCTTTACATCAAAGATCTTACCACTGTATGCTAAAATATGTTTTAAAAACTCCTGTAACATTGTGTTGTTGTTCAAAGAATTGTCACAGGTGATCCAACCAATCTAGTTCATGTAAATTAGGGGATCTTTAGATGTAATATGATGACAGTACTTACTTTATGGGCTATGCAAAGTCAGAATATGATTTTGAACAATGCTTGACCAAGTCACATCCCATTGTGTGCATTGTTCAGCTGGGTGAAGCCAAACAGAGCAGTTTGAAGCTTTCACTTGCCATTTTCTTCTTCAATCCATGAACCAGTCACTGCAAGGTATCCATCACAATTGGAAGCTTGCCATGCATCACAGGTTAAGCTAACCTTCCCCTTCACTTTCTCACTCTGAAGTACTGGTCAGAATGACAATGGAGATAATGCAGGCACTTCACATACATTCAACCTGTCACATAGCACCATCAATTGCTGTTTAAATGTACTGATGATGGCTTCATGAGTTTGGTGTCAATCAGGAATCTTAACTCCATTTGTTGCACAGGCAGCTAGATGGATCATGTTCTGGAATGTGGGGTGTTCAAAAGCTTGGGTTGGCTGGAATATACAACACAAATTAGTATGGATTCAAGGACTGGCCATTTCAACATCACAACATACCTGATCAGTAGATACAAGCCACTCAATAGCAGCATTGCAGAACAAATCATCATCATATGGGATCACTCTCTCCTTCTGCAGTTTTTTCCTGAGATGGGGGTCAAGATGTAACTGCTTATCAGCATCTCTCTATTACATCTGATGGCAACAAACATTGTTCTATCAGCACCACTTTGCTCAAGGTGGGTGCTGACAGCATCAGGCAAGCTATTTGACACATCAAACTCGGCGGCCCCATCCTTGTCATCCCATTGGGAGGCTATCAGGGCAAAGCAAGCTGAAGATGCTGCTAGGCAATGCCATACAACAACACCTTCAAGTTCTGTAGGATCTGGCTTAGATCAGACCCTGACTTCTCCATTGCCACCTGTAACAACAGATCTTATAGACATTCCAGAGATCCTGAGTCTGAACGTCAACCCTGTGAGTATTTTAATATGCATAGCCTTTTTCAAATTCATATACATATGGCATGCCAGTGAGGAAAAGGTCCTGAGTTGTAGTTGAGTCAGATGACAAGGAATCTACAGTGAAGGAAGTAGCACCTGTAGCAAGTGACACTAGTACTAGAGAGCCATCTAGTAAAGGTAATCAAGTACAATCTGTATTTTCCACATTCTGACACTTGATCTTTAGCAGTACATGCTAGGGAGCCTGGGACACAACCTCCTGAAGCAACCAATTCAAATGGGTTTCTTATTGATGTTGATGTTCAAGATGTTCCTGACATTCCCAAAGTTACTCTAAAAGACTGAAGTCATAATGTTGACCAGTTTTTCTCACCATCATATCGATCCAAGGACAAAAATCATTGAAACTGCTGTATTTGCTCATGCATATAATAGATCTTCATTATGAGGGTCATTTTCACTAACAATGTTCGAACAGTAAAAGATCTCATAATAATCCTGTAGCACTAGTTGCCGATGTAACTACTTTAAGATGACACATGCCATTGGTTGAATTTTTTTTTTGACTCTGTCATGCTAAAATCTGCCTGGCTTTTCTAGGCAGTATATCTCCAATGGGCAGAGAAGAACAATTTCACATTAATGTTACCAAAAGATGCCAAGAAATACTGTAATGATGCTGCTGGTGCTATGCCTACATCTCAGTAATTTACACTGCCCCATATGTTCCGTTGATAGGTCCACTGCATGCTCTAAGATCTGGAAAGGGTTCCAATTATATCAAGACATTATGGCACATGATCAGAATTGCTACAAATGCCACAAAATTAACTTTTAACCCTTTTCAAACAACTTTGCATGATTTCAAATGACTTTGAACCATTTTGAACCATTTCACAACATTTCGAATGCTTTTGAAGAGCTTTGCATTACTTTGAATAATGTTGGCCACCACATAGCTGTTCCTAAAACCTGCACAACTGGAATAAGCCATTTTGTCGCATATTGAGGGCCACCAGACATGAAGAAAGATGACAAGAGATCCAGAATGCAATAAGTGCAGTTTTTATGTTTCAATGATATATGTATTAAAGCAATAGGACAAGAACTCTTACTATACTGCGACAATGTACATATGTTTCAATTATTACTGTTTCTCATTTGTTTTACAATTTACAAAGTCCTTTCATATATTGCCACTTGTTCTCCATATGTTATATTTCCTTTTTTGGTACTATCTCTCCAAAATGTATATAGACTTGTACTAGCTACTTAGAAGAGAAGAGAATAAGTTACCCTTTCCACTATCGTCAGATTTAAGAGCAGTTCTCTTGAGTCTTAGCTCATGTTGTATCTCTAAGTTCTGCAAAATATCGCGAACTTCTTTGAACTTTTGTATTCACTATCAACTCGTCATCTATCGCTATCGCCACTTGAAAACCACTTTTTATTCACTATATTTGTTTCTCCACATATCTTGCCACCAGTCCCACATCTCCAAACTTCTTCAAAATTACTTTGAACCTCTTTGAACCTCTCCAAACCTTCTTCAAACTATTTCACACATCTTTTAACCTATTTCAAACCTCATTCAAACAACTTCATGTGCTCTCACAGACTATTTGCACCATCCCTTATTATTTTGCCACACTAAAAACAACATTTGGATATTAGTGGTGATATTTAGTACCAACTCACACCCTTCCTCTAGCCTGTGTTATACTTCCTAAGCCTTTTAACAGGTTTTTGTTAGGTTTCCAGGTTGAGCATAATCATTTTAGAGCCCACCATGAGGGGTTTCTAAATTATTTCATCACCTAATCCATCTCAAATCTCCCAGCTTAAACCTTAGAATTAAAACTCGCCATGCCTTCAAATCTCTCGAACAATTGGGAGATATTCTAATTCCTGTCTCTGATGCAGAATCTACACATCGTCGTTTGTTTCCCTTACTTATTTTCTTGTCTCCAACCTCTTCTTCCTCTTCTTCCTCATCATCTACTACTCCATTCATTCTTCCAGCCACTGCAACATATCTACCATCTTTTGCTCAAGTTCTAACTCCTCAAATCATTACATCTATGGCCCCACAAATGGCAATGCCAGCTCGTGGACATTCCACAGCACCTAAATTTGACCCAACTCAACCTCGAGAGCTTCGTCGACACTTTAACGAGTTTGAAATACTCTTTATCAACTGTAATGTTACAGATCCAGAGCTTATGAAGAGGCATGCCTGCTGATATGTCGATATTGATACATTCAAACTCTGGGAATCAATTCCAGAATATGAAACCAGCACTTCATTTCAAGAATTTCACATCGCAATTCACAGACTATATCCTGGTTCCAAAGATGATCAAAAATGGTCAATTTCAGACATGGACAAACTCATTGGCAAACAACTTCATATGGGTATCTTTAACATGAGTGACTTAGGATTATACTACAGGTCATTCTACAATATTATGAAGTTCCTACTCTCTAAAGGCTGAATTTCAGAGGCAGAACAAAGTAGAGCATTCATTCAAGGTTTTCAGCTGGGTTTATGGTCATGAATTGCACATCGACTCAAACTAAAATTTCCTGACCACTATCCAGATGATGCCTACCCGCTTGACGACATTCACACAGCAGTGAAATTTGTTTTAGCAGAATCAATTAGTTTGAATTTGACATCGTTACAGTCTTCAGGAACTTTGGCATCAACTTCAACATCTTTGACACAAATCAAATTGGAAGACTTATCGGTGATCCTCAAAAAATTTGCAACTACACTCATCATGGCTCTAGCAGGTTTGAAACCCACTAATCCTCCTCAACCTAACAGTGGATTTTGTTCAGACCAGCTCAAAAATTTAGTTTGTGTCTTTTGTGGACTCACAGGCCATTTCATTAGTGACTGCTTGGTTTGCCAGTCCTATATCAATGAAGGAAAAATCATTTTTCCAAATGGATGGTTCACCCCTCAAAACATCCCTGGTCACTTTATCAAAGACAGAATCGATGAATGGACTCAACAAAATGCTGTGACTACCACTGCACCATCACTAATGTACAACATTGCATCTTTGACCGCTACTTTGACACCACCTAGAGGTGTCTACCAAGTTTCCAAACAATCCACAGCAGCCAAAGATTGCATCGCAAAGCTCGAACAGGAGATATATGCTTTGCAAAGTGGTAGGGCCTTTGCTAAAACTAATTTGAGCATACCAACAGTCCCTGTTTCTTGACCTTTGATTTCCCCAAACCACTGTGGCAGTCAAACAATTGACTCCACAAGTACCCGCATCATCCATCTTATCTATGGCAACAAACCTACCAACCTCAACTTCAGCACCATCTTCAACTTCAGAAACAATTTCACAGCCCATCATTCACCCTTATGCTGCTGCAAAAGAGAATTCATACTTACTGCCACACAAATGAAACTTTGGATCAATTGTGAAAGGTAAAGTCAAAGATGGTTCTTTGCACCATACTCAAGCTCTGATACAAAAGGATAAAATAATGGAAGATGTTTTCGCTCATTCGATGAAGACACCAATTATCACACTAACCTCCAAGGAGTTGTTGTCTCTATTGCCCGAAGTTTATATGAAATGGAAGGAACAGATTACTCCATGTCAAATTTAGTAGTCTGAAGGAAATAACACCATGAATTTGCTTAACAATGAGATTTTCATAATCAATGATCCCTTCGAAACTTAGATTAACAGTCTTTGACCTGGTGATATTCCAGAACCCTTCATCACTGTAAAGGAATCCCACTTGATTAGGTCAATCATCATGAATGTCAATAGAAGGAATCCAGTCAAAAGTGTCATAGACCCCAGTTCTTCGATTATCGCAATGTCTGAAGAGATTTGCCACAATCTTGGCCTTGCTTACAATCCTTCGATACACATCCCACTTCAAGTGGCTAATGGAGAAATCAACGAAAATTTGGGTTTAGCATGAAATGTGCCTTGTGAAGTGGAGAGTATCATGCTATTCATGCAAATCCACATAATTCGTGACCCAGCCTACGATATTTTACTTGGTCAACCATTCAATGTGCTCACCAAAAGCACTGTCAAAAACTACAGAAACAAAGCTCAGACAATCATGATATATGATTCTAATTTGACATGATCATGCGCAATCCCCACGATACCCCATTCTAATCAGCATCGAAAGGATTTTTACAACTAGAGGATGAAATTTCAGACATTGACTAGTGCACTCTCGTTATCTTATTCGACCCCTCTAATTTATCTATCACTATCGAACGCACTGCAAATATTCCCAATATGGAGTCCTCAAACTCCTCGAAAACCATTTCTTATTCTTCGATTCTTGCGAATTTATATTTAACTGCCAGTCATCAATACGAAACATATTTATCGACCTCAATGGCAACATCTATTCCCTCTACACCTATTCTCAACTCCTTACATCTGATTTTTGTGGCATAAAAAAAGAAATACAAGCCTGTCACACAGAAAATTTGCCTAGTTATCACTGAACTACCCAACCAATTTCACATTCTTCGAACAATCACTGGTGACCCTATCAAAAACATGCCAAAATTAAATCCTCATCCACCATCATTTATCCCCACTTCCCGATATTCACTCGAACATAAAGCTATCATCGACAAGAATTATCCTGGTGATTTTCTATGGCCAGAGGAATGGAGGCTTATGCACAATTCTATTCAAAATCATGAAACAGCTTTTGTGTGGACAGAACAAGAGCAAAAAAGTTTTTGCTCTGACATTTTTCCTCCTATAGAATTTTCCATTGTTCCTCACACTCCATGGGTTGAATGAAACATTCCTATACCTCCAGGTTTGTATGTATAAACAGATATGTGAAATGCTGAAAAAAAAAGATAGAAGCAGGAGTATACGAACCATTGAACTCTTTGTATCAATCATGATGGTTCTGTGTTGCAAAGAAAGATGCAAAATCACTTCGAATTGTCCACAGTCTCGAACCACTTAACCAAGTAATGATTTAGCACTCAGGCATCATACTGATACCTAAACATCTAGCAGAACAATTCAGTGGACAATCATGTGGAGGAATGTTGGATCTTTATGTGGCATTCAATGAAAGGAAAGTCACAGAATCATCTCATGATCTGACAACATTTCAGACACCATTCAGAGTGCTTCGCATTGTTACCCTACCTATGGGTTGGACAAATTTGGTTTCTATCTTACATGACGATGTGACATTCATTCTACAGCCTGAAATTCCTCATATCACCATCCTTTACATTGGGGATACACCAGTTAAGGGCCCAAAATCAGAATATTGAATGATTGACAGATCCTACGAGATGATTCCCAGCAATCCAGCTATTCGACGCTTCATCTGGGAACACTTCAAAAATTTAAATCGGATAGTTCAGCACATGAAGTATTGTGGAGGAACATTTTCAGGTCCAAAACTCTATCTTTGAATCTCTGAAATAATTGTTTTAGGGCATCGATGCAACATTGAAGGTTGTATGGCCGATCCCACTCAAATCCCAGCTGTTAGCAAATGGGGACCATGTTGAAGCCTCACTGAAGTCAAAGCATTCCTAGGAACCATTGGAGTTTGCCATATCTTCATTCGTTTGCTCAATGAGCTGCAGCACTAATCCAACTCACTCAAAAAGATGTTCCTCTCAAATTCAGAGTGGAACAAATAGCAGCCCAAGAAGATTTGAAAGAAGCTCTAATCAATTCCCCAGTAATTTGAGCTATCAAGTACTCATCTCCAGCCCTGGTTATCCTATCGATTGACACTTCGAACATTACTATTGGTTTCTTTCTCACTCAGTGTGATCCTGAAAACCCTCAAAAATGATATTATAGTCAATTCAGATCGATTATGCTTAACAACCATAAATTTCAATTTTCACAGCCAAAACTCAAGCTTTATAGTCTATATCATGCTCTTGGAGCACTGCAATTGTACCTAATAGGAATTTGAAGGCTCATCATCAAAGTCAATGCACAATATATCAAAGGCATGCTTTTAAATCCTAATATCGCACCTAGCACTAGCATCAATTGATGGATAGTATTTATCCTAACCTTTCACTTTATATTAGTCCACATCACAGGGATGCACCATGGTCCTGATGGACTTTTGAGATGCCCTCCACAAGACGAAGATGCTCAGCTCGACAATGAAGATGATTTCGAAAACTGGATTGACCATCTTCATGGTTTCATACATCAAATCAATCCTATTACAACTTGACTCTTTACTTCACATCAAAGTTTGACCCTCTCCCTCTCTTTGGATATCAGTAAGGGGGAGAACCTTACATACAATGATGTCCCATAAACAAATAATGTGAAAATGAACAACGAAAGATTACTTTGCATTTTAAAATGATTACATGACCTGGTGTGATCCTCTGATCTATCAGATGCAGAATATGCTACCTTTATTTGATATTGCACCAAATTCTTTTTAGACTCAGGCAAACTATGGAGAAAAGACTCTTATGGAGCTCACAAAATTGTTGCTACTCCGGAATGTCATCTCAAAATCATTTGCGCAGCTCATGACAACATCGGACACAAAATGGTTTTTGCTATGAAATCAGTTATTGCCCTTCAATTTTGGGGGCCAAATATGAAAGCTGACATCACATGGTATATTTGAACCTGCCACCTACACCAAATTCAACAAATGCAAAATATTCTAACTCCACCCACAGTCGCCACTCCAGCACCTCTTTTCAGCAAGGTCTATATTGATACGATGCAAATGCCACCTTTGAACAGATTTAAATACATTGTACATGGTCGATGCTCACTAATGACCTATCCAGAATGGTGGAAACTTCGATGTGAAAATGCCACATCTCTGGGAAATTGGATCTTCAAAGATATTATTTGTCGATGGGGTTTGCTATACAAAATCATAACTGACAATAGTGCTGTGTTTATTACAGCTATGGAGTATCTTGTGAAACAATATCACATTAACCATATTCACATTAGCAGTTATAATTTGCATGCCAATGGACTCATCGAACAAGCCCACTTCAATGTTCGACAATCCTTATTCAAAGCTGTTGATGGAGATCAAGCGAAATGGTCAGCAGGGGCACACTCAGTATTTTGAACAGAATGAGTCATGGTTCATAAATGCATGGGTTGTTCTCCTTACTTTGCAGTTACAGGAGCACATCCTCTAATACCCCTTGACATCTCCGAGGCAACATACTTACAACCACCATCCGATTTGATCTTATCGACAACTGATTTCATAGCTCAATGAGCCATAGTGTTACAAAAACGATCTAACGACCTTGAAGTGTTATATTCAAAGGTCTACACCTCTCGAATTGAAGCTGTGAAATGCTTCGAACTCCTTTACAAACATATGATGCATGACTACAACTTTGCAAAAGGAGATTTAGTACTACTTCAAAACATGCAAATCGAGAAATCCCTGAATCGCAAGATGAAACCACAATATTTCGGCCCTCTCATCATCATCAAATGAAACTATGGAGGGGCTTACATTCTCTGTGAACTTGATGGTTCAGTATTACATCGACCTATTGCTGCATTTTGTTTGCTACCATATCTCACTCAAAAATCAATTTTCCTTCCACCGAATTTCCTCAATATTGACTCTGAGTGCCTTAAACAACTTCAAACAACTTCAAACTTTGACAAAGATATTTTCGAAGATTTTCAGGACTTCAAAAATGAATAATTATCCTTTTTTTTCTTTTTGCAATTACTTACAAAAGACTTTGATTGCTTCTAGTGTTCGATACAAGTCACAATATCACATCATAGCATGGTCATGCAAACTCCAAAGGGTTTTTTGGCTATGATGAACTACTGAGCCTTTCTCTAAAAAATTCGATTTTTTCATTTGTTATATCTTCATTTCTTCTTCACCTTACTTTCAAAGACATTTAACAAAAAATAATAATTTGAAATTGAAATAGACAAAACAAAGAAACAGAAATTAAAAAAAGAAATCCTACTCCTCCAACATCTCCTCCAACACCTCTATCTCCCTCTCCAACATCTCCATCTCTACCTTCTTCTGCACCAATTTTGTGGCAATCAAACCACGGTGCACCACCCAGTCATCCTCATTTCCTTCAAACCCCTGCAACTCCCTCGCCTTTGCTTTTCCCTTCTTCTTTGATGACTGTTTTGTTGGCTGCAATCATGTCAAAGGTCCTGTGACAGATTCTATGTCAGCTACTAGTCCTACTATGTGAATTTGATGTACTACAAAATTTGAAAACATGTTAGCGACCACTTAAAAACAATTTCAAACAAAGTTCATACCTTGCCTTGGGTATAAATCCCATTTTGTGCTAATGTGTTCAGTTGGTACTCAGTGCAGAGTCGCAACAGAAGGGGTGAACACTAAACCTACAGCTGCAGGCATGCTCATGGTGAGGGGGTTCGCTTAGAGGGCCTCAGATCATCCTTTAGGGTGCAGAGACTATGAAGAGGCTGGTATGGTGGTTTTCGATGTGCGCACTAGTTGTGTATGCAAAAAGGAAGGTATGTGCAATGGCAAAAAAGTGTGCAATGCAAAGGGGCAAAAATGGCAAGTGTGGAAAAACATGCAATGGGAGTGCAAAAATGCGCAATGATGAGGGAGACGAAAGCGGGAGGTGTAGTGGGACAAGGACAGCACTGGGATGTGCTGCAAGGGTGATGCACAGGCTAGGGATGCAAATGGGATTCAACTGGTGGAAAAATGCGCAAACAGTGCACAAAATGCGGCTATACAATGAGGGGCGCAAATAATGTGCAAATGTGGCTATATGAAGGGTGCACTGCAAGAGTGCACAAATGAAGACAAAGGACGCAATGAAGGGACGAAACATAGCAATATGATGAGGGGATGCAAACAATATGCAAATGTGGCTATATGAAGGGTGCACTACAAAGGTGCATGGACTGGATGCTGGTGCACAGACTATGCATGATGCTGAATGAGCTATGAACTATGAGGGGGGGAAAAGATCCTCTGGATTCTCTATCTGTCTGCCTACTATGTACAAATGGCTTATGTGATAAAAAATGGTAAAATAAAGTATAAAAATAGAAAGCACCATGCACTACCCACAAGTGCATCCATTCACCCATCTAAACCCAACCGCACTATGCTGCTGCCTTAGCCAATACGATTTGCACACACTGTAGCCCAATATCCAACTTTCCAGTGTGATTTGAAAGCATTTGAAGTGTCACAAAATTGTTTGAAGTCATTCGAAGCTGTCCAAAATAGTGCAAAATAGTTCAAAATCAATTCAAAGTCAATTTTGTGGCATTTGTAGCAATTCAGAGTGTGTGTCATAATGTCTCAATACAGTTAGATCCTTCTCCAGACCTTATAGCATGCAGTGGACCTATCAATGCATCAAACTGCCTGTGTGTGCCCCCCCCATACTCCTTATCTGCCTCTCACAGTTATTGCATGCTCAATGCACCTTTATGTGCTCCTTTTATGCTTTACCCACAACTCACATTCTTTGCTGCACACTCATTGCACAATCCTTATCACACACACAACAATCCACCACACTAATTGTGCTGCACATCATGGCTTTCAGCTTACTGGCATGCTTATTCGAGGTGCACCACAATCCCAGCATGAGTGAACTGTGCATTCTCACATAATCTGGGTGCTTTGCATTTATTTGGCATTGGACTGTGTGCACTTGGGCACTTTTATGTAATCCTGGTGCTTTGGCACTATTTGGCCTCACACAGCATCTCCTTATAGTTCTCCCACATTTCCAATCAGCATCACCTTATCTGGTAACTGGCACAGGTTGATCACATCACTATTACTAAGGTGCAGAACATGACACATATCACTAAAGTGGATTAATTGGAAAGAGTGCATGGGACCTAAAGTGCACCAAAAATAGCATTTCGTCACATATTGAGCACTACCAGACATGAGGAGAGACTACAAGAGACTTAGAATGCGATAAGTGCATTTTATCTTTCAATGATATACTAAAGCAATAGAACAAGAACTCTTACTATACTGGGACAATGTACGTTTCACTTATTATCATTTTTCATTTGTTTTATGTTTTACAATACCTTTATTGCTGTGCATATTGCCTTGTGTTTTCCACATGTTCTTGTTTCCCTTTTAGTAATATTTCTTTAATTTGTATATAAACTTGTATTAGTTACTTAGAACAACAGAAAAGCAATAGGGAACAGAGAAGAAGTCACCCTCTCACTTATCATCTGATTTAAGAGCCATTCTCTTGAGTCTTAGCTCACGTTGTATCTCTGAGTTCTGCAAAATATTGTGAACTTCTTCGAAACTATCATATTCTCTCCTCATTTTATCGCACATCACCTATCACCTCTCGACAAACACTCCTTATTTGTTATATTCACTTTTCGACATACCTCGACATTAGTCTGACATCTATGAACTTCTTCGAACTCACTTCAAACCTCTGCGAACTTCTTCGAGCCTACTTCGAACTACTTTGCACATCTTTGAACCTATTTTGAACTCTTTTGAACATCTTTGTATGCCTTTAGAGAGTATTTGCAACATGATTCATCCTTTCACATCACTAAACACAATGTTTGGGTATCAGTGGTGATATTTAGTACCAACTCGCACCCTTCCTCTAGCCTGTGTTATACTTCCTAAGCCTTTTAACAGGTTTTTGTTAGGTTTTCAGATTGAGTATCATCATTTTGGAGCCCACCATGAGGGGTTTTTAGATCATTTCATTGTTGAACCTCCACTCCTTTCTACTGCTCATTTCACCTAAAGGGGACTCAATGATTTCTACTTTGCATTGAACTCGCTTTGCCTTCAACCCTCCTGAACAACCAGGAGATCTTGATATAGTATCTTGACCATTGATAATATTATTTCGCACTCTTTTGTCTTTTGCGCTTATGACATCACTACCATCTTCAACCTCAAAAACATATGAAACATGACACTGCACAAATTTTGACCTCATGACCTGTGAAATCCACTTCAAACATGTCTACATCCTTTATGCCAGCTCCTGGTCATTCTACATCTCTGAAATTTGATTTGAGACAACCTAAAGAGCTTCAAAAATACTTTGAAGATCTCAAATTTTTATTCACAACTTGCAGTATTACAGATCATGACCTAAAGAAAAGATATGCTTGCAGATACATCGACATTGATTCTTACAACCTCTGGAGATTGCTTCCAGAGTCCCAGCCTGGCACATCGTTTGACGAATTTTGCATTGCAGTATTCAAGTTCTATTTCAAAATAAAAAACAAATGAAAATACAGCATTTTGGACATGGATTCACTTGTTAATGAACAGCTTCACACCAGTATTTTTAACAAAAATGATTTAGCAGCTTATTACAGGTCATTCTACAAGGTCATGAGCTTTCTTTGCTTGAAATGTAGACTCTCAGAACCTGAACAAAGTTAAGCTTTCGCTCAAGGTTTTAAATGAAGTTATGGAATTGAATCGCAGATCGTCTTGAAGTAAAGTTCCCTGATCACTATCCCAATGACCCATATATGCTGAACGACATCCACAATGCTGCAAAATTTGCTATAGCATCCTTGAACTTGTATTCTATTTCCCAGCAATCGATTTCAACCTCGAATGTATCACAGTCTAGCACATCAATCAATTCCAAAGATGTTTTGCACATTCTTGAAAATTTTGCATCAAACTTCACATTGGTTATCGCAGCTTCGAATTTGACCAGATCAGTACCCAAAATCTCTGCTCCAACCTTGTTTCTCACCAATAGAGCACCTCCGACTGCATCGAACCAAGAGTCTGACAGTATACCTCACAGCTCAAACAATTCAGATAACTTTGAAGCTCATATCACATCCCTCAAACAGGAACTAGCCCTCAAAAAACAGCTTGCACTCAAATGAGAAAATGTCACACTTCAAAATCATTATATCATGCCTCCCAGTCTTTATCACATCGTCCCAGCTTCATTGCTCACATCTATCCCAGTATCATCATCTTTGCCTTTGGTACTTCCAGTTAAGTCCATTCCAATAGTCACACCTTCCCCACCTTCAAACTCAATCTCGCCTTCAAAATCCTCATTGCATTCATCCCCACCATTGCCTATTTTGACCTCGACTTGCCACTCACCACTCCCGATATTCTCGTCTTCGATCTCATCATCTGCACCCTCTTCCGATCCAACATCTATTTCAATATCACCTTCACCCTATATTCCATCGCCAGATTCACGTTCACATTTACCCTCAAAGTCCAGTACAACGTTCAAAGTCCTATCCCCATCGTATACCTATACCCATCGCCTTGAAATTTGTCTAGCACTTATCAAAAATCTCATTCCATCCATCGCCAACAAATATCTTCTCAACCTTGTTTTCGAGCCATTGATCTCATGTCCCAATTTTGATTTGACCAGTCACTCGACTCAATTATTATGATCATGGTTAGAACTGTCGACATTGATTAGATTTGCATATTTTATTTCTCTTTGTCGCATTTCAACCTCACTATATTTATCAAACACATTTGACTACGCTCGACATTCTTCAAAATAACTTTGACAGCTTTTACTTCTATGCACCCATGTAGGCCTTCACTGACCTTGATCTTGACTCCGAACTCCCTCGAAATGCCCTACAACTATTTCGCTTTCACCAAATCTTCTCAATATACACCGCTGTTACTGAAAATGTTCAAAAGGTTCAAAGAATGTTTGAAAAGGTTTGAAGAATGCACGAAGTAGTTTGAAGAGGTTTGAAGAGGTTTGAGGTAGTTTTGAAAGGAGTCAAGGGTGTTGGACTGGTGTTGAGGAGCAAATACAGCAAATAAGAAGTGTTTTTTGAGAGGCTATTGGTGATGTGCAATAAATCGAGGGGCAAATATGATAGTTTGAAGAAGTTCCCAATATTTTGCAGAACTCAGAGATATGACACGAGGCTAAGACTCAAGAGAATGGCTCTTAAATCAAACTATGAGGAAGAGGGTAACTTCTTCTCTGTTTTTTTTAAGTAACTAGTACAAGTCTATATACATTTTTGAAAAGATAGTACTAAAAAGGAAATCTAACACATGTAGTACACAAGGCAATATGTGCAGCAATGAGGACTTTGTACATAAATCATAAACCAAATGAGAAATGATAAATAATTGAAATATACAGTGTCCCTGTATAGTAAAAGTACTTATCTTGTTGCTTCAATATATCATTGAAGCCTCTAAGCACTATCATCACATCCTAAATCCTTTCTCATCTCTCCTTGTGTCCAGTAGTGCTTGATATGCAATGGAATAACTCATTCCAGTTGTGCAGCTTGTATCGAAAGGGTTTAAAGACAGTTATACAGTGGCCAATGTCATTTGAAGTGGTGTGAAGTCATTTGAAAGTGTTTGAAGTGTCACAAAATTGTTCAAAATGGTTCAAAGTCATTTAAAATCATGCAAAGTTGTTCAAAAAGTTCAAAATAGTTCAAAAAGTGTTTGAAATCAATTTCATGGAATTCATAGTGGCTTGGAGCATCTGTCATAATGTGTCGATATGATTGGGAATCTTCTCCAGATTTTAAAGCATGCAATGGACCTATCAGCATATATTGCCCCTTGTTCTCCATATGTTATATTTCCTTTTTTGGTACTAAATGTATATAGACTTGTACTAGCTACTTAGAAGAGAAGAGAATAAGTTACCTTCTCCACTATCGTCAGATTTAAGAGCAGTTCTCTTGAGTCTTAGCCTCTCATTGTACCTCTAAGTTCTGTGAAATATCGTGAACTTCTTTGAACTATCGTATTCACTTTCAACTCATCACCTATTGCCTATCGCCACTTGAAAACAACTTCTTATTTGCTATATTCATTTCTCAACATTTCTCGCCACCAGTCCCACATTTCCAAACTTCTTTGAAATCACTTTGAACCTCTTCAAACCTCTCCAAACCTTCTTTGAACTATTTTGCACATCTTTGAACCTATTTTGAACCTCATTTGAACAACTTCGTATGCTCTCACAGACTATTCACACCATCCCTTATCATTTTGCCACACTAAAAACAATGTTTGGATATCAGCAGTGATATTTAGTACCAACTTGCATCCTTCCTCTAGCCTGTGTTATACTTTCTAAGCCTTTTAACAGGTTTTTGTTAGGTATCCAGGCTGAGTATAATCACTGTATGGATCCATATGGACTACATGAACTCTGTGCAGACTAACACAGAATCCGTGCTAATCTGCATGGACTATGCAGAATCTGTGTCAATCCACATGGACTATGCAGAATCAGTGGTAGTCCATGCAAACTATGCAGAATCAATGTTATCAAGGTAATAGCTTACGAGTTCCAAGCTTTTCAAACTGTATGAGAGTCATGAAGTGTCTACAAAATAAGATTGCATAGAGCAAGGATTGAACTTGAGACCTCATGCTAACATCGCACAACAAATATGTATGCTTAACCAGTTGAGCCACAGAAGAATTATTTATTATCAATATAAAGTTTATTTATGACACTCACAACTCAAACTCAAAACTCAATTATGTAAATGAGGTGCATTGTTATATATTCAAAATCAAAGAAATTTCATTAATAATTATATTTAAAACCTCACATTCAGTGCGAGAGTCAAAAAAAAAACATAAAAGTAAAAAAAACCCTCACCCTGCAAAATGTGGGGAAGAGGCAATGGAATCTTTACATAACACTACTAAACCCCTTGCATTGGACACAAGGGGAGGGCAACAATTATAAATAAGAAAGAAAAAGAAAATCCCCTCACCCACATAAAACATGGGTGAGGGGGTAATAATATAAATAGAAAACCCCATCTCCACCCCATGAGCAGTTGCTCACAGTGGTGGGAGAGGGTGCTGGTCATCCTGGGTGTTGTTTTCTGGCCTCACCATCATCATCGTCCTTGTCATCATTGTCCATCATGGTTGACGGCTATGCTTTGCATTCTGGGGCTTCTGGTGCTGCAGGGGGTGGATTGTGGATGGAATCCCTCCGAACTAGAAGACCCCCAAAACAGCCAACACACCCACCCCATGCCTGCGAGCCTCTGCTCGTAGGGTGGATCATGAGTGTGTGCAGTTGACAAGAATGACGATGATGCCACCTAGTGTGTCATTGGCTGCTGCTGCTGCTGATGTCATCATTGACATCATCATTCCACCTGCGATCCACCCCATGAGCAGTTGCTCATGGGGCTGGGGGCAGGTTGTGGGCACATGCTATGTGTTTTTGTCGTGGCAGGTCATCTCCAGTAGTATACAACCTAAAAAGTAGTAAAATACAGTTAGTTCATTGATAAAAATGAAAAAAAAAAAAAAAAAACTTATCTATAGCCCAAACGACAGTTGGCATCGTTTGGGCACGTGTTATGTGTTTTTGTCATGGCAGATTGTCCCCAGTATTATAAAACCTAAAAAGTAGTAAAATGCAATTAGTTTATTGATAAAAACAAAAAGAAAAAAGGAAAAAAACTTATCTATGGCCCAAATGACAGTTTGCATTGTTTGGGCATGCATTACACATTTTTGTTGTGGCAGGTCATCCCCAGTAGTATACAACCTAAAAAGTAGTAAAATACAGTCAATTCATTGATAAAAACAAAACAAAAAAAGAAAAAAACTTATCTATGGCCCAAATGACAGTTGGCATCATTTGGGTGCACATTATGCATTTTCATCATGGCAGGTCATCCTCAGTAGTATACAACCTAAAAAGCAGTAAGATACAATGAGTTCATTGATAAAAACAAAAAGAAAAAAGAACAAAAACTTTTCTATGGCCCAAATGACAGTTGCCATCATTTGGGCCCATTCCACCAAGTCGGCTTGTTTGAAGGTGGTGGTGATGGTGGGAGTGGGCATGGAAACAGTGGTGGCATGCATGCATGCAGTGGTGGTGGTAGTAGACTGGAGTGGAGAGAGATGGTGGCATTGATGGTGGTGGTGAGCTAGCATCACCTGCCGAATTCTGTCCTATTTGCTTTTGTTTGGTCTCCCACTAAAATTACAATTTTGCTCACAAATCATTGCATCCCCACTGTTAGACCTTCCTCAAGCACCCTGCTCACCTAAATTATGCACAATATGTATGTCTTAGTATATTTACACAATATGTCAGTAGTATTAGACAAGTATGTAGCCGAGAAATTACATATATATACCCTGTCTACATCAGCCAGACAAAGTTTGGCATGCATGATATGTAGTGTAATGGTAATATATATCTGTAGTCTCTTAGTTGGTCACAAGGCTATGGGTTCAAATATCACTGGTTGCATTATTTTGCTATGCTCAAATGGTCTGTTCAGATGAATGTGGACCATCCTTGCTTGTCCGACCTGGTTGATCATGAACATGGACAGACAAAATCCATGGAATCCAAGTAAAATATGTGGAGTCCATGTTAGTCTGCATGGATCCATATAGAATATCACACCCTGTTGCCCAGCTAAAATGGTTGATTGTATATACTGCAAATCTGTACAGAGTTCATGCAGATCCATGTGGAGTCCATGTAATTCCATGCGGATCTGCATGGAACATATGGGGCAGTGTAAAGACCTCCTACATTTTGAAAGTAACGATGATAATACTTGACCTGGAAACCTAACAAAAACCTGTTAAAAGGCTTAGAAAGTATAACACAGGCTAGAGGAAGAGTGCGAGTTGATACTAAATATCACCACTGATACCCAAAAGTTGTAGTGAAAGGTGCAAAATGGTGAGACATGTTACGAATAATCTTTAGGAGCATACAAAGATGTGTGAAGTAACTCAAAATATGTTCAAAGATGTGCAAAGTAGTTCGAAGAAGGTCTGAAGGTGTGCAAAATAGTTCAAAAAAGTTTCAAAAAAGGTTGAAGGTATTGGAGTGGTGTCGAGGAGTGAATATAGCAAATAAGAAGTGTTTGTTGAGAGGTGATAGGCAATGTGCGATAAGATGAGGAGCAAATACGATAGTTCAAAGAAGTTCATGATATTTTACAGAACTTCGAGATACCATGTGAGCTAAGACTCAAGAGAATGGCTTTTAAATCAAATGATAATGGAGAGGGTGACTTTGTCTATGTTCCCTTTTCTCTTCTCTTCTTCTAAGTAACTAATACAAGGCTATATACAATTTGAAGAAATATTACTAAAAGGAAACAATAACATGTGGAAAACACAAGGCAATATGCACAGCAAATAAAGGTATTGTAAAACATAAAACAAATGAGAAATGATAATAAGTGAAACATACATTGTCCCAGTATAGTAAGAGTTCTTGTCCTATTGCTTTGATATATTATTGAAACATAAAAACCACACTTATCGCATTCTGGATCTTTTGTTGTCTCTCCTCGTGTCTGGTAGTGCTTGATATGCAATGAAATGGTTTATTCCAGATGTGCAGTGCAAGTTGAAATGGTTTTGAAACAACTATATGGCAGCCGATGTCATTTGAAGTAGTACAAAGTCATTTGAAGTGTTGCAAAATTGTTTGAAGTGTTGCAAAGTAGTGCGAAATAGTTTGAAAAGGGTTTGAAGTCTATTTCATGGCATTTGTAGCAATTCAGAGCATCTGTCGTAATGTGTCAATATGATTGGGACCCATTCCAGACCTTATAGCATGTAGTGGACCTATCAATGATGGCCCAGAGGGACAATACCGACTACCCCAATAGTGGATGATGCCAACTATGATCAATGCTGATAATGGCCTGAGCCCCCCTTGCCCAAGCATAGGACAGATGGACAATGGGTGGCGAGGGACTAATAACAATCCTGGTATCAGTATTTTTGGTATGGATTTCAATGTGGTTATGGGATGACCAGGAGGTTGCATCACAAGACAGAAGCAAAAGAAAGCTTGGGTTGGATTTGGCAAGGGACTAATAACAGTCCTGGTATCAGTATTTTTGGTATGTCCACATTATGGATGGCAACATTCATGGCATCATGTTTCACTCATGCTCCTTTAATTCCACAGAGCTTGACTATGATGCCCATGACAAAGAACTTCTGGACATTTTTGAAGCCTTCAAACACTGGCACCATTACCTGAAACACTCCAAAAACCCAATTGATGTGGTCACTGATCACAAGAATCTGGAGTACTTCAGCACCACAAAGCTTTTTACCCACCACCAAGCCAGATGGTCTAAATACCTCCCTCTCACTCAAGCTCTCATCCTCCTCCTCCTCCTCCACCTCTCCTGCCCACTCCAGGCCAAACACATTGCAGAAATCTGTGATCTCCTTGCAGATCTCTTCCTGATATTCTCGAAGTTTCCAAATCTCCCACTTCAACCCCTGACCACCATGTTGAGCTCCCTCATGAGCTCCACCATCTCCTCCCCCAATAACTTCCCTCCCACACCATTTCTTTGCACTTATATTTTGCTCTAGTGCAGGACTCACATGCCTGGCCCCAGGCATGCATCTGGAAGCATGACAGCTTTTGATTTGAACACCTAGGAGGCATCAGTGTTATATTCAACAATAAAGAGAAATGTTACTCACCTTTTACAGGACTGTGCAGCCTCTACCTGCACAGCCCCCTCAGACTTCATGTCTGCCTGCACCTTCTCCTTCACTTTCTTAGTGGGCAACCTGCTACCCTCTGCCTTGTCCTCCTCCATGGCCTTCCTCTTAACTGCCTACTTGGCAGCCACTGCCCTCTTCCTCTCCTCCTCTGCTTTCCATGCAGCCTCCTTCCATATGGCCTCTGCTTACCATTCCTCCTTCAGTTGGAGCTTCTTGCAGATGAGCTCCTCTTGCTGCACCTTGAGGGTGGCTAGACATTTGGCTGTGGTTTGAGATGATGTGTTCATGATGGAAATAAAGGTTAGGAACTTGCAAAACTTTCTGCTTACAGACCTGGCTTTTAAATCGGATACTTGAACCCTCATGTGTGTAAGGGCAACCTCAAAGCCTCACTTAATAGTGAGCTAACAGAGGGGAATCCAAAGTTAATATTACACTACATAATACAGACACTCCAGGCACACATAACAGAGGGGAATCCAAAGAGAAAACTTTAAGGACCCATCTGTCGATGCCCAGTATATGTATGTGATAGAGCTTAAAATCAAATAGTAAGCTAAAAATAGCAAAAGGTGGAGATAGGTAGATCAAGCTGCAGGATACATCACCTTGATGGGTAAACATCCAGAAGGGGTCCCACTTCTAAGAATAGAACTGTCAACATGTACCAACATGGAAAAAACCAACATATAATAATAAAATAGGAATAAATTATAGAAAATCATAGAAAAGGCAGAATAGAGTGAAATAAAATATTAAAAAATATGGGGTGAACACAGAAAATTACCCAGACACCTGGGTGCCTTCCTTTCCCCTTACAATGTGCCTCATAGGCTCAGCACTAAGGGGGAGATACTGTCAAAATCCGATTCACCTGATCAGATTCCCAATAATCCCTGACTATTTTCCAACTCTTTTTTAGTCATCAGACAAGTCCTCATGTGCCTTAGTAATCAATCATTTGCTTACTCACCTTATTCCTGATACAGTCTTAACAATTATGGTCACAGACACTTACCAAGACCCATTAGTAAACTTCCACATTTTCTGTTGATCTTCTGGCCTTCAATATTTAAGTGCCCATAGTTTAACCTTGTACCTCAGTTTGCAAATTATACATTGTAATACGCTTGTGTTTAATCACCTTCAGTCAATAATCAATCCTTGACCCATCCTTAATCAACCTCAACTCAATCTTGACTTATCCACCTAATCTCTTCACTCCTCTTAACCTTGAAGTCAATCCTAATCCTCTACTTATCCTACCCTTGCCCTCTATCCAGAAACTCCCTGAAAACCTGAATTCCCTCCACCCTGAAATTGGACAACTGATGAGGAGAAGGGTGCAACTTTTTACAAGTAGAAGCCAAGTCCTCTCTGGCCCCCTTTCACCTGGCCTGCTACAGCCCAGTGAATTCTGCCCAGAACCTCTGAACCCTCCGATTACTGATGACCAGGTCAAACCAGAGGTCTGGTGTTTTTTCTGCACAAGTTCTGTCCTTGGTAGCAGCATTTTGAACTCTGACAGTCAAGTGAAGGCCAAAGAGTCTAGAAGAATTTTGGAACCACAAAACATGATATGAAATGCATCATAACTCAAATAGTGCTTTCAGGTCTGGTGCATAGGACTACAAAATAACCACAAACAGGACCAAACTGTAACTGATCATAACTGGGACTATCAGTTACACTTTTTTGAGTTTCAAAGCAGTTGCAGTTGCAGTTCTCACAGATTGTGTGACCATCCAAACTGGTAGAGTCCAGTCTAGAACTGC
Organism: Tricholoma bakamatsutake; assembly: GCA_029959215.1. Lineage (NCBI taxonomy): Eukaryota > Fungi > Basidiomycota > Agaricomycetes > Agaricales > Tricholomataceae > Tricholoma > Tricholoma bakamatsutake. The sequence continues at coordinate 5,160,806 of CP114868.1, read as the reverse complement.
TTATTTTGGTCATGTTGCTAAGGTACATGATTGATCTTCTTTTTTTATTACATACAATACATCCTCTATGAAGTAGTCAGTAGGTTGTACGGTACCTGTCCCATAACCCATCCTAACCAGTGCTGAACTAGTTAGGACCAGGTCCAGTTTAGCACTGGTCAAAACTGGTGTATAAACTGTAGACAAACCACATATGACTAGTTTATCATAGTTCAGTGATAATACTTGACTGGGAAACCTAACAAAAACCTGTTAAAAGGCTTAAGAAGTATAACACAGGCTAGAGGAAGGGTGTCAGTTGGTACTAAATATCACTGCTAATACCCAAAGATTGTGGTTAGAGACATGAAATGGTAAGACGTGATGTGAATAGTCTGTGGGAGCATATGAAGATGTTCAAAAGATGTTTTAAATAGATTCAAAGATGTTCGAAGTAGTTCACAAAAGGTTCAAAGGGGTTCAAAGTGGTTGGAGGAGTTTCAAAGGAGTCAGACTGGTGTCAAGGTATATTGAAGAATTGATATAGTGAATTAGAAGTGTTTTTGAAAGATGATAGGCTATACACAATAAGTCAAGAAGTGAATATGAAAGTTTGAAGAAGTTCACAGTAATTCACAGAACTTAGAGATACGATGCGAGGCTAGGACTCAAGAGAACGGCTCTTAAATCAGAGGATAATGGAGAGGGTAACTTCTCTCTTCTTCTCTGTTGTTCTAAGCAACTAGTACAAGTCTATATACATTTTTGAAGAGATAGTACTTAAAAAGGAAATATAACATGTGGAAAACATGAGGCAATATACACAACAATAAAGGATGTTGTAAATCATAAAACAAATGAGAAATGATAATAATTGAAACATACATTGACCCAGTATATAGTAAAAAGTGCTTATCCTATTGCTTCAATATATCATTGAAACACAAAACCACCATTATCGCATCCTAAAGTCTTTTGTCGTGTCTCCTCGTGTTCAGTGGTTCTCAATATGTGGTGCAGTAGCTTGTACCAGATGTGCCATGTGTATCGAATGGGTTTTGGGATAGATATATGGTGGCCAATGTCATTTGAAGTGGTGCAAAGTTATTTGAAAGTGTTCAAAGTGTCACAAAGTCATTTGAAGTCATTTGAAATAGTTTGAAATAGGTTCAAATTCAAATTGTGGCATTTGCAGGGGTTGGAATCATGAATCATAATGTGTTGATATGCTTGGAACCCTTTCCAGACCCTGGAGCATGCAATGGATCTATCATCAGTCTACAGTTTTGTAGTACAGTGAAAAATATATAACTGGTTCAGTTCACAGTTTTGGCCCAAGAGGCCAAATAACTGGACTGGACTGGACCTTAAAGCACTAAACCCAAATCTGTTACAACCTGTAACACCATGAGTACAGGTGTGGTGTTGCCACAGGTACAGATGCCAAGCACCTGCCCTGTATCTGTAGTTTGCAGCTTGACCTTAACTGTAAAGAGCATTGGGAAGGATTGGATGCCACAATATACTTGCATGGCAGTTTGCACTCCCATGATTTAATTTTGACAAATGGAGGAGAGAGAGTAGGGTGAGTAGGTGTGGCTTCCATTGAGCTAAGGGATTCAGAGCAAGGAGTGGTCATGGAGTGAAGTTCTTCCTCAGGTAGGTCAACCAGCAGGGTGTGGAAGCAGTTACTAGTGAAAAGTGATGGCAGACAGTTGGAGTAATTGGGGACATGGCATGGAGTGTAGTGTTAAAAGCCACATTTATGAGTCGCTTCTCATCACAGAGAAAAACAGCTTCATACCAAGCATCAACATTGTCATCAGCAGGTCACTCTTTCAACTTCTGTGCAATCTGATCCTGAACCTCATGATTGAGACCACAACAAAATTTAACCACCTGGTAGCCCACTCCCATATCCTGCCATATCCACTGAGTCCCTGAGCTCATTTATGTAGTCATCCACACACAAGTGTGCTTGGTAGTACAAGAACAACTCAAGGCACATTGCAGCTTGTTAGCATTCATGAAGAGTGCAGAAGTGTCATACAAACTTCTCTCAAAAATCACCCCAAGAAAAGAAAGGAAAGGAACCAAGTTTCTGGGCTTCACACAAAATGCAGTCAACATAGAGGTAGGCATGCTCAGACTTCATGTATGTGAAGGCCCAATAAATTCTTGCAATGTTGTTTATGAATTGATTAGGATGAAAACTGATGTATAACTCACAGGAGCTGAGGAATGGACATCTGTGAGAGTGCACACCATTAAAGTCAGCAGGGGGGGGAGGACAGTTTGATCTGTGTGCCAGTGGTATTAGGTAGTGCATCGATGCTGGAAGTGGTTGGGTTGAAATAAATGGGATATTAGATGGGGAATTAAGCTGTAAGGTATTAATGAAGCTTTCAGTACATGATTTAAGTCATTTGATTTGTGTGTACAATCTGATAATGGTGCCTTCAAGTGCTTCAATGCATTTTTGGGTGTTCATGGCACATGGCAGTGCATTGGGCAGTGCATTGAGCAGTGATAAGCACACACTTAAGGCAGGGGTGTCAATTGCATCCTGGGTGATGTCCTGTATGCATAGAAGATGTTATATCTGCAGTGTGCTTCAATTCTGGGCCTAGTGAGAGAGTTTTCTACTGTAAGGGCAACCTCAAAGTGTCAGAGTTCAAATGCTGCTACCAAGGACAGGGTTTGAGGCAGGAAAAACACCAAACTTTCAGTTGGACCTGGACCCAGTTGTCAGTGGTCAGAGGGTTCAGGAGTTCCAAGGCAGAATCCACTGGGCTGTAGCATGCCAGGTGAAAGGGGCCAGAGAGGACTTGGTTTCAACTTGTAAGAAGTTGCACTCTTCTCCTTGTCAGTTGTCCTATTTTAGGTTGGAGGAGGTTCAGATTTCTGAAGGGTTTCCAGAGGAGGGCAAGGGTAGGAATAAGCAGAGGTTTAAGATTAACTTTGAGGATAATACTTTGGAAGGAAGAGTGAAGTGATTAGGAGGATAGGTTGATAGAGTTGATTGATTAAGTCAAGATTATGTTGAGGCTTGGATAGGGATGGGACAAGACTTGTTAAGACTAATATAACTGATACACAATTTGCAAACTGAGGTACAAGGCTAAGCTACAGGTGCTTAAATATTGAAGGCCAGAGGAATAACAGAAAATGCAGAAGTTTACTAACAGATCTTTGTAAGTGTCCATGACCATAATTGGTAAGACTGTATAAAGTGAGTAAGCAAATGATTACTAAGGCATGTGAGGACTTGTCTGATGACTAAAAAATGCTGTGGCTGGAATGCCAGCAGAGATTATCGGAAAGGAGTCAGAAAAGATTGGGAATTATCAGGAATCTGATCAGGTTGACACAAAGCCTCACTTAATAATGAGCTAACAGAGGGGAATCCAAAGTTAACATTATACTACATAATACAGACACTTCAGGCACACCTAACAGAGGGGAATCCAAAGAGAAAACTCTAAGGACCCATCTGTCAATGCCCAGTATATGTGATAGACCCAGAAATAGGCTAAAAATAGAAAAAGACAGAGGTAGGTGGATTGAGCTGTGGAATGACATCACCCTGATGGGTAAGCATCCAGAAGAAGTCCTGCCTCTAAGAATAGAACTATCAACATGTACCAACATGGAGAAAACTCAAGGGGGTGGCAGAATGGGAATGCCAAATTGCGGGTAGGGGGGGTCTCACCACAGGCCAAAAAAAGAAACTGACCTGTGCCCAAATTAGGCTTTCCACTGCTGTTTGAGCACTGTAATTACTCTTTTTACTCTTCAGAAACATTCAATGTCAACTGAAGCTCCCAATAGACAGTTAATACCTAATAATTGCTTGATAGCATAATTTTTTACTGGTTCATATTATTGAACTAGATGACGACGAAGACTTCCTCAGCACAGGAAGACTGGACGCTGTTGGCCTGGGTACTTACGATCATCAATCCAAGTCTAATGTGGAATCAATAGATGACGAACTTGAAGAAAACCTCCCAGGACCCCCAAGTCCTGCACAATCAGAACCTACCACCGCTCTGTGGGTAGCTTTCACACCCAGTGTGGAACTTGCACAGGAGCCACCAGAAATGACTCGGAGAGATGCTAATCATGCTATCCCATCTCCTGGGCCATCTCATCAGATTGAGCATCTAGGGCAGTGCAAATTGAGTCACAATGAACCCATTCAAATTCCAACAACTATCCAGATGGACTCATTGACAGAGACTGGCAAGCACATACAAAAGTCTTGTACATTTGATCTGAATGCGTGTATATGTGGCTTGGAAGTATCTGAGGCAGAAATCAAGGAAGGTGATACCGTTATGTGGTGTAAAGTGCCAGGATGCGAGACTGAATGGGTATGTAAACGTCACCCTCATGGATTTTTCACTTACTGACTAGCTTATTCTCAGTACCATTGTACATGTATAATGTACAATTTTGCCCCAAAAAATTGGTTGTGCCCCAGTTGTAAAGGTAGTGGCACTACTTCAAAGTGCTGTCATGCACTGTGAACCACTTCTGAGATGGATAGCTACTTCCCATGTCCTTCCATGTTTGATTGCCATGCCATATGCATAGTGTATGCAACATTTATGATATTTAGTTCTTTGAAAAACATGTGCACGTGACCTAAAATTACCATATATGGAAGGAGAGGGGGGGAAGGGGGGTCCAACGACAGCTGAAAAAAAAAACCTGAGTGGATGTCGGATTTTCCCATTCTGCCACCCCCTTGAGAAAACTGAAAAATAATCATAAAATAGAAATAAGATCATAGAAAATCATAGTAAAGGCAGAATAGAGTGAAATGATATATAAAAATGTTGTAATTTCACTATGGCTGGTACAATGGACATTAGTCCCTTTGGTGATAACCGATGGGACTACAAAGTATGTACATAGAACTTATATACTACTATATGAGGCTATGCTGCAGCATGACACAGCAAGCACAGTGATGTGCAGCACTGCCCCTGAATAGTGGATGTGCCGACCACACAGGATTTCCAACAAAAAAAATGTGGGATGAATGCAGAAAATTGCCCAGACCCTTGGGATGCCTCTTTTTCCCCTTACAGACAGATGGCCCGAACTGCCACCATAGGACAACAATGGCAGCCAGCAGCACCCCCATGATTTTGTTAGTTTCCTGCTCTCCCCACCTTGCATTCTGTGTGAAATGAGGAGCCTAAATTTGTATCACTGATGTTGTGCCTCTTCCCTCACGAAAAAGGGAGGGAGGTTTTTTTTTTGTCTATTATTAAGTGATTTATTAGTTTTGCGGCCTTTTCCTTGCAGCTGAATTGAAAAAAAAATCAATACTTGTGTTGTTCCTGGTTTCATTCAAATGAAATAAAAATCAGTGCTTATCATTAGCCCTGTGCATGCATGTCAGCAGTATTAGTCCCAACACAGAAAATCACAAATCTGCAGCTGTCAAAAACATTGTTGCCAAGAATTGTCATGGTCAAGGAATCACACAATAATCACGCCCTGAGTCAATTTCATAATCTACTCTGACCATCTTTTATTTGATCTGAAAAATTTGGACTCGTTCATTGCAAGTTTACCATAGCCCAGCAAGACAAGACTCCAATTGAGGGTACAGGAGCCAAAAATGGCCAAACATGGCGCCCTGAAATCAGCAGCGCCTCCAAGAACCACCAAGATACATTGCACGTAAACTGCTAGCAAAACTTCAATTGGTGGTGTCAGGATGGACATTTTTATAATAATAAGGTAATAGAAATTGTCATGAATGTATGCTGCATGTATCGTATGGTTGCAGCTGAATCCTAACAGTGATAAGAACAAAGAAGGGACGCTGGATTCTTGGAATCAGGGTAACAGAGATAACCTCATAACCCTCAGGTTGTAAAATTCGCGAAGTAAGGGTGGACAAGGGCGCGTTTGGCTAGAGTAGAGTGAGCCTCGATGATGATTAATTCTGAGCGCTTACCTGAGATACGTTTGGCAGAATCATAAGTTAGAGTACGCTACAGATAAGACAATGATCAGTTCACTTATGACAGTATCAAATAAATCAATGGGCAACCCGACTCATACTGGCATAGAGCCCACTGTACAGGGCACTGTGGAAGAGATGCCACGGTGGAAAAAAATGAGACTACGTGCCTTGAGCATATCAATGGCTTGTTCATCTAGAGTCGGTACAACCTGTGTGATGTCTTGATGAGACCACTGTGGAAATGTGGGCTTGTAATCCGGGAGCCCGCTGACGCCAGGCCAGATGTCTTCATTCGGTGTCCCGAGAATCCTATTAGTGTTCATTAACTACTGTACAATGGGAGGCGGCCAATGATGGAGTCACTTAAAAATCTTGAAAATCTGATCGATCTCCGAATCTCCTGGAAATAGAGGAGCACCCTGCATTGCCATTTCTGCAAATATACACCCAACCGACCACATATCAATGGCGGTGGAGTAGTGTCGTGATCCAAGAAGCACTTCCGGTGCGCGATACCAGAGAGTCACAACCTAGCACGATAAAAATTTATATGTGCGTATGAATATAAAGGGCCGTTGATATTACAAAGGCGATCGCTGACCTCATGCGTATATGTCCGCATAGGAATCCCGAATGCGCGAGCAAGGCCGAAGTCTGCCAACTTGAGATTGTCTCGTTTGTCAATGAGAAGATTCTGTGGTTTAAGATCTCGATGCAAGATACGATGAGAATGGCAATAAAGGAGACCGGCGTTTAGTTGATATGTAAATTTCTGAGAGCAAAGAGATGATGATCAGTCGTATCCTTTCTGCTGTAATTAGGTCACACGCATGGCAATATGGCTGGAGAAATCTTTCTACAGTATGAGACCTGGTGCAGTGCAACACCATAAGAGCGTCACGATATTCACGTGATAAACGCGTAGACGCGTCATGGCCTCGGGACTAAGGATCCTCGCATATATGGCTCACCTTGACGATATCAAGGCTGATTGGCCTTCTGTTTTTATTTCCGGTTTCCATGTATCGTTTCAGGTCCACATCCAGAAACTCAAAGACCAGATATAACTTCTGATCTGCATGGACGATATCGAGGAGTCTAAGTGCAAATCCAGTCAACGAGCCTGGTTATAAGGGAGCGTGAAATAATTGCGTCAGAAGGGATGCGTACTTTACGATATTGTCGTCCTTCAATTCTTTGAGCAGACTAATCTCACGAATAGCTGTGCTCGGTACCCCTTCGTCTTCTGCTTCGAGTCTGATCTTCTTAAGCGCGACAATCTGATTGGTCCCAACGTCGCGAGCTTTGTAGACGACGCCATAAGTCCCTATCGTTTCCCATCAAGCGGTCAGTCAGCACAGACAGAGAGTATGCACCTTCTCCTATAGCCCATACGTGTCACTTATTAGGGATTCTTGATATAAAACTCTGCATTGACGCACCGACTTTCTCAAGCTTTGCGTAGCTGGGAGGATGGAAAAGTCAGGTAGGTATTGGGGAACTGATGACCAAAGACTACTAACCGATCCATGTGGTGTGATTGCGAAAAATGGGTGGCAATCAAGGAAAGGGTGAGTTGGATGTAAGAAAGAGCGGGGTCGAGAGTTGAGGTTCGTTACGATGTAAGGGATCTGTTGCAAAGGGACGAAACAGATTAGCAACTGGTTGTGGTAAAGGGATGAGGCGTCATAGGATCACGTAATTATCGACGAAGTGAGGTATCGGAGTTCTCATAAGAACAGATACTCACAAAGAAATGCAAGGTGAGCTGAAGCCTGAGGCCGGAAAGTGGAAGATTGAAATAGTGATATGTATGAAATGGAATGTTGCAGCTTCCGCTTTGTAGGATCAAGTGTACACAGCCACCCTCCGGCAGACTTCAAAACGACATAAAAACACTTGCCACTAGGACCCCGGATCTCTACAGAGGCTAGATCCCAAATAGTAGCAATTCCAGGACTTTTGTCTGGACAGATTTTGTCTGGATTTCACCTAGCCTTCAGGCCTTTTGGACTTCCAAATGAGGCAATTGTCGGTTCCTAACTACCTTTGAACTACCTCGCTCTCATTTGAGTAATTTGAGTACATAGTTTTACAAGTTTTTGAGCGTTTTCAAATGGTTGTCTGAGGGCTGATGCACGACTTTTTTTCTTGTGACTGGCCTAATTTGTCTGGAAATGCACTTAGCCTTTGCTTTGTTGGACCCCTTTTTGTCTGGACATTTTGGCACTATCTAAGATCTAGCATTTTTGGCTAAAACCCAAAATTTGTCTGAATTGGGATCTAGCCTCTATAGGTATTATCTGGGGTCCGTTACCACTGAGTGCCTGAATGTTCAGGTGTGATATTGTTTAATTTATACTTGTCAGAGATTACGACAGCTGGAACGTTTCGCCATTCAGCGCCCGTTATATAACTCCTCCACGACAGGTAACTTAATGCAGGATTGCATGACATCGCACAATAAAAGGAGGATTGAAACGAGGGCTGCCGTTGTCAACAGGTGGCGCAGAACCAGATCTGCTGAATTCATGCACAGCTGGCCATCTGGTCCAGATTAGCGGATGTAGCCACCCACCCTCCACACACACACACCTGCCTGCTTCAGCCGGGCCGCGGCCACCTTATACCCTCATCTTCGTGTCTTTGTGCACGAGTGACGTCAATATATTGTCCTGGCCATGGGTCTTCACCTATACAGCAGCATCCAATCAGAACATGAATATCGAAGGACACAGCATTCAGATGTCATGATCTTGCGGGGTGGTCTGATTGATGTGAACTTACTGCGATCGATGATATTCATATCTCCATCGTCTCCATCGTCCTCGTCATCTTCGTCATCCGAATTCCACTGATCGCGCAACGCAGCCTCTGGGTTATTCGCGCGGTCGACAGAAAGGTCCTTCATCAGTCGGTTCATAGAATCATTCTTCGCGTCTTGAAGACTTTTCTCTCGGTTAACACGGGCGCGTTCTAGATCCGGGAGGTACTCCCTGCCGCGGTTCCGCTTAGATACCAGTTGGGAAGAGCATGTGCTTACTTTTCATATTCCTCCCGCGATGCCTCAACGGCTTCGAAAAATTCTGCAACACCTTGACCAGTCATGCTTGAGACGCCCACCGCCTACCAAAAAATCAGAGCTTGGAAAATAAGACTTAGCATTTCAGACCTTGAGGTGCTTGTAAAATTCGTCCAGTACCAAACTCATGCTGTTCATTAAGCTATTCATATAAGTTGGTTCACCTTCTGCATCTCTCGTGCCGTTGTGGGAAGCCAACGCAGCTTGGAATTCCTCAAAATCTTGCATCCACTCGAGCGCAAAGTCATGGGGTTGGACGTCCGTCTTGTTGAATACCAAGATAAATGGAAGTTTCGTCTTATACAGGATGCTACGTGCTGAAGTGAGAATCTGGTATATTCCATGGAATGATGCAAGAAAATGCCACAGGGATTTCGCCGCTAAACACAAGGACAGTCATTCAGAAAAATAAATCGCCGCTTACCTGCAAGCGTAGAGCATATTTGACATGAAAGTCGCAGGTGCGGTAGTCCGAGGCGTATCAATTATGTACGCGACCACAGTGGGTAGAGATGATGCTACAGCATCGGTGATGATGGCACCAGATGCTGACCAGGTGAAAATTTCAATTTGTCCCGGAGTGTCCAGTATAACATAGCTGCTCAAACCATGAGATTATGGGAAGGGCAGTACGGAAAAGAGATTGCTCACTCGACTGTATCAGCTCTCTTCTCTACCAGACTTAGAACTTGATCAAATTTGGTGGTAAACAGATTAAGTGCTGTAAGAATGCCACCGTTCGGCCCTAGGTTATACCTGGGGTTTTAAGATTGAGACATATTAGTGACATCGCGATAACGTTATACACACTGCTTCATAACCTCTTGGTAGTTAACTGTATCCCGAATATCTATATTGGCTTCAAACGGTATGTGCGTAACTGCCGGATCGAGATTGAGGATATATGGAGGCGCAGGTGGGTTGAGCGAGTGCAGATAAGAATTTATCCTCTGGACGAATGTAGATTTTCCTGCTCCAGCCATGCCAATCGTAATGATGGCTATTGGTTTCTTCTTTGGCGTCGACGTCGACGCCTCCATGACGTTGAAGTGCAAGTCAGCAACAGTCACGTGGTTATGAATTTTATGACAAGTTACTTACGTAACGTAGTCAACCCTATCTTATCATATCATATCATATATACCTTAAAAGTCAAAAAATGGCGTATGACCCGCACGTGCCACACTCTTTTGTTTTTCACACTGTGATTCAACACGCCCACACCATGAGCACATCACGGGAAGAATCGCCTCTTACTGAATATGACTACTTTAAAAACATAAAGCTGTGGCTCAAGCTTAGCACTGATAGTGAATGGATTGCCATTCTCGCCATTCCAACCGAGGAGTTCAACCGATTCGCCATCTGACCACTCAGTTGGCTGCATTTTCTAGGTTTTGCCATCTATGGTCGCGAAGGCGTGCTTTTATTGAGCGAAAACGGTCCTGAAGTCAGTGATTACACAGGGAGCGTAGATAGTTTGCAAAAGGCATATTATTATTCATCGCAGGGCAAGCGAAATCCCTCGCAATTGGAATCCAACTCATCACTTTGTCTCAGACGACCCTGGATGTACAGGGGATGAATGACCGAGTATCAGATTTAAACAGCAACTCTAACGAATCTCATGCGGAATTTGCTGGTGCTATCACTGAAAGAGACGAAGGGTGGATGTCGGGAACTTGAGATTGGAGACATTATGGATTGGGTCAGCTCACTTTGGTCTAAACATGCGAAACGTCATGAGATTTTGCGAGAGCTTCAGCAACGCCGTGATGAGAGTAATACCAGTGTTCGAGAATGTGTGCAGATACAGAGTGTGTCTTCAGTTTCATGATTATGTAGAGAGAAAAAAAAATTTACAGCGCTTTTCACTGTTTCACATGTATACGGAAAACCGGAAAAATAAAAATATTTGTGTCCTTGTGTGGTTGTGTTAGATCTTGGTTGTGTTAGATCTTAAACATGCCTCGTCGCCATATCTCACCCACCGCTGGGATGACCTTTGATTCCATGCAGCTTCATCAATAAACATCATCATTTGTGGATCTGGGACTTCTTCAGCTATATGATTTATGAATGCTGACCGAACGAGATCATCCAGCTCCAGTGTGCGGGCTGACACCGCTTTGCATGTGAGGTCAAGCCGCCAAAGTGTTCTGCAGAGTGTCGGCACTGAAATATGGATTCCTCGATGTTGACATAGCTCATCTTGGATCTCATCTAGATATATTGTATGCCTTCGGTTGATTAGGGAGAAGACAAACTTGATATCTGTGGAATCAAGCAATTTTACAATGAACATGAGGATTGTGTGCAATGCTGTAAGTTCTGAAGTAGGACAGTGATGAATAGACAAGTGATTTCTTGATTCCAAGGATCCTGCAGATCTCCTTTACTGTGAAATCTTGTTCATAAAACAGGGCAGGAATGCGTGCTTTCGAGTCTTTTGTTGTTGGGGAGGAGATGTGTCCAAAAGCAGTTTTTTGTCTGTGGAGAACATTATTTCATCCTTTCCATCCTAACTCTTGATGGCCTCATTACATATGACATCATTCCAGGATCTGTGACCTCCGAACGTTTTGTAGAATTTCTACGTGAATTGGTTGTAAGTCTGATTGTGACACCTGCTCAAAACCATCATTGATAGGACCTGTTCTCTGTCTGGATTCCTCTAACCAACCCATATCCAGGTCCTTGCAGTGTTCTCATTCTTGACAATTGTAGCATCCACCACTCAGAGGAAGTTTGAGCTCTTGTAGAAGATGATGCACATAAGGAATTTTATTATGTGTGCCCAATGTCTGGTGACATCTTTGCCAGAATGCAAGCTTATCTTCCTCCCACCCTACTCCCCTGATCTCAATCCAATTGAACAAGCATTTTCATCAATCAAAGCCTTTCTGTGTCATCACTGGCAGGACTTTTCTCTTTCAATCATAGATCATGCATGTCAGAATATTATGGCAGAGAAGGCATGGGGTTTCTTTCAGGCATCAGGATACATAGTGTAACAGTATTTTGTACAATCATGCAACTACAAGTACAGTGATTCGGATAGAACAGTAACCAACACAAAATAACTAGGGCGCTTGATCTACATACATTCCATCAAGGACAGGAATATAACTGTCTGGCAAGGGAACAAATCGGCCATGCGCTTCACAAAAGTAGGCCCAATCAAGTCCTATCCTGGAGGCTGCCTGCCTGGAGTGATTCATGGACCATACAGTCTTGCACTGCTGCTGTTATTGTGAAACCTCTTCTTGAACTGCACTTTGATGTTCGGAGGTGTGGAGGGTCCAGTAGGGTGTGTTGACCTGCCGGAATCTTCATCATGCCATTTGCACTTCTTAAATTCTGATTTGACATTCCACCAGTGTAGCACATTCTGCTTCAGACAGATAACATCACCCTCAGACAAACCGATGCCTTGTAAAGTTGTACCGTCAACGAGATGGAGAATATTGGGTCCATAACCCCAGTTTCAAAAGGTCTCTTCATAAGCTGTAGCACTGCGAATGCTGAGACTCTCTTCAGCATATTCAAGGAAATGTGAAAGCTTTGAGGGAGTATTCCAAGGAGGGCTAGGAGCAGAGGGCACATCAGATTTGTTGTTTGGGGTTGAAGGTGCTGGGTGAGGAGCCGGTTGAACCATCGCAACAAGACTCTGGACAATTGAGGCCACATGGGTGAGATCAGAAGGCTGAGAAATGGAGGAGTTTGAGATTGAGGTTTAGGTTGAACAGAAGCATGGGAGAGTCACATGACAATTGATGGGATTGAATGTTGACATTGCAGGGGGGGTGAATGGCTGTTGCTTTGCCATCATACTGAGGCCAGGTTAACTGTATTCAAAAGAGTAGGAATAAAACATGCACAATAGCCCTTGCCCATTCCTTCATCATGAAAGGTGTCAATGGAAATGAATCACCGGTACCACCAGGTGCCTTATCAATGTATGTATATTTGCCATCGTGATCATTTTGATAGTTGACTTTGAGGAGTCTGCAGCATCGGGCAAGCTTGAGATCCAACTTTGAGAGGCCATTCTCCTGAGATGATACAGCATATAGTCAGTGTTGTGAGATTCTTGGCTGGAGATATCATGTACCACATCATCCCCATCTTCCTCATTCTCACTACTCTCTGCACTCTCCTCACTTTGTGACTTTTTATACAGTGATTGAGCAGCATCTTGTAAGGAGAAAACAATACAATTTACCTTGCCATACTTGTGAATCTGCGCAAGCTCAATGGTGAGATTGAGGGGTTTGCTGGGTTTCATCTCAAGTATACCCTTCACAACAGCTTTGTATTCATCATAATCCTTAATATCGCAGGCCTCGCTGACTCTAAACAATAGCAATCAGAGCAAGCATGAAGATGTAGAATCTAATCATCTTACTTCGCAGGAGGGACCTGGATCTTGAAAGTAAAAAGATGGTTTGCAGTGGCTTGGTATTTTTTAATATGGTGTATCTTCAAAAATGCATTCAAAAGCTCGACATAGTTTGTCTCTGAGAGGTCAAACCATTGAAATTAAACTCCGATGCATGCTGCATACATGAGGCAATGCATGCAGCACACACATGTTACTGCGCTTACTGTGCATACATGTGGTAAACACATTCCTGAGTCATGTGACATCCTTACTATTATGTATATAAGGAGAACCTGTACCGTAGTAGATATACAGTGTTCTTACCTCTGCTAAACCCTAGCTCTAAGACTTACTAAACCCCAGGTAGGTTATAAGGAATGTGTTGTCTCTTCCTCTGTGCAGCGTATATCTACCTCTGCTCCAACAGGTTATGGGCCCTGCTGGGCACATCACGAATGCGCCTTAACTGGCTGCAAACGACGTTGACTTCATTGTCTCCAAATTGTAATCTTGCACTTTTCGTGAGCTGCATTGCACTCCCTGCGAGCTGCACTTAAAAACCTAGGTTGACTAGAGTTAACCACTCTGAAGGAGTGTTTTTGCCTGAGATTATGGAACATGTTTTCTTGAATAGAAGACTGATTGAGCACTTTCCCCAGCTGCCACCACAAAATCATGTCTTCAACCCTTGAAAAACTTGTGCAAACTTTTGACAGCTCCAATTACATTCAATGGGCTGACTCCATGAAGGCGTGGCTTAGGTCTCAAGGCCTCTGGCAAATAACTACCAGGATGGAACTAAAACCACCTCCGGCACCTCCTTTGATGGCAATGAATGCTGCACTTGTAGCAGATGCTACTGCCAAGCTCCAGACCTGGAGCAACAAAAATGACCAGGCTATTGGTAGCCTAGTGCTCCACCTGGCCCCCTCCATTCAGCAGCGTGCCAACACCAAGGACACTGATGAGGAGGTGTGGAATCTCATTTGTACCGATTATGGTGTCGATGGCCCCTCCCAAGTCTTTGTGGACTTTAGGTCTGCAATAGCAATCAAAATTCAGGCTGTGAATCCCATGCCAGAGATTGCTAAGATGGCTGACAAATTTGAGTGCCTTATGGCTGCCAATGTTGCCATCCCCAAACTAGTTCAGGCGATGATTCTACTCGCTGCAATGCCATGTGAGTATGATTCTCTGTCTGCCATGGTTCTTAACATGACCGCTACTAGAGCCTTGACGTTTAAACATGTCAAGGACTCCATTGTTGCTGAAGCCTCACAGTGCACAGCAGTTGGGAAGCCCACTGGCCCACCTCAGGCCACCAAGCTTTCTGCTGTTAAATGCAAAGGGGGAAACCCCAAATGGCAGCCTCAAAACAACAATGGAGATTCATCCCGAAAACATGGACAATGCAGGGACAGAAAGACTAAAGAGGAAAAGCCAAAGGAGAAACATACCCACCTCACCTCCAATGCCTTTACTACCATAAATGGTAATGGCACCATCATACCACTGATGCTGCTCATTCAGTGCATCGAGAAGTGCGAACATACTCCCACAAGGGATCTTCACCACCGACCACCTGCACAGGCATATATGGGCACAGCCTCTACCTCTCATTCGGTCTATACCAAAAATCAGCAAGCTCAAGACACCCTCGAGCAAATGAATCTCCCATGCAGCACAAAAAATCTGCAACCACTGGAAGAGCACCTAATGGTGCGAGAAGGTAAGAGGAAGAGGATCGAACCAGAACCAAGGATTGTGGAGGTAGAAGATGATAGCGTCTCTCTCAGATCGGAACCTGTGGTTTCTGATGAGGAAGTATGGAAAGCCATCAACAAAATGCTCATCGATGAACCACTTGAAACAGGAGCATATAATGAAAGGTCAGTCCTTTTCTCTGCCACAAGCACAAAGATTAATATTCCAATGATTACAGTGAACTTTTCATGTGAAATTTTACTGCTACTAAATGTATCATGGAACAATTTACATCTTAATATATGTGTTATGTGTGCAAATGGAAATTGTAAGAAAGGTGCCGACTGGATCATGGATTCAGGCGCATCAAAACACTTCACTGGTGAAATAAAAGATTTTGCTTTTTACAAGCCTTTACCAAGAAAGGACTCTATCCTGGTTCAAACAGCTACTGGTACTACTAATATAGTAGGGAAAGGAGCAGTCTTCATTAGACATCAGGTAGTATGTCATGGGAAGTCAGAGACACGTGAAACATGATTATACCCCATCTACTACATACCTGACTGTAATGCTTGATTATTGTCAATGGGTGTCTTCTTACAAGATGGAAGTGACATGTGTGGTTCCTCCACACACATTTCATTTTTCAAGCAAGGAAACCCAATTATGGATTGCATTCCTCTTATGAAACATGATACAATTTATTGGGCTCAGACTCATATATTGAGCACAAAAAGAATCAATGTCATGACGATGTATGTCACAGACTACTTGACTTGGCATAGGCAACTTGGACACCCATCCAAAGAAGTGCTAAGGAAAATGCCTAATAGCACCATAAAATTTAATCATTCCTAAAGACAAAATTATATGTCCAGGGTGCACTGAAGGGAAAATGACCTCAAAATCTTTTTTTGAATCAGATTCATGTGCAGAGAAACCCTTTGAATTAATACATTCTGATTTAAAGGAACTCCCAGTACTATCATACCACAAACATAAATACTTTATTGTATTTCTGGATGACAAAATGTCACATATCTGGGTCCAATGTCTTAGAAAGAAGTCTGATGCTGCTGCAGCAATTAGACAATTTCAGGCAATGGCTTTGACCCAATATGGTGCTACAATCAAGTGCTGGCATGTTGATCCAGGGGAGAAGTTCAAAGACCATGAGCTACGAAATGTGCTCAAGGATTTTGGCATTAAAATAGAGATGTCTGCATTCCACATTCACCAACAGAATGGGTGCACAGAGCACACCATAAGGACAATAATGGAAAAGTCGCAAACCCTGCAATTTACCGCTTGTCTACCACAATCATGGTGGGAATTTTGCATTGAACATGCAACACACCTATACAACTGAACCCCGATAACGTGCCTGAAATGGCTGACACCAGTTGAGGACCTGACAAAGGTCTGCCCAGATCTAAACAATCTGAAGGTTTTTGGTTGCAGTGCTTACATCTATCTACCCAAGGAGACATGTCCAACCACATTAGCTCCTCGATCGGAGTTAATGAGGTACCTTGGATTAGAAGATGGCATTAAAGCATACCATTTCATGTGACCTAGTGGTGCAATATTCATTGGTGCTACAGCACTATTTGATGAAATGTTGTTCCCATGCTGTCCTGGAGCTAAAACTCCTGCCAAGACAGACCTTGGTGATTTTCCACCTCCAGAACCAGAAGATGATGACCACTCATCTGGAATGGATGGTGATGATTCTATACTGCCACAAGATCCACCCCTTCCTCCATCATCAGAAAATGATGATGATGATGTACCAAGTGAGCAAAAGGTGCATGACGATGTGACAGATGCTCCTCCTCAACTTGTGGATGAAAAGAAGAATGCTTGTCTGAAGCATTGGGAGTGCTGTAGTACTGAAAAAGTCATGGAATTCTTAGGCATGCACGTCACCCAGACTGCAAGCAAAGTCAAACTTGATCAAACTGATTATCTCGCCAAAGTGCTTGAGAGATTCGAGATGACAAATGCCAAAGTGACCCCCACTCCACTCCCGACTGGTTACAGACCATCGGAAAACACAACAATGCCCAACGCGATGCTTAGATCAAAATATCAGTCTGTGATTGGATCTTTATTATATCTGATGCTCAGAATGCGACCTGATATCGCTTATGTGGTAATCAAGATGTCGCAATTCTCAGCTAATCCTAGCCAAGAACATCTAGATAAAGTGATGTACATCATGCGCTATCTGGTGGGAATCCAGAAATCTGTTACATATGCTATGATGGTTTTATGGGAGTGACGGCATGATGGGATCAGGACTAAAAATAGATGATGAGCTGCATAACATATGCTACAGTCATTTTGTGGGAATGATGGGAGTGATGTTTGATGTGATTATCTAAAATTTGTCAGGCTTGGTCAGAAATGATGGCATTAGTCAGAGCTGACTAAAAATTAGTCATATAGCTGGGTTTCAAAATGTGGTCATCGCATATGTAGAGGTGAGCTGGGTGGAGCATGGCTGAGTTCGATGTGGAGTTTGAAACTTTGCAAGTGAGCTGAGTCTGAAGGGGTGTGTGAGGGGGTGGGCAGGAGAGGGATGGAGAAGAAATGTAAGGGAGTGTGAGGGGTGTAAGGGGGTGTAAGGGGGTGGAGATGGAGAAGAGGTATGAGGGGTGGGAAGGGGGTATGAGGGGGTGTAGAGGAGGGAGGGGGACATGGGAGAGTGAGAGGGGGATGGGGAGGGGGAAGGGGGAGGTGGGAATAGCAATGAGGAAGAGGGAGATGGGTATGGAAATGGGAGATGGGGAAGGGAGAGAGGGGGAGGGGGAAGGGGGAGAGGGGAAAGGGGGAGATGGGGATAGGGATGGGGATGGGGATGGGGATGGGGATGGGGATGGGGATGGGGATGGGGATGGGGATGGGGATGGGGATGGGGATGGGGATGGGGATGGGGATGGGGATGGGGATGGGGAAGGAGAAGGAGAAGGGGAGAAGGGGATGGGGATAAACACCACAACCCCCCCACATTGACTTGGGGCCAATGGACCCAAGTCAACTGACTCAATGTGTATTATTTATACAGATACCAGATTAGGGCTCGCTCCATCCAAAAAGTCAACTAAACAGTTGTATTACCATGAACCCCCAAACATTGACTTTGGGCTGAAAGTCCAAAGGCAACTGAAGAGTTGAGTAATGTATTGGGATTAAGCATTGTGTTACATATATATAGGCTGGCCCATGCCAGTGTCAGGCTGAGCAAGCAAAGTGAGTGAATGCCATGACAAAGGCATGGGTCATAAGCTTGTATAACATAGTCTACGATGGAGAGAAATCTGAAGGGCTACAGGCCTTCACAGATTCTGACTGGGCAGCTGACACTGTCAAATGCCAATCTACAATGGGTTACTTTGCTACTCTAGTGAGTGGCATTGTGTGCTGGCAGTCCCGTTTACAAAAAACTGTAGCACTGTCATCTACAGAAGCCAAATATATGGCTCTCTCTGACACTTGTCGACAAATAGTGTAGATAGAGTCCTTATTCTAGGAACTTGGATATGTACTGAAGTGCATACCAATCTGTGCTGATAATCAGGGATCCATCTTTATCGGATCAAATCCAGTTCAGGAAAGAAGGATCAAACATATAGATACTCGCTACCACTATACCCGCGAATGCATAGAAAATGACAAACTCACAGTTGTTTTCATTCCTGGAAGTGATAATCTGGCTGACATGTTCACAAAAAACCTTGGCGCCATCCTATTCAGGAAATTTAGAGACTCTCTCAGAATTACTTTTGAGATTCAAACTTAGCTGGTTAGAGCGCTGTACAGTTTGAGGAGGGGTATTGAAATTAAACTCTGATGCATGCTGCATACATGAGGCAATACATGCAGCATACACATGTTACTGCGCTTACTGCGCATACATGTGGTAAACGCATTCCTGAGTCATGTGACATCCTTACTATTATGTATATAAGGAGAACCTGTACCATAGCAGGTATACAGCGTTCTTACCTCTGCTAAACCCTAGCTCTAAGACTTACTAAACCCCAGGTAGGTTATAAGGAATGTGTTGTCTCTTTTTCTGTGCAGTGTATGTAGTCTGCTCTAACACAAACTTGTGTGTAAATTGCTTGATCTTTGTGACCTTCTGTTGAAATTAAATCCTCATACATGCTGCATACATGAGGCCATGCATGAGGCCATGCATGCAGCACACACATGTTACTGCGCTTACTGCGCATACATGTGGTAAACACATTCCCGAGTCATGTGACATCCTTACTATTATGTATATAAGGAGAACCTGTACTATAGTAGATATACAGTGTTCTTACCTCTGCTAAACCCTAGCTCTAAGACTAACTAAACCCCAGGTAGGTTATAAGGAATGTGTCGTCTCTTCCTCTGTGCAGCATATGTAGTCTGCTCCAACAGGTTATGGGCCCTGCTGGGCACGTCGCAAACACGCCTTAACTGGCTGCGAATGATGTTGACTTCATTGTCTCCAAATTGTAACCTTGCGCTCCCTGCGAGCTGCATTTAAAAACCCAGGTTGACTAGGGTTAACCACTCTGAAGGAGTGTTTTTGCCTGAGATTATGGAACATGTTTTCTTGAATAGAGGACTGATTGAGCACTTTTCCCAGCTGCCACTATAACATCATGTCTTCAACTCTTGAAAAACTTGTACAAACTTTCGACGGCTCTAACTACATTCAATGGGCCGACTCAATGAAGGCATGGCTCAGGTCTCAGGGCCTCTGGCAAATAACTAGCGGGATGGAACTAAAACCACCCCTGGCGCCTCCTTTGATGGCGACAAACACTGCACTAGTAGCGGAAGCTAATGCCAAGCTCCAGACCTGGAACAATAAGAATGACCAGGCGATTGGTAGCCTAGTGCTCTGCCTGGCCCCCTCTATTCGGCAGCGTGCCAACACCAAGGACACTGCTGAGGAGGTGTGGGATCTCATCTGCACCAACTATGGTGTTGATGGCCCCTCCCAAGTCTTTGTGGACTTTAGGTCTGCAATCGCAATTCCGGCTGCAAATCCCGTGCCAGAGATTGCCAAAATGGCTGATAAATTCGAGCGCCTTACAGCTGCCAATGTCGCCATCCCCGAATTAGTACAGGCAATGATTCTACTTGCTGCAATGCTGCGCGAGTATGATTCTCTATCCGCCATGGTTTTTAACACGACCGCTACTAGAGCCTTGACGTTTAAACATGTCAAGGACTCCATTGTTGCTGAAGCCTCACAGCACACAGCAGTTGAAAAGCCCATTGGCCCACCTCAGGCCACCAAGCTTTCTGCTGTCAAGCGCAAAGGGGGAAACCCCAAATGGCAATCTCAAGGCAACAATGGAGAATCGTCCCGAAAGTGTGGACGACGTGGGGACAAAAAGACTAAAGAGGAAAGACCTAAAGAGAAACATTTCCACCTCGCCTCACAAGCCTTTACTACTATAAATGGTAATGGCACCATCATACTGCCGATGCCGCTCATCCAGCACATCGAGAAGCGTGAACATACTCCCACAAGGGATCCTCACCACCGACCGCCTGCACAGGCATACACGGGCACGGCCTCTACCTCTCATTCGGTCTATACTGAATATCAGCAGGCTCGAGACACCCTCGAGCAAATGAATCTCCCATGCAGCGCGAAAAATCTATGACCGCTGGAAGAGCACCTAACAGTGCGAGAAGGTAAGAGGAGGAGGATTGAACCAGAACCAAGGATTGTAGAGGTAGAAGACGATAGCATCTCCCTTGGATTGGAACCTGCCGTTTCTGATCAAGAAGTATGGAAAGCCGTCGACGAAATGCTTGTCGACGAACCGCTTGAAACAGGTACATATGATGAAAGGTCAGTCCTTTTCCCTGCCACAAGCACAAGGATTAACATTCCATTGATCACAGCGAACTTTTCATGTGAAATTTTACCGCTACTAAATGTATCATGGAACAATTTACATCTTAATATATGTGTTATGTGTGCAAATGGAAATTGTAAGAAAGGTGCCAACTGGATCATGGATTCAGGCGCATCAAAACACTTCACTGGTGAAATGAAAGATTTTGCTTCTTACGAACCTTTACCGAGAAAGGACTCTACCCTGGTTCAAACAGCCATGGGTACTACTCATATAGTAGGGAAAGGAGCAGTCTTCATTAGACATCAGGTAGTATGTCATGGGAAGTCAGAGATGCATGAAATGCGATTATACCCCGTCTACTACATACCTGACTGTAATGCTCGATTACTGTCAATGGGCATCTTCTTACAAGACGGAAGTGATGTGCGTGGTTCCTCTGCACACATTTCATTTTTCAAGCAAGGAAACCCAATTATGGATTGCGTCCCTCTTATAAAACATGACACTATTTATTGGGCTCAGACTCATATATTGAGCACCAAGGGAATCAATGTCATGACAATGTACATCGCAGACTACTCGACTTGGCATAAGCGACTTGGACACCCATCCAAAGAGGCACTAGGAAAGATGCCTAATAGCACCATAAAATTCCCAAGGAATTTAATTATTCCTAAAGACAAAATTATATGTCCAGGGTGCGCTGAAGGGAAAATGACCTCAAAATCTTTTCCTGAATCAGATTCACGTGCAGAAAGACCCTTTGAATTAATACATTCCGATCTGAAGGAACTCCCAGTACTATCGTACCATAAACATAAATACTTTATTGTATTTCTGGATGACAAAACGTCACATATCTGGGTCCAATGCCTTAAAAAGAAATCTGATGCTGCTGCGGCCATCAGACAATTTCGGGCAGTGGCTTTGACACAGTATGGCGCTACAATCAAGTGCTGGCGTGTTGATCCAGGGGGGGAGTTCAAAGATCGTGAGCTACAAAATGTGCTCAAGGACTTTGGCATCAAAATAGAGATGTCTGCACCCTACGTTCACCAACAGAATGGGTGCGCAGAGTGTGCCATAAGGACAATAATGGAAAAGTCGCAAACCCTGCAATTTACTGCATGTCTACCACAATCATGGTGGGAATTTTGCATTGAACATGCAACACACCTATACAACTGAACCCCGATAACGTGCCTGAAATGGCTGACACCGGTGGAGGACCTGACAAAGGTCTGCCCAGATCTAAACAATCTGAAGGTTTTTGGTTGTGGTGCTTACATCTACCTACCCAAGGAGAAGCATCCAAACACATTGGCTCCTCGATCGGAGTTGATGATGTACCTTGGATTAGAAGATGGCATTAAAGCATACCGTTTCATGTGACCTAGTGGTGCAATATTCATTGGTGCTATGGCACTATTTGATGAAATGTTGTTCCCATGCTGTCCCGGAGCTAAAACTCCTGCCAATACAGACCTTGGTGATTTTCCACCTCCAGAACCAGAAGATGATGACCATTCATCTGGAATGGATGGCGATGATTCTATACCGCCACAAGATCCGCCCCTTCCTCCATTATCAGAAAATGATGATGATGATGTACCAAGTGAGCAAAAAACACATGACGATGTGACAGATGCTTCTCCTCTGCCACCTCCAGTAACCACTGAGGACTTTCATCCAAGACGTGATGATCAACAGGAATGGCAGCAATTGCCCCGTCGATCAGGCAGGCAGAGGAACATCCCAAACCGTCCTGGCAATACCTATGGAGAGAAGCGACTCCCCTCTGACATAGAGAGAGACATTACACGTGATCGATATTGGAAGAGATCTGTGGGTCAACATTCGGATCATAACCGAACACGACCACAAACTCAACAGAAAGAACCGGTTGCTGGACCGAGTTCGGCATCCCACGAGAGTGTGCCCGATTCCAATGATCAAGAACATGATCACCCAATGGGGGAACCAGACGAAGCAGGTTATATTAAAAAGATAACCAAGGAAGGAGGAGATAAGCTTATTTGCTGGCTGTTGTCAAAAGCAGTCAAACCATCGAGCGAAATAAGCCAAGTTCCAAACCAATTTCACGATATTGCGTGCCTACCACGGCAGCAGCAACGTGAGTGGAAACAAGCTTGTCATGAAGAATTAGAGGCTCTTCATAAGCAACAAGTCTATGACATCATCGATCTTCCACATGATTGAAAAACGATCAAAAATAGATGGGTTTTCTCCATAAAATCGGATGGAAGAAAACGAGCCAGACTCATGGCCAAAGGCTTTTCACAAGTCGAAGGCATTGACTTTGATGAGATTTTCTCACCGGTAGTCCGCTACGAGACCGTACACCTCATGTTTGCACTTGCATCTCTAGAGGGCATGTATATGACTGGCCTAGATGTAAAAACTGCATTTTTATACGGCAAACTAGATGAGGAGATCTATATGGATCAACCCAAGGGTTTCAGACTCGAGGGAAAAGAGCGCAAAGTATTGCACTTACGCCGAGCATTGTATGGCCTTAAACAAGCCTCACTTGCATGGTGGAAAGAGCTAGAGGCATTTATGTGCACCATTGGGTTCGTGCGCACCAGCTCCGATGCTGGCATTTTCATACACAAGGATCCTAAGACAGGCAGCATTGTTATTGCACTCATCTATGTTGATGATGGCTTGTTCATGGGGAAGAACAAGAAACTTGTGGATGAAAAGAAAAATGCTTGTCTAAAGCATTGGGAGTGCCGTAGTACTGAAAAAGTCATGGAATTCTTAGGCATGCACGTCACCCAGACTGCAAGCAAAGTCAAACTCGATCAAACTGAATATCTCGCCAAAGTGCTTGAGAGATTCGAGATGACAAATGCCAAAGCGACCCCCACTCCACTTCTGACTGGTTACAGACCATCAGAAAACACAGCAATGCCCAACGCGATGCTTAGATCAAAATATCAGTCTGTGATCGGATCTTTATTGTATCTGATGCTCAGAACACGACCTGATATCGCTTATGTGGTAATCAAGATGTCGCAATTCTCAGCTAATCCTAGCCAAGAACATCTAGACAAAGCAATGTACATCATGCACTATCTGGTGGGAACCCAGAAATATAACATTGTCTACGATGGTGAGAAGTCCAAGGGGCTACAGGCCTTCACAGATTCTGATTGGGCAGCTGACACTGTCAAACGCTGATCTACAATGGGTTACTTTGCTACTCTAGCGAGTGGCATTGTGTGCTGGCAGTCCCGTTTACAAAAAACTGTAGCACTGTCATCCACAGAAGCCGAATATATGGCTCTCTCCGACACTTGTCAACAGATAGTGTGGATAGAGTCCTTATTCCAGGAACTTGGATATGTACTGAAGTGCATACCAATCTGCGCTGATAATCAGGGATCCATCTTTATCGGATCAAATCCAGTTCAGGAAAGAAGGACCAAACATATAGACATTTGCTACTACTATACCCGCGAATGCATAGAAAATGACAAAGTCATGGTCGTTTTCATTCCTGGAAATGATAATCCAGCTGACATGTTCACAAAGAACCTTGGCGCTGTCTTATTCAGGAAATTTAGAGACTCTCTTGGAATTACTTTCAAGATTCAAACTTAGCTGCTTAGAGCGCTGTACAGTTTGAGGGGGGGTGTTGAAATTAAATCCTCATACATTCTGCATACATGAGGCCATGCATGCAGCACACACATGTTACTGCGCTTACTGCGCATACATGTGGTAAACACATTCCCGAGTCATGTGACATCCTTACTATTATGTATATAAGGAGAACCTGTACTATAGTAGATATACAGTGTTCTTACCTCTGCTAAACCCTAGCTCTAAGACTAACTAAACCCCAGGTAGGTTATAAGGAATGTGTCGTCTCTTCCTCTGTGCAGTGTATGTAGTCTGCTCCAACACCTTCTTGGTGGAGGCTTTCTTGTTCTTCTTGGTGGAGGCTTTCTTGTTCTTCTTGTCAGCAGTGACAGTTTCAATGACAACAAACTTGGCATTTATCAAAGCAGAGTAGACTAGTGTTAGGAAACAGTCTTCTAGCATGCCTATTACATAATAATATTTTATTTTATTTTTATTTTATTTTATTTTATTTTATTTTATTACATCAAAATATGCTACCAAATGCCTACAAATGCTATATTTGTCAGCATGGGAATTTTATGTTTACATGCATCAATATGTATGTGCATGTATGCATGCATTGGTAACAACATAATACAATATATGTAACATAGTATATAAATCTTAAATATATGCCTGGGGGATCTCAGTTGAGTTCTTTTAGGTATTCCATCCACATTTGTAGTGCGAAAAGCCTATTTCAGCCAACTCATCTAAAAATAACCCCTCGCATCAAAACCATCAAAACCCCATCATGCACTGATAGGTCCACTGCATGCTCTAAGGTCTGGGAGAAGCTTTCTAATTGTATCAAGACATCATGATACATGCTCTGAACCTCTACAAACACCATGAAATCGACCTCAAATCCTTTTCAAACATTTTCAAACTATTTCACACTACTTTGAATGACTTTGAACAATTTTGAATGACTGCACAACATTTTGAATGCTTTCGAATAACTTCGCAGCACTTCGAATGACATCAGCCACCACATAACTGTTTTGAAACTCTTTCGATACATGCTGCACATTTGGAGTGAGCCAATTTGCTGCATATCGAGTGCTACCAGGCATGAGGAGAGACTACGAGAAACTTAGAATGCAATAAGTGCAGTTTTTATGCTTCAATAATATATTGAAGCAAAGAGATATCCAGCTCATGCTGAAAAGGTGAGTAAGCAGTTGTGGCACGCTGAAACAATGATGTATGCACATGTAAGAGAAGATGCACTGATGGGGTAGTTGAGTTCTTCTGTTAGGGTGACACCCACTAATCTGCTAGCTGGATTGTTTGGGCTCTCCTACAAGAAGGTGGCGGGGTGCACACACTGATGATACTTGACCTGGAACCCTGGCAAAAACTTGTTTAAAGGCTTAAGAAGTATAACACAGGCTAGAGGAAGGGTGCAAGTTGGTACTAGATACCACCACTGTTATCCAAAGTTGTGTTTAGAGATGCAAAACAGTAAGAGATGGTGCAAATAGTTTGTGAGAGCATACAAAGTTGTCCAAAAGAGTTCAAAAAAGGTTTGAAGATGTGCAAAATAATTTGAAAAAGGTTTGAAGGTGTGCAAAATAGTTCGAAGAAGTTTTGAGCAAAGTCAAAGGTGTCGGAATAGTGTCGAGGTATATAGAGGAATAATTATAATGAATGGGAAGTGTTTTTGAGAGGTGATAGGTGATATGCGATGAGTCAAGGGATGAATATGAAAGTTCAAAGAAGTTCATGATATTTCACAGAACTTAGAGATATGATGCGAGCTAAGACTCAAGAGAACTGCTCTGTATTGGGGTATGTGGATGGATGTGATATGTGCATGAGGGGGAAAAAATTTCCAGAAAAGCCTGCAGGGAAATTAATGCTGAACCCTATACCTAAAGTGCCATGGCAAGATATATCTGTGGACTTTATCACAGGATTACCTGAAGCTCAAGAATACGAGGCAATATTTGTAGTATGTGACCGCTTCACAAAGGAAGACCATATCATTCCTACTACAGCAGAAACCTCATTGTTGGGCTTGGCATGCCTCTATCTAAATCAGGTATGGTGGTTACATGGATTACCTGATATGGTTATTTCCGATCATGAATCACAATTTGCTTCTGCATTTATGCAAGAGTTAAGTAACATATTGGGGATTCAAACCAAATTATCTATGGCATATCACCCACAAACCAATGGGCAGACAGAGAGAATGAATCAGGAGTTGGAGCAGCACCTATGCATGTTTGTCAATCACTGACAAACTGACTAGCCTGAATGGTTGGCAATTGCAGAATTTTCTCACAATAATAAATTCCATTCAGCTACTCGCATGTCACCCTTCTTTGCTAATTATGGGTATCATCCCAGAATAGGAGTAGAACCTCGAAGGGAAGTCAAGGTACAATCAGTGGAGGACTTTGTGTTAAAAATGTGAAAGGTGCAGGAGGAAGCAGAGGCAGCATTGATGAAAGCACGTGATGACATGATGCGACACACGGATCGTACTTGAGCTGTTGCTCCAGAGTATAAAGTTGGTGACTTGGTATGGCTAAGTACCAAGGATCTAAATATTCCACAACCTTCAAGAAAGCTTACAGAGAAGCAAGTTGGCTCATATCCAATTTCTAAAATAATTTCACCCAATGTGGTAGTGTTACAATTACCTCAATCATTCAAGATTGATCCTAAGATTAACATTTCCCACTTATGCCCTTATTGCCCACCCACTATTCCTGGTCAACAAACTACTCCGCAACCTCCAATAATGGTAGAAGGTGCTCCAGAATATGTAGTGGGAGAGGTTTGAGACTCATGTCTTTGATGAAATAAATTGGAGTTCTTAATCAAGTGGAAGAACTATACTGATGAAAATAACTCATGGGAACCCAAAGAGAATTGTAAGTGAGCACACAATGCAATTGCCCAATTCTTTAAATGTAATCCAAATGCTCCACATCGCATTGCTAGAATCTATTACATATGCTATGACGATTTTTGTGGGAGTGATGGCATGATGGGATCAGAGCTAAAAATAGGTGACATGCTGCATAACATAGGCTACAGTCATTTTGTGGGAATGATGAGACTGATGGTTGATGTAATTATCTAAAATTTGTCAGGCTTGGTCAGAAATGATGGCATTAGTCAGAGCTGACTAAAAATTAGTTGTATAGCTGGGTTTCAAAATGTGGTCATCGCATAGAGGTGAGCTGGGTGGAGCATGGCTGAGTTTGATGTGGAGTTTGAAACTTCACAAGTGAGCTGAGTCTGAAGAGGTGTGTGAGGAGGTGTGAGGGGGTGGGCAGGAGAGGAATGGAGAAGAAATGTGAGGGAGTATGAGGAGTGTAAGGGGGTGTGAGGGGGTGTGAGGGGGTGGGGATAGAGAAGAGGTATGAGGGGTGGGGAGGGGGTATGAGGGGGTGTAGAGGAGGGAGGGGAACATGGGAGAGTGTGAGGTGGATGGGGAGGGGGAAGGGGGAGGTGAAGATAGCAATGAGGAAGGGGGAGATGGGTATAGGAATAGGAGATGGGGAAGGAATGGGAATGGGGATGGGAAAGGAGAAGGAGAAGGGGAGAAGGGGATGGAAATAACTACCACAACCCCCCCATGTTGACTCAATGTGTATTATTATTTATACAGATACCAGATTAGAGCTCACTCCATCCAAAAAGTCAACTAAACAGTTGTATGACTATAAACCCCCAAACATTGACTTTGGGCTGAAGGTTCAAAGGCAACTGAAGAGTTGAGTAATGTATTGGGATTAAGCATTGTGTTACATATACACGAGCTGGCCCATGCCAGTGTCAGGCTGAGCAAGCAAAGCAAGCGAATGTCATGATAAAGGCATGGGTCATAAGCTCGTAGTGTATGAGGGGATGAATTTCCAGCCTTACCAAAATTTCACAGAGGGGACAGATATGATATTTTCTTGCCTGGAAGTCGAGGCATAAAAGGGGGGTAATGTTAGGAAACAGTCTTCTAGCATGCCTATTATATAATAATATTTTATTCTTATTTTATTTTATTTTATTTTATTTTAGAAAACAGTCTCCTAGCATGCTTATTACATAATAATATTTTATTTTTATTTATTTTATTTTATTTTATTTTATTACATCAAAATATGCTTACCAAATGCCTACAAATGCTATATTTGTCAGTATGAGAATTTTATGTTTACATGCATCGGTAGCAACATAGTACAATATATGTAACATAGTATATAAATCTTAAATATATGCCTGGGGGACCTCAGTTGAGTTCTCTTAGATATTCCATCCACATTTGTGGTGTGAAAAGCCTATTTCAGCCAACTCATCTAAAAATAACCCCTCACATCAAAACCATCAAAACCTCATCACATGTGCATGCCCTGCCCACCTTCTTGTAGGAGAGTCCACACAGTTTAGCTAGCAGATTAGTGGGTGTCACCCTAACAACTAGTACATGCATATCATCTGATGGGGTGGAAGAGGACATGGTGGGCACTGTCAAATGTAAATGTAGGTGTCGAACAAGCAACAATTGTTAAGTCTAATTGCAAACACAACTACACAAGTATTTTATTTTTCTAGTTTTCCATATACATGTGAAAAGTGCTGTAACGTGCTGTTATGGTGGAAGCAAGTCTTTCTCTTACATTTTCAAAGACTGCAACTTCAACACACTATTACCATGCCTCCTACCCAGCTGCCATTCTGGGGTAGGAAGGAGGTGGTACACGATGTTAAATCATTAGAGATTGTATTTTTAAATGAGCCTGCAATTTCCTGAATTTCAAACTCACAACTCTTATCAATAATAAAAGGAGGATGGTCAGGTGACTAGGCCGTGGGAAGTGAACAGGCCGTGGGAGTTGCTCTGAGTGGATGGGAAAGTGATGACCTACTTTGAGAGTCGTGAGACATGATGACAAATATAACTCAATGGTGGGAACCTTTTTCTCAGCTAATTTTTGCCACCTCTATCTTTTTTTTTTTTTGGGTCTGGGCACTTTTTCTATATAGAGTGTAAAATTTGAGTTTAATGACAAAGTGAAGTTGGAGATTTTTTACAACATTCAAAAGAGAGGAGAGGGAGGAGAGCAGGGGTGAGAGGGTGAGGGGGTGAAGTAGTGAGGGAGAGAGGGGGGGAGGGGGTGAAGGGGAGAATGGGAGGTGGGAGTGGGTGAGGGGGTGATGGGGGAGGGGGGGGAGTGAGTAGGGGAGGGGGGAGAGAGGAGGAGGAGGATGGATGGAGAGGGGGGGAGAGGGGGGAGAGGGAGGGGAGTAGGGGAGAGGGGGTAAAGGGAGGAGGGGGGTGAAGGGGTGAGGGGGAAGGAGGGGGGAGGAGATGAGGAGGGGGAGAGTGAGTGAGGGGGGGAGGGAGTGAGTGAGGGGGTGATGGGGGTGAAGTATTGAGGGGATGAGGATATGAGAGTGGGAGAACATGAGAGGGGGGGGTGAGAGGGGGAGTGAGGAAGAAGGGGGAGAGAGAGGAGAGAGGGGAGAGGGAGGAGGGGGAGGGTGCATGAGGAGGTGAGGGGAGGGGGGGAGAGGGGAGAAGGAGGGTGGATGGAGAGGGAGAGAGGGAAGGGGGAGGTAGGGATGGGAAGGAGATGGGGGTGAAGTAGGTGGAGAAGGGGATGGGGGTGAAGTAGGTGGAGAAGGGGGTGGGTATGGGGTAGGTGGAGAAGGGGATAAGGGAGAGGGAGAGGGAGAGGGAGAGGGAGAGGGAGAGGGAGAGGGAGAGGGAGAGGGAGAGGGAGAGGGAGAGGGAGAGGGAGAGGGAGAGGGAGAGGGAGAGGGAGAGGGAGAGGGAGAGGGAGAGGGAGAGGGAGAGGGAGAGGGAGAGGGAGAGGGAGAGGGAGAGGGAGAGGGAGAGGGAGAGGGAGAGGGAGAGGGAGAGGGAGAGGGAGAGGGAGAGGGAGAGGGAGAGGGAGAGGGAGAGGGAGAGGGAGAGGGAGAGGGAGAGGGAGAGGGAGAGGGAGAGGGAGAGGGAGAGGGAGAGGGAGAGGGAGAGGGAGAGGGAGAGGGAGAGGGAGAGGGAGAGGGAGAGGGAGAGGGAGAGGGAGAGGGAGAGGGAGAGGGAGAGGGAGAGGGAGAGGGAGAGGGAGAGGGAGAGGGAGAGGGAGAGGGAGAGGGAGAGGGAGAGGGAGAGGTGGATGGGGATGGGGGAGATGGGGATGGGGGATGGGGGAGATGGGGATGGGGGATGGGGGAGATGGGGATGGGGATGGGGGAGATGGGGATGGGGGATGGGAATGGGGAGGTGGGGATGGGAAGGGGATGGGGGATGGGGGAGATGGGGATGGGGATGGGGGAGATGGGGATGGGGGATGGGAATGGGGAGGTGGGGATGGGAAGGGGATGGGGGTGAGGTAAGTGGAGAAGGGGATGAGAATGGGAGAGGTTGGGATAGCGGAGATGGGGATGGAGAAGGGGGAGAAGAGGATGGTTATGGGGGAGATGGGTATAGGGGAGATGGGTATGGGGGATGGGAATGGGGAGGTGGGGATGGGAAGGGGATGGGGGTGAGGTAAGTGGAGAAGGGGATGAGAATGGGAGAGATTGGGATAGCGGAGATGGGGATGGGGAAGGGGGAGAAGAGGATGGTTATGGGGGAGATGGGTATAGGGAAGATGGGTATGGGGGATGGGAATGGGGAGGTGGGGATAGGAAGGGGATGGGGGTGAGGTAAGTGGAGAAGGGGATGGGAATGGGAGAGGTTGGGATAGCAGAGATGGGGATGGGGAAGGGGGAGAAGAGGATGGAAATGGGGGAGATGGTTATGGGGGAGATGGGTATAGGGGAGATGGGTATGGGGGATGGGAATGGGGAGGTGGGGATGGGAAGGGGATGGGGGCGAGGTAAGTGGAGAAGGGGATGGGAATGGGAGAGGTTGGGATAGCAGAGATGGGGATGGGGAAGGGGGAGAAGAGGATGGAAATGGGGGAGATGGTTATGGGGGAGATGGGTATAGGGGAGATGGGTATGGGGGATGGGAATGGGGAGGTAGGGATGGGAAGGGGATGGGGGTGAAGTAGGTGGAGAAGGGGATGGGTATGGGGTAGGTGGAGAAGGGGATAAGGGAGAGGGAGAGGGAGAGGGAGAGGGAGAGAGAGAGGGAGAGGTGGATGGGGATGGGGGAGATGGGGATGGGGGATGGGGGAGATGGGGATGGGGAAGGTGATGGGGGAGAAGAGGAAGGAGATGGAGGAAATGGGGATGGGAGAGATGTGGAAGGGGATAAACACTACAATCCACCCACGTTGACTTGGGGCCAATGGTCCCAAGTCAACTAAAGAGTTGTGTACTATCTAAAAGTCAACTAAAGAGTTGTGTAACCATGACACCCCAAGTCCAAAGGCAACTAAGGAGTTGAGTAACTGTAGTGGAATTAAGCATTGTATTATGTATATGCAAGCTGGCCCATGAAAATAAACCACCACTTACACATTCACAGACCGAGTCAAAAAATGCAATGAAGTGAACAATGTGCACTAAAGTCAAAAAATGCAATGAGATGTTGATAAAATTAATGAACACAGTGACCAACATAAGCCATACTTCACTCATGAGTGGTTCTGTGTAGCAATATGATGAGTAAGGTCTGTGCACAACATCAAGGCTCTATGGCCAAGTGATAGTAGAAGTGCAAAAACCAAAAATATTGTATATAATGAAGTACTATTAGAGTAACATAGAAATGAAGTACTATGTATATAGAAATGAAGTCCATACTTATTAAACATGTTAACACATGACAGTGGAAGTGCAAAAACCAAAATAATGAAGTACTATCAGACTAACATAGAAATGAAGTCGTGACAGTGGAAGTGCAAAAACCAAAAATATTGAATATATTACTTATTAAACATGTTAACGCGTGCCGGAGGCACATTCCCAACCTTGTCAATAATAAAAGGAGGATGGTCAGGTGACTAGGCCGTGGGAAGTGATGAGGCTGTGGGAGTTGCTCTGAGTGGATGGGAAAGTGATGACCTACTTTGAGAGTCGTGAGACATGATGACAAATATAAGTGAAAGATGGGAACAAAATGTCAGCTAATTTGGGGCCGGATCACAAATATACTAAGTGATAATGTGTGGAAACAGTATTTTTTCGGCTACAGTGTGGGATCAATTTCGGCTACAATAATATAATAATGCAGGAACAACATTTTCGGCTACATCAAAATTTTCAACTAATTTTTTTTTTTTTGGGACCTGATGACAAATATAATTACTGGGTGCTATGATGACAAATATAATAATTGGGGGATCAGAATTTTCGAGCTAATTGTTTTTTTGGGGGCCTGATGACATATAATTACTGGGTGTTGCTATGATGACAAATATAATAACTTTATGTAGGAA
Organism: Tricholoma bakamatsutake; assembly: GCA_029959215.1. NCBI lineage: Eukaryota > Fungi > Basidiomycota > Agaricomycetes > Agaricales > Tricholomataceae > Tricholoma > Tricholoma bakamatsutake. Next base: position 5,127,781 of record CP114868.1, on the reverse strand, counting down.
CAACATTTTCGGCTACAGTGTGGGATCAAAATTTTCGGCTAATTTTTTTTTTTGTACCTGATGACAAATATAATTACTGGGTGTTGCTATGATGACAAATATAATTAGCAACAACATTTTCGGCTACAGTGTTGGCCTGATGACAAATATAATATGGTGTTTATATGATGACAAATCTTATAACTGACTGTAGTAACCAAATTTTTGGCTACTTGGTGGCCTGTTGACAAATAAAATATAATAAGGTGTTCCTATCATGACAAATCTAATAACTGAGTGTAGGATCAATTTTTTCGGCTAATTTTTGGCTTACTGGGTGTAGGAACCAAATTTTTGGCTGAGTTTTGGCCACTTCTAGCTTTTCTGCTCTCTTTCTGGCTCTGGGCTCTTTTCCAGTGGGGTTGTTTTTGCATTCTTGGGGTATCTGTAGACCAAGGTGAAGCTCTGTGAAGTCCTACCTCCCTGGCTTCTCTTTTTTCAACAAAAAGAGTGTCTGCCAGTTGTTTTTTGGACCTCTCTCAGGGCACAGTGTGCAGGGAGATTGGGCTGGCGGGTTTGCAGTTGCCTCCCCTTCCATTTTTGGAAGTCGCTCTACTATCAACTGCCACTGTTTGCACTGATTTCACAGCCTCCTACAAGAATCTCACCTCCTCTGCTGCAGTAAGAGAGCTCTCTGATTCCCATGGACCCATCTCCGCCCAACACTCCTCGACGTGTTCGAATGGCTGCGCAGCAAACTGAACGGGACCAACGGACCTTGGATAGCCCTACTCGCCACTGGACTCCACACCATGCTCGCACTATGCACATTGCCCAGCCACTGCTGCCATTGCTGCCAGCCCATAATATTGCCTTGCTGAATGCTGATCCTTTTATTGCTGCTCCTCCACCACCTCCTCAATACAATCACCTTCCTCCTCATTTGGCACAGCAGCTGGCAGCACTTCCTCCCCTTTCACAGATTGCAAGAGGAAGGGGCAGAGGGAGGGGAAGAGGGAGGGGAAGAGGCTCAAGTCATGCAGCTCCACCTCAGCCTGTTGTTGCTCCTTTATACAATGCAGCTTTCCCATATTATTTTAATGCCCCTCCTGCACCTCCAGTTTTTGACCCTCCTGTTCCTGCACCTCCAATTCCTGCACCTCCCATTCCTGTGGCAGCTCCTGCAATGGCCTGGACTGAACATGGTTTTCAGCATGCTGCACTGCCACCTCTATTTTCTGCTGTATGTTGGTTTATCTTTCACATGATGTATGTTATCTGACAATATCATGATCTAGCCTCCCCCTCCTCCTCCTCCTCCTGTTTTTGATCCTCCTCCTGCTGTTCCTGCTGTTCCTGCTCCTATTGTCCATCTTGCCAATATCCCTCTCCATGTAGGCTTATATATGTTCTTTTGAGTATATTAACTGACAACAATGATGATGTAGCATCCTGCTCCTGCTCCTCCTGTTTTTAATCTCCCTGCACCTGTTCCTCCCATTCCTGCACCTGCTATCCCTGTTTTTGATCCCCCTGCTCCTGTTCCTCCTGTTCCTGCACCTGCTATCCCTTTTTTTGATCTCCCTGCACCTGTTCCTCCCATTCCTGCACCTGCTATCCCTGTTTTTGATCCCCCTGCTCCTGTTCCTCCTGTTCCTGCACCTGCTATCCCTTTTTTTGATCTCCCTGCACCTGTTCCTCCCATTCCTGCTCCTGTTGTCCCTGTTGTTCATATTCCTCCCCATGTATGCTTATGTCCTTTTTGTTCATGTCTTTATTTTGTGACTGACTCAATTATCCCAGGTGGCTCAACATATTGATCCTGCACCTGTTCCACTTGGGCCCCTCCCTCCTGCACGCCGTCCTTTTAGTCCTGACTGGCCTGTTCATTATCTGGGAAAAATGGATATTCAGTGTCCCGATTGTCATGCATTGCACTGGATGGCCGAGCATCTCACTGCGTCCTCCAATATAAATCCCAGATTTGGCATGTGCTGCTTGAGTGGAAAAATCGTTTTGCCTCCTCTCCACCCAGTCCCACCTGAGCTTCTCCAGTTGCTCACTGCTCAGGATCACATTGGCAGGTCGTTTCATGATCATATCCACACATACAACAATGCTCTTGCCATGACTTCCATTGGGCGCAAAATTGATGAGTCTGTTAATGAAGGTGAAGAGGCTGTGAACAATGGTGTTGGCCCTACATCTTCAAACTGCATGGCGAGCTGTCCCACAGGATTGGCTCTCTTCTTCCACAAGAGGGTGAATCTCTGGTATATGCTCAGCTTTACATTTATGATCCAGCCGACGCAGATAACTTTCGCATGGCCAATGCCTGGAACACTCACCTCGATCACCATACTTTGCTCACCCTCCAGGACATGCTCCACTGTCTCCATCCTGCAGTTCAGATGTACAAGCAGGCCCATGAGCTTACCAGGAACTTGCCTCCACACCAGCAGTGCAAGATAGCTTTGCACTTTGATCAATCCTGTGACCATCGCCGCTACAATCTTCCTGATGCCACCAACAATGAGATTGCGGTCATTCTTCCAGGTGATGGTGATCAGCCACAGAGCACACGTGATATCATTCTCTACCGCAGGCATGGCCCTCCCCTTCAGCGCATCACCGATGTCCATCCCCTCTATCCTGCTCTTCACTATGTCCTCCTTTTTCCTACTGGCCAGCTCCAATGGCATCCTCAAATTGAGTTTGCAGCTGCTAATGAAGGCGGTGCAAGGGTTCGCAAGCATGTGTCCAAATCAGATTTCTACTGCTATCGTCTCCACCTCCGACCGCCTGCTATCGAGCCTCAGCATATATTCTTGAGTGGAAAGCTCTTTCAGGAGTTTGTTTGTGACCAGTGGGCAACTTCAGAGCAGGATCGGTTGCGCTTTATCATGATGAATCAGGACACTATTCGTGGTGAAGTGTATATGGGCTTGGCTGATGCTATGGCTGCAAATGTGGATGCAGACACAGAGTCTCTCGGTCAAAGAATCATCCTGCCTTCTTCATTCGCAGGAAGCACACGTCATATGCAGCAGCTTTTTCAGGATGCCTTGGCTATCAATCGCTACTTCAAGGGTGGTGATCTCTTTCTGACCATGACTGCAAACCCTGCTTGGCCAGAGATTCAGGATGAGCTCAAGCCTGGGCAGACTGCTGCCGATCGCCCTGACTTGGTCGTTCGTGCATTCCATGCAAAGCAGAAGGAGATGATCAAAGACATCGAGGCTGGGATCTTTGGCAAGGCACTCTCTTATGTGTTTGTGATCGAGTTTCAGAAGCGTGGCCTGCCTCACATGCACTGCATTATCTTTCTTGATGGGGAGTCCAAGCTTTGCACTCCTGAGCAGATAGACAGCCTCATGTGCTCAGAGTTTCCTGATGACAATCCTGAGCTGCTCGAGTTGGTCAAGAAGTTCATGGTCCATAAACCCTGTGGTGCAGAGAACCCTACAGCTCCTTGCATGGTGAATGGACAGTGCTCCAAAAATTTTCCCAAGCCATTCAGGGATCAGACAACCATCTCTGAGGATGCCTATGCCTCCACCAGGCGTCGGAACACTGGAAAGACATATCAGGTTCGGGGAAAGCAGGTCGACAATCGCTGGGTCATCACTTATTCACCCTATCTCCTCTGGAAGTACCGCTGCCACATCAACATCGAGTCCATTGCCTCCATCAAAGCTGTCAAATACATCTACAAATATGTGTACAAAGGTCATGATCGCATCACCATGCAGTTTGGGACTTGCAACAATGAAGTCAAACAGTATCTGGACGCTCGCTACATTTCTGCCTGCGAGAGCATTTGGCGCCTCTTTCATTTACCTATGCACTCTGCTTCTCCCAATGTCGTCCGACTTCAGATCCACCTCCCTGGCCAGCAGTATGTCACTTGGAATCAGAACGGTCCACGGTCTATCCAAGAAATTGTCCAGCATGCTGCACAGCATGACACCACCCTCACTGGCTATTTCAAAGCCAATCAGCAGTATCCAGAGCTTGCACAGGATCTTCTCTATCAGGACTTTCCCTCCAAATTCGTGTGGGATCAGAAAGCCCACAAGTGGAAGCCCAGACAGAGAGGGTTCGCTATTGGGAGGATGTACTACACTCAGCCTACTGCAGGTGAACGCTTCTACCTCAGGCTTCTTCTGACAGCTGTCAAGGGTGCAACATCATATGAACATCTGTGCACTTTTCAGGGAAATGTCTATCCCTCATTCAGAGAAGCATGTCTGGCACGTGGCCTTTTGGAGGATGACCAAGAGTGGGTGCAGTGTTTGGAGGAAGCAAAGTCCATAGCAACAGGTCATCAGCTCCGGCAACTCTTTGTCACTATTCTTCGTGATTGTGCACCCTCTGATCCTGTCCAGCTTTGGAACACATACTGGCCCCACATTTGCGATGACCTGCGGTATCAGCTCCAGCACAACAATATCTGTCTCAACCCTACCGATGACGATGTGCAGGATTATGGCCTCTACTTGATCAACCACCTTCTCTTATCCTCTGGCAAATCTCTCAGCAAGGATTGGCCATACATGCCTCAGATCACTCAGAATTGGGAAGCCAACCTCGAAAACCGGTTGATTGCAGAGCAGTGCAGATATGATGTTGTGGAGCAGGCTGAGTTGGCTGCACAGAACTTGGACACTTTCAATCCAGACCAGAGAGCTGTCTTTGAGGAGATCATGCATGCTGTCGACAACAAGACTGGCCAGACCTTTTTCCTCCATGGTCCCGGTGGCACAGGCAAAACCTTTGTATACAACACTCTGGCCCATCAGCTTCGTTCTCAGGGCAAAATTGTTCTCTGTATAGCATCATCTGGCATTGCTGCACTCCTGCTCAAAGGTGGCTCCACTTCTCATTCATGTCTCCAGATCCCTCTCATCATCAATGAGTCATCCACCTGCTCTATCTCCAGAGGTTCAATTCGGGCAAAGCTGTTGCAGGAGACTGACTTGATCATTTGGGACGAGGCACTCATGCAGCATCGTCATCTCCATGAAGCTGTCAACCGCACTCTCAAAGACATTCTCCAATCTGATCAACCCTTTGGTAGCATTCCTATTATTTTTGGGGGCGATTTTCACCAGATCCTGCCTGTTATCGAGAGGGGTTCACAGCCTCAGATTGTTGGTGCTTCCTTGCAGCGCTCTGTTCTTTGGCAACATATTAAAGTTCTTCATCTCAAAATCAACATGCGATTGAACACGGATGATCTTGAAGAGCAACAGTTTGCAAAGTGGCAGCTGGAGGTTGGAAAGGGTAATCATACAGATGAGGGTGGCAACATCGAACTTCCCAACCATTTCAAGTGTCCTGAAAACACTCTGGCTTCCCTCATCGACACCATCTATCCTGGCATCTATAATCATGCTCAGCATCCCGATCAATACTTCTCAGAGCAGATTGTCCTGGCAAGCAAAAATGACAATGTGGATGATTTGAACCATTACATTCTTCAGAGGTTCTCTGGAGAGGAGCAAGTGTTTCACAGTGCAGACTCTATTGCAAACAATGAACTTCTGTATCCACCTGAATACCTCAACTCAATCAACTGCTCCGGTCTACCTTTGGCACACTTGGCACTCAAGGTTGGCGTCCCTGTGATGATACTTCGCAATCTCAATATTGCTGGAGGGGTCTGCAATGGTTCTCGAGGGATTTTGACTCGGATTCGGAACAGAGTGTTGGAGGTTCAGTTGATTACTGGAGATCATGCTGGAGAGAAGGTGTTTATTCCACGGATGCGACTGCAGCCAATTGAAGGACAACTCCCTTTCACTCTGTCTCGACTCCAATTTCCTGTTCGACTATGCTTTTCAATGTCGATCAACAAATCCCAGGGACAGTCAGTGCAGCATGTGGGATTAGATTTCAGGAGTCCTGTCTTCACTCATGGGCAGTTCTATGTAGCGATATCACGAGTAAGGTCTGTGCACAACATCAAGGCAATATGGCCAAGTGACAGTGGAAGTGCAAAAACCAAAATATTGTATATAATGAAGTACTATTAGAGTAACATAGAAATGAAGTCCATACTTATTAAACATGTTAACACATGACAGTGAAAGTGCAAAAACCAAAACAATGAAGTACTATCAGACTAACATAGAAATGAAGTCATGACAGTGGAAGTGCAAAAACCAAAAATATTGTATATATTACTTATTAAACATGTTAACGCGTGCCGGAGGCACATTCCCAACCTTGTCAATAATAAAAGGAGGATGGTCAGGTGACTAGGCCGTGGGAAGTGATGAGGCTGTGGGAGTTGCTCTGAGTGGATGGGAAAGTGATGACCAACTTTGAGGGTCATGAGACATGATGACAAATATAAGTGAAAGGTGGGAACAAAATTTTCAGCTAATGATAACAAAAATGTCAGCTAATTTGGGGCCGGTGATACGGCTCCCTATCGCCCTGCGCACATACTACAGCATTTTTTGCGATTGTGTGCACCTCCTAGATGGCTTCCACACACTTTGCGCGCCTTTGTGCGCTTTCGTGTGCCTTTGACCGTTTAGGTGCGCCTTTGTGTGCCTTTTGCATTTCTACTGCGCTTTTGTTTCCCCATAGCCGCCAATCATTGTGCGCCCTAAATGCGCCTCAAGCCACCTCCGTGTGCCCCCCCACGCTCCTTATCTGCCTTCTACATTTATTGTGCGCTCGATGCGCCTTTGCGCACTCCTTTTACACTTTACCTGCAACTCACATTCCCTGCTGCGCACTCTTTGCACAATCTCTATCACACACAACAATCCACTGCACCGGTGCACTGCGCATCGCAGCTCCCATCTTACTGGCACATTTACTTGAGGCATACCATGATTCCAGCACGAGCGAACTGCGCATTCTTACATAACTGGGCCGCTTTGTGCCTATTTGGCATTGGACTGTGCGCACTTGGGCGCTTTCACGTAACCCAGGCGCTTTGGCAGTATTTGGTCTCGCACAGCATCCCCTTTTAGTTCTTCCACATTTCCAATCAGCATCGCCTTATCTGGTAACTGGCACAGGTCGATCATGCCATTATTACTAAGGCGCAGCACGCGACATATAACACCAAAGCAGATTAATTGGGAAGAGCGCACGAGACTTAGCGCGCACCAATAATAGCGCATCGCACCGGAACAGTTGGATATTGAGCTATAGGTGCGCAAATCTTATTGGCTGAGGCAGCGGCATAGTGTGGTCAGGTTTAGATGGGCGAATGGACGTGCTTGTGGGTAGCGCATGGTGCTTCCTATTTTTATACTTTATTTCACCATTTTATCACATAAGCCATTTGTACATAGTAGCGGACAGATAGAGAATCCACAGAATCTTTCCCCCCCCCCTCATAGTTCATAGCTCAGTCAGCGTCGCACATAGTCTGTGCACCAGCGTCCAGTCCGTGCGCCTTCGTAGTGCGCCCTTCGTATAGCCGCGTTTGCATTATCGTTTGCATCCCCTCATCATATTGTTGCATTTCGTCCCTTGCGTTGCATCCTTCATCCTTGTCTGTGCACTATCGTAGTGTGTGCTTCGTATAGCCACGTTTGCACACCATTTGCGCACCTTTTTGCATAGCCACGTTTTGCGCACCATCTGCGCCTTTTTCCGCTCCTTGCGCTTTCACTCTGTTTGCACCCCCAGACAGTGCACCACCTTCACAGTACATCCCAGTGTCGTCCTTGTCCTGTTACACCTCCCGCCTTCATCATCCTCATCATTGCGCACTTTTGCGCTCTCGTTGCGCGTTTTTCTGCACTGCGCGTTTTTGCCTCTTTGCATTGCGCACTTTTCCGCCACTGCGCATATCTCCCCTTTCATGTATACTACTAGTGCGCACACTGAAAATTGCTGTACCAGCCTCTCTATAGTCTCCACGCCCTGAAGGACGATCCGAGGCCATCTAAGCGAACTCCCCCTCACCCCGAGCATGCCTGCAGTTGTAGGTTAAGTGTTCACCCCTTCTGTTGAGACTCTGCACTGAGTACCAACTGAACTCATCATTTTCTGGAGCCCTACCGCGAGGGGTTTCTGTTTATCAGACCATATTTTAGACCTCCATCGGCTCGCCCTTCGCTTCAACATTAACCACCTTCACACTCTCCATTCCGAGCTGCTAGCAACTGCACTCCCGCTTGGGGAAATACCAGTATTTGAATCACTCTTCCTAAACAACACGCATCACTCGTCCACGCTGTCTTTACCTCCACCTTCACCTGAATCATCCCTACCTACCCTAACTCCATCCGCATCACCGCATTTTTCCCCACCTTTGAATTTCGCTGCGCTTTTATCAGATCTTAACTCTACACACCTTATTCCACCTACCATGGCTACCATGCACATGCCATCTGCATCTAACCAAAACGCACTGTGCTTCGACCCTGCAAAACCACGCGAACTCCAGAAGTACTTTGAGGAGCTTGCGCAACTCCTCCGCGATTGTAATGTCACCAACGAGACCGATAAGAAGTTCCACACAGTGCGCTATTTGGACAGCGACACTGCAGACACTTGGAAACTGCTACCAGAGTATAGCGCGACACACAACTATGGTGCATTCAAAGACGCTGTCCTAAAGCTTTATCCTGGCTCTAGGGATGGCAGTAAATGGAGTATTAGCGACCTGGACAAGCTTATTGGTGAGACCGCACGCGTTGGCCTCATAACTGCAGAAGAAATCGCATGCTATTATCGCGCATTTTTCAACATTAGTGAATACTTAGTTGCGCAAGGCATATTGGCGCGCTACGACCAAAGCCGCATGTTCGTTAGGGTGTTTCGACCAGACCAGCTAGAGCGCATTTTGAGCCGCCTTGCGATTGCAGTACTGAATCAGCCTGCAAATGTGCCATACTCATTAGATGCAATACGCGATGCGATCAACTTTATCTTTGAAGGCCCAGCACGCTATTTCCAGCCACTTACTGGGCTCACAGCGCAAAACCCCGATATGTATGCACCCTACTCAGCACCCAGCGCACCCATTTCCCAGCCACAACCTAGCGCACCTGCAGTCAAGGCAGAAGACATTTCAGTCTTATTCGAGCACATGACACAGACGATAGTTACTGCGTTGAGCGCATAACGCAGAGATGGCGGAAATGGTGCGCCTCACTCAAACAATGACAAGTGCAATGGTTGCGGTCAGACAGGGCACTATATCCCTGAGTGCACTTCAATTGAGCGCCTTATTAGCGAAGGAAAGTGTAGGCGAAATGTGGAAGGGCGCATCGTACTCCCAGGTGGCGCATTCGTGCCACATTCTATTCCAGGCAATTTCCTAGGCGAGCGCATCGAGGAATGGCATAAGCGCAACCCAGGGCAGATTGCCACGGGTTGACTTTCATCTAATACCAATTCACAGCTCATCTACAATATAGCACCTCGTCCAGCTCCAGCTGCACCTCTACAGTCGACATACGTTGCCGCTTTAGCTCCTGCAGCAGATTATATGCAAAGCGCACCAAATGTGCAACTAACGAAGGAAGAGCGGATTGATGCGCTCGAGAGGGAGTTGATGGCGCTTCGGAAGAGGCAAGTCTTCGACGGCGTTGAAATTCTGTGGCGTGCGCCGCGCAATACATCCAATCAAGAGGGTGCGCATTTTACAACCACAGACATGGCACCCGCCGACAGTATTGAGTCCCCAGCTTTGCAATCTGCTGCGAGCGCAACTGATGCGCCCGACGAGACACCCATATATCCCTATTCCAACATTCCTGAGGCGCGTTTTGCACCCGCAGCAGCAGATAAACCAGACGTACCAGCTAACTCTTCCAAAGGCAAAGAGCCATCATACTGCACTGTCATTCCCATCCAGAACCCGCAGATTGTCGACGATGTATATGCGTGCGCCATGAAGGCGCCCTCTGTTATGGTTTTACATGAAGAGCTCCTATCCCTTTCACCCAATCTCAGGCAGCGCCATAGAGAACAAGTCACCCCAAAGCGCATTGCAGCTACCAGTGCAGAAGTGGTAGCTACAAACCTTGCGAGCGTTATGCCATTTGCGCACTGCGAAGTGCACGCGCCTTTTGTGGAAAATAAAGCACTTAATGCGACACCTCCAGTTAGCGCAGCAATTGAAGCGCCTCTTCCTATTGTCGCAGGCCAAGGAGAAGCAGCCACTATCATAACCTTCAACTCTGATACCCAAGCTTGCAATGTTTCTGCATTTGCGCTTATTCCATTTTCCGCTTGCATTCCACTGACCTCTCTTACCCCTCAGCTCTACCTATCCCAGTGTACCCACAGTCATGCGCAGGCGCTCTTAAATTCGATTGACCCCGTGGCACTTATTCCAGCTGTGTTTCTGAAAAGCACACATGTGCGCACAACTTTTATTGATTTAGCAGTGCGCGCACCGCAAAAGGGCATAGTAACCAAGAAGAAGTATAAACTGGTTGCTAGAAAAGTCAAGCCATTTATTGCGCCCATCCCAAACGAATTCTGCATCGAGTGCAACATTATAGAAGATGATAAAGAAGAAGACAATGAAGAACTTGGGGACTGGATTGATGCGCTACATGGCTTTATGCATGCGATACGTCCCATTTCACAGTCTTTGGATGCGCAAGCACTTGTGCTGACGCAGCCAGAGCCAAGCAAAAACGTGCAAAATGCACGCAATAGTGCACTTATTTATGACAATGACTATAGCCAAGTTCCAAGGAGCGCAACAGCAGATGCAGAGGATGAGAAGTTAGATTTGGTGTGGATTTGGATGGATACCCTAACGTGCCCTAACGATTTCATGGATTCTGAGTATGGTGCGCTCGTGCGCTATGCGAGCGCATTTTTCAAATACAAGGAGCGGTTATGGAAGCGCAATGTGCACGGCGCTCACCAGCTTGTTATTTGGCAGTCCAGACACTTACCGATATTGCGCACCAGCCACAACAACGTTGCGCACAAGTGCTTTTATACAATGCGATCCGCTTTGCTTGGTCACTTTTGGTGGCGCTATACAGTAGCCGCGTTCCGCCTACTGCCATACCACGTGCGCAAGTCCATTGCGCTTCCTGACATAGCGCTCGATATCACCACAACACAGTTCAGAGAGATGGAAGAGTCCATAGTAGTGGACACGGAAGACGAAGAAGCAGTTGATGAAGAAGAAGCGCAAGGAGATAGCACTGAGGAAGAAGAAAGCGCCAATAAGGCGCGCAACTAGCGCTCCGTGCGCACCGCTATGGATACTTCACCATTTTATATGTACGCTTTGCTTTCTTTCATTTTTTTTATGTTACCTTTTCCTATTCGTGAAGTCGCATCTGGACGCATTCCGTGATTGCGCAACCCATGGGTTTTACCGGCCGTGATGATCTACTGAGCCTTTCCCATTTTTTTAGACTTTGTGATATCGTGTGCGCTTCATCTTATCTCTTACTCTTTTATCGATGGACATGGTCAATATCTCAGTTGGGAGGAGGAAAGTGATGGTTGGACAATTTTTCCACACCCCTTGCATTTGCACTGATACGGCTCCCTATCGCCCTGCGCACATACTACGGCATTTTTTGCGATTGTGTGCACCTCTTAGATGGCTTCCGCACACTTTGTGCAGCGCACTTTTGCATGCCTTAGTGCGCTTTCATGTGCCTTTGCGTGCTTCCATGCACTTTTGCGCGCCTTTGACCATTTAGGTGCGCCTTTGTGCACCTCTTGCATTTCTACTGCGCTTTTGTTTCCCCATAGCCGCCAATCATTGTGCGCCCTAAATGCGCCTCATTGCGCTTCAAGCCACCTCCATGCACCCCCCCCACACTCCTTATCTGCCTTCTACATTTATTGTGCGCTCGATGCACCTTTGCGCACTCCTTTTACACTTTACCTGCAACTCACATTCCCTGCTGCGCACTCTTTGCACAATCTCTATCACACACAACAATCCACTGCACCGGTGCACTGCGCATCGCAGCTCCCATCTTACTGGCACATTTACTTGAGGCATACCACGATTCCGGCACGAGTGAACTGTGCATTCTTACATAACTGGGCCGCTTTGTGCCTATTTGGCATTGGACTGTGTGCACTTGGGCGCTTTCACGTAACCCAGGTGCTTTGGCAGTATTTGGTCTTGCACAGCATCCCCTTTTAGTTCTTCCACATTTCCAATCGGCATCGCCTTATCTGGTAACTGGCACAGGTCGATCACGCCATTATTACTAAGGCGCAGCACGCGACATATAACACCAAAGCAGATTAATTGGGAAGAGCGCACGAGACTTAGCGTGCACCAATAATAGCGCATTGCACCGGAACAGTTGGATATTGAGCTATAGGTGCACAAATCTTATTGGCTGAGGCAGCAGCATAGTGCGGTCAGGTTTAGATGGGCGAATGGACGCGCTTGTGGGTAGCGCATGGCGCTTCCTATTTTTATACTTTATTTCACCATTTTATCACATAAGCCATTTGTACATAGTAGCGGACAGATAGAGAATCCACAGGATCTTCCCCCCCCCCCTCATAGTTCATAGCTCAGTCAGCATCGCACATAGTCTGTGCACCAGCGTCCAGTCCATGCACCTTCGTAGTGCGCCCTTCGTATAGCCGTGTTTGCATTATCATTTGCGTCCCCTCATCGTATTGTTGCGTTTCATCCCTTGCGTTGCGTCCGTTGTCCTTGTCTGTGCACTATCATAGTGCGCCCTTTGTATAGCCGCGTTTGCGCACCCTTTTGCATAGCCGCATTTTGTGCACTGCCTGCACCTTTTTCTGCTCCTTGCGCTTTCACTCTGTTTGCACCCCCAAACTGTGCATCACCTTCACAGTACATTCCAGTGTCATCTTTGTCCTGTTACACCTCCTGCCTTCATCATCCTCATCGTTGTGCACTTTTGCGCTCTTGTTGCGCATTTTTCTGCACTGCGCATTTTTGCCTCTTTGCGTTGCGCACTTTTCCACCACTGCGCATATCTCCCCTTTCATGTACACTACTAGTGCGCACACTGAAAATCGCTGTACCAGCCTCTCTATAGTCTCCATGCCCTGAAGGACGATCCGAGGCCATCTAAGCGAACTCCCCCCTCACCCCAAGCACGCCTGCAGTTGTAGGTTAAGTGTTCACCCCTTCTGTTGAGACTCTGCACTGAGTACCAACTGAACTCATCAGCGGATCACACATATACTAAGTAATAATGTGTGGAAACAGTATTTTTTTGGCTATAGTGTGGGATCAATTTTGGCTACAATAATATAATGCAGGAACAACATTTTTGGCTACATTGGGGGATCAAAATTTTCAACTAATTTTTTTTTTTGGGACCTGATGACAAATATAATTACTGGGTGCTATAATGACAAATATAATAATTGGAGGATCAAAATTTTCGAGCTAATTGTTTTTTTGGGCCTGATGACATATAATTACTGGGTGTTGCTATGATGACAAATATAATAACTTTATGTAGGAACAACATTTTCGGCTACAGTGTGGGATCAAAATTTTTGGCTAATTTTTTTTTTTGTACCTGATGACAAATATAATTACTGGGTGTTGCTATGATGACAAATATAATTAGCAACAACATTTTCAGCTACAGTGTTGGCCTGATGACAAATATAATGGCCTGATGACAAATATAATATGGTGTTTATATGATGACAAATCTTATAACTGACTGTAGTAACCAAATTTTTGGCTACTTTGTGGCCTGTTGACAAATATAATAAGGTGTTCCTATCATGACAAATCTAATAACTGACTGTAGGAACAATTTTTTCGGCTAATTTTTGGCTTACTGGGTGTAGGAACCAAATTTTTGGCTGAGTTTTGGCCACTTCTAGCTTTTCTGCTCTCTTTCTGGCTCTGGGCTCTTTTCCAGTGGGGTTGTTTTTGCATTCTTGGGGTATCTGTAGACCAAGGTGAAGCTCTGTGAAGTCCTACCTCCCTGGCTTCTCCTTTTTCAACAAAAAGAGTGTCTGCCAGTTGTTTTTTGGACCTCTCTCAGGGCACAGTGTGCAGGGAGATTGGGCTGGCGGGTTTGCAGTTGCCTCCTCTTCCATTTTTGGAAGTCGCTCCACTATCAACTGCCACTGTTTGCACCAATTTCACAGCCTTCTACAAGAATCTCACCTCTGCTGCAGTAAGAGAGCTCTCTGATTCCCATGGACCCATCTCTGCCCAACACTCCTCGACGTGTTCAAACGGCCGTGCAGCAAACTGAACAGGACCAATGGACCTTGGATAGCCCTACTCGCCACCAGACTCCACACCATGCTCGCACAATGCACATTGCCCAGCCACTGCTGGCATTGCCACCAGCCTATAATATTGCCTTGCTAAATGCTGATCCTTTTATTGCTGCTCCTCCACCACCTCCTCAATACAATCACCTTCCTCCTCATTTGGCACAGCAGCTGGCAGCACTTCCTCCCCTTCCACAGATTGCAAGAGGAAGGGGCAGAGGGAGGGGAAGAGGGAGGGGAAGAGGCTCAAGTCATGCAGCTCCACCTCAGCCTGTTGTTGCTCCTTTATACAATGCAGCTTTCCCATATTATTTTAATGCCCCTCCTGCACCTCCAGTTTTTGACCCTCCTGTTCCTGCACCTCCAATTCCTGCACCTCCCATTCCTGTGGCAGCTCCTGCAATGGCCTGGACTGAACTTGGTTTTCAGCATGCTGCACTGCCACCTCTATTTCCTGCTGTATGTTGGTTTATCTTTCACATGATGTATGTTATCTGACAATATCATGATCTAGCCTCCTCCTCCTCCTCCTCCTCCTCCTCCTCCTCCTGTTTTTGATCCTCCTCCTGCTGTTCCTGCTGTTCCTGCTGTTCCTGCTCCTATTGTCCCTCTTGCCAATATCCCTCTCCATATAGGCTTATATATGTTCTTTTGAGTATATTAACTGACAACAATGATGATGTAGCATCCTGCTCCTGCTCCTCCTGTTTTTGATCTCCCTGCACCTGTTCCTCCTGTTCCTGCACCTGCTATCCCTGTTTTTGATCCCCTTGCTCCTGTTCCTCCTGTTCCTGCACCTGCTATCCCTTTTTTTTATCCCCCTGCACCTGTTCCTCCCATTCCTGCTCCTGTTGTCCCTGTTGTTGATATTCCTCCACATGTATGCTTATGTCCTTTTTGTTCATGTCTTTATTTTGTAACTGACTCAATTATCCCAGGTGGCTCAACATATTGATCCTGCACCTGTTCCACTTGGGCCCCTCCCTCCTGCACACTGTCCTTTTAGTCCTGACTGGCCTGTTCATTATCTGGGGAGAATGGATATTCAGTATCCCAATTGTCATGCATTGCACTGGATGGCTGAGTGTCTCACAGCATCCTCCAATATAAATCCCAGATTTGGCATGTGCTGCTTGTGTGGAAAAATCGTTTTGCCTCCTCTCCACCCAGTCCCACCTGAGCTTCTCCAGTTGCTCACTGCTCAGGATCACATTGGCAGGTCGTTTCATGATCATATCCACACATACAACAATGCTCTTGCCATGACTTCCATTGGGCGCAAAATTGATGAGTCTGTTAATGAAGGTGAAGAGGCTGTGAACAATGGTGTTGGCCCTACATCTTCAAACTGCATGGCGAGCTGTCCCACAGGATTGGCTCTCTTCTTCCACAAGAGGGTGAATCTCTGGTATATGCTCAGCTTTACATTTATGATCCAGCTGACGCAGATAACTTTCGCATGGCCAATGCCTGGAACACTCACCTCGATCACCATACTTTGCTCACCCTCCAGGACATGCTCCACTGTCTCCATCCTGCAGTTCAGATGTACAAGCAGGCCCATGAGCTTACCAGGAACTTGCCTCCACACCAGCAGTGCAAGATAGCTTTGCACTTTGATCAATCCTGTGACCGTCACCACTACAATCTTTCTGATGCCACCAACAATGAGATCGCGGTCATTCTTCCAGGTGATGGTGATCAGCCACAGAGCACACGTGATATCATTCTCTACCGCAGGCATGGCCCTCCCCTTCAGCGCATCACCGATGTCCATCCCCTCTATCCTGCTCTTCACTATGTCCTCCTGTTTCCTACTGGCCAGCTCCAATGGCATCCTCAAATCGAGTTTGCAGCTGCTAATGAAGGCAGTGCAAGGGTTTGCAAGCATGTGTCCAAATCAGATTTCTACTGCTATCGTCTCCACCCCCAACTGCCTGCTATCGAGCCTCAGCATATATTCTTAAGTGGAAAGCTCTTTCAGGAGTTTATTTATGACCAGTGGGCAACTTCAGAGCAGGATCAGTTGCACTTTATCATGATGAATCAGGACACTATTTGTGGTGAAGTCTATATGGCTTGGCTGATGCTGTGGCTGCAAATGTGGATGCAGACACAGAGTTTCTTGGTCAAAGAATCATCCTGCCATCTTCATTTGCAGGGAGCACACATCATATGCAGCAGCTTCTTCAGGATGCCTTGGCTATCAATCGCTACTTCAAGGGTGGTGATCTCTTTCTGACCATGACTGCAAACCCGGCTTGGCCAGAGATTCAGAATGAGCTCAAGCCTGGACAGACTGCTGCCGATCGCCCTGACTTGGTCATTCATGCATTCCATGCCAAGCAGAAGGAGATGATCAAAGACATCGAGGCTGGGATCTTTGGCAAGGCACTCTCTTATGTGTTTGTGATCGAGTTTCAGAAGCGTGGCCTGCCTCACATGCACTGCATTATCTTTCTTGATGGGGAGTCCAAGCTTTGCACTCCTGAGCAGATAGACAGCCTCATGTGCTCAGAGTTTCCTGATGACAATCCTGAGCTGCTTGAGTTGGTCAAGAAGTTCATGGTTCATAAACCCTGTGGTGCAGAGAACCCTACAGCT
Organism: Tricholoma bakamatsutake; assembly: GCA_029959215.1. Taxonomy (NCBI): domain Eukaryota; kingdom Fungi; phylum Basidiomycota; class Agaricomycetes; order Agaricales; family Tricholomataceae; genus Tricholoma; species Tricholoma bakamatsutake. The sequence continues at coordinate 5,110,987 of CP114868.1, read as the reverse complement.
CCTTGCATGGTGAATGGACAGTGCTCCAAAACTTTCTCCAAGCCATTCAGGGATCAGACAACCATCTCTGAGAATGCCTATGCCTCCACCAGGCATCGGAACACTGGAAAGACATATCAGGTTCGGGGAAAGCAGGTCGACAATCGCTGGGTTGTCACTTATTCACCCTATCTCCTCTGGAAGTACCACTGCCACATCAACATCGAGTCCATTGCCTCCATCAAAGCTGTCAAATACATCTACAAATATGTGTACAAAGGTCATGATCGCATCACCATGCAGTTTGGGACTTGCAACAATGAAGTCAAACAGTATCTGGACGCTCGCTATATTTCTGCCTGCGAGAGCATTTGGCACCTCTTTCATTTACCTATGCACTCTGCTTCTTCCAATGTCATCCAACTTCAGATCCACCTCCCTGGCCAGCAGTATGTCACTTGGAATCAGAATGGTCCACAGTCTATCCAAGAAATCATCCAGCATGCTGCACAGCATGACACCACCCTCACTGGCTATTTCAAAGCCAATCAGCAGTATCCAGAGCTTGCACAGGATCTTCTCTATCAGGACTTTCCCTCCAAATTCGTGTGGGATCAGAAAGCCCACAAGTGGAAGCCCAGACAAAGAGGGTTCGCTATTGGGAGGATATACTACACTCAGCCTACTGCAGGTGAACGCTTCTACCTCAGGCTTCTTCTGACAGCTGTCAAGGGTGCAACATCATATGAACATCTGTGCACTTTTCAGGGAAATGTCTATCCCTCATTCAGAGAAGCATGTCTGGCACGTGGCCTTTTGGAGGATGACCAAGAGTGGGTGCAGTGTTTGGAGGAAGCAAAGTCCATGGCAACAGGTCGTCAGCTCCGGCAACTCTTTGTCACTATTCTTCGTGATTGTGCACCCTCTGATCCTGTCCAGCTTTGGAACACATACTGGCCCCACATTTGCGATGACCTGCAGTATCAGCTCCAGCACAACAATATCTGTCTCAATCCTACCAATGACGATGTGCAGGATTATGGCCTCTACTTGATCAACCAGCTTCTCTTATCCTCTGGCAAATCTCTCAACAAGGATTGGCCATACATGCCTCAGATCACTCAGAATTGGGAAGCCAACCTCGAAAACCAGTTGATTGCAGAGCAGTGCAGATATGATGTTGTGGAGCAGGCTGAGTTGGCTGCACAGAACTTGGACACTTTCAATCTAGACCAGAGAGCTGTCTTTGAGGAGATCATGCATGCTGTCAACAACAAGACTGGCCAGACCTTTTTCCTCCATGGTCCCGGTGGCACAGGCAAAACCTTTGTATACAACACTCTGGCCCATCAGCTTCGTTCTCAGGGCAAAATTGTTCTCTGTATAGCATCATCCGGCATTGCTGCACTCCTGCTCAAAGGTGGCTCCACTTCTCATTCATATCTCCAGATCCCTCTCATCATCAATGAGTCATCCACCTGCTCTATCTCCAGAGGTTCAATTCGGGCAAAGCTTTTGCAGGAGACTGACATGATCATTTGGGACGAGGCACTCATGCAGCATCGTCATCTCCATGAAGCTGTCAATCGCACTCTCAAAGACATTCTCCAATCTGATCAACCCTTTGGTGGCATTCCTATTATTTTTGGGGGCGACTTCACCAGATCCTGCCTGTTATCGAGGGGTTCACGGCCTCAGATTGTTGGTGCTTCCTTGCAGCGCTCTGTTCTTTGGCAACATATTAAAGTTCTTCATCTCAAAATCAACATGCAATTGAACATGGATGATCTTGAAGAGCAACAGTTTGCAAAGTGGCAGCTGGAGGTTGGAAAGGGTGATCATACAGATGAGGGTGGCAACATTGAACTTCCCAACCATTTCAAGTGTCCTGAAAACACTCTGGCTTCCCTCATTGACACCATCTATCCTGGCATCTATAATCATGCTCAGCATCCCGATCAATACTTCTCAGAGCAGATTGTCCTGGCAAGCAAAAATGATGATGTGGATGATTCGAACCATTACATTCTTCAGAGGTTCCCTGGAGAGGAGCAAGTGTTTCACAGTGCAGACTCTATTGCAAACAATGAACTTCTGTATCCACCTGAATACCTCAACTCAATCAACTGCTCCGGTCTACCTTTGGCACACTTGGCACTCAAGGTTGGCATCCCTGTGATGATACTTCACAATCTCAATATTGCTAGAGGGGTCTGCAATGGTTCTCGAGGGATTTTGACTCAGATTCGCAACAGAGTGTTGGAGGTTTGGTTGATTACTGGAGATCATGCTGGAGAGAAGGTGTTTATTCCATGGATGCGACTGCAGCCAATCGAAGGACAACTCCCTTTCACTCTGTCTCGACTCCAATTTGCTGTTTGATTGTGCTTTTCAATGTCGATCAACAAATCCCAGGGACAGTCAGTGCAGCATGTGGGATTAGATTTCAGGAGTCCTGTCTTCACTCATGGGCAGTTCTATGTAGCGATATCATGAGTAAGGTCTGTACACAACATCAAGGCAATATGGCCAAGTGACAGTGGAAGTGCAAAAACCAAAAATATTGTATATAATGAAGCACTATTAGAGTAACATAGAAATGAAGTACTATGTATATAGAAATGAAGTCCATACTTATTAAACATGTTAACACATGACAGTGGAAGTGCAAAAACCAAAATAATGAAGTACTATCAGACTAACATAGAAAAATGAAGTTGTGACAGTGGAAGTGCAAAAACCAAAAATATTGTATATAATGAAGTACCATTACACTAATATAGAAATGAAGGCCATACATATTAAACATGTTAATACATGCCGGAGGCACATTCCCAACCTTGTTTTCTCTAACCTGCACAGTGGCTGGCACTTTACACTGTAAACAACTTGCCTTTATAATCATTTTATGTAAGAGAGCTGTTGGCTCTCTTACAATGTGCACATGTGACTTTCTGCAATGCATGCATAACCAGACACACAATCACATGTTCTATCACACTTAGGTCACATGCACAGTTCATTATGTATGAGAACCAATTGTAAGAGTAGAGTACCTTTTCTTAAATCGATACCATGTTCATCATAGCTAGGCCCCTGAGTGTTGGAAGTGCCTACTCCCTTCCACTTTTTTTTTGTGATGAAAGTGATTCAAATGAGTGAGACCTGCAACCTCTGCCATATCTCCAACAGTCCTACAGTGTTATCTCCTGTGTTATCCTTTCTTGATTCTGTGTTATCCCCTCTTAGTCCTGCATATTCTTCCTTGCCTCTTGTCATGCCATGCTGAGTGATAAGATCCACTTACACGCCAAAGTCTACATCACTCAAGGTGTCACTATTTCTGCACATACAGTCACCTTGAAAGTATATAAACCCTTGGGAAGGCATTTCACTGTGACATCCACACCCACTTTGTAACACCCTGTCTCGATACACATCCACTCATCTTCCTGCTATCACTCACAGCAGGTCACACCTTGCTCTCATCCAGGAAGGCTCTAGCACTTACTCTAGTCCTCTCATGATGCCACCAAGCTCTCCAAGGTTGGATTCCCATCTGGACCCCATATTTGATGTCCCACTGGTTTTACCTGCTCCTCTTGCACTAGCACCTTGCCCAGCACAATGAACCTCTGACTCTGACTCCTCTGATTCAGATGACACCACAGACATTTGTAAAGTACCTATGGACAACATCCAATATGCCTCTGCGACTGTTATAGATGGTAAAGGAAGCCATGCCCTTGTATTATCAGCTGGTAGAATCACAATTCTGGATCATTGGATCTTCAAAAATGCTTGCTAATGTTTCTTCCAGAACAAGAAGCTGCCTGAAGATGAGAGGGTGTTGAGCATCATTTACAACTTTGAAACATCGACAGTTCGGGCGTGGATTATGACTCACCATGACTGCCTTGTAGATCTCACCTTCGTCAAGTTCTTTACTGAATTTAAGAACAAGTTCCTCCCAGCGAACTGGAAGGATGACCTGGTCATGATGCAGATTACAATGCAAAGCTCGCAAAATTTTTTAACATGGATGGAGAGTGTTTGCAAAGCAAACTCAGAGCTCACGAGTGCTGGGTCCGATTACCACATCGCTGAAGAGAAGTTACATGCTCACTTTGTCCCTTGCCTCTCCCCTGCCCTCAAAGCTTTGTACGATGCCAATAACACATACAGAGTCCTAGATAGCATTGACGACCTCAAAGCCTGGATCCAATGAGTTCACCTTTTGGACCTGGAGAATCAGAATGAAAGGGAGGAATGGTTGAAGATTGCTCAGTCAGTGACATGGTCCAACACTAAGAGTGGAGGTAACAGAGGTGGGAGCAGTGCTGCAAATAATGGAGGTAGCATGGGTACAGTGGCAGCTGCAACCTCAGCCAATGCCAACATGCCAGCGGTTCTGGCGAACACCACCAACACAGCACAGCTCTCGATGCTGAAGCTCATGCAGGTGGAACATGACCTCCTCAGGGCACACTGTGGTTATTTCCACTGCAGATTGTTCTATGCAGGGCACTACATGCTGGAATGCCCTTTTGGAACAAATGGAAGACTCACTGCTGACACATGCAAAAATGTTATGGCCACTGCAGCGCTGAAGGCTAAGGCTGCTTTCGAAGGAAAGAATACTGCCTTCATGGCTGCAGATGACAGCAATGATTTTGAAATGGCTGGAGATGAAGCAGATGAGTACATGATTAATCTTTTGCTACCTTCACAAATGTGGTGGAGTTGCTGCATTGATGCCCCTTTGACTTGTGCACTGACCCCAATTCGAGCAGTAATTGACCATGGTTCTCCCCAGTGCTGATTTTATCTGAACTTATGGAGGTTTTGTGGCTCACATGCCAGAAGTTATTCAAGCCATTTCCAGTATCAGATGCCTTCGTAGGTGGAAAGAGAAGCTCAGACTCTAGTTTGACAGAGTATTGTAAATTACACCTCCAGTCCCCAGACTCAGTATGAAAAGTGAAAGCTGTCAATGCAGTAATTTGCCCAAACTTTCAAATAGATATCATCCTAGGATTGGATTTCTTGACAAAGAACAAAATTGTGGTCAACGTGGAGCTCAGGACCATGATTGCAAAAGCTGACCAGTATGATTTGTTAAACCCACCACACGTGACACTGTGCCTACCATGAAATTCATCTCACGAATGCCAAAAGGCAGAAGCAAAGTCAATGAAGATTGGACAGAAATATACACATGAACTAATGGAGGGAGCTCTGCAAGAACTGCATTGCCTATTCGATGAAAACCAAGAATGCTTTGACTTTGAAACCCATTCCACTTCTCCACTTTGCATGATTGTGGCCATAAAGAAGAGGATTGAGGAGCTATCAGCTGTAAAGTTCTTGAGAAACTTGACTTGCTTTACAAACAATGCTCCATGGACTATTCCCCAACAGACATTCCACATGCAAGTGAGCTACCTACAAATGTATATCATTACATTGAAGTAAAGCCTGGGGCACCAATCTCCATGGGACATGCATATTCCTGCCCAAGGAAATACTGGGAGGGGTGGAAGACCTTAATCAAGCAGCACTCCAAGGCTGGGCAAATATGCCTGTCATCATCTCCATATGCATCACCATAGTTCATTATCCCAAAGATGGACAGCTCTGTTCTGCTGAGATGGGTCAATGACTATCGAAAACTGAACAAAGTAACAATACCAGATAACTACCCACTGCCATGCATCAACAACATCCTGGTGGATTGTGCAAAAGGAAAAGTTTGGGGAAAAATAGACATGACAAACTCATTCTTTCAGATGCTGGTCCACCCTGAACATGTGAAGTACACTGTGGCCTTGATGCTGTTGGCCTATGGGAATGGGTGGTAATGCTGATGGGTCTATGGAACTCCCCAGCAACACATCAGCGATGTGTAACATTAGCCCTGTCAGATCTCATAGGAAGGATATGTCACATATACCTTGATGACATCATTATCTGGTGATTGTCACTAGCTGAACACAAAGCAAATGTTGCATTAGTCTTGGAGGCCTTGTGAGCAGGTGCATTTTTTAGGGCACCACATCTCAGGTCAAGGAATTGAAGCAGACAGTTCCAAGGTGGAATGTGTTTTGAACTGGCAGGCACCAACTTCTGCAAAACAGGTCAGATATTTCCTTGGACTTGTGTGATACATCAGCGTCTTCCTGCTGGCACTAACAGAACACATGACAATACTCACACCTCTCACTAAGAAAGAATGCAATAGCTCATTCCCAGTGTGGATGAGTGAACACCAGTGGGCCTTTGAAGTGATTAAAGGGCTGGTTTTGAGTTGGGATTGCCTAATGACAATTGATTACCAGAATCCTGGAGAGAACTGGATATTTGTAACTTGCAATGCTAGCAAATGGCAGACAGAGGCAGTGCTCTCCTTTGGACAGACATGGGAGTCAGCGATACCAGTAGCCTTTAAGAGAAGACAGCTGAAGGGGGCAGAATTACACTATCCTGGGCATGAGCAGGAGATGCTGAGCATCATGCAAGCCTTAGTAAAGTGGAGAGTTGACCTGCTGGGAACTAATATCCACATATACACAGACCACAAGACAATCCAGAATTTTGATGGTCAATGGGACTTATTGCTCAGACAAGTGAGATGGATGGACTACCTATCACAGTATGAATACACAATAACCTACATCAAAGGTGAAGATAACACCATGGCAGATGCTCTGTCCAAACTTACAGAGCCAGAAGCAATGCCTACAACAATGACAGTGGGTGCTGTTTTTGGAATAGAGTCGAATCCAAAACTATATGCATAGATTCAGAAAAGCTACTTATGGAACAAGGGGTGCACAGCAATCCTGGACAATCTGAAATGTGGTGTGGTTGACCCTAAACTAGAGATCGTGTTCAAAAATGGGTTGTTATTCATAGGAGGACAACTGGTCATACCAAAATATAAAGACCTGTGGGAGCAGCTATTCAGGCTGGCACATGACCATCTCAGATATTTTGGGGGAGAAAAGTCATATGGGTTGCTAAGGAATGAATTCTATTGGCCAAACATGAGGAAGGAATTATTAAGCACATACATCCCTGGTTACGGTCCTTGCCAGCAAAACAAATCTGGGATGGCAAAGACACTAGGCCCTCTACACCCACTGCCAATCCCTGACAAGAGGTTCGACTCCATGGCAATTGACTTCATAGGTCCATTGCCCGTTGACAACAGCTTTGATGCCATCATGACAATGACAGATCATTTGGGGGTGGACATACAAATAGCCCTGTGCAGAACAGATATGACAGCCGAGGAATTCACGAACCTGTTTTTCAACAGATGGTACTGTGAAAATGGGTGTCCCTTGGAGATTATCAGTGATTGCAACAAGATTTTCATGTCAAAATTCTTTGGAGCGAATGAACAAAACAGTTATACAATGCTTACAATTTCATGTGGAGCAAAACCAAAGCAGATGGGTGAGGTCATTGCCCAAGGTACACTTTGACATAATGAACACTGTAAACACATCAACACAGGTTTCTCCTTTTGTATTAAAAACAGGGAGGTTGCTGCAGATCCTACCTCCTTTGATCGTGACCAATGATGAAACTGCAAAAGAGGATGGTGAAGTTGAAGCTATGAGAGCGAAGGAGCTGATAGAGAAGTTGAATGATGAGGTGGAGGGAGCAAAGGACTGCCTGATGGCAGCCAAGATCTCACAAGTGCACCAAGCCAACAAAGGCAGGAGTGTACACCCAAGATTTGTGGTGGGCAACAAGGTTATGCTAGAGATGGTGATATGGCTCCCTATCGCCCTGTGCACATACTACGGCATTTTTCGTGATTGTGTGCACCTCCTAGACAGCTTCCGCTCACTTTGCACACCTTTGTGCACTTTTGTGTGCCTTTGACTGCTTAGGTGCACTTTTGTGCACCTTTTACATTTCTACTGCACCTTCAGATCCCACTTAGCTGCCTTCTGTCATGCACTCTAAATGCGCCTTGTCATGCTTCAAACCGCCTCTGTGTGCCCCCCTCCCACACTCCTTATCTGCCTTTCACAGTTACTGTGTGCTTGATGTGCCTTTACACACTCTTTTTATGCTTTACCCACAACTCACATTCTTTGCTGCACACTCATTGCACAACCCATATCACACACACAACAATCCACCACACCAATTGTGCTGTGCATCATGGCTTCCAGCTTACTGGCATGCTTATTTGAGGTGCACCACAATTCCAGCATGAGTGAACTGCGCATTCTCATATAATCTGGGTGCTTTGTGCCTATTTTGCATTGGACTGTGTGCACTTGGGTGCTTTCACATGATCCTGGCACTTTGGCACTATTTGGCCTCGCACTGCATCTCCTTATAGTTCTTCCACATTTCCAATCGGCATCACCTTATCTGGTAACCAGCACAGGTTGATCACATCATTATTACTAAGGCACAGCATGCAATGCATAACACTGAAGCGGATTAATTGGGAAGAGCGCACGGGACCCAACACACACCAAAAATAGAGCATTGCACTGGAACAGTTGGGTATTGGGCTATAGCGTGCACAAATCTTATTGGCTAAGGCAGCAGCATAGTGCAGTCAGGCTTAGATGGGCCAATAGATGTGCTTGTGGGTAGCACATGGCACTTTCTATGTTTATACTTTATTTTACCATTTTTTATCACATAAGCCATTTGTACATAGTAGGTGGACAGATAGAGAATCCAGAGGATCTTTCCCCCCCCTCATAGTTCATAGCTCATCCAGCATTGCACATAGTCTGTGTGCCTTTGTAGTGCACCCTTTGTATAGCTGCATTTGCATATTGTTTGCATCCCCTCATTATATTGCTGCATTTTGTCCCTTCATTGCATTCTTTGTCTTCGTTTGAGCACTCTTGCAGTGCGCCCTTCATAGTCACATCTGCACATTATTTGCACATTTTATTGTATAGCCACATTTTGTGCACCATTTGCACATTTTCCCACCAGTTGTGCTCGCATCCCATTTGCATCTGTTAGGCAACACCCATGGTTCTGCTAGCTGGACTGTGCAGGCTCTCCTACAAGAAGGTGGCTGGGCACACACGCATGATGGGGGGTTTGATGGATTTGATGTGAGAGGTTAAAAATAGAATAGTTGGCTGAATTAGGCTTTTTGCACCACTATTGTAGATGGAATACCTAACAGAACTCAACTGAGGTCTCCTAGTATTTATTTTATGGTTATATACTACATTACAGATATTGTACTATGTTGTTATGGATGCACGTGCACATGTGCATACATATTGATGCATGTAAATAGAAAATTCCCATGCTGACAAATAATGCATGTATAGGCATTTGGTAGCATATTTTGGTGAAATAAAATAAAATAAAAATAGTCTTATGTAATAGGCATGTTAGGAGACTGTTTCCTAACATTACCCCCTTTTTATGCCCTGACTTCCAGGCAAGAAAATATCATATCTGTCCCCTCTGTGAAATTCTGGTAAGGCCAGAAATCCATCCCCTTATACACCATTCTAGCAATGCGACGTGGAGCATTTGGATTATGTTTAAAGAATTGGGTGATTGCATTACGTGCTCACTTACAATTCTCCTTGCGTTCCCATGAATTATTTTCATCAGTGTAGTTCTTCCACTTGATTAAGAACTCCAATTTATTTCGTCGAAGACATGAGTCCAAAACCCCTTCCACAATATATTCTGGAGCACCTTCTACCATTATTGGAGGTTGTGGAGTAGTTTGTTGACCAGGAATAGTGGATGGGTAGTAAGGGCATAAACAGGAAATGTTAATTTCAGGATCAATCTTGAATGATTGAGGTAATTGTAACACTACCACATTGGGTGAAATTATTTTAGAAATTGGATATGAGCCAACTTGCTTCTCTGTAAGCTTTCTTGAAGGTTGTGGAATATTTAGATCCTTGGTACTTAGCCATACCAAGTCACCAACTTTATACTCTGGAGCAACAGCTCAAGTACGATCCATGTGTCGCATCATGTCATCACGTGCTTTCATCAATGCTGCCTCTGCTTCCTCCTGCACCTTTCACATTTTTGATACAAAGTCCTCCACTGATTGTACCTTGACTTCCCTTTGAGGTTCTACTCCCATTCTGGGATGATACCCATAATTAGCAAAGAAGGGTGACATGCAAGTAGCTGAATGGAATTTATTATTGTGAGAAAATTCTGCAATTGCCAACCATTCAGGCCAGTCAGTTTGTTAGTGATTGACAAACATGCATAGGTACTGCTCCAACTCCTGATTTATTCTCTCTGTCTGCCCATTGGTTTGTGGGTGATATGCCATAGATAATTTGGTTTGAATCCAATATGTTACTTAACTCTTGCATAAATGCAGAAGCAAATTGTGATCCATGATCAGAGATAACCATATCAGGTAATCCATGTAACCACCATACCTGATTTAGATAGAGGCATGCCAAGCCCAACAATGAGGTTTCTGCTGTAGTAGGAATGATATGGACTTCCTTTGTGAAGTGGTCACATACTACAAATATTGCATCATATCCTTGAGCTTCAGGTAATCCTGTGATAAAGTCCACAGATATATCTTGCCATGGCACTTTATGTATAGGATTCAGCATTAATTTCCCTGCAGGCTTTTCTGGAAATTTTTTCCCCCTCATGCATGTATCACATCCATCCACATACCCCAACACATACTTTGAAATTCTGGGCCACCAATAATTTCTCACCACCAACTCCAATGTCTTCCACCTTCCTGGATGTCCAGCAGCTGGCGTGTTATGATGTAACTGTATGATCTCCCTTCGTAAATCTTGATCCTTTGGTACATACACCTTTCCTCTGAACAACACTAACCCTTGTTCTTCAACCCATTCATCTCCTTTAATATTACCTTCTTTCTCTCCCCTCAAAGCTTTCACAGCTTCCACCACTTCATCATCCATCTCTGAACATTGCCTAATTTTAGACAACATTTCCATCTCTGAGCTATCCACCAGTAAATGCCCTTGACACATAGCACAAATATGAAAGTATTCAGGTTTGAGGAGGGTAATATTTTTATTGTCCTCTTCTACTCCCTTTTTATGATCTGTATGTCTGGATAATGCATCCACTTTCCTCATCAAGCTTCCCACTTTGTGGACCAAGTGAAAATTAAAGCATGATAGAAATAATGCCCAATGTGCTTGTTGATGGTTAAGCATTTTAGTGGACATGAAGTACTGCAGATTTTGATGGTCTGTCCAGATTTTGATCTGATGCGTACATCCCTCCAAATAATGTCTCCATGCTTCCAATGCTCATATTATTCCCAACATCTCTTTATCATGCACATCATAGTTTCTCTCCACATCATTCAACCCTCGAGACAAATATGCACAAGGATGCCATTTGTAATCTTCACACAACATTGATAATACCGCTCCAGTAGCAAAGTCTGATGCATCTGATTCCACTTGTAAGGAACATGTGAAATCTACTGGGACCAATATTGGTTCTTCCACAAACTTCCTCTTCAACTCCTCAAATGCTGTCTGCTGTTGTTCTCCCCATCTCCACACTACTCCCTTTCACGTAAGGTTGTGTAATGGTGCAGCAATTTTGGAAAAATTATGAACAAAGCAATGATAAAAATTGGCGAGTCCCAAGAAAGCCTGAACTTCCTTGATATGGGTAGGCATGGGCCAATCAACAATTGCCTGTATCTTGATAGGATCCATCTTGATTCCATTAGGACCAATCTTTAATCCCAAGAACTCGATCTTGCTTGCTCCAAATACACACTTCTCTGGTTTAACAAATAAATCATTCTCTGCCAATCTCTTCAACACCTCCTGCACTATCACCTCATGATTTTCTTCATTCTCCATGAATATCAAAATGTCATCAATGAATATTATCACCATGCCTTTGTCTATTATGTCCTTGAAAATTTTGTTCATCATATTTTGGAAAGTTGGGGGACTATTGGTCATCCCAAAAAGCATGACTAGCGGCTCAAAGAATCCTCGATGCATGGCAAATGCTGCCTTCCACTCATCTCCTTTCTTTATTTGTACATTGTTGTACCTCCAGTGTAAATTCAATTTTGTAAAGACCTTGGCCTTTCCCACCTTGTCAATTATCTCTGAGATCAATGGCAAAGGGTACGCATTCTTCACTGTCCACTCATTCAAATACCTATAATCTGTACACATCCTCTTCCTCTGATCTTTTTTCAGTACAAAGAATACTGGTGATGTCTGCAGTGATTTTGAAGGTCGTATGTATCCCTTGCACAACTGTTCATTAAGGAATGCATCTACTTCTTCTTGTTTCTTCAGAGATAACAGATAGACTTTGACTTCTTCAGCCCAAATCCTGGCTTCATCTCAATAGCATAAACCCATGGCTTTCGCAATGGCATCCGCTCTGATTCTTTCTTCTGAAAAACTGACAAATATTTATGGTAGGCTTTTGGCACCCACTCCTCCACTGGCTTCTCCACTTTCTCCACATTTTTATCCCATGACTGTCCTCCACAAATTTCCCTAAAGGTCTGCTTCTGTTCTTCCTTACTAGTCATAATTGGAACTTCTCTGTTTGGCATATCCTCATCCTCCACTTCCTCCATCATAACAAAATCCTTCCTTGGACGTTCTTTCTCTTTCTTTTCCTTTTTCTCCTTTTTTACTTTTCTCCCATACACATTACATTCTTTAGAACAACAAGTCATGTGTACCTTCCCAGTTTTCCAATCAATTTCTGGGTTATGTTTTTGTAACCATGGACATCCAATTATCAGATTGGTTTTCCCAAGGTCACACACCTCAAATATGGCTCATTCCTGATGATTCTGATACTTCAATATCATCATCACCTCCTCCTTAATAGTTCCTCCACGATTGAATGTACCATCAATATTGTACACCATTATAGGTCGTGGCAGTTTATGCATGCGAATACCATTTCCAGTAATTAGGGATCGATTAATGAATAATCCAGTAGTACCACTGTCAAGCAATGCCTCCACATTAATTGCTGCATGTGTGTCCACTGTCTTCAATCCTACTGTCAAGCTGATTTCGGGTTCTATCCACGCTAAGCAAATAAAAAATTTAGGGGTCTTCAGAAATAAGGCTGGGCATTTTTCTTTGTCAGATAAATGATGATGGTCATACTCTTCAATTTCTCTTTCAGGTTCACTCTGGGTTTCCTTGGATACTAATACATTATATTGATTCTGGGTCACCAATGGGGAAACCTTCACTGGGACTCTTCCACAAAATTCTTCTGCTTATCTTCCTCCAACTTTACTTTCTCAATTGTTGCTTCCCTAATATTCCTTTTCTGCCTACAATTCCAAGCCATATGCCCTAATTGTCCACAATTAAAACATTTAAGTGGGGCTCGTCTTCCTACTCGATCAACATCCATTGCATCCATCGATGCTGCTGACTCCTTAACAATAGGTGTCACTGCCATGGCCAGTGGCTGTGCCCTCGGAGTTTGTACCTGAGGTGTCCTTCCTTTCTTGGACTTTCCTCCTGATGACTTTCCAAATCTGGAATTCCCATACATCAATTTTGATTCTGCCTGTTCCTGTCGATATTGCTAATCAAGACACATTGCCCAATTATACCACTCATCCAACCTCTCTGGCATAGAAGGTAGTTGATAGATTGACTTGAATAATGAGGGATTTAATTCTGCCTTCAACTATTCTACCAATGCAGCTTCTCCCATATCGGTCTGTGATGCTTCTGCCTTGAACTGCAAAATAAATTCATCTGCAGTCAGAAAACCTTGGCACATGGTTTTTAATTTAGCATTTGCTGTCACCTTTGGGTTAGGGTCTCCAAACTGTGCCTCCAATCTCTCCAAAAATTCCCTGAAAGTTGCAAATGGCTTATATCCTGCGGCAATTTGATTAATGGCTTCATTTCTCCAGAACTGTGCTTTCCCTCCCTGAATGTATGAGAGAGCAAACATAATCCTAGACTTGGTCATACAAAATTCAGGCTTTCTTTCATGAATATACAACACTATAGAGCTGATAAAGGATTTTGTGTTTTCCATGGTACCATCAAATATTTGTGGGGGCACATATTTAGGTAAACACATTTTTCCACTCTCAGATCTCACCTCTGCATGCTCACCCTTCTGAGACATCTACTCCACCATCTCCTCCATCTCATCATCTTTATCTTCTACTGTCTCTGCTTTTGTTTCTGCTTGTTTGGGCTGGGATGCTGCTAATACTGATACTAATTGGAACATTTGTGCTGTTAGAGCATCAATTTTGGCTTCTAGAATGGGCATGAGAACAGGATTGTGACCAGGATTCAAAGTTGCTTGTTCTGATATGATGACATAATCTGTGATGAGTCACTTCTTTGGCTGAGTCAAGATTTGGCTGCAGAATTTTTTTTGCAAAATTTTAAGTCACGTCATCTGGCTATTTTGGGTACCAAACATGGCAAAACACATGATTTCAGCTATTTGTCAACAATTAGGCACTTCAGATCAATAACCCTTCCAACAGTGCCTGATCTCAGGTTATTACTGAATTTGGCTAGTAACTACCTAAAATAGTCATCCAAATTGAGTAATGTAAATCTCAGCTAAACCAAATCCAATCAGTTGTCTGGTTGCAGCTGTCCTAATGATGAGTGCTGCCTCTCGATCACTGGTGGTCGCAATGTAAGGCGAGGCCTGGCATCAGCTTATGAAAGCAAGGTAAATACATATATGCAATTAATTCTGGCTCTTGCCGAAATGATGCATAAGCAGATGTGGCATGCTGAGACAAATGATGTATGCGCATGTAAGAGAAGGTGCACTGATGGAGTAGTTGAGTTCTTCTGTTAGGGTGATACCCACGGTTCTGCTAGCTGGACTGTGCGGGCTCTCCTACAAGAAGGCAGTGGGGCATGCGCTGATATGGCTCCCTATCACCCTGTGCTAGTACTACGACATTTTTCGTAATTGTGCACACCACTTGGACATCTTCTACTCACTTTGCACAGCATGCTTTTGTGTGCCTTCATGTGCTTTTGCATGCCCAAGTGCACTCCCATGCACTTTCATGTGCCTTTGTCCGCTTTCTGCACTCCAGTGTGCTCCCATGCGCTCCAGTGTGCTCCAGTGTGCCTCTGTGTGCTTTTGTGCCCCTTTGTGTGCTTTCGCACACCTTTGACCATTTAGGTGCGCTTTTGTGTGCCTTTTACATTTCTACTGTGCTTTTGGTTCCCCCATAGCTGCCTGCTGTCATGCGCCCTAAATGCACTCTGTTATGCTTCAAACTGCCTCCGTGTGCCCCCCCCACACTCCTTATCTGTCTTTCACAGTTATTGCGTGCTCGATGCGCCTTTGCACACTCCTTTTATGCTTTACCTGCAACTCACATTCTCTGCTGTGCACTCATTGCACAATCCCCATCACACACACAACAATCCACCACACCAATTGTGCTGTGCATCATGGCTTCCAGCTTACTTGTGCATTTATTTGAGGTGCACCACAATTCCAACATGAGCAGACTGTGCATTCTCATATAATCTGGGCACTTTGCACCTATTTGGCATTGGACTGTGCACACTTGGGCACTTTCACATAATCCTGGCGCTTTGGCACTATTTGGCCTCACACAGCATCTCCTTATAGTTCTTCCATATTTCCAATTGGCATTGCCTTATCTGGTAACCAGCACAGGTCGATCACATCATTATTACTAAGGTGCAGCATGCGACACATAACACTGAAGTGGATTAATTGGGAAGAGTGCACAGGACCTAGAGTGCACCAAAAATAGTGCATCACACCAGAACAGTTGGGTATTGGGTTATAGCATGCACAAATATTATTGGCTAAGGCAGCAGCATAGTGTGGTCAGGTTTAGATGGGCCAATGGATGTGCTTGTGGGTAGCACATGGCACTTTCTATTTTTACACTTTATTTTACCATTTTTATCACATAAGCCATTTGTACATAGTAGGCAGACAGATAGAGAATCCAGAGGATCTTTCCCCCCCTCATAGTTCATAGCTCAGTCAGCATCGCACATAGTCTGTGCACCAGCATCCAGTCCATGTGCCTTTGTAGTGCGCCCTTTGTATAGCTGCATTTGCATATTGTTTGCATCCCCTCATCGTCTTGCTGCATTTCATCCTTGCATTGCATCCTTCATCCTCATTTGTGCACTATTGCAGTGTGCCCTTCATATAGCTGCATTTGTGCACCATTTGCACTTTTTTTGTATAGCCACATTTTGCGCACCATTTGCACATTTATTTGTATAGCTGCATTTGCGCACCATTTGTGTCTTTTTCCACTCGTTGCACTCTCATCCCATTTGCACCCCCAACCTGCGCACCACCTTCACAGCACATCCCAGTGTTGTCTTCATCCCACTACACCTCTGCTTTCATCTTCCTTGTCGTTGTGCACTTTTGTGCTCCCATTGCATGTTTTTGCCCCTTTGCATTGCACACTTTTCTGCTATTGCACATATCTTCCCCTGAGCATACACAACTAGTGTGCACATTGAAAACCGCTGTTACAGCCTCTTCATAGTCTCTGCACCCCAAAAGACGATCTGAGGCCCTCTAAGCAAACCCCCCCTTACCCCGAGCATGCCTGCAGTTGTAGGTTAAGTGTTCACCCCTTCTGTTGAGACTCTGCACCAAGTACCAACTGAACACATCAGCGCGCATGATGGGGGGTTTGATGGATTTGATGTGAGGGGTTAAAAATAGAATATTTGGCTGAATTAGGCTTTTCGCACCACTATTGTGGATGGAATACCTAAGAGAACTCAACTGAGGTCTCCTAGTATTTATTTTATGGTTATATACTATGTTACAGATATTGTACTATGTTGTTATGGACACACACACACATGCATGTATATATTGATGTGTGTAAATAGAAAACAGAATTTGGTAGCATATTTTGGTGAAATAAAATAAAATAAAATAAAATAAAATAAAAATAGTATTATGTAATAGGCATGTTAGGAGACTGTTTCCTAACAGCATCCCTAGACTGTGCATCACCCTTGCAGCACATCCCAGTGCTGTACTTGTCCTGCCAAACCTCCCACTTTCATCTCCCTTGTCATTGTGCATTTTTCTGCACTGTGCATTTTTGCCCCTTTGCATTGTGCACTTTTTTGCTATTGCACATACCTTCCTTTTTGCATACACAACTAGTGCGCACATCAAAACCCATTGTACCAGCCTCTTTGTAGTCTCTGCACCCCAAAGGATGATCCAAGGCCCTCTAAGTGAACCCCCTCACCCCAAGCATGCCTGCAGCTGTAGGTTTAGTGTTCACCCCTTCTGTTGAGACTCTGCACCGAGTACCAACTGAACACATCAATGGTGCACCAAAGATGAGATTACATGCAGAAGAAGAGCAGAACGGTAGCAAAGTTCATGTTATGGAGGTGTTCAGATGGGGAAATCAATTTTCTTCACGATTGTTCTTATTGTCTTACTTGTGTATGTCCCACGCTATTGTTCCTTTTCCTACTGTCTTGCGACCGCACACCTCTAATCACACATCATCACAATTCCACTCTATTGTAGTAGTCTGTGGATGTCCACACACTATTGTCTTTTCATTTCTATTGTTCTTATTGTTCTCATAGCATGACTTGTTTTATTTATGATCTTGTGCTTGTAGTATTTAAACTGTGAATACAGGACCAGTCAAGCTTAGCTTGACCTGGTCATTTCTAAATTCCTAATGAACTCCAGCTAAGTCATCCTCAACTGTTGCTTACGAGCCTCAGTGACTCTTTGAAGAACTTCTTGCTTTAACGTCAATGCTTAAGAGCTCCGACTGATAGTAGGAACCTTGACTCTAACAAAAGGTCAAGCTGATTTGAACTCTGCCGACTAACCTCAGTCTAGGCAGCACATACACTATGACACAATTCTTACGAGAACCACCCGACCTTACCCTACCCGATGAAGAAGAAACATGGCTGCTCCATCCACTCCCACCATCCCCATTGCACCCACCACCCCTGCTCATCCTGCTGAAATCAAGATGAGGGCGCCGACTGACTATTCTGGAGACAGAGCGAAGACAATGCTCTTTCTTCTGGAATGTGGAGCATATGTCGATGCCAACACTGCCGCTTTTCCAGATGACCACCACAAAATCTTATTCATGCTTTCTTATATGAATGGAGGAACAGCAGGGCCATGGAAGCAGGCATATCTGGAGGAGAGGTACATCAAGTCAAAACCCTGGGATACATTCCAGGAGTTCATAGCAAAAGTATGTGCGGTGTTCTCACCGATCGACGACATGGGGAACATGCGAATGCAGCTTAGAGCCCTCTCACAAGGAGCAAAGGGGGTAGATGAGTATATTGCTCAGTTCAAGACTCTCGCTTATCACACTAAAATCAAAGAAGATGCTGCCCTGATCGAGTACTTCATCGATGGACTCAACAACCAAGTCCTCAACAAAGTCTTCGGCATGGAGAATCCGCCTGACACAATTGAGGGGTGGTACACCCATGCAGCGAGGGCTGAGGCGCATCTAAGGAGGGCGAAGGCAATTAAAGAAAGAACATACAGTAAGGCAGGAGAAGGAGTAGCGGGAAGCTCCTCCAAAGACCCTAATGCCATGGATATAGATGCAACATGCCTCTCCTACGCAGAGAGGCTCAAACATATCAAGAAAGGAAAGTGCTTTATATGTCACAAAGCAGGACACAGGGCTAGTGACCACAAGGGAGGGAAAGAGCCACCTGTGAAAGAAGAAAAGAAAGAGATGAAGAAGACACCTCATGACCATTATACGAAGATCCGTGCCCTCATCAACGAGTTGGAAGAAAAAGAAAAAGAAGAAGTGTTAGATCTTATGGTGGTGGAGGGTTTTTAAAACAGCGGCCCACATCGGCAATGGAGCCCGCCAGAATAGTTGTCTCAACTGTAATGGTAGCAAACATGAGCCACCAATCAATGCATATTCTGGTTCACTACTTGCTAGGAGACAAAAAAGCCGAAGTACCCGCCCTGATCGACTCAGGAGCGGGAGAGACATTTATAGACCACTGAGTTGTCGAGAAACTTGGGCTAAAGAAAATCCCACTCATCAGAAAGATTTTCACCAAGAACATCAACAGGACCCTTAACAAGAATGGAACAATCTCACACTACATCCACATCGACACAGAGATTGGAGGGAAGGAAGAGAGGATCAGAATGCTGATATTGGGGCTGGGAAAGGAAAGAATGATCCTGGGGTATTCATGGCTTCAGAAACGTAACCCAATCATCGATTGGGAAAAAGGAACCCTCACTGACAGGGAAACTAAGAAGTTCCTCATGAAGAAGATCTGAACCATGATTGAGCGGATGTGCACTACTTTTGGTAAGCAAAGTCCCACTATAGATGACAAGGGGCCACTTGTACCAAGAGTAACGTTGAGCCCGACTCTCGGGAGGCTACCTATAAGGAGTGCTGGGGAGACCTTCAGGGAAACCCACCTCACCGCCACCGAGCATGTGAAGAGTAGGCTTGGGATGGTTCATCTTGCAACAGGACTTTGCACTGGAGATGAACCCGATCACGATGGATCAAACCTGGCAACAGACATGGCAACGGACATCCATCCTGGGATCGATCTACAGATCCCCATACTAGATGCCACGGGTGCCAATGTACTACCCGACACTGAGGGAGATCATGATGGAACGGACGCACTATTCGCTTATGTTTAGGGAGAACCTATGGTTGGAGTATTCAGGGCCGAGGAGTCACCCCTCACCATCGAGGACAACTACATACCACTGAACTACCAGAAACTCCAATGGATCTCATGCCTCACTCGATCTCAGCTAACTGGCAGAATCACTTACTCCAACATGACTTACATCCGAGCAAAGACCTCCATCTCGCAGAGGCTCACCCATGAGAGTGAAGGGAACAAGGAGACGTGGTCACTCGACGATTTACTCCCAGATAAATATAAGGAGTAATGAAGCGTGTTCGAAAAGGCAGCATCGGAAAGATTCTTCGAGTCGAGACCATGGGACCATGCAATCAAACTCAAGCCAGACTTTATCCCAAGAGACTGTAAGGTCTACCCCATCACCCCGGCTGAACAGAAGAAATTAGATGAGTTCATCAATGAGAACCTGAGGAAGGGGTATATCATTCTGTCTAAATCACCTATGGCATCCCTGTTCTTCTTCATTGCGAAAAAGGACTCTGATGCGCTCCGGCCCTGCCAAGACTACCAGTACCTAAATGAAGGAACCATCAAGAACTCTTATCCCCTTCCATTGATCGGTGATCTGCTCGATAAGCTGAAAGGGGCGAAATGGTTCACAAAATTAGACATCAGATGGGGATACCACAACATCAGGATCAAAAGGGGAGATGAGGGGAAGGCGGCATTTAAAACCAACAAAGGGCTGTTTGAGCCCAAGGTCATGTTCTTCAGTCTCTGTAACTCCCCGGCGACCTTCCAGGTGATGATGAATGACATCTTCCGAGATTTGCTAAATGAGGGATGGCTGGTGATTTACATGGATGACATTTTATCTTCTCGAAAGACAGAAAAGAACATGAGGAGAGAACGAAGAGGGTCCTGGCAAGACTGAGGGAAAATGACCTCTACCTGAAACCAGAAAAGTCTAAGTTTGATGTACAAGAGGTCGAGTTCCTTGGGCTAATCTTGCGACCAAACCAACTGGCCATGGACCCAACTAAACTGAGCAGGATTAAGGACTGGCCACCCCCAACAAATGTCAAAGGAGTTAGATCATTCCTAGGTTTCAAGAATTCTATCGAAGATTCATCGGCAACTTTGCTGCGATCACAAAGCTGCTTAATGATCTAACAAGGAAAGATCAACCATTCAATTGAACAGATGAATGCCAAGGGGCATTCAACACACTAAAACGGAAATTCTCCGAGGCACCAGTGCTGTTAATGTCGAACACTGAGAAGCCATTTGTAATCAAGAGCAATGCTTCTAAGTATGCAATGGGGGCTGTCCTGAAACAAACTGACACAAATGGAGACTGGCACCCCTGTGGTTATATTTCCCACTACCTGACAGTGACCAAACAGAATTATGAGATCTATGATCGGGAACTACTAGGAATAATTTGAGCACTGGAGACCTGGAGACACTACCTCCAGGGATCCGAACACCTGACCATGATCCTATTGGATCATAAAAATTTCATGTACTTTAGAACCGCATGGAAACTGAACAGATGACAGGCTAGATGGAGCCTCTTCCTGTCACAGTTCAACCTTCAACTCATACACATGCCAGGGAAGTTGATGATACAGTCTGATATGCTATCATGATGAGGAGATCACATACCTGAGGTCGATGATGACAACGATGACATCACACTGTTAAAAGATGAGATCTTCGCATGAACGATCGATACTGAATTGAAGGATGTACTGGCAGGAAGTATGATGCGTGATGACCTACTAAAAGAGATAGTAAGGGCCATCAAAGAAGGAGGAACACCACTGATCAAGTCAGCGGTAGAAGACTGGAGAATGGAGAATGATGGGACAGTCTTTTTCAAGGACCGATGTTATGTCCCAGACAACAAGGAGTTGCGGAGGAAAATTGTGGAGAAATACCATGATAATATACTCACAGGTCACCCTGGCCGATTCCAGACTCTCAAACTGGTATGGAGGGACTACTGGTGGCTGGGAATGACGATCTTCATCCGGAACTACATTGACGGATGTGCCACATGCCAACAAATGAAGGTAAACATGCACCCCACGACTCCACCACTATTGCTGATCAAATCAGAAGTGACACGACCATTTGCACTGGTAACAATGGATTTCATCACCGACTTACTGATCAGCGAGGTATGTGACACCGTCATGGTCGTGGTAGACCATGGGCTTACTAAGGGGGTAATTTTCATTCCCTGCAACAAGACCATTGGCGCACTGGGGGCAGCAGACCTTTATCTGCAAAATGTGTTTAAAAGATTTGGCCTCCCCAATAAGATCATATCAGATCGCGACCCACGATTTGCCTCCAATGCATTCCAAGAATTAGGAAGACTCCTAGGAATAAAATTGGCCATGAGTATGGCTTATCACCCACAGACCGATGGGGAAACAGAGCGAGTTAATCAAGAACTGGAAATCTATCTCCAGATCTTCTGCACAAACAAGCCATCACAATGGAAGGGGCACCTCACCACTGCCGAGTTCACACACAATCAGAAGCACCACTCGGTGATCAAAAATACTCCATTTTACTTGATGATGGGAACCCACCCCAAGGCCATTCCCACAACATATGAAAAAACAAATGTACTGGCTACTGAACAGAGGATAGCCAAATTAGGAAACATGCAATGAGAAGCCCTGGCAGCACATGAACTGTCCCGACAAGTAATGATTGGATGAGGCAGACAAGGCTTCCACCCATTTACAGTGGGGGAGAGGGTTTGGCTAGATTCTAAGAACTTGAAATTGGGATACCCGACCAGGAAACTCACCCCTAAACGTGAAGGGCCATTCCCTATCACCCAGGTAATTTCCTCTCATGCCTATGTATTGAGGCTTCCTTCACAGTGGAAAATACACCCCATTTTCCATGCCTCTCTCCTTTCGCATTTCAAGGAGAACGAGACACACAGGCCAAATCTTCTTCCTCCACCCCCCGAGCTAATCGAAGGAGAACTCGAACATGAGGTCGAGGTTATTTTAGCCCACAAAAAGATGGGCCGAAGAACCCGATTCCTAGTGAAGTGGAAGGGCTACAGCACAGGGGAAAATACCTGGGAACCTGAAGCTCACTTAAAAAATGCCCCAGAAATTCTGAGTAATTACAAGTCCACTCACAACCTACTCCCATCATGAGCCGCCCTCTACACTTCTTCATGAACACCATGCCCGACCCTGACCCAATTAGAACCTTCGAATTGATCTTGAGCTTTGTCTGCGATACTGATGATGAAGAAGATGAAGGGTCTGAGATGACACTAGAACAGCCAACGTCACCATCTCCTTCACCCCCACCCCTGTATCTGTCATCGCCACCTCCACCACTATGCGCATCTACACCTCATCCCAGACAACCCACACCAGAATATCCGCCCGCACCGCCGTGGATGCGGAACTCCATTTGTTTTACATGTGCCCAGATTGGGCATTTTTCCTCACACTGCCCAGAGTATCAATGCCCCCACTGTTGATGGTGGCGCCCAGAACATTCCGCACTCTTCTGTCCCAACAACCCGACATGCGACAACCCTCCTCATCACCGAACCACCTAAACCCGACCAACCATGATTAAAAATCTCCACCTCGTTATCATTCTCGGCGCCATATTTGGCGTGGCCATTTTAATTATGATGATCTTTTACTTTCTTATCATGCTCAAGATCATGACCGCCCCACCTCTACCTCGAATCACAATGCTCATAACTGGCACCTCGGTGCAATTTGCAGGGATAGACAGCATCGAGTTACCTACCAGAGTCTACATGCATGGCACACCCACCACAACAACAATCGACACATTCTCCACAATGAATGATGAAGAACAGCCTATGCCATTCAACCCGATGCAGATGGTCAGGAGCTAGTTTCAGATGGGACTCGAAACATCCAGGGGGAGCTAATGTTATGGAGGTGTTCAGATGGGAAAATCAATTTTCTTCACGATTGTTCTTATTGTCTTACTTGTGTATGTCCCATGCTATTGTTCCTTTTCCTACTGTCTTGCGACTGCACACCTCTAATCACACATCATCACAATTCCACTCTATTGTAGTAGTCTGCAGACATCCACACGCTATTGTCTTTTCATTTCTATTGTTCTTATTGTTCTCATAGCACGACTCATTTTATTTACGATCTTGTGCTTGTAGTATTTAAACTGTGAATACAGAACCAGTCAAGCTTAGCTTGACCTGGTCATTTCTACGTTCCTAACAAACTCCAGCTAAGTCATCCTCAACTGTCGCTTACGAGCCTCAGTGACTCTTTGAAGAACTTCTTGCTTTAACATCGACACTTAAGAGCTTCGACTGATAGTAGGAACCTTGACTCTAACAGTTCATGCCGTGATGGGATGGGCCATATGATGTTGTGGATGCATTCCCAGAGAGTTCGACTTACAGATTGGCACTGCCAAATTCATCAGCACACTGCGCAACCTTCCATGTGGCCCATTTAAAGCATCATACAGAGAACGATGATGAGTTGTTCCCTGGAAGAAAAATAGAGAGGCCAGGCCCAATTGTAATGGAAAAGGGATCAATGGAGTACTTTGTTGAAAAGATTTTGGATGAGAGACCAAGAGGAAGAGGGAGACAATATCTGGTCTGGTGGAAGGGATATGGTCCAGAAGCTGATCTGTAGCTTCCTCGCTTGGAGATGTTGGAGACTGAGGCATTAAGTGTTTGGGAAGAAAGGGCGGCATAGAGATGGAATTTTTTGGAACAGGAGAGAGTGTAAGAGAGCTGTCAGCTCTCTTACAACATGCACACATGACTTCCTGCAATGCGTGCAATACTAGACACACAATCACATGTTCTATCACACTTAGGTCACATGCACAGTTCATTATATATGAGAACCAATTGTAATAGTAGAGTACCTTTTCTTAAATCAATACCACATTCATCACAGCTAGGCCCCTGAGTGTTGAGAGTGCCTACTCCCTTCCATTTTATTGTTTTGTGGCTGGCTGGTAGCTTTCCCACAGGGTTTTTGATGCACCTGCGACTGAGCATTCATAATCTCTTCATCTTCATTTTCAACATATTTGTGTGCCATCTGTGAAAGATGTGTCTCAATATTGGTCCATCGAGGCATGTCCTTAGCTCTAGTTAGCATACATAGGTGGATATCAAGCAAGTAACAAGTAACAACTCAGCCACCTGGAGATGTACTTCTGCATTTGGATGATTTTTTTAAATCTACTATGCCAATCATGGGCACATCATAGGGCTGGGTCTGATAGGTGGTCATATCATATTATACTGTATGATATGGTATTATTTCCTTTTGCATGTATGGTTTTGTGACTGACACCACCACCACAGAAGCACATTACCATGTCATGATCAACAAACCTTTTGAGATGAGTTAGCTGGACAAAAAAAGAAATGATTTCAGGCACTCACATGCCAACATAATAATACAACCAATCCTCATTGTTATCACTCGGTGTCAAGACCCATTTCACCTGATTGAATTCCCAATAACTCCCAACTCTTTTCCGACTCTTTTCTGACCTTCTCCATTGGCATTCCAGCCACAGCACTAAGTTACTTGGCAGCCATGGTGCAGTTGTATGTAATGAATGCTCAGGAGCTTGCCAGTGTGGCTGAAGGGTGTCTGGGTTGCACAGTTCATGTGGGACTGCTTCAATCTCACACCTCGCTTGCCTGGTCGCTTCAGCCATCTCGATCGCACAGTTCATCACCCACCTGCTTCAATCACACACCTTGGCCCCCCCTGCACCTTAACCATCTCGATCGAACAGCTCAAGCAAACCTGCTCTAAATCCACACCTTGCGCGCCTGCCAGGGGGCTTAAAACTGCAACACTATTTATACAAACTTTGATGCGTTGATCACTAATCTATAATCTAATTCGGTGATTAGAAATTACTAATATATGTGGGCGCCTGATTACTAGAATCTATACTGTGCACATTCATACACTGAACTTAAACCAGTTTATGTAAATTCCACTTGACGTTCAAGCTGAGGCAAGTATACTGGGATTGTATTCACATACACAATAACTTACTCAAACTAGAAACATAGACATTGAATGATTGAATGCGTATATAGGTGGCAGTATGACAGCCATCGATCACTGCGGACGTCATTACTCACGCCGTGCAATAGTTTTTCAGTATCTACAAGTCCAATTACAAGGAAGATGCTAGTATATTCTAACTGCAATACAAGCTGCGAGGCCAGCTTACGACTCAGCCAACGTATAGTTTGCTCACGATGTCTACAGCTGCATGTGGCGTTCTACTATATTAACTTCTTCGAGATGCCTTCAGGTTTTTTACTGCGGAACTTGATTGCGAAATGTCCATCTCACCCTGGGTAAGACCGACCGTGTCCAGGGGCAATTTAAAACAGGAGTTAACCTTAAAGTTGCTCACCAGTGCCGTTTGTGCTTTTGCAATGGCATACTATTGCTCCACTTTGAAACTTTTCTTCCTTGTCGGTTTTGCATATGCAACTGTATTCCCTCCTGCGGCCCCGCCTTATTCGTCGACATTTATCCAGCCTCAACCTCCTAATATCATGGTCGAATTTCGAGCAAACTACATGCAGGTGGGTTGCAACCATAGTTGGGACCATTTGCTGCTGACTCTGCCGCTCTGCCATCTCCCTAGCACAAGTATGATGCTGACGTGACTCACAATCATATTATCAGTGGATTCGTTTGTGCCATGCTTTGGGAGAGCATTCTTTCAACTTACAGCATCCAAAAAAAACAGATGTATATGAGTCCAACTCTTAAGAAAATTCGTCTGGATGGAGCGTCCGACGGTGGGCTGGAGGCCAGCCTATTTGATTTCTCGAACATCACCACCGATGGACTAGTCTCTAACGTCATCTTTTCCTTCGTCGGGGGCTTAATCAACCCCATGTGCTCTTCATACTTGTTCAGCAACTTTCTCTTCTACTTGTTAAGCGTTACCCAATTGCCTCCTCCTCTAGTGTTTCCCCGTTCATCCCACTCGTGCCACCAAACATACTAAGCCTTACTGGTGCGGTCTACACAGGCGTTCAAAATGACGAGATACACGGTACCGTAAGCACTTGGATGTTCGCGGTATGCATGTACCTCGTGGATCGCGGCAGGCACACTGATACATCCCCGCTTAAGCTAAACAACACACTGGTAACCATGTTCCTCAACCCAAACGACACGCTTGTTCGGTATGATTTTGTCGCGCCCGGAACGCTACGTACCTATGCGACGACCAGGTTCTTCAATATAATCTTCGGACCCATTGATGCGACTGTCTTCGACACGAATTGTCATTAGTTGTTGACGATACTAGTATGTAGCGGTATTTGGAGGCTGGTGATTGGACAAGATATAATTTAGCCAACCTGTTGAATAATAACTCGGACTGGAATATTGGCTACATTTTACAACGGATATTGGATTTGCACAGATTATCTATCTACTGGATGAAGACTAGGCCAAGGATGGCAATGTTGACTGTTGACATGTTATGCTTTCTGTCACGTCTGAGTCGTCCCCGCCATCAGGAGCGGGCTCCAAACTTTCGGTAACATCGCAATACTTCCAGCGTGCGAGCTGGTCATAGTTCTTAAACTTGTTGCATTGTTGCCGTCCTTGTTGGCGTTGTCACCGGGATTGAGTACAGCATAGGATATTTTTCTAACTTCGTACTTATCACTGTTCACAATTTCCGGTTAGCTTCCAGTCTATGCGTCAAGACCGATGAATGTTGATGGTTATTTGAATACTTAGAACGATGTTGATGGGGCAAAGACGATCATTGAACCAACGACACCGGGTGGAGGCCCGAGCAATCCGAAGAATACGACGGCGTTGATTGAAGATGGCAGACATACTATAAAAAGATCAAATGACAACATAAGTAAAGTATCGCTGATCCAGAAGGAGTGGAATAGGTATGAGATTTATCCGGTGTCCGGCTCCGGGTTGGGTATCATCAGTAAGAACTGCCAGTGAGGTTGAGAGAAACTGCAGAAAGATGGAGGTTATGTACCGTAATAACAAAGAAAGGATACAGCCAAGTCGACTGGAAGATGATAAGATCATACCACAAATGAAAATAACACCTCTTTGGCGAGACATTAATGGAGGGCGATTTTAAGCATCGAATTGATGGTCGCTTTTGAGATATTATTTCGTCACTGTTAATGTCCAAGTCATCAAGGATGACAGGATTAAAATCGGGTAAGGCCTGTTGCGGTAATCACTCCTCCTCTTCTTCCTCGACAACGTTATGCAAAGGCGCACCATGTACGTAGCGTGCTGGACTCGCGCGGCCCGACTCTTCTGGCACTATCCGCGGAGGCTCAGTCAGTTTAATTTCGATTGGTGTAGCAGTCGCCCGTTCCTGAGGTGCAGGAAAGGGCGCTCCTTCCTTTGATGAGGTGCGGACTGGCAGCCGAGAGGGAGCAAGGGGAGCAAGGACTGGTAATAGAGGCGCAGGACCAGTTGGCTTGGGTGGTGTACTGCGCTCCCTCTCTCGATACATTTCAATCAAAGCCGCTGTCTTGCTTGTTGTTGCCTTAGGTTCGGAACTACTAGGCGCCACTGTGGTCTCGACTTGAATTTTGGGTGGGGTTACCGGCAAGGCACGCGGGGGTTCTGGAGGCACAGGCAATTTCCTAATCGGGGCGACAGGTGGTTGTGGTGGCTTTGATGGCCCGTAGCGTTCCTCGTCATCTGTTTCAACATCGCTGTCATCATAGGCTAATCGATCTCGAAGGTCTGCGTCCAGATCGATCGGGTCCGCTGTCATTGGTCGGCGTCGCTCGGGATGCAAGTCAAAGTATCCTAAACGCCTCTGCTGCTTCACACTGAGGCTTTGTGAGAGCGTCGGCCCATCAGACTCGTCATCAGCATCCTCGTGTTCGTGCTCATGGTGCAAGGGAGGCTCTACTGTGTAGTCTTTCACTTCTTCCTGCTCCTCTTCCTGCTCCTCTTCCTGCTCCTCTTCCTCATCATCCTCCGTGCGAACCCCACTAGTCCGCGGAACCGTCTCAATCTCATCCACATCATGATCATGTAGATGACCATGCAGATTATCCACGCCGTAGTCGCGATCAACACGCTCATTCAAGTTGACAGCACTCAGGGGCCTATTATCCCTCACCGCCGCTAGCACCTGGGCCACCTCCAAGCTCGCCATGTCTGGGTCCGATCTCCTTGACGAGAGCACTCTCCGTCTGACTTCCCCCTCTTTCGTCGTCACCTCTTGGTTAGTCATCCTTCGCGCCTGCGTCCCCACCAAGATATCCACCCACGCATCATCCTTCGACTCCCTCCTCTTCTGTTTAACCACCTCAGACTCCATCGCATTGGACTCGTCGTCACTATAACTCGCTAGCCGTGTCTCAAAGTCCAGAGTGGAATACTCTGCCGGCCGAATGCCCGATTTTCGATGTCCGCCAGGACTAGGAACGGGTATCCCGCCTGGCAAGCGAAAAAGCGACGCCCGCTTCATGGACGTTACTGAAGGGACCATTGTAAAATCGGAGTGCATATCCTCGCTCTTTGAGGGTGCTGTGAGATTGGATTCGGGCGTCCGTATATATAAAGGTGCAGAAATCCCTGTGGATCGAGTAGGCGTGGAGATCTCAGGTATTGGTCTGGTATCCTGGGAAGCTCTAATTGATGGCTTGGCTCCCAGTGAAATGACCTTCGTCCCACTTCCCCCACGAAGAAGCCCTTCAAATTCAACTTCACGATAGGACGGGCTGCGTGGTACATGCCCTACGACGTATGGTCTACCATTTAGCGTCGGTGCCGGTTTCCATTGCTTGGATTTGGACGGAGTGAACAAGGAAGGAAGCCGCCTTCTAGTAGACGAAGGCAGAGCCAGTTGCTGCCTGTACTCCAGAGGAACAAATTCCTCGAATAATATTAAGGTGGTGACCGTCCGAGGATCAGATCCCCCGTGCGCAATGGTCCGAGACGGTGGGAGTGATTTGAACTCGACCTATAATGTCAAGATCAGCATCAAAATAACAAACCCAAACAACACGAACAAGAGCCCAATTACAATCCCTATCGAGCTCTTCGTATCGTTCCAAATCCATCCATCCACCACCGTACACAAGATCACAAAAGACATCCACAAACGCCTCTTCAATCACCTCCTCACTGCCGACCACCGGCTCCGTGTCCCATCCGAACGGCGGAAGCGATTTCTGCGTCTTCTTAAGTTTCTTGGACATCTCCGCATTGTGGGCGGGCCATGTCGAGACCGACTTTATAACTGGCGCACTGAACTGGAGTGTGGCACTGAGGGGACCATCACCACGTGAAAAGCCAGCAGAGGAGAAGTCATTCCATGAAAGTGTTTGTCGTTTAGCGGAGCGCTCCTGGAGTGATAAATTGAAGATTTGAATCCCAGCCCATACCACCCAGACACTAGCTACTTACCGTTCGCGCACTTTCTGTCAAGTCAAACTGCAACTTCTTTTGGTCCCCAAGTTCGCTGAACCCCATGGACTCAAACTCGCCCCACTTCAAGTCTGTCAAGCTTCTGAAGCGGTCCTCGCCTTGCCTCGCACCAAGTCCCAACCCAAAATAATCATGGTCAACGATATTCGTTGACGCGGACGTGTTGGATGAATTCGAAGCTGCAGAGGGCGCCGAGCTCAGGCTAGGAGAAACTGTCAAGCTTCCGGGACCCGAATCTGGATGGAAATTGGGAGACATATCCATACGCTTCTTGAATGCCTCTGAGTACCTGGGGGGCATCTTCAACGACGCTGGCGCGATGCGATCCCATTCCTTCGAGACTGCCAAGCCATTCTCGCTGACACTCGTCCCCGACCGACTCCGGTGCGCCCATGTCGCAGCGGTCTTCACCAAGTCCGGTGAATACATCCGCACATTCCGCCTGACGCTCATGACGCGGACGGTCCGAGCACCCCTCCGCGCTTGTGGCTTATCATGCTTGCCCCGGTCATGTATGGGCAACATAGAAGGGTAGCCTTTGATCCATTCTTTGAGACGGGTGGGCACGCCGAGAGCAGCTGCACTTCCAGAGATGTGCCCCGCCCCGGAGACGGGTCGCGGACTGTCTTGCCATCTTATGAATGCGAGAAGGATATGTTCCATCGCGTGAACGGCACGCAGATAATGAATGTAGGTATGGTGGAATGCCAGAGTGGCAGGCCCGAGGCCGAACAGCAACGGTCCGAAGAGAGGTGAAAGGGTTGGTGGGGTATGACCAGATGTTGTGCTGTTTGCTGTAAGTCGAGATAAGAGGGTGAGCAACGTTATGATGGTTGGTTGGAGTGGTGTCGGCAGATCCGGAAGGAGGGTCGGAAAATGTGCTGGTGGATATCCAAGAGCTAAGGGAAATAAGGATTGAGTCATGGCACTAAATGATAATAGAATATGAAAAGGATATGCGCGGCTCCGGTATTTGTCATGATAAGATACAGTTTGATTGCGCACGGCAGAAACACGCGTTTCAAGATACAGCTTGTACGCACCTGCTTCGGAATCGCGAAATTCAATATATCGGTCCCATGCAATCAAACCACGAACATCGTGACCTCCGACAGATCTGACAACCCTCGCGAGACCCCAGCGAAGACACATTCCTAGCTCATGAGGTTCTGCGAACCTAGCTTCCTCCCTCCACCGCGTCTCTGCCTCTTGCAACCTTTGATCTGAAAAATTTGGTTGACAAGTGTTTATAAAAGCCCTTATTAGTCTCTTGATAGCAGACGACGAAATATCCAGCGCCGTGGTAGAAAATATGAAGGGAGTGGTGATACCGCCTCGTGTAGTAAGCTCCTCGGAAACGACCTCCACAAGTCGCGCAACTTGCTCGACACCAAGAACCACATGTCGTTCGTACGATAGATAGCCATAGTCATGTTCCTTCGGTTGTTCGAGAAGGCCAGACTCTGTTCTTGGTCGTTCAAGGTTGAGTGGCAGAAAAGAACCATCAGGAATATGGGAAACGGGCGATTCCGCGCGGCAGTCGAGTTGGGTGCGACTAGTGGGAGACCAAAGGCGTTTTTCTTGCTCCCTAGCCTTCTTTTTGTCCTTTTTCGAGACGAGAGATACATTATTTACATGGTACGACAGGTTAGAACCCCTGCTTGAGATCCTACCAAGCTCGTCGAGAGTGGAGGTATTCTCAGCAGGATGTAAGGAATGTTTTTTGTTCGGTGATGGATTTGATCTTGAACGAGAGAAGAGGCTGGGCATCGAGGGGGACGATGAGAAGAATTGAAACCAATCGAGTCTTGTCACCCAAGTTCGGAAAACTCCGGTGTCGTAAAAAGGTTCAGCCCAAATTCAGCCATTACTAAGTACTTGAGATCGACATAAGACTACATGTTCCCCCCCTCACAGGTTCCAGCCTCAGGGGAGGTTTCATGCCCATTCCTTATTTCTCTCTTTTTGTACAGCTTGGCCTGTATACAGCGTCCTAGGGAATCCACTTTGGTATGCAGTGTGTGGCTGTTGTGCAGGAGCCTTTCGGCATCATTAATATTAGCACAATACACTTCCGTTGTTACCGCACTTGGTGTATGTAACTCACCGGTGAATACCCTGGAAACGGATACGGGTTTACCTTACTCACAGGAGCTGTCTGGGGCGGTTTGGGCCATCCATTAACAATTTCTCTTGCAAGGCTTTCTTGCCGTGCCGTGGCGAAATGCGAAGAGCGTGGCGTGCTTCTGCCAGGCGGGGCAGGACTGATCGTTATTTCTGGCGTTCGCCCATAGGTTGCACTGAGCGTTGCTGTCCTGGGATCAAACGTTGTTCCAAGTGATGGCCCATCAATCTGATTGGCCTCAACGTGATATATCGCTTCTCGTTTCCGTGACCGCCGACAAGACATGAATATGTACAACCCGAGAGCCAAGCCTAGGGTTCCGACTAAGAATATGAACCCTGTCAATGGCAGTCAAGGTAACCCATCGTCAAAAAAAACCCACGAATCGAGCACCAAATAGCGACTTTTGCGGGATATGGAAATGTGTAGGAGCACTGCACCTGGCCATCACTGAAAAATATTATCGGTGTCAGCGGCCTGCATAATGACCATAAAGTCTTGTAGACAGAGAGATAGTGGGGACGGATCATCGATTCGGTGGCTCCCTGGTCCTTCGTAGCGAAACGCAGTGCAGGAATACTCACATCGCCGTAAAACAGACTCGTTCAGCCGCCACACCAGGAGCAGCACAAAGCCCAAACAATGCAACAATGAGCGGAGAGAGAACAGAAATATCTTTGATCTTTAAATGACGATGTTTATGGATTACGAGTTCAACTTGACTCACGAGAGTTCTTTAGCATAGTGTTTAGTGTGTTTCTAGAGGCGAGAAGTATAGGGCCAGACGGAAAGACGTCGCACAGCAAGTCTTCAAGAGGGTGGGGTGAGATCAACTCGCGAAATTTCCGTTATTGCAGCGACTGGGTATGTATATGAAGAAATGATTTCGTAACTAAGGGAACATCAGTGGCAATGCGCAGAAAGAGAAACAAGAAACATGGTGACCGTTCGAGCTACATGCATCAAAGGTATGTGACGCCCGAAAGGGCCTGAAACGTTCATTATAACAGATCATAACCCGGCTCGCTAGTGGCCCTCCAAGCCCCCTAGTCCGGGTCAGCGCCCGCGAGATTTCACTGTTGTGCACATCAGATCAGTGTTTCCCGCCCAGCGCTTGTCCTGACAAAGTTCTCATTCCAATGGGGGCTCATGATTATCCGGGTTCTATAATATTGTATGCCCGTATATCTACGGGTACTAATTCTTGACACTCTGTGTATTACATGACAATGAAACTAGGGTTATAAGAGACTTCTACCGACGACAGTCAGAGTAATTGGTCACAATTGAGAGCACGTCTTGAACAGCACCATAGGAAGAATGATCAGTTCAGTGATCACATTGCCTGAACCATGCCGACAGGAATAACAGCTACTTTGTGACTTACACAGGCAACTAACTACGCATGCGATTGTTTGTGACTGTTGTTACGACGTCTTCTCTTCCTACATTCATATGGCAAGTCCCATGAAACCCTTGTTGTCCAGTTTCCTTCTAACCTTTACAACAGTCGGCGCTTTTCAACTTTCAATCGTTGCTTTTGGTTATCTTGTTGATGATTTGTACATGCACGTATGTGCGTGCTGTGGCCCCACGACTCGTCGACAGAAACAAGCAAGGGTGGGTTGCAATGTTCTATTCCACCACCATCTTGGTCTTATCTCGTCCAGATTCCTGGGGCTGTTCTTCATGTCTGCTCGAATAGGTATGTGGTGCATACGCTATCAACAATGCCTTGCTTAACAGTTTGCAGGGGAACGTCTTTCGCCATACGTGGCTCTGGCGTGTGTCGCAATGGCAATCACGATAATGTTGCAGTGATATTACACAGATTAGCACACGCATATGGTATACTCGAATAACAGTAAACCCAAGAAAAGCACCATTCCGAGGTTCACCCACCCCCTCTCCTCCGCCTCGCATTCCGCTCATCCCCATTTTCTGCATCCCGATCTCTCTCATTACTGGCATACAATGTTGACCCCGACCTTTGTGCTGTCCTCTCTACAATCGACGTATTGTCTCGGAACCGTGCCCGGAACAGCACATTTGCGTTTGTGAATAGGCCCTCCTTTAGCGAAACAACGATGAACTGTGACCCTTTGAACCGTGTCCGGAACAGCTGGCCAATGTGCTGTGTGTGGGAGAGGTCCAGCGCCGCATCGATCTCATCCAGGATGTACATGGGTGCGGGCTTGAACTGGAGCAGTGCCATGATGAGGGACAATGCGATAAGTGACCTGCCATATCGTATAGAGGTGCATAAATATATATATCAAGTTTCGACTCGGCATTGAGATGACCAACCGTTGCCCGCCACTCAGCTCAGTTAAACTTTGTTTCCAAACACTGCCAAGCTGGACTTTGACCTCCAGACCATCCATCAGATCTTGCCCATCTGGAGGTTGAAGCTTCGCGAAATTTCCTGGTAGCAGTTCTGCAAAAATTCCCCCGAAATCACTAGCCACATACAACTTCAGCATATATTCCTCGATGTAAATTCGTAGACTCGCACCCATTAACTTTCTCCCACGTCTTTTGCAGTGCATCCCTCTTATATCGATCAAGCTCCTCGATCGTTTCCTCAATTTTTTCCTTATCCTTCATTACAGTCGCCAACATTCTCTTCAGATCATCTTCCCTCTTTTCAACACTGCCCTCATCGACGTCAATATGGCACATATAAAAGTGAACAAGAAACACCCACTTTTCGATCATATTCATGACCTTTGGATTGA
This sequence comes from Tricholoma bakamatsutake, assembly GCA_029959215.1. Classification (NCBI taxonomy): domain Eukaryota; kingdom Fungi; phylum Basidiomycota; class Agaricomycetes; order Agaricales; family Tricholomataceae; genus Tricholoma; species Tricholoma bakamatsutake. The sequence continues at coordinate 5,075,961 of CP114868.1, read as the reverse complement.
CCTTCTTTTTCATCCCCTTCTGCGACTCCTCAAGCTGGCTGGCTCGTTCCTTCAACTGCCCAATATCCATACTTCCAAAATCATACATCGACCCAGGCTCCCCGAATTGGCTGCATCACAACCACATTCATCAATCAACGGGCCTTGAACAAGAAGGAAGCAGACGCACTCCGACTCTTCTGCAATCCAGTCATGCATCTTTGCCAAGTTCACCACAGTATTTATCGCAGTGGTCTTCTCCTTGCCCAGTACTTGAATCGCATGCTCCAATGACTTCAAATTCAGATCTGCCTGGGAAACAACATGCTTCTTCTCCTTGATCACGTTCGCGAGGTCCTTCAGCTCGTTGTCGAACCGACTCAGTGTCGCACGCTCTTCCTGGAGCTTCCCTTCGGCTTTAGCGTGGGCTGCCTACAGTGGTGCATCAACCTCATTGCGAGAATGCAGGAGAATTGAAAGACAAACTTCGCTGGTCGCCACCTGCTCATTCAACTTAGATAGCTCCTTCTTAAGCTTCCCTACGCTCGCTTTCGCTTCTTCAAGATTCTTCTTTGCACCTTCGATATCTTTCTCCATTTGGTCTAAAATAAAGAATATCTTTACATCAGCCACCGGGATACCACCACAAAGGAAAGTATGACGCACCACGCTCGAGTGTCGCAGTTTGCACCTCCTTCTGTTGTGTCTTCACAGTTACAGCTTGCCTCTGGAGCGCGGCCTTTTGTTTAGAAATGTCCGCCTATGCATTTGGTTGGACAGTTAATTAGGTAATAATGTTGAATGCACAGCTCACCTTCAGTTCGTCAATCTTGCTGTCTTTGTTATTCTTGAACTCTGCTATGTCGTTCTCGAGCTTCTTACACTCATCCTTCGCCGTCTTCTGCTTATCTCTCGCCGTCTGCACGGCAAGCTCCAAGTCCGCAATAGTTTTCTTCAACTCTTCGACTTGCGTTCCGATCTAAAAGATAATTCTCGACCATCCACCAAAAAGAAAATCATGAAATGACGTACTCTAGCAGCGTTACTTCCTCCCACCTGCTCTTCCATCAACCTCCCTTCATGCTCCTTCATCTCCAACTCCCTTTTCAACCTCCTCCACTCCTCCCTGGCCTGCTTCTTGCTCTCACCCTCCCTTTCCAGCCCTGCCAACGCCCTCCTCGCCGCCTCCAGCCTTCCTCCAATATCCATAAGCTCCTGCGCCTTGACCAAGATGCCACTCCCGCTTGGAGCCGCGCCGCCAGTCAGCGAGCCTGACGGGTCATACATATCTCCTTCCAGCGTCACAGAGCGCACGCCAACCTCCGATGAGAAAGTGACCTTTTTGGCGGAGTCTGCATCGGCGCAGATAAGTGTGTCGCTGAAGACGTATGACATGGCATTCGCTACTTCCTGTGGGTAGCCCACCAATGAGAGCGCCTGATGCACCTTGCCGGGTGCGAGGCGGTTCGCTGCGTCCAATTTCTACAGTGTAGAATGTTCAGTTGATTATATTCCTAGGCAAAGGGAATTACGAACCTTAGCAGGGAGTTTATATGCCGTAATCTTATTCAGCGGGATGATTGTAATCCTTTTTTTGAGCTGTCCATGGTTGATCAGGTCCTTTCCGACCTGCTCGTCCTCTACGACGATATTATAAAGCTTTCCGCCCGCGGCGATCTCCAGGGCCGTAGCCTTGTTGTAGTGCTCTTCCTCGAGTGAGATGAGGGTCGCAGCAAGCCCCTTCACTTTGGTGCGGTTGAAACCCGGAGAGGGATCTGAATACTCGAAGTTGAGCCGGGGGAGGGACTGTTTCAGCCTCTCATAGTTCTGTTTAAAAGGGCATCATCAGTTCATACCATCCTCTGCATACAAGACGTGAGGTGAAAAAGCACTGACGTCAATCAACTCCCTAATCTCACCCTTCGCGGCCCTCACCCCTTCCTCTTGCCTATTCTCCATCTCCTCATTCCACCCACACTTCCCCAGCCTCTGCTTCAAGCTTTCCACTGCGCCCCTCACCTCCTTCACTTTCCTCTCCCCCTCCTTCGCGTCCCTTTCTACCTCTTTCCACCTCCCTTCCAATGCTTTCATCTCTTTCTGGCTCATAACGAGCTTCACCCGCGCCTGCTCTTCCTCCGCCTCGCTCTGCGCCACGCGTTGTTTCGCCGATGCGAGCTGCCCCATGTACCCACCACCAGAAGCGGCATTGTTGTTGTTGGAGGAGAGACCAGTGAGCAACGTTTGGAGCAGCTCTTCTGCGGTAGAGAGGGTTTTCTGGTTGGCGGTGTGTTGATCTTTGACAGTGGAGTAGGAGGTGCTGAGTGTCTGTACTTGAGTCCTCTTTTCTTCCAATGACGTGAAGAGCTGACGAAAACAAACATAAGTCTGTTCTGGTTTTATGAAATAAGGGAGAAACACACCTCTTCTAGCTCGCTTTCCGACGTGCCAACACCCGCCTCCTCATCCTTGATGGAGCCCTCCTTCAAGTCTACCTGCGTCTTGATTTTCACAAGCACCTTTCCGAGCTCTGCCACCTCATCCTCCAACTTCTTCATTTTTCCACCTTGCCGCATCTCCGCATCCCTCTTCTTGGTCACCACCTCCGCCTCCTTCTCCGCTGCCTCGCCCTCACGCACAGCCCTCTCCCTGCCCTCCTCGACGCCTCTCATCTCTCCCTTCTTCGATTCAATCTCGCTCTCTTTCTTTTTTACCCGCTGCTGTCCGTCCCACCAGTCCCACGCTCTTAAAGTCCGGGCAATCTTCTCAAGTTCGGTGCAAGATTTCTGGTACGCAAGGAAGGACCTTTTTTGGGCCCGAAGTTTCTCGAGCTTGGGGGTGATTTCTTCGGAGAGGAGGGAAAGAATCTCTTGTACGCGCTTGTCCTTCTTAGCCATGGTCTTTTTGGCTTTATCTTTGCGCTCTTCGAACATACGTGTGCCAGCGGCTTCTTCAACCATGCCAAGGATTTCTTGTGGACGCATGTTGAGGACCTGCAAGAACAGTGGTGAGTCAAATATTGACAAAGACACGCCAGTTGGTGGCTCACCTTGGTGATACGGCCTTGCATGATTACAAAGTTAGGATTGTTGATATTGAGCTGGACGGATTGAAAGAGCGTCTGAATGGTCTGTTGCGGGGCTTTGTGTCCATTGAGAAGATATTTGGATATATTCGGAAGGGCAATCTAGTAGTAATCGGATGAGCGGAATGCATGCCATTTGAGATCACGCATGCCAGATGTAAATTATACCGACCTGACGCGTCACAGTTATCTGTCTATGATGCTCAAGCCCTACTGGGCTCTTCGAGCGGTCCGAGTTGTCGAAAACGATGGTCACACTCGCCTTGGTGACGCCAGCCTGTCCGCGTTTGTAGATGAGATCCTGCTGGTTTGCTGCACGCATCTACACCACACGATGACTAGACGTCATTGGTATGTACCTCAGAGAACATACCGCAGACATGTTGGTAATCCCGAGAACAAAACAGATCGCGTCGAGGATGTTGGACTTGCCTGAGCCGTTGAGACCAGTGATGGCGTTGAAAGAGGGGTCCCAGCCGGTGATTTGGGTACGTACGGGGTAAGATTTGAAGCCTAAATACCAGATTAAATGGATAAGAACAGATGGCAGAGCAATGCTCACCCTCGAGGACGAGTTCTTCTATCCGCATCTTTGTGTTGAAAGTGATCGTCGCCAAACTGGTTGAGATCGGAAAACGCGTCGGTGGCGTGGGTAAATCATTCGGCTATGTCCGCCTTCAAGCATAAGAATGCAATCACAACTCAGCGACGACGAGTGGATCAGAGCCTTCCTGGCATGTCGTCTCAGACCATTTATTGCGTCGAAGGACGATTTGGCCAGCGGGAAACAAAGCTTGACATGACAAGTGCACAAATTATATAAACAATTCTCGATCTTGAGGGACACAGTCGCAAGGGTCGCGCTCTGATACTGTTAGCCTTTGTGCGTGTACAGTCGACTCTGCCACAACTCATACCCCCCTCCGTGGACATCAAATGGTATGGCTTTTCACAGGGTATGGGTTCCAAGAGAGGTCATTATGTACAGGGTGCCTCTGGCAGGTTGTAAGGCTAATTTCCAATGCTGGGCTGCCTTCCAATCGAGTTTGTCGTCCAAAACTTGCAAGAATGCTCTCAAACCAATTGAGGGACAATGTAACTTCTCAGAGTGAATGGCTGCGTCATCGTTAACATCATTGCCCCCAATCATTTGCTCTGCCTCACGCATGTCCATGACAGATTGGAAGATCTCCTGACATCTGATATCTCACCTGCAAGCTTTCTGTTCTGACACCGGGTCGGTTGCTTTTCTGCAAAACGTCAAGCTTTTCCAGCTGATTCAGCGAGTCTTCTCAGCACGGTCAACTTTTTCTTTTTCGAGCGCGGCTAGCTCTGAGTTTAGGAGAGAAGAAATAGGCTGGTCACTGCTGGTTCATACAAAGCATCAGGTAAGATGCACCAATGATTCCGAATCGTTGTTGTGTCCACCTCGTGTGCCACACAACTTAACAGCAAGTCTGATAGGGTCAACAGGGTTTGCAGCATTATCCAGCCATTATCCTTTTCCTTCCTATCAGGAGGTCATCTTGAATTTTGTGAGATGCTTGAACTTCATAAGACCAGATTTAAGCATGAGCTCGGAAGTGCGCGTCTGTATCGCCAGTATGGTGAGAAGCGTCGGTACTATGTTTCCGGCAATCAGCGACCCGCGATACAAGCCAGATTGACCCGCGCCTGCTTCCCCGCCTTTCACAATGAACGAAGACGGGAACTACGACGACGACTCGGACCTCACTGAACTCTCAGACGACGAAGACCGAGTTCAGACCGTTCCTTCCCCTCCTCCTCTCCAACTTCCTCTTCGCGCAAGTGCAAGATCTGCAACTCAAGCTTCTACAGCTAGAGTAAAGAATGCTGGAAGGGTCATTCCTCGACTAAGACCACATCGAACTACTTTGTATTCCACTGTTCAGATGCACCGTGTGGTCTTCTCTTTTATTGTCTCCACAATCTCTCACTCCTTTCATAGACATGCTTCGAACCAATAAGATCGACCTCAACGCAGAATATCAAAGAGGTTGGCACATCTTTGTCTTTCATCGCTGCTATTTATTGTATTCCCAATAGATGTGGTATGGAATGAACACAAGCAAATACAACTCATCGACTCCGTCATGCATAATTATTACATCCCTCCCATCGTATTTTGTTTGTTTTCTCTTTGTCTCCCACCCAATATATTCACGGACGTCATATCCATCCAGCTTTCATTATCAACGAAGATGGTTCCGAGACGCGCATATGCATCGACGGAAAACAGCGGTTGACTGCCATTCAAAAGTGCGCGCTGCCTACTTTGCATCAACACAATCTGATTCACCTTTCCGCTTAGATTCCTTGACGGTCTGGTATGTTCTTATCCCTTTCAACCTAAAACATCCCATCTTATCTCGCTGTTCTAGATTCCCCGTAAGCATTCATTCATTTCAGAGGCATAAACCATTCATTGCTTTGTTAATCTATTTATAGACAAAGACCAGTAAGTTTCCCTTTACTTATACGCCATCAAACGCCTCTCATCACTCCCGCCGCAGTCAAACACGCCGTAAACTTTGGTACAAGAACATCGGGAAGCAGAGGCACCAGCTCCTCTCCGAGGCTGAACGCGACCGCTTCGATACCACCCAGCTCAACTGCGTCGAGTATGACAACCTGAAAGACGAGGATGAGCGCGAGATTTTCCAGGTTCATATCAGCCCTCCTCATTCTAATCATCATATTAATCTCTCTTCTAGCGCGTCCAACTAGGCATGGCTCTCTCACCCGCAGGTTCGCTTCCCCCATCCCCTCTTATCCATCCTCTAAACCTCACCCAACAGAACGCATGCAAGCCATTAACAGCCCCAACGCAACCATCGTCCGCGCCGTCCGCAACAAACTCAGTTTACTCGGATGCGACCACAAACTCGACCGCTCCAAAGATGATGCCACCGCCACCAACTCCCGCGGACGCTACTTCCAAACTATCGCCCAGATCCTCTACCTCATCTCCCGCGACCTCTGCCCCACCAAAGTCAAGCCCAAACTTCTCGAGCCCAACTCCACCCGCGTCGAAACCCTCCTTAACGAACCTCACGCCGTTTCCACCGCTGTCCAAACCGCCCTCGATAGTGCCATGTCCACCCTCTGCATTCTCGTGCACGATCCTGTCCTTGGGAAATCCCTCACGAACGGTCGTCACAAGCTCTCCCCTGTCGAATTCGTCATGTTAGTTTTCCTGCTGCACCTCTACCATCAGACGCACTCGCTGGTGCAGCTGAGCGACGCAGTGGAGAGAATGCGAAAAGATGTGAGGAGCACGCATAGGGATGTGAGGTTTAATTCGGTGGTGTATAAACATTTATTGGATTTCGTGATTGCGGTGAAGGGGATGAAGTTGAAGGGTGAGGGCGAGGGTGTGCCCGCGGCGAAAATGAGGTTCACAGGACTAGAAGAATCCTCTTCCCCCATATCTGTTTCTGGTCCGAGGACAGAGACGCAAACGTCAGCGTCTGTAAAACGCAACAGAGCAGATCGGGACGAGGATGACGGGGAAAGTATCAGGAGTAAACGCGTCAAAGCGACAGCACCACCTTCCGCACCTTTAGCGCCTTCTAGATCTTCTAAGAAGACCGCTTCAGCTCCAACCCTAGCCTTAGCACCCAGTGCAAGCATATCCAAGCTTCCACCCGCCAAGCCCCAACCCAAACCTCAGCGAACCCCGTCCCCGCTGTTCATACCTATCTCTGTCACGAAACGCAAACACATAACACTAAGCGACGACGACGACGAGGAGATAGTTCAGAAAAGGGTCCAGCCTAAGAAATCGTCTGTTGTTGGGCGCGGACGTGAGCGTGGGTGTATGCGTGTGGAGTCTTCTGAGCCCGACGACGAACAACTTGAACACGATGCGGATGATGGAAGTGGGGAGGACGAGGAGGATGGAGTGGTGGTGGTGAAGAATGCTCCCCCAAAGACGCCGAGGACTCTTGCAATGAGTGCGAGTGTTAAGCTAAAGGATGTAAAAGGGAAGGGCAAGGAGAAGAAGGAGAGTATCGGGAAGACAAAGGTGAAGAGGTCGAGTATGTCAGTTGCGGCTTGTACCGTCGTCACCTCTACTCCAAAAGCTGCTGGAGAAGTGAAGAAGCCGACGAAGTCCTCACCGTCAGCTTCAACTTCGAAAGCTCATATCGCATCGAATGCTCCACCACCCTCTTCTGCGTCTACGTTCAGTTCGAAAACATCCGCCGTCCGACCATCGACTTCCAAAGTTCCTTCAACAAAGGCTGTATCACAGACAGCGATGACTTCGGCGCCTGTAAGTAAGAAGATCCTCGCCCTCGTCGCATCTACATCTGCGTCCAACGCCTCAGTTCCTGAACGCCACGTACAAACCCAATCCACACCTTTCGGTTTTCCTCCACCTTCACCTGCTGCGCCTCCATCCACCCCTCCCATATCTACACCTACACGTATGCCATCCATGCCATTAATTCCTTCACAGATCCAGGGGCAGGCGCCTCGTAGTCCTACACCGCCTGCACCAGTACAAACCGTACTCACATCCACACCTACACGTAATTCCATCACATCCAACGCCTCAGAGCACAACTCCCCCGTTTTATCGCAGGTCGCCGTGTCCTCTTCCGTTCCCACCGTTCATCAACCTTCTCCCCCTTCTCAGTGCTCTCCAGTGTTTACGTCTCAGGGACAGCTTGCTTCGGGGTCTCCGAGTAGGCCTCGGGCGTATTATGCTGTGAAGGAGAGGGTGAGTTTAGAGCAGGAGCAACGGGCGCTGCAGGAACAACAGGAAGAAGCACAACTAGTACAAGAGGAGCAAGCATGGCGAGTACAGCAGGAAGAAGCACAACGAGCTCAAGAGGAAGAAGCACAGCGAGTACAACAAGAACAATCGCGACGAGCCCAGGAGGAACATGCAGAGCGGGTGCAGGCACAACAGCAACAGGCACAGGCGCAAACACGAGTGCAACAGCAGCAGGTACGACAGTCACAGGTTCCTCGGGAGCAGGAGCAAATACGATTGCAACAGCGACAACTGGCCACCAATGCTCGTCGTGCTGCATCACATGTGTCCACTCCAATGCCAGCTGATCCCAGACTTCACCAACATATACATTCACAGTTTCATTCGCAGCCTGAGCAGCGCTTAGACGCACAGCCCCACAATGAAAACGATCCCGAAGCCATGCTGCACATACAGCTCGACAAGATCGAGCTTTTATTGCAACCACAACCAACGTCCCCGTTAACGGCGACAGGCACAAATGCCGCGCATCCCACCCGGCAGGCCGGATCTGCTGATGGGCCTGTTATGTCTGCCGACGTTAACAATATTGATGCCACCATCGTAAATGGCCCTCCGTCGCATCGCCGCAGTCACAGCCAGGGGCAGGGGCAGGGGTGGGCTCCGTTGCGGATGGACACCCTTCAAGTGGATCGTCAACAAACAATATCTCCGCCCACCAGCAGCACCTTATACCCGTCTCCTAGCATCTCTCCCAACATCCCTTCTCGCAGCCTTCCCTTGAATGGTGGCGCACGGCTCAACCCAAATAGTGTGAATGCGCACACCAACTCAGAGAAGCATTTACTACCAATCCTTCCTCACGGGTTACCCCCACGACCCACCCCATCGATGTCGGCATCCTCGAGTGGATCCTTTAATATGGCTTCTGAGAGACGGATGAGCCCTCACAGTAGATATGGTCACGACGGAGGCTCGAGGGGACGTTTGGAATCATATCGTGATTGGCCGAGAGACTCGGAACATAGTCAAGGCTATCACGGAAGGTATGTCCCAGGCCGCTCAAGGAGCCCGTAGTACTCAACGAGATGCAACAGAGATCCTGTGCCTTATCCTTCTATCGACAAACAGTACACGGAGTGGGTCGGGGATGAGCGCCATTATAGACCTATGGCTAATCGGGGGCGTGGCCCATGAACAGTTCAGGCTGTTTGAGGGGTGGAAGGCATGGTACTTGGTAAGGGTTTGTGACCATTTAGGCACATACTTTATACTCGGAGCTGACGCACCATCTCCGCAAGTTCCTCGGGATCATCCCGGGTCCGGTTATCGACCCTTGCGTTCTCTATCGACGCTTCGTTTTTCACATGCCAGTGGGCACTATTTCATCAAGCTACTAATAGTGTAGGCTAATTGTGTGGACCACTTGCTACTAGGATGGTCCTACTTATATTTCTTACTGTGATTGATGACACGGTCCACCGTCTTCATGTCGACTAGGAGATGATGGAGGAGGAAAGCCATCGTAGGTCGGGTTTTGTTTAGCTCTCATCTCTTGTAGGTAGAGACGTAAGTATCGAAGTAACCAAGAACGTCCTGACAGCGAGCTTGCAGCGTGTGAAGGCCGAAGGCTCAAGTGGCTTTGAGGCGTATAGCCTTGTTATTCTACGCTGGAGTCGTTGGAGAAATAGCATTGAAAGAAGTGATAGCACAGACGTCGTCAGCATAGAACCCTTAAATAAACAACTGTATTTATTTAAATGTTACTTAAATAACAATAACTGTACTCTGCCACGATATGGTGACATCTCATACAATCCACTTTCCGCTGCGCCATATAGCTCCTGACAGTAGGGTGATTGATTGAAGGGAGGGACAATGTCTTCTCCACATCATAACCATAGCGTCATCGAGCTCTGCCGTCGACATCGAGTGAACAGGTTGGCCAGGGGAGAAACGGAGTTGCAGGCTCAGCAGCCCCTGATAGCGAGATAAAACGGTGTTGATTATCTTGTACAAGGTCTGGAGGTAAAAAGATTAGCCAATAGTGCCTACATTCCATGTCAAAAGGCTCGCTCTATACCTCAGTATCAGCCTGGGAATCAGGTACTTCGATCTGGAGGACCTGCAATCCCGGTCTGCCGATATCCTTGACCCCATCACCGGTCAAACCCGCTCCTGCCGCACTGAGTAGTTTCCCTAGCGTCCTTTTGTCTGCTCCTGGACCGAACTTGAGTTTAAGATTGGTGACACCTTGAAGGGATGTTATGAGGGTATTGGGTCGTAACCCCGCGTACAGAGTCGTGTTGATATGGAGAGTGACGTGATCCAAGGGTCGAGATGGAATAGACGACCTAGAAGAAGCCAAGGAGGTGACGATAAATGGCGGGGCTTCCAAGGTAGTTAAACGTGGGAGGAGTGTGGATGAGTTGAACGGCGACACGGGGGTTGTCAGAGAAAGGAGGAACCGGAATGGCGATACTAGGGAACATGAGGGGGTTGGCGTGTGGGAAGAAACACAGGTAGTATTGTTGTTGGAATCCGTTTTAAGAGTAGGTTGTTTGTTGTGGGTATCAGTACTGGGACGGGGTATAGCAGGAGCATTTATCTGTTCCACGAGACATGGGAAAGCGAGATGAGTGATATTAGCTTGGCCGTCAAGCCAAGTGAATAATTCCGTTGTTTCAGCCGTCGACATGGTAGTACAGAGGAAAGTGATTTTTTTCAGTCCAAACGCACAGTGATGTCGTAAGAAAGTTTTATCAAACGAAGGAAGAACAAGGGTGGTGATGTGGTGCATGTTTTGGAAGGCAAGAGTAAATGTAGCTGTAAGGGTGGGCGAAAATGATGGAGGTTGAATCTGGTTGGTCTTTTCTTCAGGCGGGAAGAACGATGGCCATGTATGACATTCAAGCGTATGAACGATATCTGTGAGGGCTGTGCGAAATGCTAGGAGACTGATAAGGCGTTCGATCTGCTGCGGGCCAAAGGTACGTAGATCAAGACGACGATATAAAACAATCCGAGCAGTAGTACAGAAGTCGCGGCACGTCACAGCGACACCTGCAACAGTATGGCGGGGAAGGAAAGATAAGATGACGACCAACAGTTCGTGCGGTATTCTGGTGATAAAGCAAGAATGATCTCTGTCGGTTCTGTTTACAGTGAATGAGTGCCTCGAGACCTTGAACCTGGACTTTCCGGTCATGGAATGTAACAGGTTAGGAGAGCTCAAAGACCCTGCCTTCTGAAAACCACTGACAGCAACGTGGAAAGGCGACTCCTCGTCGATCGCGGTAAATGGGGAAGGTGGAAGTGAGCGCTTTGATGAAAGTGAGATAGCACGACCCAGACCACTTGGTCGCCGTATGTCCTCCACGGATTCGGTTTCAGCTACCGAATGATCTTCACTTGAAATCTGCCACCGTTGTGAGGATTCTGAATCATGCCGAACATTGACTAGGGGGGTAATATTAGACCGTCGCTTTCTGCGATTCGAAAACAATGTCGACATGCGTCTGATCAGTAAGCTCGGACGAGATGTTTTGTTAGATGGCTGTGAGCTAGATATGGATATGTTCTCCACCGCAGGAGGAAACGGTGTAGGTGGAGCTGTAAGGGGAGCCATGAAGGACTGGGTAGGTATAAAGGAACGTCGGCGATGGAGAAAAGACATAGACAATCTGGTTTTGTGGATTTAAAGCAGTTTCATCAAGCAACCAAGCTGATATGTATCACCGTCAATTTGACGCTAAGCCATTTCTGGCCTGCAGTGAGTCCGCGATCCTCCAAAACAGAATCATGATTGATGAAGGAAGAGAAGGAAAGATTGACGAGAGCATAACGTAACCTCTTATCCTGGTGCTCGATGATCCCTCACTTATCATCAGTCTTTCCCTTCGTAACGGGGACTGGGCATGATTTTCTCGTGGCGTGATGGTTCCTAAGCTGGAGCGATTGGCGTGCAACACAGACTCATTGGCACCATTTCGAGGCTTGACGAAACAACCATGTTTTGTGCTCTCTACTCTGAAAATCGTGTCGGTTCATAATGGACACACCACTGATTGCAGGAGCGCTGGGGGGGTAACCGTTTTCGTTTGCAATGTCAGTACCAATGAGCTTCTTGTTTTTTTCTTTCTCAACATATGGTCAAACTATATTCACATATGTACACTACATATTATCCCGACTTGTTGTAGACCTGCTCATACAAATACAGCGTGTATTTGAAGCTCATTCCAAAGTGATATACAAGTGTTTACTGGTCAGTACTGCCTGAGCTCCGGGCACAAGTACGATGGTCTGCGTATCATCAATGATCATCGCCGGACCGATCAGCACATCGCCCACACTTAGCTTGTCAAGCAGAAACACCGGGGTATCGTCCACCCGGCCTACGCGGTCAAAATACACGCTATATCGTACGTCTGCCCGAGCTTCCACATCAACTGGTCTCGTCGTCAACTTTGCAACTTCGGCATAAACAGACTCGCCAAGTGAGTCGAATGTCTTCCCAATTCCACGGACCTGAAAGAAAAGCCAGACGCCTCAATACGACCGTTGATGGAGTGAAAAGTGAGCACAGACCTTAATGTCGTCGACAATAATGCCTTTCGTATCAAGCAGGAAACCGAATTCGGATTTATACACCCTCTTAAAAGCTGCTTCAAAATCTTCTTCCCCATCCCCGTCCGTCCTCGTCGTAAAGACCATAAATGCGGTATCAGTGCCTTCAAATCGCATGTTCAGCATGCGCTCAAAATATACGCGCTTGCCCTCAAAGCCTTGCTTCCTGAGCTCTTCCTTCACGTCGTTGGTCATCTTATCCAGACGCGAAATCAGGTATCCCTTATTTTGAGGTGCGTAGAACGTAGAGCATGGTTCCTGGACCTCGTACGCCCTGTGATGAAAATGTCAGTCCGCGGATAAAAGCTGTGGAACAAACAACGCACCGGTCCGCAAGTGCCAAGCCATACGCAGAGAGAACGGAGCTGTATCGGTGAATCAAAATGGTCTTGATACCAAGCAGACTTGCTATCTCGCAAGCATGCTGACCACCGGCCCCTCCAAAGGTCGCCAAACTATTTGAAGTCAGTTAGAAGTGGCCTAGGTAATGCGATCGAGCGTACATATGTTTAGATGTTGCATGTCCCCTAGCTTCAGTCAAGGCCCGTATAGGCCGGCACATAGTTTCGTTGGCTACTTTGATGAACCTTGTCGAAATAATCTGTCAACGGATCCAACGTTTTCAGAGCAGAAATCGATTCCACACACCCGTAGACGATTTCATCCAGTGAAAGATGGTTTGCATTACTCTCATTGATTTCTTTAGCAATCTTCTCAAACAAGCTCCTCGACGCCTCAGCATCCAGGGGATCTTTCTCCGACTTGCCAAAAATTTTTGGGAAAAAATCCGGGATAAGTCGACCAAGTAGTAAGTTCGCGTCGGTGACTGCCAATGGACCTCCTTTCCTAGTAAAATAGGAAGAAAAATAAGCACCCAGAGCAGAGGAAGATGAAAGGCAAAAAATATTTACCGATAACATGCTGGACCAGGTTCAGCACCCGCACTTTCCGGACCAGCGAGGAAAAGACCGTTGCGAAATGACAGGCAGGACCCTCCACCGGCAGCTACCGTGTTAATATCGAGCTGTGGCGATTGGATGGTGACACCGGCAGTAGTAGTCTCGTAGACAACCTCGTATCTTCCGTCAAATCTAGATACATCCGTTGAGGTTCCTCCGACATCTATGCTGAAGATCGAAAGAATGCATCAGAGAGGACAGTCACTGAGATAGTACATGTGCCATACCCAATAATAGGATATTTCTTATTTTCATCCCAACTGGTCAAAGCGTATCCGACGACGCCACCAGCAGGGCCGCTCAGGATGCTCTTGAGACCCGAGAAGTTGTCCAAATCGACAAGGCCACCGTCGCTCCCCATGAACTCCACACGGGGGCTCGTCTGACGGCCGTCTCGCAGTTTTGAATCGAAGCTTTTGAAGAATCCGTCGAGGTAATCGTAGAGGATTGGTGTAAGATATGCATCTGCGGTGGAGGAGACTCCACGCGGGACCATCTTTATCATGGGTAGAAGCTGTGCCGACTCAGAGACGTGTGCAAAGCCGATCGAGCGTGCAAGTGAGCCAATTGCTCGTTCGTGGTCTGGGAACGTGTAGGAGTGTACGAGCACAATAGCGAGAGAGCGATAGCCATCATCGTACAGCTTCTGTAAGTCGCGCTTCACGGCGTCAAGATCTGTGTCAAGGTAGAAGGGTCCGTGAAGATGTATAGCCTGCAAATAACGAAAAATGTACCTGGCCGCTTTGTTATTCGCACTGCTTCTCCAGACAGGCCTTTAACAATCTCGCCTGGCCCTTCGGCGTCCCCTCTTCCATCCCATCCCTTTCCTCTGTATCCACGCGTCACCTTGCCCTCCTGGTCAAATTGTATGGCATGATCTTCTGCTTTGGGATCAGATGTGTATCCCACAAGCGTGACGCGCTCGTCTACCTCAAGGACGGTAGAATACAGTGGCGGGGGACGGCGGATGTTGAGATCGAAAATTTTTGGACGGGATTGGTTGCCGATCAAAAGGAGATCTTTGAATCCGCGGGTGATGAGGAGGGCGTGTTTATGTCCTTTACGTTCGAGTAATGCATTCGTAGCCACTGTTGTAGATAATCGGATGTAGTCTGGGCATTCGGTATTTAGCCAACTCCAACTTGCATAAAACGCACGGTACATACCTATCTTCCCGGTTTCCAAGATAGTGCCCCTTGGGATCTTTTCGCCCGTGACTATCTCTAAAACACGTCGAATGCCTTCTGTAGGCGCGTCTTTGTAATTTCCCGGATCTTGTGATACTAAATACAAGATATTATGATCGAGTATCAAGAACTGATGAAGCGAACTCTGGACTTGCGTAGCTTCACCACCAGTTCTTTTCTTTCACTTAGATTAGCTGGATCTGGATATGAGCTGTGCATACGATAAGCCAACGTTAAGTCATGATTGACATAGGAAACTTGCGCATGAACGTCACAGAATGTTCCTCCCCTGTCTGCGCAGATACGAATGGAGCGATCGGGGACGCTTCCGGAAGACATGACTCCAGCTCGAGGTCTGTAATTCCATCAACCACAGTTTCATGAGTCGTAAGTCGGAAGACATACCGGAATGGGACTATAGCTGCCGTAAGGCTTGTCGAGAAACATCCTTATCGGTTTTAGTCTTATCTAATGGTACCCCGACAACAGCCTACAGTAATACATGCAAGTACAGTTGAACCCCTCATAACCCATACCCCTCAGTGGACAGCCCAGGCTATGGGTTATGAGGGGTCATGGGTTTGCAGAGGTATGCTAAAAATAGACTCTAAAAATCATGGAAAAATTGTAAAAAATCATAGAAAAAATTAGGGCTACAGGCTAGCACTACTAAAATGCTATTGGTGAATTTGAGTGATAAAAGCAGTTTCAAGTTTGTTTTTTATTGGAAGTGCTTTTGAGTTTTTAAGTCAGAGTTGATATTATGATATCCCAAGTCTGTTGATTGCTGATACTGCCTTGAAAATGTTATACTTGGTTGGCCCATGATGGGCATCCTCACTGACATCATCTCTGCTGTTTACCTTAATATCAATGGAATCATTCGATACATGAATGGCATACTTTTCTTGGACATAAAAAACCCATATGATTTTATTTGTTCTCTGTAATGTTAACCAGGTCGCCTATGCAGTAAATAAAAATTCTAAAAGCACAATCCATACTGTGTTATGAATGCCGAGGACTGTTTAGTTGTTTGTTTTGATGGAATCCAATGCCAACAAGCCAAGTGCAATGGCAAAGTTTGTTGTTGGTGTGCTCGGGCGCCTCAGCATGGGGTTCCATCACTGATAAAACTCAACAGTCACTAAACAGAGCTGTTTGACATTATATCAGCTGTGTTTGACAGCTGAATCAAGAGACTAAGCCTAATAGGGTAGTCAAAACCTATGGGTTTTGCCGACCAAGGGGTATGGGGTATGGGTTACTGCAGACCTATGGGTTATGGTATGCAATTCCCTGTGAACCAAGTTGGTGGACAGCTCAGGCTATGGGGTATAAGGGGTTATGGGTTATCAGGGGTATGGGTTATGAGGGGTTCGACTGTAGTATTCAAGTAGTAAGGTGTCACAGCGAGTGCTGCGGTTAAAAAAGGGCTGCGTAGGGTCGCGAGCAAGGGCGGCGGGAGATTTAGTGCCGCAACTTACATAGCTCCTACAGTTACATGGCTGAAATTCCTACATATGACTCAAAATTCCCTCTGAGCGGGCAAAAGTAACGGTCAAACTACGACTTGATTATGTTTTTGTGAATGGCTTTGATATTGATTTCTAGTATACACATCGAGCAATCACTTATAGACTAATAACCCTCTTGGCATCATCATGATGGGTATTGATTGGAGAACGTTTCGTCACACGGTATCCTATATTTTCTTTCAGCGTGATAGTCCTGATTGATACCATCCCAGTCTGTCAGCTTCATCAAGTACTTACTGGGCTATCAATTACGCCGTCGCAAATTTGATGTTTATTTAATTTACGCTGGCACCCTCAATCTAGCTAGCATCAACATATAGGAAAGGAGAGAAAATGCGAAAGGTGGCAATCTCTCAACAACGTGGTAACACATAGGTTTTCAGATCAACCGAAAGCTGCCGAGAACATTAGTTCGTCGTAAAGGTGGGTTCTGAGGGTAAGGAACCTTTTCGTAGGCCTCTGCGCTACATCACGCGACTAGCCCGCGCTATCCGCATCGAAGCTTTCAGTTCAAATTCCTAATTGCATGCTAGGGTCTAGCAGATGCCGACAGAGTCTAAGCGATTAGGGGGTCCTGGTGTTGCTTTCGCTCGACCACAATCTCGTTCACCGGGTTCTTACTTTTCGGCAGTTGATTATTTAAGGCCTCGCCTCGAGAATATCAACTTCTCACATTGTTCTCCAACAAAATCATTTCAACTAGGATTTTACGTAAAATGATTCACTGGCAACTTTATTAGATTGCTACCCTGCCCAGTTGAATCCCAAAAGTGAGCGGTGCTAACCGTCATTTCTTATCTGAATTCTTTCCTTACACGGTCATGTTCAGATCGAATAGTTCCTGTCGACTATTGATTTTTCGTGGCCCACCCACTTCTCCCTGTTGTTTTGTCTGTAGGACCTCTTTGGTTCGCACCCTGCTCCTACTTAGCTGACTCTGTTGTATAATTAGCATGTCCGCGTCCGCGTCCTCGCCTATAAATTTTGGGGTCCACCTGGACGGACCTTTGTTTTCTGCTAAAACCTCTCCTCTTCAGCATGTGGCAGAGGTTCTTTGATGTGACTGAAATTGGACCTTTCGGGTGGGCCTGGACTAGGAGAAAACGTCTATCCAAAATATCCAGTTTGAGTCACCTTGCTATTGTCAACACGAATTTCAGCTGACTCAATTGAAGATCGTCCGGCTGATGTGTAACCTGTTGGTTCGCCATCTGGCAGACAATACTACGAATGGCGAAAAATTAACTCCATGTCCAGTTCACTGGAATACCAAACTCCTTCGAAATGGACCGCTGGAAGTCACAAGGCTTGGGATCACCGGCCAAAAGCAGTGGTCGACAGAATCAGCAGCCAATACATCGCATGTGGCGCCGCGCGCGCGCATAAGAATGTTGGTTTTCATCTCCGGACCAGCCTGCCAAATTCACTTAATTGCATGAGAATCCCGTTTTCCATTCTGGTCTGCATTTCTCCGATATGCATAAGGTACTACTTTGCGATGACCCCGGACGTATTTTCCGAATTGCTCGGCTCTGTGCTCAGAATGTAAGCTCATGCGGACAAGCATAATAGTTTTAGCAAGATCTATAGATTGTGAGCGCAGGCCTGGTGACTTGCGTCAAACGTGCGTATAAATGGCCAGGCGACGAGATGTTCTTCTGCATACTTTCCAACTTGTAAGTCTTCTTCCAAGATCCAGTGGGCAGGAGTTCATACTTGTTCCAGATTTCCAACATGTCACAGCAACCCATCCCCTCTGCTCTGGATCTTGACAACATTCAAGGCGACATTTTGTGAGCAGCTATTCTCGTTCCAATACTTGAAAACGCGACTGAGACACTGAGCTAACAGAAGCGGCCTTCCAAAGAAGACAGAAACCTTCTTTTTCTTCGAGATCACCGATGTGGGTAGTTTCAGAAACCAACTTTTCAAATATGCGCCTCGAATCACGACCGTCGCTCAAGTCCTGAAAGATCGCAAGGACATTGAAGACCACAAGAAGAAGGGCGATAAAACTTTGATACCAATGATCGGCGTCAACATCGCCTTCTCCCACAAGGGTCTCGTTGAGGTCTGCAAGTATTGGTTGCCCCTTCGTTATGTAACCAACTTTATTTCCAGATGGGCATTGACGACTCAGTTCTGGCGGCAGATGCCAACTTCCTAGGTGGACAGCTGGCAGACGCGGAGTCTCTCGGTGACAAAGGAACAGGTACTGGGCCGAATTTCGTTCCCAACTGGAACCCAGCTTTCTTGCAAGAGATCCATGGTGTCATCCTGGTGTCTGGCGAGAGTCATGATTCTGTCAACAAAGCCCTTCAGGAGGCCAAGCAAACATTTGGTGTTTTCACATCCGAAGCGTCTATCAAAGAGGTAATCAGCACCTCAGGCGACGTCCGACCAGGCAAGGAGGCTGGACATGAACCGTTGAGATATTGTTATTCTTCTCTGACAGCAATTTAATGATTGCCTTCCCAGCTTCGGTTTCTTGGATTGTGTCTCCAACCCCTCAGTGGCAGGTTTTGATGAAAACCCAAATCCTGGACCCAAGCCTGTACCAGCAGGCGTTATAGTCATGGGCCACGAAGGTGACACTGTATCAAACAGAGATTGGGCATTCGAAGGCAGTTTCCTCGCTTTTCGCCTTCTGTCCCAGACCGTTCCTGAATTCAACAATTTCCTGAAGGATCATCCAGTGCCTATGCCTGGACTTACTCCAGAAGAAGGAAGTGAGCTGTTGGGCGCAAGGCTCGTCGGACGATGGAAGAGCGGTACTTCCAGCTAACCGTCCTAAGTTGATATCTCTGAAACTTCTGAACAGGAGCTCCCGTCGACCTGAGTCCTTTCAAAGATGATCCGAAGCTGGGAATTGATCCTCAGAGGTAGTAAATTGTTACTATTGTCACCGTGTGCAAAAGTTGACAGGTGCAATGACAGGAACAATGACTTCCATTTCACAGTAGAGACGAATTTCCAGAAAATCTGTCCTTTTGCTGCTCACGTCCGGAAGACAAACCCACGTGCTGATCTCGAGGGGTTGTCACCACCTATTTCCATTCAGAACCAGAGGATTATGCGACGCGGCATTCCATTTGGTCCTGAAGTGACAGCAACAGAACGACAAGCAGGAAAGACTGAGAATGAACGTGGCCTTCTCTTCACGTGCTATCAAACCAGCATCAAGAATGGATTCGCATTTATACAAAAGAGTATGCTCTCATTTACGTGTATGAAGTTTGACTGACAACAATCAATTAGACTGGGCAAACAATCCTAACTTCCCTTTTGGTGAGAGGACGCCTGAAGTTCCTGGGTTCGTTGATACTTGGCGTTCAACCCTGAGATAGCTCATAACATTCTAACAGATTAGATCCGATCATTGGCCAAGGCGACAGGAAGTTGAGTGGCACCGACCCTAATAACCCGGCAACAGAGCTTACTGTGCCGGAGTTTGTTATTTCTCGGGGAGGCGAATACTTTTTCTCGCCCTCCTTAAAAGCTCTGAAGGAAACTCTGGGCACCGGAGTATGATTATTATTGACCACTGCTGTTGATTGCTTGTCTATTGTATACAGTGCCAGGATGTTATCAGTATGAAAGTGTAGGGAGGATTGGAGACAACCTACGTTATATATGAATGATTTTAATTACAGGAACTTTCTCAGTAATGTGATAATTGTTCGGGCCCATGCCAGAGATTGAAACTTGCCGCTGCTATCTTGGAGGGTAGAGTGGCACACGCAACGGTCGAGCGGTCGAAAGATCTGTGGCAGCTTGCAAGGAGATCGAAAACGATGGCAATAATGGCCGTTTGGTCCAGGCTTATCCAATTTCATGTTCAGCCAACAGCTGGAAAGTTGATGTTATAAGGTCGTTCTGCGACAGTAATAAGCCGGATTGACCATGTTCGGTATGCCATTCGAGATCGGATAGATATGTTTGCAATTAGGACAAAGCATAGCACCTTCTTCGACGTGGATCTACCGGTGCATGAACAGAAAGAGTGAGATGGGAGAAAGCGGCTTCGTACCTCAAATAAAACATGATGCAGGCTCTTCAGGAACTTGTCGTCCAACATCTCCGGCTGTTCCTGCGGTAGTGATGTATCACCTAGCTGAAAACATGAGTAAGCCAACATCCCCAAAGCAGAGTAACGAATAAAGCGTACCTGTCTAGCAGCATCGACCAACGCTTTCCATTCGATCTTTGGCATGAACCCCCGTAAAAAGTCTGAATTGAATTCTGCTTCTCGTAGCTCGATATGAACATCTTTGAATTCCAATGGAAAATTGTTCGATGTACACCCTTTTACGTGACACGCGAGCAGATTGTGTGTGATTAAGCGAACCATCGCATAAGAAGATATGTAGTTAGAGATCAACTTGAAGGTTGTGAAAAATCGAAGCGACAGCCAAATAGACCGCAAAATGGCTTTGAACCAAGCAACCTTGAACTTGACTATCACAACGGATAACTATGAGACCGCCATCGCCCTCAATACCGGAGAAGGAATTTATCTTTACTTCACTGAAGCAATCTTTGAGACTCGATGGCCGTTTACCGCTGGAGCTTCGTACGCCAATACTCACGTTTGGACCAGAACTCGGCTGGGTCGAATGCGCGCTTGGAAAAACACGGTGTGCCACACGACGCGAATCTTGTTTATTGACCTTATCACCCATGTGTTGTCTCTCAGGGTAATCGCCTCAGTCGATGCTAGGATGGTGAAACCTCCACCCGAGCGACCATTTGAGGGCACTCTTACAATACATTCGGAGATATCGCCTATGGCGTCCGTTGAATATGAACCAGGCCGGTGGGTATGTAGTTTGAAAATATTTATTGCAATATAATATCGGTATGATGCTAGACCCTCTGAAGAAGAAGTAACGATTACAAGAATGCTTGATAAGGTGCTCAGACGCAGTGACGCCGTCGACAAGGAGTCATTATGCATTCTAGCTGGTCAACGGGTCAGTTTCGCTACACTTCACGTATCACTCATGTCCTTACCGTATGAGACGCCATACAGGTGTGGCATATCCGTCTAACGTTACACTTCTTGGCCGATGCAGGCAATATGCTCGATTGCGCATGTCTAGCAGGTATTGTTGCTCTTAAGCACTTCCGAAGGCCTGAAGTTGAAGTAATCGGGGATGAGGTCACCGTGGTTTGTCTGAATATTTCCCCCGCCCATGCTCTCTCCCTTACAAACCACTTTTAGCATGCCCCCTTCGAACGTGCTCCTGTTCCGCTAGCCATTCATCACACACCATTCTGTTTCACATTTGCCTACTTCCCTGATCCTGAAACACCACCGATTTTGGACCCATCCCAACTAGAACAAAGATTGAGCGCTGGTCTTCTGTCAGTGGCCTTGAATGCTCAGCGCGAACTTTGTGTTGTGCAGAAAATGGGTGGGGTGCCACTCACGCCAGACCACGTTTTGAAAATCATCGAAGTCGCTGTGCGGAAAGCCAAAGAGTTTAATGACATCGTAAATGATAGGCTAAGAGACGATTGGACAGGGAGAACAGTAGAAATACGGTAGCGTGGTATATCATGTTCACTCACGGAGAGATAACTATTTGTTTGATTATGACATCGGGCATGCCCCCAAGTGGGTATCAGTAGAGTGATTGAAGCCGGATGCATGCTTATCACTGCAGTTCCTGGTCTTGTCAACCAGACTGGTCGCAAATACCATGCTTACACTTGGGCTGCGGGGTTTAGTATCCCCGCGCGGTTCCAAAGTTATCTGCTGTTAAATGACTTGTGGGATCTCACGTCAGAGACGAGATTGTAGAACTTAAGTACCGCCCTGGGCGTTAGGATAATCTGTCATTTGGTTGGGATATTAGATAGGATGGAAGGGCTTACTTCGGAAAAAGAGAACACTATTCACAAAAGCTAACGACGATACATTGCCCATAGGACGGCGTCATACACAAGTGTTAATTGTAGTAATTAGAGTAGCATGACATTAGGCTAATGTTGTGGACTACCAAAAGAGCGTCTATAGTAAAGAAATGACAGTAAGAGGAATGAATGTACAACCGTAATCTAAGGGAATTCAATGCACGAGGACAAAATAACAGATGCACAGGTGTTCTGCCCGACCTAATCTCTGGTCTGGCGAACCTTCTTGCTGGGCGATGGGTACCCTTCTACACGACCTGCAGATAGAAGCACCGGGCACGGCCGAGTTAAATGGTTGCTTGCCAGATCGGCATTGGCAAACCAATCGTTGCAGACTCCACATCTAGCACCGTTCGACAACAGGTGAGACCAGACGTGGTGACCAAAATCCATAACATCGACCTTGCTGGTGCACCTCCCGTATATGCAGTGAACCGTGCCGGGCGAGGTGACATGAATGTGCGATTTACCGTGCTTGACGATCGCATCAGGATTTCCTTTGACCTTTGCGCCACATCCAAAGCGGTTGCATACAAAACTGGCCTGGATATTCTCAGGGATGACTTTGATCAAATGGGCGAAAGAAGGGAACTCCTCGATGAGGTCCTCCACCGTGTATGTCATAGTCAACTGACTCAACTCTCTCTTCGGCAGAGATAATTTTTGACGGGTGGAGGAGGCGCTAAGAATAAATTGGGAGCGACTTGGTATGTACAAATCAACAAGACTCACGATTTATGATTGGATTTGGAAGGGGATTTAGAAACAGATTTTCTGCTTGACGCAGCGAGATGGTCAGTGGCAATCTCCCAATAAAGTGCATAATTCGAACATACTTAGGAATCGGACTAAATATCTCACTGGGAGCGACTGTATGGGTAAACGGGAACTGAGAACTCGCTGGCGCGAGAGGTACGATAGAGCTCCGCGTCAGAAGCTTTGCTTGCTCGTTCACGGCGATTTGTGTCATACGCTGGGAGTTGTGAAATTTCGACCAAAAACCTTCATACGAATTGACCCCAGTCCAATCATGAGATGTGGCCTGGGCACTAATCATGGGGAGGGGGTTCGTGAGCACGAGCAATGAATAATACGCAGCAGGTTGAACTCACGTTGCCGAAGGTTGAGACGCCTGTCGGGTCCAGGATGTCCACGCATGGTATGGATTCTGGGAAATCGGTGTCGGATTTGTGGCCAACGGAGGGGCACCCACGGTTGGGGGAGCATAGTCATCTGTATCTGGGGGTAATGACAAAACATGATTGATGCTGATGGAGGGAAAATGACATCAGTCAGAACGTTGAAAAGACACCAAACTTTACGGACATGGCATACAGAAATTCAGGATCGATCTCTTGGCCGGTGGCTGGGTCAATGCTGTGAAATATTGAGCAAGGAGTGGTACACCGAAAGGGCCTACTTACTAAGGTCCATACGGAGAGCCTGCTCCATGAACTGAGGTTGTATTGGCATGGTGAAGAGACATGTTGGATATTAAAGATGAAGGTCAGGAGGAGTGGAACAAGAGTAGACACAACCACGCGTGAGGTAGGTGAAATAACGCCTCCGCGATTTATAGTGGAGGGCGGATGGACTATTGTAGGACAGTTTCCATTTCTGTCACTACGTTGGACCACCGTGGCCAATATGCCCATTGTAGAGCCACCGCCACGCCCCGAAGTTTGAGCGCTCTGGAATAACGATGGCCACTGCAGACAGACCATTGCATTCGAACGATATAGATAGTTGACAAAGGCCAGTGGATCTCGCTGTCATTTCTGGTTCCGGTAGGCAATTTTCTAGGGGCCTCCGGAGGTCTGGAATGAGCCACGAGAGATATAGTCGTAGAAGACATTAAAAAAATTACAGTCGATGTGATCGCCGATCATCAACTGCCGTTGGCAACGGTAATAGTTGTCAGATAGGCATTCAACATGAGAGGTCCAAAATATGTCCAAGAAACGGGGTCGATCCCCCCCCCGCGCATACAAAAAACAGACGAGTGGAAATAGCGAGTGTCAATCGAAACATTTATGCGCATTCCTTTGCAACTAGATGTTGAGTGAGGATAGATAAGTGTGCTGTGGCCTGTCATTGATGGTGACCAGAGTTGAGCGATCCTCCATCGCGGGCAAGTCAAGGGACTGAGAACAACAGATATAGAGATATCAAGCATCCGCAGATTTGGCAGTGGGTAGACAGTGGAATTGGTGATTTCAAATTGGAAGTTAGATGATGTTTTTCTCCCCCAAGTAACGGACCAGCGGTCGAGTTATTCGATGCAAGCTTGCACGGCGGACTTCCAGACAATATTCGATATGTGCCGAATGAGAAGGTAACTGAGCAAGAGGGATGTAGGGAACCATAACGCTGGACAGTCTGAAGCTGTGATGCAATGAGGAACATGACATACGATGCATTGCATACGGCGTTTCAAGCAGTGATCAGGTGAGTATGGCAACATGCCAGTGACCAATGTGAGATCCAAGCCAGCATGATACCATGGTTCATAGAACCGCGGTAGTGAGACCGTCATGGCGTAAATGATAAATAAGTGGACGGCATCCTAACCGCGGAGGCTGCTCATCAAGCATCGCAAGGCCCTATAGGTATTTGTCAGAGTTCCCATTGGCTTTGTTTTCAAACACACTTCTTGAAGGTTAACGCTGAGGATGTGATACATGATCCTGAGATATCCCATGGTAAGCATTGTGCTGCTTGTACAGTTCCGAGGTATGTATAAATGCGAAACACCTTCGTTGTAAGAGTGACTCTTGCAAACACCAGAGAATGATATAATCATCCCTTAAAATGACATCGCGAGCTACCCAGGCCAACAGCTTTCCAATAGCCAGTGGAATCTATAGGGACCGTTCAGGCATTCTGATTAATCGTCGTTTTCCCCCGATCCTACAACTGCCTCCCGAAATCACATCAAATACTGCTGGCCGTGCCCGAGATCGTCACTAAAGTGTACCCAATATCATGGCACCTCTGGTGCTTGGGATGGCATTCACAAGGTAGAGTGAAAATTGCCTGGTAGATTACTGGTGCAGATTGTGAAGTACCCGAAGGATGGCTTCCGCAGTCTGGTATGACTTATTGCATTATTTACGCTGAAGAGGATGAAGAAAGTTAGTTATAGGGGCGGTGATCTCCTGAGATATCTACGTTGCGCCTTCTCACTGGCACGTCCGAGCGTTGGTGCAATGTCAGTTTCAACTCCCAGGCTCTTTGTAACCAAGTCTAGAACGTGTCCTGCACTTCTTTGTATCTTTGATGGTCTCCCCAACCGGAGCGGTCACAACTCGTCATGCGAAGCATTCACCATCGCCCCTCGGCTGCGCTCTGTCAAGGTCGATGGATATGATTCAGAAGTGATAAAATTTTGACTGGAATCATGTCAAAGATGGCCTCAGTTGGAGCTTACCTATTCCCTATCCTGATCTTTTTTTTCCGGACTTTTATTAAAAGTATCACTCTTGTGGTCCCCACCCATCTACGGCCTGTTTTGGTTTCGTAACTCGTCTTCCTTGCACCTAAGGCCGACCAAGATGACATTGATGCTCTTTCTGATCTCCTAGATGTGCTTAGTACTTCCGCCAAATTTGGACTTCAAATCGGCCCATATACATTTGCACTGGCAATCCCCCGTTTCTCGTTCAGCTTGTTCTCTTCAGTGGCTTGTCCTCAGCAAATGCAACCCATGAAAATTAGCAATTACTGTCCTGTTTCAGAACCTTGTCGAGCTCGAATGAGCGATTGTTCTATAGCAAATGATTGCTGTCTTCGGACTACTTCGTCCGAATCATCCCTCAACCACAATTTTGCTCTCCAAGTTGCAATCGTCGAAGTTACTATGATTACGAAGGAATGCTATCAACTGCTATCAATGTTCGGAACACGGCAAAAATATTCTCAGCTAGATGGAGGAATGACACGGTCAATGATGCACGACTCGTATCTGTCATGATAATTTCGTGCTGAGACCGCCCACATTCCAGCTACGGCAATTGTTTGCGGAAGGGAGGCAGATATCTGTCCTAGTAGACCACAACCATGTTTTGAGGGAAAGGATGAGACTCGTGGATGCTAATACCGTGACATGACTGGCATTACAGTTCACTGCGCCCTGGCAGATAGGTTTGACTTTGCGGTTTTGTTGTTAGCGTAGATCGCCATCAAGTAAATCAGGTCTTTGTTGTAGCCGGAGCCTGAGCCTGAGCCTGCAGCTTCGACTGCATCATATTGACTACGTAATTCACATTATCTCGCTTCTTCTGGATCGTGTCTTCCAATGTCTCCAGATTGGTACGGATGTACTCCACCTTGTCCGAATAGTGTTTCAATGCTTGGGGACGCGTCTAAAGTTTCAGGATTTATTGACAAATTGAGCAGATCATTAGTTGATGAAATACTAGACGTACCTTTTTTACAAAGTAGCCTGTACCGACATCGACGATTACATGCTCCGGGTCGCTCAGTCTTCCAGGAACATAGAGCGAGTTGGTTAGGGGGACCAGAATTGTTTTGCCTGGAGACAATGGTTAGATGGGAGTATTACAATGAGATGAACGTAAAACTTACCTTGATTGTCTGGCTTTACCTCTCCGATGTTCTGCATACAGGCCTTGAATTTCGCCTGCGCCTGCTTAAGCTGGGCAAAAGAATTCGTGAGGTGATTTAATTCCTAGGGGATATTCAATCAAATTCATTCGATGCGACAAGTTGATAGCCTACCTCTTCAAGTTGCTTCCGTACATCGGCGAGTTGAGATATATCGAGGTCTGCTACGCTGACGGTTTGAGGTTGGGACATGGTCGTCGGCGTGACTGCCTGTGACTGGCACTCAAACTTGAGTCTTGGCTGCATGCTGTCAATACTTTTGTCCTAACCCTTATCTGCTGCCCGCCTCAGAACCCTCCTAATTACTGCTGAATGGCCACCGCAAGCACAGAAGGAAGGTATCCTCAGGATATAGGTATGTTTTCCCCTGAAGATTGTCTCGAACATGCTAACGTTAACGAACCGCCAGTTGCGATATTTCATGCTTCGTTCCATCCAACTCTGGGACATGTAATCGATTGGTCTCTGAAAGCTAGCGATGGTTGGGCATCTATGTCATCATGATCGAGGTCTGACACTAACTGCAAACACACAGACCTAGATCTCGACAACATAGAGTTCAGTGCCTTACCCAGTGGTTTACATCTTGTAGACCAGGACGTGGTGTACGATTTTTTTTATCTTGCCTTCACATATAATCAATCTTGGTACCTAGCTATTTCACTAAGGATGCACAGCACGGAGTTTGTGTCTTCCGAAGACGTAAGACTGTGGAGAAGGGACATCGTGGATTTCGCCTTTCGTCCCTTGGCATTTTACTTGCCAAATCTTCTATGCCACGACCTTGGCTACACACGCCGGAACTGAAAGAGCTCATGACGAAGATTATTTCGCAGTCTGAGGGCTCTGTGTTATCTCAGTCGACAGAGAGCCTATGGGAACCGGCTCGTGCATTTTTCGACGAACGAAAGGTACGAAGGGCTGACCTTGGCGGAGCGGGTGACTGGAATGGGTGGAGTAATGAGTTCGATGAGGTAAGCTTCTAGATCATACGTTCTAGCCTAGAACTCCCAATGATGCCTCCGCCGTCTGTGTAGGTTGAGAATTCAAACGCCAACCCTATCCTCCACTTACCGCATCTTCTTCGGATACTAGGGCCCTCTTCCCTGACTCTGCACAAATATATCCTCGGACGACAGCGGATACTTATATATACTCTTCCACCTGTCGAGGCAGCCTGTATTCTCTGCCAGGTGGCCGCTGATATGTGCTACGATGTGCAACAACAAGACGCGTCATCAGATAGCCGTAATTCACCCCTTCCTCGTAGGCTCAAAGCCAGGTGCAGGGAGTCTATAAACGTGCTTGGTATGATCACTCTGAACGATACGGATCGACTGCGCTCGGAAACCCAGAATGGGCGTGGATGGATAGCTTGTGCGTGTTTGAAAAAATTCTATTCGTCTGAAGTTAGTTAAGGCATGAGTTTCTTTAGGTACCACGGATGCGATGTTTCTTGAGAAGCCTTCGTATTACGACTTATTAATTGATCTGACCACATCAACCCCGAGCAAGGCCACGAGGCCTACCTTTTATATGTCGAAGCCTATACAGCAGCCGAGTGGTTCAAGAGGCCCAACGCACCGTCTCTCCACTATACGATTTTCTTGGAGTGACATTAAGCTCGTAAGTCACTTCCTTGTCTTGGAATGTGAAATTTCTAATTGATTGATTGCCCCCAGTGGAATGAGCTGGAGCGCATTCTACGGCTCGATTCCGAGCACAACTCGTCTTCTCACTACTCTTGTTGTGGACCAACGCCCTCTTCATCGTCGGCGGACATCAAATCGAGGATAACCACAACGTGGAGTGATGTGTGGCGGGTGTATGAAGACGTATGCGTCGTCTGTGCTGGGCTTTGGGTAGGCTCATGGCGAAACAACTCCACCATGTCCTATTCTGCTGCTGGGGGGTTAGAGAATTGGGGAAAGGTCAGGCTGGAGGGCGACGACGACCTCAGTCTGAGCGGCGGTGCATATATGCGAAATTTAGGGATGGGTATCGAGGGTGGGCCGCCTGTGACCGGTGGGAGTGTGAGTCAAGCTGGTGTGAATAGTGATATGTCGACGCCTACGAGTTCGAGGAGCCGGGGAATGAGGAGGACGAGCGGCATGTCGTGGTCCAGTTCAAAGGCAACAGTCGTTGGCGCGTCGTCGGTCAGGGGCGGAAGTGGAAAGGCACGACTGACGTCAATGTCCCCCACCGTGAGCGAGAGTGTCGACGAAGATGGTGATGGAAGGAGGGCCGAACAGGTTCTGACGACGCTTTCCCTGCTGCAGACTTTGCACGCGCATGCCTTGTTTCAACTGTCTGTGCTCGAGTCGTTCATACCACACGCTCAGTCTCAATCTCAGTCTGATCACGAAACGGTGTACCTATCTCCGAAGGAAGTGAGTGAGTTCGAACTGAGTCCGCTGAGTGCGTTTGATGCAAAGTATTTGGAGTGGTTGGCCCTGGAATATGCGGGCACGACGCGGGTAGTGGTGAAGAGAGGCTGGAGAGACTTATTGGGTGCGATTTTTGGCTACATTTGATCGAACGACCGTCGACGATATTGATGATTGTATGAAAACTCATGTCTTGGATGTCATTTACCCAGGAAGACTGATGGAGCGTTCTACCTCAGCAAGCGCTTCACTGGTCACCTTTTACCTTACACCTAACTGTCGCATCTGCCGATCACATGGGAGGAGCATGATGCAAATGACTTTCAAGTGCATATGGCCCTTGGGCTGTCGTTGGTAAACTGAGAATGAGATTTAAAAGTGAAAATGTCTGATTGCAAATGTAAATGCAAAAAAACATATGGAGTTGTCGGGAGACTATGGTGCACCTTCCCATCCAATATCTTGTGCTGCCAACTCTCGAACTCGATGGTACACATCATTTAAGTCCAGTTGACCGAGTTGATCACACTCCATGCGATAATCCTGTACTAGAGCCTCCGCCTGGTCCGGCGACAGCCCTGGCCATCGGGATGCAATCTCTGCCGGGGTTGGCACCAACTCTGCAATGTCACGAAGCGTCTCATAACACTCCGGTTCGTATTCTCGTGGAAGGACTGCACAAAGCGTAGCGTAGAGCGCAGTGTTTCGGAATCGCTCGTTTAATTCGACGTCGGAAATGTTGGAGGTTTTTTGGATGGTAGCCCAGCTGTAAGCAGATAAATAAACCTTGCAATGTTGCAAACTGTACACGTACTTGTCGTGAATATAAATCCGACGCCAAACAGTACGAAATGCGAATGACTTCCGACTTTGTGGCAAATTCTGGCATTGGAAGATCAGTCTGAGCGCGTTGTTGTAAGACCCTGTGAGGTGCTAACATACTTGAACACGAGCAAGCAAATGCAGAGCTGTTGCAAAATCTTCTAGTGTCGAAGCATTGTTCTTCAAAGTCAAGACGTCCACTGCGTCTTCGATGGGCAGCGCCTTGCCTTGCAGCAACGCTCGTACAAGCTCTCGGAATGTCTGAGATATTACGTCAGGACCTTTAGCCCTCCCAAGATATCAAAATACTCAATCACAATCGCAAGGGCTTTTTTCTCCGATAACGATGATGCTTTCGTTTTCACGATCAAATCGATCTGATTTTCAAGGGACTGCTTGCCGCGTATGCCAGAAAGTGCAGATTTGAATTCTTCTAGGAGGGCTTCGTGCACGCTGACGAAATCCAGCTCGTCATGGAATGCTGAAACAGTACATTAAACATTTTGGTAGGAATGAGGGCGATATGGCCGGCATACCGTCCAGTACTGAATCATCTAACCGGGCATCCGTCTCGTGCAGCTGAGCTAGATGTGAAAGCTTGCCGACGCTGAGCATGAACTTCATTGCTAAAAATTCAATAACATTTCTGCAGGTAACGCACAAACTCACATGTTTTGCTTTTAGGTTAGTAGCCTGCTCAGCATCGATCAGAAGGGCGGCCGCTGCTGCTCCATGTCTCCCACTTCCCAGGTCATGTATCCAGGAGATTGCAGTATTCGGGCCCAAAGTAAAGAATTTATCCATATATCCTCGATATGCATCTTCCTGAGCGAACATGACCCGCAACTCTCCTGAAAACAAACATGAGCGAGATGTCATGCGAATAGCAGTCATGCTCTGACTCACCATGTTGAATGTACCATCGGTACAGCTCCATCGCGAACTCGTCCTTGAAGCGTTCAAAATAACCTTGTATTCGAAGTGCGTGTGGATTATCCTCCGGCGGGAATACCGTCTCTTTATGACAGAGTGATGCCAAGCTGCTGAAGTCCCGATATTGCTCTGCAAGAGTGAATGCAGCATCGACATGACCATGTCTACCTATTTTGAGAGTCAGCACATGAACAATCAACATATCGGCTTGCAGTTGAACTCACGCAAGGTCTCAAAAACTTCGGGCCGTAGAGCTGCAAATTTCCTCTCTAGTTCATCGCAATCTCTTTCGACACCCACCTCCTCTGCGGCAACAGGACTGTACACCAAACCCATCAACATCCTTCGCAGTACATTGTGAGAGAGAACTGCTTACCTCCGGAGCCAATCAAGCCTTTCTTGGAAACAAGCAAGTAGTATGGCGGCTAGTTCAGGCAGCTGCGACTTTGGTTCCGTATCTTCTTTTAGTTGTTCACTGCCGGGAGCCAGTCCGTCTAGGCACTTTGTCGTGGCGTCGAAAAATTCCAGGACCACATCAATGACAGCAGACCTGCTACTCCACGGCTTGATCATCGGGAGAACAATACCATATACCCCCAGATTATATTCCCTATAGTCAAACGCGGACCTCAGGATGGCCTAGCACCAGCAATAAGTCAAGCACGTCTTGGATGAGAGTGGAGCATACCAAGACAACACGATTGGCTTCTGGCAAAAACTCAATCATGTTCATGCCTGTCGTGCGTGAGGCTTGGGTGGTGATTTGAGCAACTTTCTTTATGAGACGGCCGATATCCCCAATCTTGAGACGGAAAAATGCTCTCATCACGTCGTCGTGCTCTGCCTCTCCAATCTCCTCCATGTAGGCATGTACAGCGTCATGGAGGATACTATACGTCGGATTGGTCCTGGAATAATAAAAAAAACGTTATTAAGACATTCCAAGAAAGGCCGCCCATGCTTACGCAAGAAGATCGTTATACCGTAACCAGAGTTGATGACCTGCGTACAATTTCTCCGCATCTGTTGCAAGTTTTTGCCTACTCCGTTGAGACATCTATACAGACGAGAGAATTGGGATATAATATCTACGTGCAGCAAGAATTGCCAAACCTTAACAACTACCATATTGTCATTAAGGAACTTGATCAGCCAACTGAGCCGTTCCTTTCGCCCTGTCAACTGAGTAGTAAGATCGTGATTCTTGCGTACCACTTCCGGATCTGGGTTTCCGTTGCTGAGACAGAGAATGGGATACACAATGGAGTCAACAGACCTGATTCAAGCACAGCTTGGCTAAGTTGCTCCGCACCTCGCATCAAACTCTCTTCGTCAATTTCAGGCGGGAAGCTGAAGTAGAGCGGATTCTT
Organism: Tricholoma bakamatsutake; assembly: GCA_029959215.1. Taxonomy (NCBI): domain Eukaryota; kingdom Fungi; phylum Basidiomycota; class Agaricomycetes; order Agaricales; family Tricholomataceae; genus Tricholoma; species Tricholoma bakamatsutake. Next base: position 5,043,786 of record CP114868.1, on the reverse strand, counting down.
TTGACGAAAAACCACTTAAACTTTGTACGATCATGCATACCATAACGGGTTCTCACCTCTGGGAGAGCTCCATACAATATTGCCTGCGTCATGGTTGATTTGATGAGTTTTGCTTGTCCATCTCTATATGAATGAGGTCAAAGAAAATATTGATGCTGAGTCATGAAGGGCCAGACATACTGTGAATCGAAGGCAAGAACGTTATCTACGTCGATGGTAACTTTCATCATGGTGGCAGCTGTCAGTATCAACAATGTGCTCTCTGACTGAATAACGCCAACACCCAGAGTCCTGTCAGTTGTTGATTTTAATTCGAGGCGATCTCTATAATCGGAATCTGAAAGTGTAAAGTGGGAATCAGCCTGTCTCTACAAGGAATAGAACCGACAAACCTCGAGCGCACAAGGCGACAACATCTCCAAACTGGATGCTGGCCAAACTACCTCCTAGCACAAGCCGTATCCGAGGATGCATAGGGGCACCAGAATTTAGAGTCTAAATGCGACAACCGTGAAAAAACTTGTTCGAAAGATTTGGTAACTCACGCTTTGGTATGGTACACTGTTGACGCTGTCGACTCTGAAAGTTTCTCCAAGGCACGAAAGACGAGTCAAGGCATATATTCGCCGGACACCAGGGACATCCAACGCCATAGATGAATCTTCCATCGCAGCATAAGATATCAACACGACAAGTTTCCCATGACTGGAAGAACGACGGTCAGACAAACGTGTGAGTGGAGTACAACTGACATCTCACTCGTCTATTGCTAAATCAACTAGCTCCAGATCCACCTGCTTGTCGTCCTGATCGACACTTGTGCCAAACGATTCTCTAATTGCCGACCCAATAATAACAGAAAGATCGGCATCCAGTAGCAGGTCTTCCCATCCCTCCGATTTCATATCCCACCTTTGCACGCGGGTATCCACCAAGGCCCATACTTCCCGGCCTCCAGTAGAATTTTCGACCCCGAGGGCAAGAGCACTGATGTTTTGTGTATGAAATGTTTTGGGAAGGGTGGTGGAAGAGGAGGAGGAGAATATGGACGGAAGAAAGCGGGATAACGAGAGCGACGAAGGTGGACGCGCAAAAAGACGCCAGGTCATATTGTATTTACCAGCAGCGGAGGTAAGAGTGAGGCGGAACAAACTGCCGGATGTCGTCGAAACAATATATGTTCGAGCCTATAAGACAAAAGTTTAGCGTCATCGGAGCAGGAGTATAACAGACGTACGTCAGCTCGGACAAAATTTGTGATCTGCTCGTTGGGGGAGAGACTAAGCTGTATTGTGGAATAATGATCACCACCCGCGAGACCAATCCCAATGCTTCCCCAGAGTCGGATTGTACCAGCTAAGGAGACGAGAATAAGGCCAGGTTCTCGAGACGGGCCATAAGGAATTAGGCCATGAAATGGGGGACTAGCTTGGTCATCATCTTGAGGACAAGAGAATATATAGCAGGTCGGAGTTCCTTTGACCGCCTGAATTCCCCATTCAAAGCATGAAAAGGCAAGCAGAGACCATGACGTACTTGTGCATGTTGCCACACGAAACAAGTCTGCACAGATGCCACGAGCGCGAAACCAGTGAGCGTATCTATTTCTCCGGTGTAAGAATCCGTATAAAAGTCTTAAGGTAGACAGTCAGAATCAAAACGACGCGTCGATCAAACATGCATACCAGCACTTGTCAGGGTCTGTTTGAGCTCCACCGGGAGGTGTGCATATAATATCACAGATAGCTCGTCCGACTTTGAAAACGTAGTTTCTCCACCTAAGCGTCCAAAAGCTCTTTCCGTGACGATAGAGCTCGCCTCGTCAATATCCATGCTAGATAAAACCGATGCATTTTCGTTTGCGTTTAGGTGCTGCACAGGTGTGGCAAGACGTGAAGTTGTCTGACTATTACCAGTCACCCTAACACGTCTTGGTGGTGAGCTGACTGGTGGACGGTTTCTAACAGAGCGACGGGGCGCTGGGGATGGCGAAAAGGCAGACATTCCTGTTCACCGTGATCGAACAAGCAGGTCACGTTAACCTCCCATTCATGATCAGCAGCGGGTCAGTGTTACTTTCTTTCTCTTCCTATGTGCATACTACTTGAGATGGGCGTGGCTACAAATGTACAATTACCGCTTGTATAAGTATGTAAGGGGATTTCCAGTATCGATACAATACATGATATTAATCGTGAGTATTTAGTACCCATGTTGGCGGACCCTTAGTCTGTGCAGTGCTTACAAAAAAGGAGGTCGATTCGAAAGGCACTCGGCACCATTATAACCACCCATACAACGCACTACCACATTTTGACGTGTATACCACCCGCTGAAAGCACGCTTACCCCTTGGACGAGCTGGTTCTGGCAAAGAAACCTCGTTTCTTCGCCTCATCATGGCTCCCATTAGATTTCGTACTCGATGACGAGATTTGTCGGGACATCCTCGAAGAAGGGGGAAGTGGCAAAGATGCGTTATCTGCCTTTCCAAAAGTTGCGGCTCCCACAGCTCTCACGAAGCCCCTGAAATGGAACAGAGGAAAGAGGGTTAGACAGAGTTGAAGGAGAAGGCAGAGGTGGTTTCCAACCGTTGCGTCGCATCCACGTAATGCTCCCTATCGAAGCGTTTTTTAGTTTTAATAGATACACCCTTGGATGAGATATCGAGGCCTCTGGTTTTTAGGCTGCACGCATCACACAGTTTGATTAAGGATCTCGGGCTACCAACAAATTCATCCGCATACCTTGCCTTGGTGTTCTGTACACTATCATTGATTTGCTGGACCACGAATAGGACGCCGTACACCACGGCACAGAGCACCGTCACAGTCTATAGAAACACAGAGGTTAGTTGGAGTCAAGGAATGGAAAGTACAAGCGTACCGCGGTGAAAGAAAACACGTCAATCCTGTATGAAGGGGATGTTCATGAGGGTTGAGAGAGAGAGACGTGGCTTACCAGTTAGCCATCCAAGGTGATGCAAGTTGAACGTGAAACCTGATGTCACGCTGTTTGTTATTGCCTAATTTGGGCGTCAACTACACCGGATCGCATCCGGTCCGGTACTGGATCGTGGCAGTGCTATTCACGCTCAGCCCTCTGCACAGCCTCAAGCACCCTCGCATGCACAGCTTTCCCAGCAGCCACAATTCCATAGTTCTCGCCCAATGTCCTCCCCTGCCCGAAATCGAGCTGTTCGCCTCTAGAATCAGTGACAATCCCACCTGCCTCTTCAACCAAGATGGAACCGGGGGCATGATCCTGAAGAGCCATGAGCGAAAGTATGAGCGTGCAGCGGAACAGTCGTACCCAGATCTTTTCTCGGTACCCGACGCCGGTCGGCATTCGTAAGTACGCACCACCCTCGCCACGGGCAAGGCAGCCGTATTTCGCTTGGCTATCCATGCGAATTGGGCTGCGCGTGATACCTAGAAGAGACGACACACGATCGTTGAACGAGTGCGATGAATGCGCAGCTTCTACTGATTCCAAAAAACTTAGATTTGCCGTCGAGGTGGCGGGTATCGTAAGAGGAGTAGGGTTTGCACCACTGAGATTTATCTGTAGCCAGAGTTATATAGATTTGCAGGTCTCTGAACAGACTCACCTGCTCGGCACCATGGCCCCTCACAGCAACAAATATACATCCACGTCCAGAATCGGAGTTTTCGGGATCAGCTGGGAGGTTCGGGCATCCAATGACCCCAACTTTTACCTGAGCATCGACGATAAGCGAGAGACAGACCGCATATTGTTCCCCTCGTAAGAAACCCTTCGTGCCGTCAATGGGATCAATGGTCCACATCCCTAGGAAGGTGTTAAGATCGGCGCGTTGAACAACAGAGATTGGAAACTTACTTCCCGATCTCCCGCCGGAATGGTTCCCCCTATCGATAGCATCCAACAACGCAGCGGGCGTTTTCTCCTGACCAGGACCAATTCCCCAATCTACGTTATCTCCAAGCCCCAGCTCTCCCGTCAATGCCTCATTCGCAAGCTCTACAATCCGAGCACGCAACCCCTCTCCAGCATCAGTACGCAGTTCGGCTGCGTCCTCTTCACCCACAATCGGATCATCAGGGAATGCATGCTGGAGGATGATGCTGATCACTGCTTGGGCAGAGTAATCTCCGACTGCAAAAGAGTAAAGTAAGAATATATATGTGGATGGGAGAATATGTACCAGTAACAGGAGACTTGTCGTCCTTTGTGAGGGTTTCGTTCTTTACTAATCTATTGAACACTGAGGATGTTAACCAGCAAGCCCTGCGAACGGCAGCTACAGCTACTTGTTTTTCTGTCGCAAATGAGAGAGACATCGAATAGGACCGATGGGAAATATAACGAGAAAACACTCTGCAGGCATAGTTCATGCAAATTCAAAATGGCGCGAGGCTGATAGCCGGTCACGTGTACTATATTTCATGAACATATCCGGCGCCACATGCAACTGGGTGATCTCGGTCTTGACGCCTCCAAAAAAGAGAGATTCATCTTTCGAAACATGATGGCAGCGATGTTTATTGGCGGAGAATCCAAGCGAGGCTTTGGTGGCGACGCGCGTCGGAATTTGGAAAGGGTTTCACGCAATCGATACATACGTTTCAATGTCAAATAATTTATTTCAACACCTAACGTGAAGATCGAATGAGCAAGCCATTCGTTGATCTATAGCTCGGTTCCCACCTAGCTATTCAGGTCGCTCACGCACTCCCATCCACCCTTCTTCAAGTTCTCTTTCCATAGTGTGACCTTCCCATCTCCACAACTCACAGCTAATAAATTGCCAGCAAGACTCCAAGAAACGCGCCAAACAACATCAGGGAACTTGCCAGGTGAGGACGTCGGTGATGTCAACACGGACGAAGGATCGAGTGCAGTCTTCACCCATGGGGAAGTGGGCGTGTCCTTGGTCCAGATCAGAACCGTTTTATCTTGCGAGGCGGTGGCAATATAGCTTCTAGGGAGTCCAATATTAGGTGCCCACGCAACATCTCTGACCCAGTCGGTGTGTCCCTCGAGTGTCTCCTCTTCGACCCATGATTGAGAATCCTCTCTGTAAACCCAGATCTTCACCAGGTTATCACATCCTGCACTAGCAAATCGCTTAACGGAAGGTACCACGTTTTGTTGTGGCTGATTTGGAAGTGTCTGACTCTGTTGAGGGGTGATGAGGGAACCAGGTTGAGCGGCAGGTGCCCAGGAGACGGCGTTGCAGCCAATCGCGTGTCCATTAAAGATGTCGGCGCCCCACTGGCCGTCATCTAAGGCAACGATAAACTATTGAACTCATTTAAACCAGATACCACGCACTCTTGAAGGCCAAAACAGAGAGCCTGCCATCAGAAGATGCACAGGCCAATATTGCACCGAGCTCATGAGGTGCCCACGACACAGAGTTGACTGTATATATGTATATATATATCAGTTATGACAGAGCTCCTTCCAAGATGGATTAGACGTACCCGAAGCTGTATGAAGAGTGTGCTCATTGATTTTCGTCCAACCTCCAGTAGACCCCTGCCCCTGCTGTTCCTTCCAAATCAAAACCTTCCCATCATACGAGCATGACGCTAATATATGGCCGAATTTTGGATGTGCCCAGGTGACCTGCCAGACCGGACCCGTGTGCCTACGAGAAAAATGAAATGTCGAAAAGAGTGATCTTTAACGTGTAATTAGTTATGGCGCACCCTTTTAGTGTCTGTCCACCCGACGATCGCTGAGCCTCTCCCTCGACCACGTCAAATATCTTCACCGTGCGGTCTGAAGAACATGTAGCGAGGCGTTTTCCGTAGTAGTCTAGCTGTGCATCGTGCTATAGCCAGAAGACAAGTCAAAAATACCTACCATTGTTTCACGAACTTCAGCACTCACGATCATATCTTCATGTGCTGTCTCGATAGGTATTGACTCCGAAATTTTTGCGGAGGCCTTTTTCGTTGAAGTTAGATCATGATTCACTTGCCAAAAGCTGCGCACCATTATAATTCACCAAGAAATATTTTGGGGTCTAGAATCAAACGTGTTTACTTACACGTCGACGTCGACGTCACGCTAGGTAACGACGACGACGTGACATCTCAATTTGAGCGGTTCACGAATAACAAAACTATAAACTGATGTGGCACGACGGAGAGAGAGGGCCAATTATGATTGAACAGCTACAAGTGACTGAATGACTTTCCCGTTAATCACCAAGTGCCTCAGCACCGGCGACCGCGTACACTGGAACTAGTTTACTTACAGCATATACCGCGAAGTATGTACGATAGCCTGCAAGTGTGGTGAGAAATGCCATTGTGAGTCTGAGGCTGTTGCAGTTTTGATGGCAATCGTAAGGCACAGTGCGCAGATGCCAGAAAAACGGTCTCAAGGATAAAACAGTTTGGATTGCCCTGGAAGCCTGAATTGCGGTTGTGACGAAACAAACTACTCTATAGCATCAGCAAACTATTCTATAGCATCAGCTACTGGTACATTTTTCAGGGGTGAGTACTCAAGTTCAGAAGCACTTAAGATATGCAGTCAAATCGTTACCAAGGCAGACCAAGAGATTGCCCAAAGCGGCAAACCGTCTAGACTATAAGGATGGATAACGTATTCTATTGATAGATGCCAGTCTATTTCTTGGTACTGGATGGGAGAGTCTTGCGATAAGCCTCTTCCAGATCTTTTTGTAAGGATGGCAGCACAGGCATATGGGTCTGGCAAGCAAATCAGCATATATAATATTCCATACAACACCTGTGGAACGTACCTTGTACTCCATACTAAACTCGCCTGGGATCGAACAATGTCAGTGAATGTTCTACGGAGCAGCGGGAAGAAAAAAAAACGTACCTTTCCCTTGCGTGCATCCTCGCAAAGCGTTCGAGTATCCAAACATGTCGTTCAGCGCGACCTCCGCGACGGCAGTGAACTCGTCGTCACGAACTTCACTATCAACGATAGTACCACGCCTCGTATTGAGACTCCCAATTACCTGGCCTAGGAAAAGAAAACGTCAGCGGGACACGCAACAAATCTTGAATGCGCGAGGGACATACTTTGAAATTCGACAGGGGCCACAACTTCAACGGTCATAATGGGCTCGAGAATGACTGGTCGAGCAGCCTTATATACCTCACGGAATGCCCCGATAGTGGCTAGACGGAAGGCAAGCTCGGAGGAATCGACAGCGTGGAAGGCACCTTCCTTCAGCACGAACCGACATCCACAAATTTCATTCCCAGACAATGATCCCTTCGCCAATGCTTCATAGAATCCCTATCACCGACGATCAACAGTCCATTACCAGGATACGGCAGAGGTCCAACCTACTTTTTCCACAGCAGGAATGAAATTTGTCGGAATACTTCCACCCATGACGATATTCTCGAATTCCACATCTTGCCCAGTCTCCGGATCCCGTTCCATGGGCTCAATGTGTCCAACAACCTTTGCGAACTGACCCGCACCACCTGTTTGTTTCCTGTGCGTGTAGTTGAAATTGGCTTTTTCCGTGATCGTCTCCCGGAACGCTACGCGAGGCTTGCCAGTGGTGCAATCCACATTGTACTCGCGGCGCATCCGCTCGACGTAGATCTCGAGGTGCAGCTCGCCCATGCCAGAAATAATTGTCTATGAAATGAGGATCGGTATCGGTATACACGACATGAAAACGAGCGCTAAGCTTCACCTCCTTGCTTTCCTGGTCGAGGTGCACTCTAAACGTGGGATCTTCCTTCTTGAAACGGTTCAACGCACGAGAGAAGTTGGGTGTTTCAATCCCGTTTGCTTTGATGGCGAGTGAGATGACGGGTTCCGGGACGTACATGGAAGTCTACGAAGGAATGAGAAGATTCTCCAAAAAATAGCCGCTTTGACAAACCATGGAGTAGCTTGTCGAACCATCCGTGAATGTATCACCGGAAGAGCATTCCACACCGAACATCGCGCAAATTTCCCCAGGACCAATCGAATCAATGTCCTAAACGAAGTCAGATGTATGCGCATGATGCACAGTCAATGCTTACCTCCATCTCATTGCTGTGCATGCGAACCAAACGAGGAACCTTGACCTTCTTGCCAGTACGAGCATTGTAGATCATGCCCGACCTCTTCAACGAGCCTTGATAAACACGCATATAAGTCAACTGGCCGAATCTGCCTTCCTCCAGCTTAAAGGCCAGCCCAACCAGCGGTGCATCTGCTGCAGGTTGCAAAGGAACCTGTGGGGCTGAGGCAAGGAGAGTCGTGTCATGTGCAAGGACCTCTGCTTCGGAGGGGTTAGGCAGATAGGAACAGACACCATCTAAGAGTGGTTGTACGCCTGTATTCTTGATAGCAGATCCCAAAAAGACCGGGGAGAATTTGAGACCGATGGTGGAGCGCCGTATGGCAGAAGCAAGCTCATCATTGCTAGGCAGCTCGTCATTGAGGAACATTTCACCAACTTCTTCGTCTACTTCCGCCAGTTGTTCGATAAGCTCGGTACGCTTTTCCCTGGCGAGTTCCAATACAGATTCGGGGATCTCCTCCTTTACAACGATATCCGACCTGCGAAATCGCTTTATCAGAGGCATCATGAGCTCGAAAGAGGAACGCGTACCCTTTGTGCCCTTCGTTGTAAATTGACCGCCAGTAAACCAAATCTACGACGCCCTTGAACTCATCTTCAACGCCGATGGGCACCTGTACAGCGGCAGCAGGCATCCGAAGCTTGGTCCGTATCTGGTTCACAATCCGCCAGGGATTCGCACCGGGTCTAATCAAGAGTTAATTGACTATGTAGCGGATAGACAATGCCTTACCTGTCCATCTTGTTTACAAAAGATAGCCGAGGAACGTTATACCGTCGCATTTGCCGATCGACGGTTGTTGTTTGACTCTGCAAATAAATGACGCGATTGATGCCCATTAAAAGTAGGAAGCCTTGGAGAAATTACCTGGACACCTGCAACAGCGCATAAGACCAAAACGGCGCCATCTAACACACGAAGAGCACGTTCTACCTCTATTGTGAAATCAACGTGACCTATGGTGAAGTACTGTGAGGGGAATCACTACTTCAAGTAGACCAGAATTCACCTGGGGTATCGATAATATTAATCGCATATTTCTCTTTGCTCCCATCTTTTGGGTTCGTTGCCTCCCAGTCGCAGAAGGTTGCAGCGCTCTGAATAGTAATTCCCTTCTCCCGTTCCAGGTCCATACTGTCCATCTTCGCACCAACTGAATCGCGTCCACGAACCTAAAACGTTACATTCAGCATTACAAATGACAACGGACAGACACCTGCAACGGGGAGAGGTGCACGAACACCAAGATAGTGCTGGAATCAAGGAACCGTAGCATACGAGGGCTACATGGTTGACTTTGTCTTCCGCTAGCAATCTGTCGTTCTTCTCCCATCTAATCACAGGCGTGATATAACGCGAACCTCATGAATTTCTCGTATGCGGCCTGTATAGAACAATATCCGTTCCGTTAGGGTCGTCTTGCCTGAATCAATATGGGCAGAAACACCAATGTTCCGCTGGAACTGTAAACGAAGTAGGTCTTTCTCTGTCAGGACATGTTGAGGCGGTGGAGGTGGTGGTAGTGGTTGTATGACTTCTATCGGCTTCAGAGCGGCAGCTGCAGACGCAGCTCTCCTGCTGCAAGACGAGGCTGAGAGCCAGTTGTATACCCATGGAGAAGCGGAAAGAAAGGGTTTTGAAAGGAGAGCGGGTGATACTGCCTTGGCCAGCAGCATCGTGGAGGGAAAGATCGCTTACGTGAGACGAGCATCGATTTTTGATAACACAGCTGCAGTAATTCTTCAGAATTCTTATGAATTTGTTATCAATGCAATTTCACTACTAGAATTTACCAGCGCTGAGAATCCTATAAGCAAATTCCCGAACAATTCTCGATACAATTCCATATTCTATAAGCAATTCTTGAACAATTCTCGATTAAGCGATTCTCATCGATCCGATCATTTCAATTTTTTGAATGCTCGTATGCATATATTGACTATGGCTACACCCGATCGTGATACAAGGCTCACGTACTAGTCCTGTGTCCAAGTGCATCTGGGTATATGTTGCCACTGCTCCTCGAGCATCGCATCAAACATCGGAGATAACGATGATAGCGAACTTGCAAACATTGCAGTCAAGGGTCGGTGGCAAGAGGAAGAGAGCGTCCGAAGATGAAATGAAAAAGAGATAATAATAAAGCAGAAATTGAAATCCATCGAGCCAAGTGAACGGGCGGCATGCGACCATAGCCTGCTCGTGAGTTACACTTGAAATTGTTGAAAATGCTAACTATATGCACCCAGGTTCTCATTCGTTCCGCATTCGAGCTGTTATGCGCTACCAATGTGGCCGAAGGAAGGCGAACCTTGGCCAAATGACAAGCGATGGCAAGGTAACCTTTACACTCTTTCGTTTTGAAGAATCCGACACGCACTCTGACAACGTTGAGCGCTTGTTAACATTCCTGACCAAATAATACTCTGCTGCTGCAGCCCCTACGTTACGCATGATTTCTTGAAAAGATCTTCGTGAGCATGTTGTCTGGAAGTTCAAAAAGAGCTGCAAAAGGTGCTCAGGATAGCAAAACGGCTGCCACGGCGGATGAATAATATGCCTGCAGGTAATGGAGTTGGAGCCGAGGGTCCTGTGGAAGGCTCTAGACCTGTTGAGGTCGACGAATTTGTGGTCTTGACAGGGGTAACGTTCATAATTGGGTCTCATCAGATGGAGGCCATTTTTAGAAGCTTGAAGTACGATTAAGAAAAAAGAGCCACCCTCAACGACTCGATCTCTTTTACGGGCGGTTCTAAACAGTGGTTCAGCTGCCGTTGGTCGGGTTCCTTGGGGTCCAGGGAGAATCGTGGAGCATATTGCATTCACGATCCTCACGTGGAAGGTCGTTGACAGCCCAGTATACTGGACCTGCTGAATGGCGTCGATTTTCCAGCAGCCCGAAACCGTGAGAGATATAAACAGTAGAGAACTACCAGTCAATACTAATCGCGCGTGAGACGTGGGGATGTTGCTGGGACATCTTGTATGGTGCCGTTAACACTAACCATTCAATATTCAGTGGCGTGACATGAGAAAGTTTTCATATTGGGGTGATCCTGAGCAGTACTAGTTGGCCGGTTATTCTTGGTTCCTTCCCTGAACATCTGCTCCAGATCTAGCTCCAAAGATCGAGGTTTGAGGGTTTACTTCGTTATGAGAATATATCAACATAACGTACTAGTATCAACTTGTAATCTATGACTAGTCTAGACCTGCTGCAATGTGCTTCCTGGTATTGTGCAGGTCTCCGATCACGATCTCGCTGCCCTCCAAGTCAATGTCAACGCATGAATTTTAGCCTCAGCTTCCTTTACGCCCTGTGTTAATGATCCTGAAGGGACTGCACGTATCATCATTTTTTTGGCGTCTTACTCTAGGTAAACGTTAACTACCTCTGTAGCATTACAAAACTATCGTCCGTAGTAATAGAAAATATCCCTAGAAGGCATGAAGAACATACGTGGAATAGCGCACCGATTATGACATGGATATTATACTGATAATTGCTGAGAGCATGGCAGCTCCGATAGGAACAAACAAGATAGCCCCGCCGCTTGACTGATTCGCGTTCTGCCCGGACTTGGCGTTTGATCCTGTTGTTGACGAGCTACCGCTGCCACCTCCAGTAATAGTCGTGCCAAAACTTCCGCTGATATCTGTTGTGGATGGGCAGTCTGTATTTATCCCAAGGTGGAGTGAAGACAAAGGATACATACATTGTTCGAATGTCAGTTGCGTATAGTTTGTTTCAACATATGGCTTCGTGATGTTGTAAGCGACTCCGATAGGTACTATATGCTGTCGTGACCAGTTGATGTTAATATCGTGAAATAAATTATAACAGCTAACCGGGAAAGCTGCTTTTAAGGCAGGATATTCCAATATCGCCTGGCTCATAGTAAAATTATTGATTTCGTGCGTCAGAAGGATCCCACCACTCTGTGCATTCCAAATTGTCTGCTGTGAGAACGAAACCCAAGCATGAATATTTATAAACAACATGAACGTACCGTATCGAACGATCCGTTTGTAGCTCTTCGCATGAAGTTCTGATAGTTGGAGGCGACATCGGCTTGAGTAACGTTCATGCCGGGCACGTTTGCTTTCCAGTCATATGAATCAAATCCCCAGAGAATAGTTCGAAGCCCGAGGCCATCTGCAATTGCGCGAATGCGATCATCGACGTCACCGAACGGAGGCTATCATAGAACAGTGTTAGATAGTGTATGAGTAACATAGGTAGAACCATACGTACCCTCCAACACGTTGGCGTAATGCCAGCAACGAGTTTGATTGCTTGGATCTGCAACGACTTAGTACCATGCCATGTACCATTCGAAACACAGGACACACAGCTATAGCAGTCAGGTGATGTTTTACTTAAAAAGGTAAACAACGTACTGTAGTATAATTCCGCGAATGCAACATCGCTCGGCAGTGCGGTCACTAGAAATTCGATTATAACCCTGTAGGAAAGAAATACACATTATCTCGTACTATATTTGTGAGACCATGTATCTGTATCATATTATGTGTTAGAAAAAAATTATTGATCAATGGTCAAAGACTCACGAACACAAATTTCATGTCCTAAAATTTGATAAATTGGACCAGGAAGACAGGAAGCGTATTAGGGAACATACCATCTGCGACTCCTCTCTGCGCCTCAAGGGCCCAATTCATAACATTACTACCAATATAAAACATCGCTATATAATAGGTTGTATTCACGATATCATTTCGAGGTCACAGGGGAACGTACTGGCTGTCTGTTTCTGACTCCTCAAAAATTCATAGAAGAGATTGTGCGAGCAGTTTGGGCCATCGTCGTACCCAATACCCATGGTAAGAGGCTGGTGCGGACCGTTGGTTGGCCGAGGACTAAAAAAGTAGCACATCACATACCTCGGGGACATTGTAAATATCACCGGGAATGCCCTGTAGCTTGGGAGTGGTACATTGGCGGTATGTCCACCAGCAATCAGGATCCGTTGGAGGGTACGTAAGGTTCGTAAAATTGCCCGTAGGAGTACCCTGAGTATCGACAGTCGAATCAGCTGAAAAGTAGCGCCAAAAAAATTATATATACCTTGGTGGCAATATTCGGAATGCGGTTTTTAATACTATCCCATTTGCTTTGGGCGTTTGTATCGTTGGGCAATATTGAGGCGATTTGCCAGACAGGAGGAAATGACGAGATACGACTAGATACGGGCGGGTAGTTGTACGGTGAGCACTCGACGTTAGGATCTGCGATCGAACAAGAGAGGTAAGCGTTTGAACGTTTTCTCAAGTACACACAATATCGCTCAAGAGAGTGGTTCGTGCCCATGAGACTTAAAAATAAACGCGCCGCGGGGATCACGAATAGGAGGACTTCTTTCTTCAACAGCCTCAACGGACGCACCATTGATCTGTGCTTCCCCCGATTCTGTTGTACGATCTTGAGCATGAGCGCAAGAGAGCAGAAGAAGAAGTAGTGTTATCGCTGCGCGTCCAGGAAATCTCGCTGGGAGTGGTGAAGTAAAGAATGTTGAGAAACGCATTTTGAAGTGTTTAATGAGGGAGAGTGGTTGTACGAGTACAGTTTTATGTGCCTAGTAGCTAGGAAGGCGACAAGAGAAGGAATGGGGCGCGGATGAAGGATGTAAGACAACGAGGAGAACACGCGAAAATAAGCCTTGGTGAACTCCACGCATCTTCGTTATAACTAAGGGCCCTGGTTTATTTTTAGGTTGGCCGACGCGATCGAACTACATATCCGCGTCGGCTCTCAGGGCGGGATGAGCGAATTGTTGGAAGCAAATCTGAGACATTCCCTTGGGCTCCTTTCAATAAACACTTCCGCTGTCTTTGAGCTGCGTTTGCGTTTGCGTTTGAGCTGCGTCTTGAGGAAGCGATCTGAGCCGAAATGCGGAATCTGAATTCTCTGATGTTGGTATAGCCGCCTTCCATGCACGTCACGTCTAAATGCGGGGCCTGAAATCTCGTATTCTAGCTGCCTTCCATGCACGTCTATCTGATCGAAGGTTTACCAGCTAGATTTAGGTCCCGAAACAGGCGCCGAAGCGTGCTGGAATCCTCAGTCTCATCAAAATAAAAATGTATAGGCCCCATCCTATTTATTGTAACGTACAGACCATCGCTGTCAAATGTCGTTCTATTTATACCGAGTAACAGCTGTAACCCATTTTTGGTCGCGACTAAGGTCCCAACTTATGCATAGGAACTGCCGAAGCCGCTTGTTTCAAACTCGGCCCGGCGCGCCTCACGCTCGATACCGTCATGGACAAACAAATACTATGGACACTTGGGCACATGTCAGATGGTCAGTTTTAATGCATAAACACAAGGCGGCACGTAAGGTCGGTTTTTTTTTTTCAGCCATTGTCGACGGACTAAGTTCCAACTAACTACGTAATCAGGCACCCTATCCTAATAAGGAAATATGACATCATCTCCGTACCATCTTTCCCCGAGACGATGCACAAGCGTCGCAAACCCATTTTCTGGGCACCTGGTCGAGTTCTACACAAGCTAGATGATACTAGATTACAAGTAAATGTATCATAGACTGTTGCCAAAAATTGAATCAAGTACTTACCCATCGTGTCTCACAGCTGGTCTGTTTGCACTCCAGCACCAAACCTGAGGCCGGATTTGCTGTCTCTCCACAAAGGCACTGATTCAGGACGACAAAAATCTTACGTTTAGATCTTCCTGATGTTTCATTTCGTGTATTTTCAGTTGGTTGTGCCACGAGACCAGTCACTGTAAGTTTAGACGAGGATGGGACTTCTGGAGAAGCTATCCCGGTGCTTGAATTCAGAGGGATTTAGGTCATTGTCAACATTTCAATACATAAGAGTGACTTTTCATTTCGTTAATCAATGCAGCATCGGTTCAAAGAAGTCCGAAGGCAGGGGTGATCTCCTTGGGGATCGGTGTGGCATCAGATGTCAAATTGACTTGGGAGTCGCATGTGTGTTCATTGGTGCTGCTCACACAAACACTGTCGTCACCATCGTTTCTCTCTCCACTGCCCTCGCTAACCACTGTGTAATTAAATTCTTCCTCTGCCGCTGACAACTGCCTGACTTCAACCTTATCTACTCTATATTGAAGATCAGTCTCTCTGGCATTGTATATTAGTGAAAGTCAGAGTCAGCGATTCAAGGGCGATTCACGTTGATGTGTGATTCAGAGACGATTCAACAACTGAAAACAAACCTGAATTGTCCAGAATTTTGAATCATCGAATCGCGATTCACACAGAACAATTCTCTATGTTACATCCACTATTTTAAATTGGCCTGAAATAGCACTTTCCTTGATGTGTAAATTAGGCTACAGTTCAAATCTTACATTCCCCCTCCCACCATCTCGACATGGCTAAGCCAAACAAGAAGGCAGCTACAGCATCAAAGAAGCCTCCTACCTGTACTCGAGCCAAATCTTCGAGGGCCAAGACAGCCCAAGAAGCCTCTCCTGAACCCGAACTACATCAAAAGGCTAAGAAACAATCCAAGAAGGCACAACTAGACAATGAGGAAAGCAGTGAGGAAGAGAAAGACAGTGGCAATGAAGTGAGTGGGTGATGGTGGAGATGTTGTAAGAATACCTATATGAAGCATAAGTAAACTCAGTGTTTGCATGCGAGAGCATGAGCCAAACGACTGATCTATTCACCTATATGAAGTGTAAATAAATTAGGTGAATGTAATGTAAGTAATTGTAATGCGAGTAAAGTAAGTAGAAATATTCACCTCAGTGTTTGCATGCGAGAGCATGAGCCAAATGACTGAGGTGTTCGTCCAATTGTCTGTACAATATATACTATGAGGTCCATGTGCCTAGATACAGTAAAAGTAGGCTAAAGTGTCAAGCATCTGAGGGAAGAAGTAGAATTGGAAATAAACTATGGTTGCTTACTGATACTAAGGAATAATGGAAGTCTGTGCTTGGGACAATGTCAGCTTGTGAATCCAACACTCCCCCTCAAGCTGGCAAGAGTCCAAGCTGTGCTCCAAAATGCTTGACTTTTGCAGATGGAAGAGCCTTCGTAAGAACATTGGCAACCATATCTTCAGTTGGGCAGTAGATGAGATGGAGAGATCCTTGCTCGATGATCCAACAGATGAAATGGAATCAAATGTCAATGTGCTTCATTCGAGCATGGTACTGATGGTCTTGCAAGAGAGCAATCACTGACTGATTGTCCAAAAAGAGTGTGGTGGCATTGAGCTCCATTGAGAACAATTGTGTGATGAGAGATTGTAACCATAATGCTTCCTTGGCAGTGTGGGTAGCGGTGATGATACTCAACCTGGAAACCCAAACAAAACCTACTAAATGGCTTCAGATGGTATAACACGAGTCAGAGGAAGGGTGTGAGGTGGTACTAAATATCACCGCTGAGACCAAAATGTAATGTTTAGTAATGTGAAATGGTAAGGGCTGTGGCAAATAGTCATTATAGGCATCTGAAGGTGTTCGAAAGAGTTCGAAAGAGGTTCGAATACATGCAAAGGGGTTTGAAAAAGGTTTGAAAAGGTTTGAAGTTGTGCAAAGTAGTCCGAATAAGTTTGAATAGGTTTGAAAAGGTTTAAAGTATATCAAAGAGCGAGTTTAACAAATGTGAAGTGTTTGTTGAATGGCAATAGGTGATGGGTGATAACACAAGAAGCGAATATGATAGTTTCAAGGAAGTTAGCAATATTTTGCAGAACTTAGAGATACGATGCAAACTAAGACTCAAGAGAATGGCTCTTAAGTCAGATGATAAGCGAGAGGATAACTTGTGCTGTTCCCCATTGTTATATTGTTTTGTTACTCTAACTAATACAAGTCTATATACAATCTGAAGGAATAGTACTAAAAAGGAAATAAGAACATGTGTAGAACATGAGGCAAATATATCAAACAATGAGGACTTGTAGATCATGAAACAAATGAGAAATAATAAATGATGAAACATATAGTGTTCCCATATAGTAAAAGTACTGCAATATATCAATGAAATACAAAAACGCACTTATCGCATTCTAACTTGTACTCTCTCCTCGTGTCTGGTAGTGCTTGATATGCAACAGAATAACTTGTTCTGGATGTGCAGCATGCATTGAAAGTATTTCAAAACAGCTATACAGTGGCTGATGTCATTCGAAATACTGCAAAGTCATTCGAAGTGTCGCGAAATTGTTTGAAGGCATTCGAAATAGTTTGAAGTCATCCAAAATAGTGCAAAATAGTGCAAAAATGATTCGACATTGATTTCATGGTGTTCATAGTGATTTTGGAGTGCATGTCATAATGTGTCGATATGAGTGGAAAGCTTCTCCAGAGCTTATAGCACATAGTGGACCTATCATCCTTCCCCTTACTGAAATCCTGACTGTCTCAGTCAGCCAATCGAAGTCACATGCAAAATGTGTGATCGTGTTGAAAATTTAGTGATGTTCGAAACACTTCTCGTTCTTCTTCCATCATCTACATCTCTAGCTTTCATAATGTCTCTCTTGGCGGAGCTCAACTCCGACATTCTTGAATATGCAAAATCAATACCTGAGTGCAGCATTGCCGAAGATGCTGATTTCAAAGTGTGGGGATGGGGTTTCTGTGTGAAGATGATATGTCTGCTGCTCATCTATTCATGGTCAAAGGTGCTAAAACATTTCGTGTAGGCAGAATATGATGAACTTGCCAAAGATCTCAGTGAGGAGCATGACCAGGCCATACAAGCAGTTGTTAACAAGGTTTTCAAAGTATACCAACCTTTGGCTCATCGGGAGTGGGTTTCATGGGGTGGCAAGCTACTTTTCATGGATTTAGTGGAAGAGATAGAACACGAAAGGAGGGTGGAGGAAGAACGATGAATTCAGGAGGAGCAAGAGGAGGTTCAAAGAGTGAAGGATGTAGCACAGAAGGTGAAACTCAAGGGTCAAAGGACTGCACTGGCAGAGGCATAAAATGATTTCAAAGGAGGAGTTGCAGCAACAAAATGTCGAGTTCGAGGCAGAGGCGAGGGCAATCAAAAGGGTGGAGGCTGATGAAGGTGACAAAGATGAGGACGAGGATAAGGGCAAAGAGGAGCTACCCATGGTGTGGGTGGCGAAGCGAAAAGCAGTAGAGGAGGAGGAGGTTGAAGAAGAGGCAGATGGCGATGAAAGGGGTGCAAAGCGGGCATGGGTTGAATTGAGCAGGCTCCTTGATTTCGAGGGCCTGGTGAGTGTTTTACTAATTTTCGATGAGTTTTTGAGGTACTAAAATGTTTTGTAGTGTGATAGATGCACTGGGTTTAAGTCCCAGCTGCACTGTATCGTCAAGGAGAGTGCCCCAAAGTGCACTTCATGCATCCAGGAGGTGCAGGGGTGCTACTGGGTGGGATTGTCAAGGTGAGGGCTTCGCAAAGGCAAAGTGAAAGGTTTCGGAAGTGCGAAACAAGATTCATGCATGAAGCCAGGTACAAAGTCTGTTTGAAATTGTTTTGAGGTCATTTCTAACTGGTTTTCAAATTTTATAGTCCATCAAATTCGTGTTGTGGGCCCTGTAGAGGGTGTCGAACCAATTGTGGGGCCTTTGAAGCCATCAAAGGAAAAGAGAAAGTTGTCGAAGGGGAAGGCGAAGGGGAAAGCAAGGGAGTCATGGGGAGTCGAAGATGTTGAGAATGAATGGGCGGTGCAGCATCGGATTATCACTGGAAAAGTGGCAAAGAAGAAGGTCGAGATGGAGGTATTGGGTAGAGAGATAGAAGTGTTGGAGGAAATGCTAGAGGAGTAGGGCAAAAGCTTTCATTGTATTTCTTTTTCAATTTGATATTTGAGTCTTCTGAGGTTTGAAAGGTATCGATAAGAAGAGTGAAGAAAACAGAAGAATAAGAAAAAGGTATCGTTATTTATTTTCGAGGGTTCGAAAGTCTTCGAAAGTATTTTTGTCAAGGTTCGAGAGTGTTCAAGGCTTTTCAAGATGTTTGAAGTCGATATTGAAGAGATTCAGCAAAGTGCAAATGGTTCTAAGGTATTTTCGAGAGAGTTCAGAGTTGAGATTGAGGTGAGTGAAGGCATGTGCAGGCAAATAAAAGTAAAGGGCTGTTGAAGCTATTGCAAAGAATGTCGAGCATAGTAAAATGTTTTTCGATAAATAGAATAAGGTCGAAATATGAAAAAGAGGGAGAAAATAGGCGAATTCGATTGATGTTGATGGGGCTAACCATGGTCCTAAATATCAAGTCGAAGGACTGGTTGAATCGAAATTGGATGAAGAATTGAGGCATTGAAAATGAGGTCGGAGAAATACTTGTAGGCGATGGATGTGATAAACTTTCTGGTGATGAGGGGAAGGCAAATTTTAATGCAATGAATGTAGATATATGATGGAAATGGAATTTTGAGTGCTATATTAGACTTCGAAAGTGAATTCGAATGTGAATCTAGTGTCGAGGGCGAGGGCAATATTGAAATAGATGTCAAATCAGAAGACGGCGCAGGCGAGGAGATCAAGGATGAAAATATGAGAAGTGGCAAGCAGCAAGTTGAGGTCAAAATAGGCAATGGTGGGGGCAAATGCAACAAAGATATCAGGGGCAAGATTGAGTTTGAAGCTGACAAAGGTGTGATTATTGAAGTGGACTGGGGTGGAATTACCAAAGGCGAAAATGATGGGACTGGGATGGATGTGTGCAATGAGGCTGGGATGGATGTGTGCAATGAGGCTGGGATGGATGTGTGCAATGAGGCTGGGACGATGAGATGATGACCAGGAGGCATGACATGATGATTTCGAAGTGTGACATTTTCTCGTTCAAGGGCAAGCTGTTGTTCAAGGGCCAGTTCTTGTTCGAGTGCCACGATACGAGATTTGAAGTCATTCAAATTGTTTGAGCTGTGAGGTATACTGTCAGATGCTAGGATTGATGTAGTCAAAGGTGTGATTTCAGTGATGAACAAGGTCGAGACGGATACTTCGGGTGCTGATTTGGTCAAATTTGAAGCTGCGATAACCGATGCGAAGTTGGATGTGAATTGTTCAAAAATATGCGAAGTGTCTTTGAAATCGATAGATGTGCTAGACAGTGATGGATTCAAGGTCGAAATCAATTTCTGGGGAATGGAATATGAGTTTGAGGATGCTATAGCAAATTTTATGGCATCGTAGATGTTATTCAGCATATATGGATCATCAGGATAGTGATCAGGGAACTTTACTTTGAGATGATCCATAATTCTAGTCCATAAGTCTGTTTGAAAGCCTTGAACAAAAGCTCGACTTTGTTCAGGTTCTGAAAGTCTACGTTTTGAGTGAAGGAAGCTGGTGACCTTGTAGAATGACCTGTAATAATCTGCTAAATTGTTTTCATCAAAAATCCCGGTGTGAAGCTGTTCATTAATGAGTGTATCCATGTCCAAAATGCTGTATTTTCATTTGTCTTCTATTTCAGAATAGAACTTGAATACTGCAATGTGAAATTCATCAAATGATGTGCCAGGTTCATACTCTGGAAGCGATTCCCAGAGATTGTAAGAATCAAAGTTGATGTATCTGCAGGCATGTCACTTCTTTAGGTCGTGATCTGTAATACTGCAAGTTATAAACAAAAATTCGAGATCTTTGAAATAATTTCGCAGTTCTTTAGGTTGTCTCAAATTGAACTTTGGAGATGTAGAATGACTGGGAGCCAGCATAAAGGACATAGGCATGTTCAAGGTAGATTTCGGAGGTCGCAAGGTTGAAATTCATGCAGTGTCATAGTTCGTATGTTTTCGAGGTCGAAGATAGTAGTGATGTCATAAGCACAAAGGGCAAAAGAGTGCGAAATAATAGTATCGAGGGGCGAGATGCTATATCAAAATTTCCTGGTTGTTCAGGAGGGTTGGAGGCAAAATGAGTTCAATTTGAAGTCAAGATCATTAAGCCCTTAAATGGTAAAATGAGTGGTGGAGAGAGTGGAGGTTCAATGATGAAATGATCTAGAAACCCCTCATGGTGGGCTCCAAAATGATGATACTCAACCTGGAAACCCAAATAAAACCTACTAAATGGCTTCAGATGGTATAACATGAGTCAGAGGAAGGGTGCGAGGTGGTACTAAATATCACCACTGAGACCAAAACATAATGTTTAGTAATGTGAAATGGTAAGGGCTGTGGTGAATAGTCTGTATAGGCATACAAAGGTGTTCGAAAGAGTTCAAAAGAGGTTTGAATACGTGCAAAGGGGTTCGAAAAAGGTTTGAAAAGGTTTGAAGTCATGCGAAGTAGTCCAAATAAGTTCGAATAGGTTCAAAAAGGTTTGAAGTATATCAAAGAGCGAGTTTAATGAATGTGAAGTGTTTGTCGAATGGCAATAAGTGATGGGCGATAACACGAGAAGCAAATATGATAGTTTCAAGGAAGTTAGCGATATTTCGCAGAACTTAGAGATACAATGCGAACTAAGACTCAAGAGAATGGCTCTTAAGTCAGATGATAAGTGAGAGGGTAACTTGTGTTGTTCTCTGTTGTTATATTGTTTTGTTACTCTAACTAATACAAGTCTATATACAATCTGAAGGAATAGTACTAAAAAGGAAATAAGAACATGTGTAGAACATGAGGCAAATATATCAAACAATGAGGACTTGTAGATCATGAAACAAATGAGAAATAATAAATGATGAAACATATAGTATTCCCATATAGTAAAAGTACTTCAATATATCAATGAAATACAAAAATGCACTTATCGCATTCTAACTCTCTTGTACTCTCTCCTCGTGTCTGGTAGTGCTCGATATGCGACAGAATAACTTGTTCCGGATGTGCAGCATGCATCGAAAGTGTTTCAAGACAGCTATATGGCAGCCGATGTCGTTCAAAATACTGCGAAGTCATTCAAAGTGTCACGAAAATGTTCAAAGACATTCAAAATAGTTCGAAGTTGTCCGAAATAGTGCAAAATAGTGTGAAGATGATTCGACATTGATTTCGTGGCATTCATAGTGATTTTGGAGTGCATGTCATTATGTGTCAATATGAGTGGAAAGCTTCTCCAGAGCTTATAGCATGTAGTGGACCTATCAGCAGTGACATTCTCGCTCTCAGTGGTAGAGAGGGAGATAATTTCTTGTCTTTTTGCACTCCATGAAACAGCGCCACCATGAAGAAGAAATGCATACCCTGAAATTGTGTGACAATCTTCAGCCATGTTTCCATCAGCATCTACAAAACCCATCAAATCTTCTTGTGATAGACCATATGACAACCAGAGGTGGTTTGTACCTTTCAAGTAATGGAAGATTCGCTTAATGGCATTCCAGTGTGCTGGTCCAGCTTTTGTCAAGAACCTCGAGACAGTCTGAACTGCAAAGGCAATGTTGGGACGCATGCCGTGTGAAGCATACATTAGTGAACCAACAGCTTTGTGGTATGGCATGTCATGCATTTGTGTGAACTCAGAGGTGGTGGAGGGTGATTGAGATGAGGAGAGATGAAGATTCATCTCCATAGGTGTCGATGCAAGTTTGAGGTCCTGTAGATTGTAACAGAGGATGATCAAGTCAATATATGATCATTGAGAGAGATGGATAGAATGGCAGTCACAATCATGACAAATCTCGATGCCAAGAAGCCAGTGGAGCTCACCGAGGTCAGTGATTTCCACATGCTCCAAGATCTTCTGTTTGAAGTATAAAATTAATATCATAGTGCTCACTGCAATTGTGCAATCATCAATATGCACAAGGATGATAATCAGCTCTGTACCTTCTCAATGCATGAATATGGCTTGATCCATGTCACATTTCGTAAATCCTAGGCCATCAACCATTATTTTGACAAGCTTGAAGTACCAACGATGCGCCAACTGCTTCAGACCATAGAGGGTCTTCAGGAGATGCCACACTTTGCCAGTGGAGTTGGGAGCAGCAAAACTGGGAGGTTATTTCATATAGATGACTTTGCAAGAGGTAAGTTTACCATTCAAGTATGCACCCTTGATATTTGATCTGATGAATCTTAAAATCCAAGTGTGCAGCCATGGCGAGAACAGGGTGGATGGAGGCAAGCTTGGCAATGGGAGCAAATGTGTCGAAGTAGTCAACCCCAGGGACTTGAGAGAAATCCTGGGTGACAAGATGTGCTTTGTAACATATGACACAACATTTCCAGCAGCATCTTTCTTTGCATGGTAGACCCACTTTGAACTGACAATATTTGCATCTGCAGGATATGCAGCGAATTGGCTTGTTCCAGATGTGCAGCATGTATTGAAAGTATTTTAAAACAGCTATACAGCAGCCGATATTGTTCAAAATGCTGCGAAGTCATTTGAAGTGTCACAAAATGTCACAAAATAGTTCGAAATAGTTTAAAGTAATCCGAAATAGTGCAAAATAAATTGAAATCGATTCAAGGTTGATTTTGTGGCATTCATAGTGATTCGGAGTGTGTGTTGTAATGTCTCAATATGGTTAAATCCTTCTCCAGACCTTATAGCACATAGTGGACCTATCAATGGTTCAAGTGTAATCCATGTGTTGCATCATATTATCACATGCTTTCATCAATGCCACCTCCACCTTTTCCTGTACCTTTTGCATCTTAGATACAAAGTCTTCTACTGATTGTACCTTAACTTCCCTTTGGGTTTTATTCCCATACAGGGATGATACCCATAATTAGCAAAGAAGAGTAACATGCAAGTAGCAGAATGGACTATTTTTGTGGGAAAATTCAGCAATTGCCAACCATTCATGCCAGTCAGTTTGTCAATAGTTGACAAACATATGTAGGTACTGCTCCAACTCCTGGTTCATTCTCTCTGTCTGCCTATCAGTTTGCAGGTGATATGCCATAGATAATTTAGTTTGAATTCCCAGTATGTTGTTTAATTCTTGCATGAATGTGGAAGCAAGTTGTGGTTCATGGTCAGAGATAATGGTATCAGGTAATCCATGTAACCACCATACCTGATTTAGATAGAGACGTGCCAAACCTAATGATGAGGTTTCTGTAGTAGTAGGAATAATATGGACCTCCTTTGTGAAGTAGTCACATACTATGAATATTGCATTGTATCCTTGAGCCTCAGGTAATCCAGTGATAAAGTCCACAGATATATTTTGCCATGGTGCTTTAGGTGTAGGGTTCAGCATTGATTTCTCTGCAGGTTTCTCTAAAAATTTCTTCCCCCTCATGCACATATCACATCCATCCACATACCCCAAATTTTAAAATTCCAGGCCACCAATAATTTCTCATCACTAACTCCAATGTCTTCCACCTTTCTGGATGTCCAGCAGTTGGCATTCATCTCCTTTAATATTACCTTTCTTCTCTCCCTTCAGAGCTTTCATGGCTTCCATTACTTCATCATCCATTTCTGAACATTGTCTAACTTTAGACAACATTTTCATTTCCTAGCTATCTATTAATAGATGCCCTTGATGTATAGCACAAATGCAAAAGTATTTGGGTGTGAGTAAGGTAACATTCTTATTGTCCTCCTCCACCCCCCTTTTGTGATCAATACATCTGAATAATGCATCTGCTTTCCTCATTAAGCTTCCTGCTTTATGGACTAAGTAAAAATTAAAATGCTATAGGAATAATGCCCAATGTGCTTGCCAGTGGTTAAGCTTTTTAGTGGACATGAAGTATTGTCATAAATCCAATTTTGTAAAGACCTTGACTTTTCCCATCTTGTCAATTATTTCTGAAATCAATGGCAAGGGGTATGTGTTCTTCACTGTCCACTCACTCAGATACCTATATTCTGTACACATCCTCTTCCTCTAATCTTTCTTTGGCACAAAGGATATTGATGACATCTGCAGTGATTTTAAAGGTCATATGTATCCCTTGGTGCAATTGCTCATTTAGGAATGCATCAACTTCTTCTTGTTCAATTGGAGATAACAGATATACTTTTGACTTCTTTGGCAAAAATCCTGGTTTCATGTCAATCACATGATCCCATGGCTTTTGCACTGGCATTCACTCAGACTCCTTCTTCTGAAAGACTGACAAATATTCATGATATGATTTTGGTACCCACTCCTCCACTGGCTTCTCCACCTTCACAATATTTTTATCCCATGACTGTCCTCCACAGATTTCTCTAAAGGTTTGCTTTTGCTCTTCCTTTTTGATCATGATTGGAACTATTCCATTTGGCATTTCCTCATCCTCCACTTCCTCCATCATAACAGAATACTTCCTTGGACATTGATAATGCTTGACCTGGAAACCTAACAAAAGCCTGTTAAAAGGTCTAAGAAGTATAACACAGGCTAGAGGAAGGATGCGAGTTGGTACTAAATGTCACTGCTGTCACCCAAAGGTTGTGGTTAGAAGCATAAAATGGTGAGACACATTGCAAATGAACTTTAGGAGCATACAAAAAGGTTTGAAAAAGGTTCAAAAGATGTTCAAAGAGGTTCGAAGATGTTTGAAGTAGTTTGACAAAGGTCAAAGATGTTCGAAGTGGTCCGAGGAGTTTTGAAAGAGTTGGACTGGTGTCGAGGTATATTGAGGAGGGAATATAGCAAATGAGAAGTGTTTTTTTGAGAGATGATGGGTGATATGCAATAAGTCAAAGAGCAAATATGAAAGTTTAAAGAGGTTTGCAATATTTTGCAGAACTTAGAGATACGAGGTGAGACTTGGACTCAAGAGAACGGCTCTTAAATCAAATAATAAGGGAGATGGTAACTTCTTCTCTGTTCTTTTAAGTAACTAGTACAAGTCTAGGTATATACATTTTGAAGAGATAGTACTAAAAAAGAAATATAACATGTGTAGTACACGAGGCAATATATACAACAATGAGGACTTTGTAAATCATAAAACAGATGAGAAATGATAATAATTGAAATGTACAGTGTCCCCATATAGTAAAAGTACTTGTCTTTTTGCTTCAAGATATCATTGAAACCTGTAAGTGCCATTATCACACCCTAAGTCTTTTGTCATCTCTTCTCATGTCTGGTAGTGCGTGATTTGTGATGCCATAGTTCATATCAGATGTGCCATGTGTATCAAAAGGGTTTTAGGATAGATATATGGTGGCCAACATTGTTCGAAGTGGTGTGAAGTGATTCAAAGGTGTTTGAAGTGTCGCGAAGTCATTCAAAATTGTTCAAAAGTGTTCAAAATGGTACAAAATGAGTTCAAAACTGAATTTGTGGCATTTGTAGAGGTTGGGAGCATGTGTCATAATGTGTCAATACATTTGGAACCCTTCTCCAGACCTTAGGGCACCTAATAGACCTATCATCCTCCCCCTTACTGAAATCCTGACTGTCCCAGTCAGCCAATTGAAGTCATGTGCGAAATGCATGATCATTGATGATACTCAACCCGGAAACCCAAACAAAACCTACTAAATGGCTTCAGATGGTATAACACGAGTCAGAGGAAGGGTGCGAGTTGGTACTAAATATCACCACTGTTTTCCAAATGTTGTTTTTAGTGAGGCAAATTGATGAGGGATGGTGCAAATAGTCTGTATAAATGTACGAAGGTGTTCAAAAGAGTTTGAAATAGGTTCGAAGATGTGCGAAATAGTTCGAAGTAGGCTCAAAGAAGTTTGAAGAGGTTAGAAGAAGTTCAATGAGGTTCATAGTATATCAAGGAAAGAGTTTAGCAAATGTGAGTGTTTTTTGAATGGCGATAGGCGATGTGCGATAAAATGAGGAGTGAATATGATAGTTTCAAAGAAGTTCGCAATATTTCACAGAACTTAGAGATACAATGTGAGCTAAGACTCAAGAGAATGGCTCTTAAATCTGACAATGAGTGAGAGGGTAACTTGTGCTCTGTTCCCCATTGGTATTCTTTTCAAATAAGTAATACAAGTTTATATACAAATTAAAGAAATAGTACTAAAAAGGAAATAATAACAATTGTAGAACAAGGGGCAATATACACAACAATAAAGGACTTGTAAAACATAAAACAAATAAAAAATGATAATAAATGGAACCTACATTGTCCCAATGTTGTAAGAGTTCTTGTTCTATTGCTTTAATATATCAATGAAACATAAAAATGCACTTATCGCATTCTAACTCTCTTGTAGTCTCTCCTCGTGTCCGGTAGCACTCGATATGTGGCAGATTGGCTTGTTCCAGATGTGCAGCATGCATCGAAAGTGTTTCAAGATAGCTATATGCCAGCCAAAGTTGTTCAAAATGCTGCAAAGTCATTTGAAGTGTCACAAAATGTTGCAAAATGGTTCGAAATAGTTTGAAGTCATCCAAAATAGTGCAAAATAGTTCGAAAATAATTCTCAGTTGATTTCATGTCATTTGTAGCAATTCTGAGTGCATGTTGTAATGTGTAGATACTATTAGATTCTTCTCCAGACCTTATAGCATGCAGTGGACCTATCATCATATTGAAAAAGTTTGAAATACCTCTCACTCTTCCATATCACCTTGTACATCCACCAATACTAGCTCTTATGCTGAGTTCAACTCTAAAGGTCTGGACTACGCAAAATTAATGCCAGAGCACAGGGTCATGAAAGATTCAGATTTCATTGTCAAGGAGGGGGCCACCAAGTGCATGAAGTGCACTCAAGAGGCACAAGGATGCTATTGGAAGGGGGTGTTGAGGCAAGGGCTTCACAAAGGTGAAGCTTTTGAAAAATTCGGGGGTGCAAAACAAGATTCACACCCCAGACCAGGTATGAAAATTGTTCAAAATCATTTCGAAATGCTTGCTAATTTGTTTTTGACTTCTATAGTGTGTTGAATCCCTGTCATAGAACTGGTAGCTGACGTCGAACTGGTTGCAGGCCCTTCAATGCCATTGAAACAGAAGAAAAAGTCATTGAAGGGAAAGGCAAAGGCAAAGGCGAGGGAGTCATGGGGGTTTGAAGGGGGTGAGGATGAGTGGGTGATGCACCATGGGTTAATGGCCATGAAACTGGTGCAGAAGAAGGTGGAGCTGGAGATTTTTGAGAGGAAAGTAGAATTATTAGAACAGATGTTAGTGGAATAGGATTTTTTTTTGTTTCTGTTGTTTTGTTTTGTCTATTTTAAATTTCAACTTTTTGTTAAATGTCTTTGGAAGGTAAGGTAAAAAGAAATGAAGATGTAATGAACAAAATGACTTTTAGGGAAAGGCTCAGTAGTTCATCATAGCTGACAAACCCTTTGGAGTTTGCATATGATGTGATATCATGACTTGTATCATACACTAAAAGCAATCAAAATCTTCTGTAAGCAATCGCAAAAAAAGAAAAGGAAAAATAATTATTTGTTTTTGAAGTCCCAAAAATCTTTGAAAGTATCTTTGTTGAGGTTTGAAGTTGTTTGAAGTTGTTTGAGGTGTTCGGAGTTGATATCAAGGAAATTCGGTGGAAGGGGAATGGATTTTTGAGCAAGATATGGTAGCAAACAAAATGCAGTGACAGGTCGATGTAGTACTGATCCATCAAGTTCACAGAGAATATAAGCTCCTCCATAGTTTAGTTTGATAATGATCAGAGGGCCAAAATATTGTGGTTTCATCTTGCAGTTGAGAAATTTCTTGTTTTTCATGTTTAAAAATAGCACTAAATCTCCTTTCACAAAGTTGTAGTTGTGCATCATATGTTTGTGAATGAGTTCGAAGCATTTTACAGCTTTGATTTGAGAGGTGTATACCTTTGAATATAAAACTTCGAGGTAGTTCGATTGTTTTTGTAGTGCTATCACTCATCGAGCTATGAGATCTGTTGTCGATAAGATAGAATTGGGTGGCAGTTGTAAGTATGTCGCTTTGGAGATGTCGAGGAGGATCAGAGGATGCAATCCTGTAGCTGTGAAGTAAGGAGAACAACGCATGTGTTTATAAACCATGACTCTTTCTGCCCAAAATACTGAGTGTGCTCCTGCTGACCATTTCACTTGTTCTCCATCGACAGCTTGAAATAAGGATTGTCGAACATCAAAGTGGGCTCGTTTGATGAGTCTATTGGCACACAAATTATAACCACTAATTTGAACATGGTTAATGTGATATTGTTTTGCAAGATACTCCATAGCTGTGATAAACACAGTGCCATTGTTGGTTATGATTTCGTATAATGAACCCCATCAACAAATAATATCTTTGAATATCCAATCACCAAGAGACATGGCATTTTTTCATCAAAGTTTTCGCTATTCTGGATGAGTTATTAGTGAGCATTGACCTTGTGCAATATATTTGAATCCATTCGATGGAGCCATTTGCATCATATTGATATAGACTTTGCCAAAAAGGGGTGGAGTGGCAACTGTGGGTAGAATTAGAATATTTCACATTTGTTGAATTTGACATATGTGGCAAGTTTGAATGAACCATGCGATGTTGGCTTTCATGTTTGGCCACCAAAATCAAAGGGCAATGACTGATTTCATAGTAAAACCCATTTTGTGTCTGATATTGTCATGAGCTGCACGAATAATTTCAAGATGACATTCTGGAGTCATGATAATTTTGTGAGTTCCATGGGAGTCTTTTCTCCATAGTCTGCCCAAGTCTAAAAAGAATTTGGTACAATATTGAATAAAGGTAGCATATTCAGCATCTGATAGATCAGGGGGTTGCACCAGGTCATGTAACCATTTTCAAACATGAAGTAATCTTTCATTGTTTATTTTGCATTATTTATTCATGGGACATCATTGTAGGTAAGGTCCTTCCCCTTACTGAGGTTTGAGGAGAGGGAGAGGGTCAGAATTTGATGTGAAGTAAAGGGTCTAGTCATAATGGATTGATTTGATATACAAAACTGTGAAGACAGTCAATCTAGTCTGCAAAATCATTTTTGTTGTCAAGCTGAGCATCTTCATCTTGTGGGGGGCATCTGGAAAGTTTGTTAGGACCATGTTGTGTCCCTGCGATGTGGACTAATGTAAAGTGAAAGGTTAAGATGGATACTATCCATTGATTGATGCTAGCGCTAGGTGCAATATCAGGATTCCAAAGCATGCCTTTGATATACCTTGCATCAACTTCAACAATAAGCCTTTGAACTCCTATTAGTAATCTTTTTTCAGTGCTCCGAGAGCACAATATAGACTGTAAAGTTCAAGTTTTGGCTGCAAAAATCGAGATTCATGGTCATTAAGTGTAATTGATCTGAATCGACTGTAATATCATTTTTGAGAGTTTTTGGGATCACATTGAGCGAGAAAGAAACCAATAGCAATTTTTGAAGTGTTGACTGATAGGATGACTGGGGCTGGAGATCAATAGTCAATAGCTCAAATTGCTGGAGAGCTGATTAGAGCTTCTTTCAAATCTTCTTGGGCTGCTATTTGTTCTGGTCCAAATTTGAAAGGAACATCTTTACAAGTGAGTTGAATCAGTACTGCAGCTCGTTGAGCAAAATTTTGAATGAAGATATGACAAACTCCAATGGTTCCTAGGAATGCTTTGACTTCTGTGAGGTTTTGACAAGGTCCCCATTTGCTAACCACTATGATTTGTGTTACAAGAAGGCATGGGAATTCTATTTTCTTTTGTTTCTATTGTTCTACCACCGTACGTCCCATGCGTTTGTCTCTTTTCTTTTGTCTTGTACAACATGCACCCACCTACCTTCTCACACCATTGTAACGAACTGCGGACACCTCCTTTCTTATTGTCTTTCTATTCTCGTTACCTCTATTGTTCTGTTAGCACGACTCGTATCCTCGATCTACGCTTGTAGTATTTATATGATGAATGCACGACTGGTCAATCTAGCTTGACCTAGTCCTTTCTACACTCTCAACCGGTGCGATCTAAGTCTTCTGCTCAAACCGTTGCTTACGAGCTTCGGTGATCTGAGTCGCTATTGAACGTCGTCACTTACGAGTATCGACCTACCTTTGATCTAGAGAGTATTGACCCTAACAAAAGGTCAAGCTGTTCTAAAACCTCTGCCGACTAACCACAGTCTAGGCAGCTCACACATACTACGACACCATTCCTACGAGAATCATCCGACCACTCCCCACCAAAAGAATAATGGCAGCCCCATCCACTCCTACTGCTCCCACTGCACCCGCTACTCTCGCTGTTAGACCCGCCGAGATCAAGATGAGGGAACTGACTGATTACTCGGGAGACAGAGCTAAGACCATGCTCTTCTTACTCGAGTGCAGAGCATATGTAGACGCCAATGCGGCCGCTTTCCCCGATGACCGCCACAAGATTTTATTCATGCTATCTTATATGAACGGGGGGACAGCAGGGCCATGGAAGCAGGCATACCTAGAAGAGAGGTACATTGAATCGAAACCCTGGGATACGTTCCAGGAGTTCATCGCTAAAGTACGTGCAGCATTTTCGCCCATTGACGATGCAGGAAACGTGCGAACCCAACTCAGAGCGCTCTTACAAGGAGCGAAAGGAGTAGACGAATACATCGCCCAGTTCAAAACACTGGCCTACCGAACAAAGATTAAAGAAGATGCAGCCCTAATCGAATATTTCATCGATGGACTCAACAACCGAGTCCTCGACAAGGTCTTTGGCATGGAGAACCTGCCCGACACGATCGAGGGGTGGTACACCCATGCAGCAAGGGCCGAAGGGCATCTCAGAAGGGCAAGGGCGATAAAAGAAAGAACCTATAGTAAGGTAGGAGGGGGTGGAGCGAGCAGCTCTAAAGACCCCAACGCCATGGAAATCGATGCGACGCGCCTCTCTTACACAGAAAGGGTGAAGCACATGAAAGAAGGAAGATGTTTTATTTGCCACAGAACGGGACATAGGGCGAATGAACACAGAGGCGGGAAAGAGCCACCCGCCAAAGAAGAAAAGAAGACCGAAACAAAAAAGACGTCCCGAGAACACTATGCTAAAATCCGAGCGCTCGTCAACGAGCTGGAAGAGAAGCAGAAAGAAGAGGTGTTAGACTTAATGGTGGAAGAGGGTTTTTGAAACGGCGGCCTGCATCGGCAGCAGAGCCCGCCAGGATAGTCGTCTCAAGTGTACTGGTAGCTGACGTAAGCAAACAATCTATGCACGTCCCAGTTTACTGCCTGCTAGATGACAAGAGAGCCGAAATACCCGCCCTGATCGACTCGGGGGCGGGAGAAACCTTCATTGACCACCGAGTGGTCCAAAAACTCGGACTACAGAAACACCCACTCAGCAGGAAGATCCTCACCAAAAATGTTGATGGGACGCTAAACAAAAACGGAATGATCTCACATTATGTCATTATCGACACTGAGATTGGAGGAAAAGAAGAGAAGATCAGAATGTTGATAATGGGGCTAGGAAACGAAATGATGATCCTAGGATATACATGGTTACAACGACGCAACCCCGCCATTGATTGGAAGAAAGGGACTCTCACAGACAGACAGGCCGAAAGGTCCATTATGGGAAAAATCCGGATGATGATCAAGCGAACTCGGACCACAATCGGTAAGCAGAGTCTTACTATAGATGACAAGGGGCCACTTGTATCAAGAGTAACGTTGAGCCCGACTCTCGAGAGGCTACCTAAAAGGAGTGCTGGGGAGACCTTCGGAAAAACCCACCTCGCCATCGCCGAGCACGTGAAGAGCAGGCTTGGGGCGGTTCATCTCGCAAGAGGACTCTGCGCTACAAACGAACCCGAGGAAAACGGATCACACCCGGCAATGGACACGGACATGGCAAAGGACACGGTAACAGACGCCCAACCCAAAACCGACCCTCAGATCTCACCTTCGAATGAATCTGACTTCGGCTCATCGCTTAACAGGAATGATGATGGAACGGATGCTCTATTCGCTTACATCCGGGGAACCGATGATCGGAGTATTCAGAACCAAGGAATCCCCCCTCACTATCGAACACGACTACATCCCCCCGAATTACCAGAAGCTTAGGCACATCGCGTGCACCACTCGATCTTGATCGACCAGTAGATTCGCCTTCTCTTGTACTACCCACATCCGAGCCAAAACCTCCATCTCGCAAAGGCTTGCTCATGAGAAGGAGGACATCGGAGAGAAGCAATCACTCGATGACCTACTCCCCGAGAAGTACAGGGAATATCGGAGCATATTTGAAAAGGCAGCATCGGAAAGATTTCCTGAATCGAGACTGTGGGACCACGTGATCAAACTTAAGCCGGATTTCATCCCGAAGGATTGCAAGGTCTACCCTATCACCCCGGTGGAACAAAAGAAGTTGGATGAATTCATCGATGATAACCTAAGGAAGGGGTACATTACTCCATCCAAGTCTCCTATGGCATCACCA
Source organism: Tricholoma bakamatsutake (assembly GCA_029959215.1). Lineage (NCBI taxonomy): Eukaryota > Fungi > Basidiomycota > Agaricomycetes > Agaricales > Tricholomataceae > Tricholoma > Tricholoma bakamatsutake. Next base: position 5,010,522 of record CP114868.1, on the reverse strand, counting down.
TTCTTCTTCGTAGCAAAGAAAGATTCTGACGCGCTCAGACCATGCCAAGACTACCGGTACCTAAATGAAGGAACCATCAAAAACTCGTACCCACTTCCACTGATCGGCGATCTGCTCGATAAGTTGAAAGGGGCGAAATGGTTCACCAAACTAGACATCAGATGGGGGTATCATAACGTCAGGATTAGAAAGGGAGATGAGTGGAAGGCGGCATTTAAGACCAATAAGGGGCTGTTCGAGCCCAAGGTCATGTTTTTCAGCCTCTGCAACTCTCCGGCGACCTTCCAGGCCATGATGAATGACATCTTCCGGGACATGCTGAACGAGGGATGGTTAGTAATATACATGGACGACATCCTCATCTTCTCCAAAGACAAAAAGGAACACGAGGAGAGAATGAAGAGAGTCTTGGCAAGGCTTAGGGAGAATGATCTGTACCTAAAGCCAGAAAAATCTAGATTTGACGTACAGGAAGTCGAATTCCTCGGTCTGATCCTGCGACAGAACCAACTGGCCATGGACCCCACCAAGTTGAGCAGAATAAGGGATTGGCCAGCCCCAACCAACGTAAAGGGGGTTAGATCGTTCCTGGGCTTCAGGAACTTTTACAGGAGATTCATCGGCAACTTTGCCACAATTACTAAGCCACTTAATGACCTAACAAGAAAGGACCAATTCTTTAGCTGGACAGATGAGTGCCAAGTGGCATTCGACTCCCTAAAGAAAAAGTTCTCCAAGGCGCCAGTATTGCTAATGCCCAATGCAGAAAAGCCATTCATAATTGAGAGCGATGCCTCAAAATACGTGACAGGCACCGTCCTGAAACAAACTGATACCAATGGAGACTGGCACCCTTGCGGGTATATCTCCCACTCCCTGACAGCAACCGAATGAAACTATGAAATCTACGATCGGGAGCTGTTAGGAATTATACGGGCACTGGAAACCTGGAGACACTATCTCCAGGGATCAGAACACGCAACAACGATCCTATCGGATCACAAGAATCTAATGTACTTCAGAATGGCACGAAAATTGAATCGACGACAGGCTAGATGGAGCCTCTTCCTGTCACAATTCAATCTACAATTGGTACACGTCCTGGGGAAAATGATGATCCAATCTGATACCCTATCGTGAAGAGGAGATCACATACCAGATATCGACAATGATAACAATGATATCACCTTACTGAAGGACGAGATCTTCGCACGGACGATTGATACCGAGCTAAAAGAAGTGCTAGCGGAAAGCATGATGAGAGACGACTTACTAAAGGAAATAGTAAGAGCGATCAAAGAAGGAGGAACGCCACCGATCAAGTCAGCAGTAGAAGATTGGAAGATGGAAAATGATGGGACGGTCTTCTTCAAAGACTGATGCTACGTCCCAGATGACAAAAAATTAAGAAGAAAAATCATGGAAAAATACCATGACAACATACTTACAGGACACCCCGGCCGATTTCAAACGCTAGAACTAGTACGGAGGGACTACTAGTGGCCAGGGATGACCATTTTCATTTGAAACTACGTCGATGGCTGTGCCACCTGCCAACAGATGAAGGTGAACACTCACCTGACAACACTGGGACTATCTCCGATCAAATCTACTGCCACTCGACCATTCGCACTAGTGACCATGGATTTCATCACCGATCTCCCGATAAGCGACGGATCTGATACCATCATGGTCATGGTAGACCATGGTCTTACTAAGGGGGTAATTTTCATTCCCTGCAACAAGAACATCGATGCGCTAGGGGTGGCCGACCTCTATTTACATAACATATTCAGGAGATTTGGCCTCCCGGACAAGATCATATCTGACTGAGATCCACGCTTCGCCTCAAATGCCTTTCAGGAACTAGGGAGACTCCTGGGAATAAAGCTAGCAATGAGCACGGCTTACCAGCCACAGACCGATGGGGAAACTGAAAGAGTAAATCAGGAACTCAAGATCTACCTCCGGATCTTCTGTGCGAACAAACCCTCGCAGTGGAAGAGCCACCTCACCACCGCCGAATTCACACACAATCAGAAGCATCATTCGGCTATTAAGAACACCCCGTTTTACGTAATGATGGGAGTGCACCCTAGGGCTATCCCCACGACTTACCTGAAAACGAACGTGCCGGCTACCGAACAGCAGATAGCCGAACTGGGAAATATACGACGGGAAGCCCTGGCGGCTCATGAACTCTCCTGACAGGTGATGATCAGGCGAAACGGACGAGGATTCCGTCCATTCACAGTAGGGGAAAAGGTCTGGCTCAACTCCAAAAACTTGAAGTTAGGGTACCCGACCAAAAAGCTCACCCCTAAATGCGAGGGACCCTTCCTTATCACGTGGGTAATATCACCCCACGCCTATGAATTGAGGCTTTCTTCCCGGTGGAAGATTCACCCAGTATTCCACGCCTCACTTCTCTCATGCTTCAAAGAAAATGAGACCCACGGACCAAATTTCCTTCCTCCGCCACCCGATCTGATCGAAGGAGAACAAGAACACGAGGTCGAGGCTATCTTGGCACATAGGGGGGCAGGCAAAAGAATTCGATTCCTGGTGAAGTGGAAGGGATACAGCATGGTGGAAAACACCTGGGAACCAGCAACTCATTTAAAGAACGCTGCTGAACTGTTGGGCGAATATAGGACTGCACACAACCTCCTCTGAATATGAGCCGCCCCCTCCACTTTTTTATGAATGTCACACCCGACCCTGATTCTGTCAGGACCTTTGAACTCATCCTCAGCTTCGTCCGAGACATGGACAACATCAGAAATGAAGAAAGACTGCTATCGGTAACCCAAGACCGTGCGCTGCTGCACAGCACCACGCAAAACCTCTTCGAAACATATAGAGCCATCTCACGCCTGCAGCGCGTATTCCGACGACTGACCGAAGAAGCGTATTACCTTGATCTGCTCCCGCTCATGAGGAGCCTGGATGAGCAGGTGCTCCGCTACAGACCTGGAGAGCAGGTCCCAACACCACAACAAATTTTTATCATAGAACCGCTGAGTGACAAGGAAGACGAAGAGACACCACTAACCGCTTCTCCACACCCACCTCTTCCACCATATGTGCCACGATCTCCACCTAGACGAGTGCCTACCCCCTATCCTACCGAGACTACCACCGAGCATGCACCCGCACCACCTTGGATGCGAAATTCGGTCTGTTTCACCTGTGCCCGAGTAGGTCATTTTTCCTCTCACTGTCCTGAATATCAATGCCCCCATTGCCGATGATGGCGACCCGAGCACTCCGTGCTCTTCTGCCCAAATAACCCGACACGTGACGTTCCGCCACATCATCGCACAACTTAAAAGCCAACCACTATGACCTACAATCTCTATGTCGTCATCGCTCTCGGCACCATTTTTGGGGCGTGCATTTCTATTATGCTATTCTGCTATATACTCATTTCATTCAAAATCATCTCCGCCCCTCATCTCCCACAACTCGTCACTTTCGTCACCGGCACCTCCGTGTGCTTCGCCGGAGAAGAGAACATCGAATTGCCCACTCGGGTTTACACTCACGACACCCCGACCCCTACGTCATTTTCCACGTTCTCCGTGATGACCAGCGATGTGCCATCCTTTGACCCAATGCGAATGATGAGGTCTTAGTTTCGGATGGAACTCGAAACCTTGGGGAGAAGCTAGTGTTACGAGAAGGCATGGGAATTCTATTTTCTTTTGTTTCTATTGTTCTACCACTGTATGTCCCACGTGTTTGTCTCTTTTCTTTTGTCTTGTACAACATGCGCCCACCTACCTTCTCACACCATTGTAACGAACTGCAGACACCTCCTTTCTTATTGTCTTTCTATTCTCGTTACCTCTATTGTTCTGTTAGCACGATTCGTATCCTCGATCTATGCTTGTAGTATTTATACAATGAATGCACGACTGGTCAATCTAGCTTGACCTAGTCCTTTCTACACTCTCAACCGGTGCGATCTAAGTCTTCTGCTCAAACCGTTGCTTATGAGCTTCGGTGATCTGAGTCGCTATTGAACATCGTCACTTACGAGTATCGACCTACCTTTGATCTAGAGAGTATTGACCCTAACAATTTGAGTAGGATCAGCCATACGATTTTCGATGTTGCATCGATGCCCTAAAATAATTATTTTGGGGATGCAAAGATAGAGTTTTGAGCCAGAGAAGGTTCCTCTGCAATACTTCATGCGCTGAACTATCTGATTTAAGCTTTCGAAGTGTTTCCAGATGAAGCGTTGAATAGCTGGATTATCAGGAATTGTTTCGTAGAATCCACTAATTGTTCAATATTCTGATTTTGGGCTCTTAACTAGTGTATTGTCAATGTAAGGGATGGTGATATGAGGAATTTTGGGCTGTAGAATGGATGTCACATTGTCATGTAAGATAGGAACCAAATTTGTCCAACCCATGGATAGAGTAGCAATGCGAAGCACTCCAAACAGTGTCTGAAATGTTGTCAGATCATGAGATGACTCTGCTACTTTCCTTTCATCGAATGCCACATAGAGATCCAACATTCCTCTGCAAGATCATCCACTGAATTGTTCTGCTAAATGTTCAGGTATTGGTATGATGCCTGAGTGCTGGATCATTACTTGATTAAGTGGTTTGAGACTGTGGATGATTCGAAGCAATTTCATGTCTATCTTCATGATGCAGAACCATCGTGATTGATACAAAGAGTTTGATGGTTCATATACTCCTGCTTCTATCTTCTTTTTCAGCATTTCGCATATCTGTTCATACAAACCTGGAGGTATATGAATGTTTTGCTCAACCCATGGAGTATGAGGAACGATGGGAAATTCTATAGGAGGAAAAAAGTCAGAGCAAAAACTTCCTTGTTCTTGTTCTGTCCACACGAAAGCTGTTTCATGATTTTGAATAAAATCATGCATGAGCTTCCATTCCTCTGGCCATAGGAAATCGCCAGGATGGTTCTTATGGATGATAGCTTTACATTCAAGTGAATATTGAGTAGAAGGGATGAATGATGGTGAATGAGGATTCAGTTTTGGTATGTTTTCGAGAGGGTCACCAGTGATTGTTCAAATAATGTGAAATCAGTCAGGTAGTTCAGTAATAACAGGGTGAATTTTCTGTGCTACCAGTTTATATTTCTTTTTCGATGCTGCAAAAGTCAGGTGTAGGGAGTCGATAATAGGCATAGAGGGCATAGATGTTGCCATTAAGGTCGATAAATATGTTTCATATTGATGACTGGCTGTTAAATATAAATTAGCAAGAATTGAAGAATAAGAAACAGTTTTCAAGGAGTTTAGGGACTCCATATTGGGAATATTTGCAGTGCATTCAATAGTGATAGATGAATTAGAAGGATCAATAGAGATAACAAGAATGCACTGGTCTATGTCCAAAATTTCATCCTCTAGTTGCGAAAATCCTTTTGATGCTGATTAGAACAGGGTATTATGGAGATTGTGCATGATTATGTCAAATTGGGATTATATATCATGATTGTCTGAGCTTTGTTTCTGTAGTTTTTGACAGTGCTTTTGGTGAGCACATCAAATGGATGACTGAGTAGAATATCATAGGCAAGGTCATGAATTATATGGATCTGCATGAATAATGTGATACTGCCAACTTCGCAAGGCACATTTCATGCTAAACCCAAACTTTCATCGATGCCTCCATTAGCCAATTGTAGTGGGATATGGATCGAAGGATTGTAGGTGAGCCCAAGTTCATGGCAAATTTCTTTGGACATTGCAATAATTGAGGAACCTAGGTCTACAATGCTTTCGACTGGATTTTTTCTATTGACATTCATGATAATTGACTTAATCGAGTGAGATTCCTTTGCAGCAATGAAGGATTCTGGAATATCACCAGGTCAAAGACTATTAATATAAGTTTTGAAGGGATTGTCGATTATGAAAATATCTTTGTTAAGCAGATTTGTGGTGTTATTTCCTTCAGGCAGCTGAATTCAACATGGAGTAACCTGTTCCTTTCATTTTGTATGAACTTCAGGCAATAGAGACAACAATTCTTTGGGGGTTAGTGTGATAATCGGTGTCTTCATTGAATGAGCGAAAATGTCTTCCATTATTTTATTCTTTTGTATTGGGGCTTGAGTATGATGTGAAGAACCATCTTTGGCTTTACCTTTCACAGTTGATCTGAAGTTTTGTTCATGTGGCAGTAAGTACAAATTTTCTTTTGCAGCAGCATAAGGATGAATAATAGGCTGTGAAGTTGTTTCTGAAGTCAAAGAGGGTGCTGAAGTTGAGGTTGGTAAATTAGTTGCCATAGATGATATGGATGATGGTGGTACTTGCAGATTTGATTGTTCGACTGGTGCAGTGTTCAGGAAAATCAAAGGCCAAGATATAGGGACTGTTGGTGTGTTTGAATTAGTTTTAGTGAAGGGCCTACCACTTCACAAAGCATATATCTCCTGTTTGAGCTTTGCAATGCAATCTTCAGCTGCTGTGGATAGTTCGGAAACTTGGTAGATGACTCTAGGTGATGTCAATGTAGTCATCCAAGGTGCGATGTTGTATATTAGCAATGGCATAGCTGTAGTAGGAGGGTTTCATTGAGTCCATTCATCAATTCTGTCTTTGATAAAGCAACCAGGGATGTTCTGAGGGGTGAACCATCCATTTGGAAGGACAATCTTTCCTTCAGTGTTCTTTTTACACTTTCCTTCATTGATATAGGACTGACAAACCAAGCAGTTGCTCATGAAATGACCAGTGAGTCCACAGAAGACACAAACTAGATTTTTAAGCTAGTCCAAATGAAATCCACTGTTAGGTCAAGAAGTATTAGTGGGTTTCGAATCTGCTAGAGCCATGATGAGTGTAGTTGCAAATTTTTCGAGGATTGATGATAAGTTTTCCAATTTAATTTGTGTCAAAGATGTCGAAGTCAATGGTAATGCCAAAGTGCCTGAAAACTGCAACAATGTTGAATCTGAACTAACTGACCCTGCTAAAATGAATTTCGCTGCTGCGTGAATGTCATCAAGTGGATAAGTGTCATTTGGATAGTGGTCAGAAAATTTTAGCTCAAGTCATTGTGCAATTCATGACCATACATAAGCCTGGCTGAAAACCTTAAACAAATGCTCTACTCTGTTCTGCTTCTGAAATTTGGCCTTTAGAGAGTAGGAACTTCATGATGTTGTAGAATGATCTGTAGTATAATTCTAAATTGTTCATCTTAAAGATACCCATATGAAGTTGTTTGCCAACAAGCTTGTCCATGTCCAAAATTGACCATTTTTTATCATCTTCAGAACCAGGGTATAATCTGTGAATTGTGATGCCAAATTCTTGAAACAAAGTGCCAGTTTTGTACTCTGGAATTGATTCCCAGAATTTGGACATGTCAATATCGATATGTCGGCAGGTGTGCTTCTTCATAACCTCTGGATCTGTAACGTTGCAGTCTATAAAGAGTATTTTGAGCTCGTTAAAGTATTGATGAAGCTCTCGAGATTGAGTAGGGTCAAATTTCAGTGCTGTGAAATGTCCACGAGCTGGCATTGTCACTTGTGTAGCCATGGATGTGATGATTTTCAGGGTAGGAGTTAGAACTTGAGTGAAATATGGTAGATATGCCAAAGTGATTGGGAGAATGAATGAAGTAGTAGATGATGAGAAAGAAGAAGAGGATGAGGTTGGAGACAAGGAAATAGGTGAGAGGAACAGACAACAATGTGTAGATTCTGCATCAGAGGCAGGAATTAGAATATCTCCCGATTATTCGAGAGTGTCAGACTGGTGTCGAGGTATATTGAGGAGGGAATATAGCAGTTGAGAAGTGTTTTTTTGAGAGACAATGGGTGATATGCAATAAGTCAAAGAGCAAATATGACAGTTCAAAGAGGTTCACATATTTTTCAGAACTTAGAAATACAAGGTGAGACTTGGACTCAAGAGAACAGCTCTTAAATCAAACAATAAGGGAGAGGATAACTTCTTCTCTGTTTTTTTAAGTAACTAGTACAAGTCTATATACATTTTGAAGAGATAGTACTAAAAAGGAAATATAACATGTGTAGTACATGAGGCAATATATACAACAATGAGGACTTTGGTGCCATGTGTATCGAAAGGGTTTTAGGATAGATATATGGTGGCTGATGTCATTCAAAGTGGTGTGAAGTGATTCAAAGGTGTTCAAAGTGTCGCAAAGTCATTCAAAGTCATTCGAAATGGTATGAAATGAGTTCGAAACTGAATTCGTGGTGTTTGTAGGGGTTGGGAGCATGTGTCATGATGTGTCAATACATTTAGAACCCTTCTCCAGACCCTAGGGTGCCCAATAGACCTATCAATGTTCTTTCTCTTTCCTTTTCTTCTTCTCCCTCTTCACTTTCCTCCCATACACATTACATTCCTTGGGACAATGAGTCATGTGTACTTTCCCAGTTTTCCAATCAATTTTGGGATTATGCTTTTGTAACCATGGACATCCAACTATTAGATTGGTTCTCCCAAGATTGCACACTTCAAATACAGGTTGTTCCTGATGATCCTGATACTTTAGTATCATAGTCACCTCCTCCTTGATAGTTCCTCCACGATTAATTGTTCTGTCAATATTATACACCATTATATGTTGTGATAGCTTGCACATGCTAATACCATTTCTGGTAATTAAGGATTGATTAATGAATAATCCTGTAGCATTGCTACTGAACAATGCCTCCACATCAATCGCTGCATGCATGTCAACTGTCTTCAATCCCACAGTCAAGGTGATTTCAGGTTCTATTCATGCAGAGCAAATAAAGAATTTAGGGGTTTTCAGAAATAGTGCTTGGCAATTTTCTTTATCACATGATTGAAAATGGTTGTACTCCTCCTAAATTTTTCTTTTTGGTTTACTCTGGGTTTTCTCAGATACTAATACAGTATAACGATTCTGGATCACCAATGGGGAAATTTTCACTGGGACTCTTCCACAAAATTCTGCCTGTCTTCCTCTGCCTTCACTTCCTCAATTGTAACTTTCCTAATCTTTCTTTTCTGCCTACAATTCCCAGCAATATGTCCTAACTGCCCACAGTTAAAACATTAAGTGAGGCTTGTCTCCCTGCTTGATCAACCTCCATTGCATCTGCTGGTGCTGCTGACTCTATAACTATAGGTGTCACTGCCATGACTGGTGGCTATGCTCTTGGAGTTTGCACCTGAGGCACCTTTCCTTTCTTGAACTTTCCTCCTGATGGCTTTCCAAATTTACTACTTCCATACATCAACTTTGATTCCACCTGTTCCTGCCAATATTGCTAATCAAGGCACATTGCCCAATTATACCACTTGTCCAACCTCTCTGGCATAGATAGACTTGAATAAAAAGGGATTTAATCTGGCTTTCAAAAATTCTACCAACACTGCTTCTCCCAATATCCATCTGTGAAGCTTCTGCTTTGAACTGCAAAACAAATTTATCCACCATTAGGGGACCTTGGTGCATGTTTTTAATTTAGCATTGGCTATCGCCTTTGGATTAGAGTCCCCAAACTGTGCCTCCAGTCTCTCCAGAAATTCCTTGAAGGTTGCAAAGGGTTTATATCCCATGGCAATTTGATTAATAGCCTTGTTTCACCAGAGCTGTGCTTTCTCCCCCTGGATGTATGAGAGAGCAAACATAATCCTAGACTCAGTTGTATGAAACTATGGCTTCCTCCCATGGCTGTACAATACTATAGAGCTGATAAACAATTTTGTATTCTCCATGGTACTGTCAAAGATTTGTGGGGGTTTGTACTTGGGTAAGCACACTTTTCCATTTCCAGATTTCTCCACCACCTGCACATCACCCTGTGACATCCACTCCACGATCTCCTTCATCTCATCATCTCTATCTTATATTGTCTCTGGTTTTACTTCTGCTTGTCTGGGCTATGATACTGCCAACACTGACACTAATTGTGACATTTTTGCCATAAGTGCATCAATTTTCACCACTAGTGCTAGCATGGGAACAGGATTAGGACTGGGATTAGAAGTTAAAGGTTCAGACATAACAGTTAGAGCTGTGATAAATCACTTCTTTGGCAGACTCAAAACTTGTTCTTTGGGACCTCTCCAAATGTTTATGGGTCACATAATTCAGTAACTCAGGTACCAAACTTGGCAAAACCCATGATTCAGTCACTCATCAATTGTTCAGTTCATCAAGCACTTTGGATCAATATCCCTTCCAACAGTGCCTGATCTCAGAGATACTACTGAATTCAGCTTGTAACTAAAAGAGTTGTCTGAATAGAGTAATATAAAGCATGACTGAACCAGATCCAATCAGTTGTCTGGTTGCAGTTGTCCTAATGATGAGCACTGCCTCTCGATCACTAGTGGTCCCAATGTAAGGTGAGGCCTGGCATTGGCTTGACACCCACTATCTGCTAGCTAGACCATGTGAGTTTTCTTTACAAGAAGGGGGTGGGATGCATGTGCATGATGGGGGAATTGATGGTTTTGATGTGAGGAGTTATTAATAGATGAGTTGGTTGAGAAAGGCATTTCGCACCATAAGTGTAGGTGGAATACCTAACAGAACACAACTGGGGTCCCCTAAGTGTATATTTAGGGTTTATATACTATGTTACATATATTGTACAGTGTTGTTACCAATGTGCTCATACTTGCACATACATATTGATGCATGCGAAATAAAATTTTCATGCTATCAAAGTGTAGCATCTTTCAGCGTAATGCATAATTCAACATAATAAAATAAAATAAAATATTATTAGGTAATGGGGCTCTAACACTTGGTCAAATCAGCAAAATTGAAAATGTAGTTCATGGTGGGCTTCACAATGGAAGCATCAAGGCCATGATGAAGGACCAAAAATGGGCACTAGTAGGTGATCAGCATGCTGTTATGACTGTGCTACTCACATCATGTAGAAACAATCATTTACTTGGCAAAAGGATGTTCTGGTGGAGGATATAGGCATTATCAGAGGCATGATGAACCTAAAAGACAGCTGATGACCTTGCACAAGAAGAAACCCCCTTCACCCAGACCATTGGAAGATGACAGAGAATAAAAAGGTAACATTTGACAAGTAAATATACAAAGCAATCCATACATGTCTATTGATGTAAAGAAATAAAAAGTGGTCCAGCTCCTATTCTTTTTTTCCTCATTTTGCTTCACCTTCATCTGCAGAAGTTCCTGCTCTTTTCTTTAGGTGGCTGAGGGATAGTGCTTCTTGAACATAAGGCATGTGGAGCCAGTGACAAGAGGCATTTTGCTGCTGTGACCATTGCTGATCCCAAGGCAGTTGCTGCTCTCAATCTCAGCACTGGCAACCATTGCCACTATCCCATTTTTCTCATCAAAGCTTTTCATCACCCTGCATTGATCTTCAATGAACTCTTGGTCACCTGTCTTCTCTGATTTTTCCCATGCCACCACAAATCCCCATAGAAAAGTCTCACTACAATGCTAATGGTCCTTCTGCAGCCAATCTTACCTCTGCTGAAGTCAATGTCAATGCTGATCCCACTATTCACAATCCCACCATTACCAATCCCACTGTTGCTGATCCCAGTGTTTCCAATCCTACTGTTGCTGACCCTACCTCTGCTGACTGCACTTCTACCACACTTTCCAGCTCCTGCATCCAATGTTGTCTAAAAAGTGGGAGAGGCTTAGGTCATTGTGAGCTCTCTTGAGATGCAGTGATCCTGGTGTTGTCTTGCAACAGGGAGGGATCAATTGGGCATGGGTCATCATTCTCATTGTCATTTACAGCTGATGTGGGAGTCATGTACCTCATGTACATCTGTTGAGGAATGACATATTCTGGCTTGCCATCACCAGGACCATTAACTGGCTGTGGTTGAGTGACACCAGCTGTGCAGAGCATGTCCATTGTCATTTGATTGACATGGACATAGTTTGACTGAGTTGCATCCATGGTTTGCATGGAATCTGGGGAATTAGCCACATTCAAAGTTGAGCTGCAACTTTCATGGTCATGGTTGGGGGTCATCACATAAGCAGTGCAGAGTCCTGATTCCATTGAGTTTTGTTGGAGTTATATGATGCAAACTTTGTAAAACAACATACAATCATCCACTCATTTATTATTCATTCTTATTGTTTGCTATGCCTAAAACTAAGGAAAATGTCCCTGCAATCAACTGGAGTGGCAATGATGGTGAGCTCATCTGGAAGCTTATCGCAGAGCTTGAGAAGCCCAAAAACTTCAAAGTTTTTCTTGGCAAGAAGGACAAGAATGAGGTACACAACATTTTTGACTCACTTTTTGTGCAGTAGTCTCTGATTTGTCTGTTCTCATAGAATACAAGTGGGGATTCCAAAGCTAAGGTTGTGAAGCAGATGGGTGAAGTTATTCTCCCTGATCTGTTTCAGATTGATGCAAAAGTGGTCAGAGATCGTGTAAAGGGCAAGATTGATGTGTCCATCCTGCTTTTATCCTAGTCATTTCAAGTTTATTAATCAAATTTTTCATAGACTCATTAGTGAGTATCAAAAACATGCCAAGCACCTCAAGAAGACAGGTGATGGTTTAGATGATCCTAATAATAATTCAGGACCTACATTCTACATTGAAGGTGGAGGTCCAGATCAGTTGACTCCACAACAAGCAGTGAACATCTGGCATACGTGTTTTTATTATTATATCAAATACTCCAGCCCAATATGCTTGTTGTTCCTATAGAGGAGATCATTGCAGCATGGCAATACTTTTCCCAATTCCATGTGCTGTATGCTAGCCACCCCAATGTCAACCCTATCACAATTATGACTGGGATTGGTCCTACTGGCCCACAAACCCAGTGGCTTCAACACCCCAATGATTTTATTGATCCAGCACTTCATGATCCTGAACCACCTTCCACACCTTCACCCTTGACAGCCAGCCACTCCTTTGGGTCTAACCAGACCAACATCTATGATCTGGTGACACCTTCTCCACATCCACCCCCAGCATCACGGCCACCAGCAGGCTCTGCGACACGTTGATAGGTCCACTGCATGCTTTAAAGTCTGGAGAAGTATTTTCACTCATATCGACACATTACTACATGTGCTCCGAACCACTACGAATGCCACTAAATCGACTTCAAATCATTTTTGGACCATTTCACATGATTTCGCACTACTTTGAACCTTTTCGAACTATTTCACATGATTTCGTGACATTTCGAATGACTTCGCAGTACTTTGAATGACTTCGGTAGCCGTATAGCTGTGTTGAAATACTTTTGATGCACGCTGCACATCTGGAACAAGCTATTCCATCACATATCGAGCATTACCGGACACGAGGAGAGAGTACACTTAGGATACGATAAGTGCATTTTTGTGTTTTATTGATATATTAAAGCAATAGAACAAGAACTCTTACTATATTGGGACAATGTCCATTTCACTTATTATCATTTTTCATTTGTTTCATGTTTTACAATACCTTTATTGCTGTGCACATTGCCTCATGTTCTATAATTGTTATTATTTCCTTTTTAGTACTATTCCTTCAGATTGTATATAGACTTGTATTAGATAGTTAGAAAAAAACAGAACAACGGGGAACAGCACAAGTTACCCTCTCACTATTATCAGATTAAAAAATCATTCTCTTTAGTCTTATCTTTGCGTCATATCTCTAAAGTTCTGCGAAATATCGCAAACTTCCTCAAAACTATCATATTTGCTCTCTGTTTTATCGCCTATTGCCTACTGCCATTCGACAAACACTTCACATTTGTTAAACTCACTCTTCGATATACCTCGAACCTTTTTGAACTTATTTGAACTTCTTTGGACTACTTCGCATGACTTCGAACCTCTTCAAACCTTTTTCGAACCTATTTCACACATCTTCAAACCTCTTTCGAACTATTTCGAACACCTTCGTACGCCTATACAGACTATTATCCACAGCCCTTACCATTTCACATCACTAAACATTACGCTTTGGTCTCAGCGGTGATATTTAGTACCACCTTGCACCCTTCCTCTGGCCTGTGTTATACCATCCGAAGCCATTAGTAGGTTTTGTTTGGGTTTCTGGGTCGTGTATTATCAACATCTCCCTAACCCTTCTACTGCCTACCGCCATGCTATTGACCAGATGAAGGCTACAATTCAAGTTGTTCCAAAGAAGCACACAGTTATTGATGTCTTGGTGGATGCTTCCAGGTATGCTCTCATGTTTTTTATTAATTTTTTGTTTGTTTGAACGATTTCTTTAGAGAAAACATGGAATTTATGCATTCTAAAGCTCATCAAAAATGAGTCAATGGTGAATGAGCTCAGTTGTTTGCAGAGCTTCAGGCTGGAATATGGACCCCTGAAGAATATCAAGAAATGGTTCATAATTTAGCAAAGTCCCCTCCTGCTAAGCACGTTTGTTATGAATATTCTCCTGATTGGGATGAAGATTTATAAGAGACAGCTCTGGAGATCTAATTTGGTATAATTGATATATTGTTATTCACTTGTTCTTCATCATACTTTTCACCTCTTCTCAGTATTTGAACTTGCATCAAACACAGAGTAATATACCATTATCTTTTCTATTACTGCTATTAGATTTACTATTACTCATTGCACATTGTTCATTTTGCTTATAATACAAGTGGTCTTTTTTGTTTATTATCAAGTCATCTGAGTCAATCATCATTCTGGTGCCCATCTCATAACCTTCTCCATTCTATCAACACCTCAATTAGCATCTCCCATTTTCCCTCTCCATCAGTGAAAACAGCTAGGTTTCCAGGATGTAAACCTGTGTCTTCCTCTTCCTCAACCAATGTATGAGCAGCTGCAAACTCTTCTGCTGATGATGGACCTTCCACATCAATGATAAGATTGTGCAAGATAATGGCAATTGTAACCCAATGCCATGCTTTATAATGTTCTAATTTGGAGTTGATTGGTATATGAAGCCCTCACAGGCATTGAAATTATCCTTTGAGTGCTCCCATAGTGTGCTCAGATCATACATGGAGGCTAGAGACATAGGAGTCAAAGAGGGCATTTCTTGGAATCTGAGATGCAGGCTCCTTGTGGACAGGGATCATTCATGCAGTACAGGGGTATGCCGAGTCAGCCCATGCAAATTCATTCCCCTCAAATAACCAGTCAGGAAATCTGTGGGCAGCTGTACCCTCAAATGCATATGCATCATGACATGACCCTGTGTGACCATGTGAAAAATCAACAACACGAAGAGTTGAGGGAGCATTTCCAATCTGATAAGTCAAATATGAATGCAAAAGTTGAAAAACCATGTGGCAGACCATACCTGAACATTGAGGCCATAATTTGCCTTACGAGTGTAATATGCATCACCATTTAATCCTGGACGTCAGTGTAGCACAACAATTGTGCCATCATACATCAACCAGCCATCTCTCCATGCACCTTTAAACCCCAGCTTCTGATCAATCCACTACTTCTCCTGCTCTTTCTCCTCTCGTGTCAACCTGTGAATGAAGATCTCCTGCAGTGACTCAATAGCATCAAAGCAACGATCTGTGTAGTTTTCAACAGAGCCTTCCGAGCATCCTGCTGTCCATGCAATATCTTGAATAGATGCAGAATTACCATACCGTCCCATGCAATATAGTGTAACTGCAAGCTGCACTTCCACAGGTGCCTGAGGAACATTTGAATGGCTGGTAAAGACTGGATGATGTTGGATGAGGAAAAGAATAGTTTGGAAGACATGTGGAGAGACATGAAGCATGTGAGAAAAGTGACCATGATCAGCAGGATTAGAAGCATATTCCCATGCAAGATGCATCTGTCCTGACTTGGGAACTCAATGATCTCGGCCATTTAGATAGTGAGTTGTGTGTAGAGCAAGAAAAGTGTTTAAGTCCACATTGAATTGTTGACATACCTCCTCAATGTTTCCATATGGTGTGAAGATATTCTGTGACAGCATTAGGAGAAGATAGGCATAAATAGCCTGTTCTCGAGTCTCTGGTGTTGCCATTGCTCCAAGCACAAGTGGTAGGAGATTATCAAAAGCAGTGACTATGATTAACAGTTGTGACATGCGGACTCCCAAAATTCTGCTTATGTGATGACCCCCAACCGTGACCGTGAAAGTCACGGCTCAACTTTGAGCTATTGACACATTGATGCATTGTTGACATGGCTGTTGTGAGAGTTGGTGGAAAAATGAATGTGAGTCGACAGAAATTTTCCCATCACATGTTGCCACAAGCTCACGTGTTGCATCAAACTGCTGGGTGAATTGCATTTACAGTTCGATAGACTAGGGTGAAGAAGGGGGTAGACATTCAAGGACCAGTTTACCCAACCTGCGAGACATTGAAAGTCCTTAAGGGATCAATGTTGTTTGGGATTGGGAATGTTTGGATCACTGTGAGCAAATCCTGGCATGCATCAGGAGACATTGTGATACATAAGTCATGACATTTGGGTCAACATTGAAGGATGTCGTAGGTTCTTGATCTTCTGTAACGAAGCGTTGTCAACAATACTAGGAGCGGCAGAATGCTTTCAAAAGCCATTCTCCAGACCTTGGCACACGGATTCCACTAAGGCTTGATTTATGGATTTGTTTTATTTGTTGGATTTTTCAGTCACTCAATAACACGTGGGACACGAATTTCCGAAAACTCTGTAACCAAATATGAGCTAGCATGGGCAAACTCTATGGATTATGACGAAGATTTGGCTATGGATTATGGGATTCTAGAGAGTTATGGGATTTTGCTGGTAACGGTGTTGGTGGACATTCAAAAACATTACAGGTTATGGGTTAGGTTATCACGAGTATGATTTAGGACAGAGTCAGCGTGACTCGAGCTGATCTTGTAGATCTGGCGTTCTTTCGACGTTCGTTTGTACCATATCTACGTCTACGCGGATTCCATAGATCCATGGCCTCTTCCAAATCCTCACTACCCATGGTTCCTGGCACGGATCCAGAAAGATGTGTCTTCGATTCGTTTCGGACATCAATTGCGAAAAAACTATCTGATGCGTTTCCTTTGACGCTGGAACAAGCATATTCTGGAGTAGACTTTGGGAAGAAAGGTGTCGACTTTACTGTTGCTTTGCCTCGATTCCGACTACCAGGAAAGGTAGATGATATAGCAGCGAAAATCATCAGCAAGGTAAGCTACGACAAGGTTCTTTCGTCGAGCATCCACGATCCTACCTTCTTCCTAGTTTGAAGCCGATAAATGGGTAGAGTCTGTCACGCATGATAAACAATTCCTCCATTTTCAACTCAACTCTGATACCCTCGTCCGGGAGGTTCTTACCCAAGTTCATAAACTAAAAGATTTAAGACCATTTAAGAAGTGGTTCGAAGAAGACACGTTCGAACAGCCGCAACTCCTACAATATGGAATGAATACATCCGGAGACGACAAGACCGTAATTATAGAGTACTCGTCACCGAACATTGCCAAGGAATTCCATCTCGGACATCTACGAAGTACCATCATTGGCGCCTTTTTGGCCAATCTCTACGACTCTTGTGGTTGGAGGGTCATCAGAATGAATTATCTGGGCGACTGGGGCACTCAGGTGCGTAGTTCGCGTCGAGTATGTGAAGTGAAGTTTTGATATACCAACTAGTTCGGTATGATTGCAACAGGATACGCAAAGTATGGGAGCGAAGAAGAACTAGAGAAAGACCCCATCGGGCACTTGCGCCAAGTATACATCGCCATGAGCAAAGAAGCTGAACATGATCCGAAAGTCAAGGCTAACGCCGCGGATTGGTTCAATCAGCTGGAAGTCGACAGGGACGGTGGCATCCAGTCCAAAAAGCTCTCAGACTGGGAGGATTGGAGGGCGAGGAGTATCAAGAAATACGAACAATCGTACAACATGCTGAATGTGAAGTTTGATATCTATACAGGAGAGAGCGTGGTTGGGAAGGAGTCGATGGATCAGGCGCTGGAGCAGCTGGAAGCGATCCCAGGGTTGGTCCTCGATGTCGACGGCGCTAAAATTCTCGATTTAGAAGAGCACAAGCTAGGCAAGACCGTGTTGCGGAAAAAGGGCATGTGCTTTATCCTTCACTTTGATTTAACAATATCACGGCTTTACAGATGGTTCGTCAATCTATCTTACTCGAGATATTGCTGGTGGGATTGAGCGATACGACAAATACCACTTCGACAAGATGATATACGTTGTCGCATCACCACAGAATCATCATTTCCTTCAATACTTCAAAGTTCTCCAGCTAATGGGACTGCCATGGGCAAATAAAGTAGAACACGTCAACTTTGGTATGGTGAAGGGCATGAGTACGCGAACGGGGACAGGTGTTTCCTTGAATGGTCTCATCGAAGACGCTGCCAGGGTCATGAAGATTCAGATGGGGAGCAATCCAGAAAAATACAGTGCTGTCGAGGATGTTGACATGACCAGTAGAGAAATTGGGATCACTGGAATAAAAATTCAGGATATGTCGGCCAAGCGGTGCGTTTTGTCGTCTGAAATGTTTTCCTCCGAAATTAAACGCACTCAGAATCAACGATTACACATACAACGAGGATCGTATGTTGTCCATCGAGGGCGACACAGGACCCTATCTGCAATATGCCCATGCTCGTCTTACCTCTCTTAAGGTCAAAAACAGCAACCTTCACCTGTCGCGGCCAGAGGATGTCAAAATGGACACTCTCGCCCCTCAGCCGCACGCGCGGGAGATCGTGTTCCTATTGGGGAAATACCCGGATGTTGTCAGAACGGCGATGAAGACGCACGAGCCTAGTGGGGTCGTGACGTACGCGTTTCAACTGAGCCACGCAATCTCGAGCGCGTGGGAGACGGTGATTGTGAAGGGCGAGGAGGATGAGGAGAAGGCGAGTGCGAGGTTGTTCCTGTATGAGCGGGCGAGGGATGTGCTAGGTGGAGCGATGAGGTTGTTGAGTATCAGGCCCTTGGAGCGGATGTAGAGATTTTTTAGATTTTGAGCATGCGGAGATCTCTAGCCTTGACTTGCTTTCGTGTGAGAACGAATCCCGTCGACGAATTTCAGTTATCCTAAATAGCTGACTATGTTTCTCGCTACGAGAAAAAGGCCGTTACCAAAGGGAAGTCTTCTGTGAGCGGCTTGGTCGAAGTGATTCGACGGAGAGGCATGGATTGTATAGACGCTGTAGCAGGGGTTCATATATTCTGGCGAGGTCTTGTCTGCTTAGTGATAGCTCTGATACAGCCATGCAATAACCACGAATTGAAGACAATTGTGCAAAAGGTTACAGCCGTCATCAGAACTTTTCTTCGCAAGGTAGATTTGGTTGTTTTTTGATCTGATCAGTGAGTGATGTAGCCACATGCCGACAAACCGAGCTCATGCTGCCACCTTCACAGTTGGCGAGGGTTGGGGCGGGCGATATAGAAGAGTGAACGGGACACTCGGATATAACGACATTTACAAGACTCGCAGTCTCCACAAGCAATTTGAAATGATACGACGACACGCTGGCCGACTTGAAGATCTTTCACATTCGGTCCCACTTTTCCGACTGCTGAGACCATCAATCAGCCTCCATTCCAAGTACATTTGGGCGCACCTCATGGCCCAGGATATCTCCTTTTGGAGTGCTAAAACCTCCCTATGATAACTACATTGTCCATCCATGAGTTCCATTTACTTTGATTGAATCGCTACGATACTCATAGATGCAAATCCGAATCACATATGGTTATTCCAGTTAGCTTGACAATAACATCATCGTCCTCGGTAATATCAGGGACCTGTGCATCCACGATGCAGACATCCTCGAGCTTTTATGGTCCTTCCCCTAGGGGCTTGCTTGTATTCAGGATGTACCCTCAGTGGGTATACTCGTGCAACGTCGGGGGTTTGACGCCGACTAACCACTCACTTTTTGATTAGTTGTTTTGTTTTGTTCAGACATGGCTATTTTCATCAGAGGCTCAAAAACGCGTCTTGTCACGATTTGTCACATCTTGATTTATTAGTAAACAATCATCATGGCACGCGCGACAACTCGTTCCCAGAAAGCTCCTAGAGCATCCCAGTCTCAGCCCAAGCCGAGCCACTCTCGACGACTACGTCGATCAGGGAACGACGAGTCCGATGAGGAAGACGAGTCTGATGATCAAGGTCAAGCAGGCGCGGGAATGGATGAGGAAGAGGAACGAGAACAAGGTGATGTGAAGGTGCTTAGTATGATGATCTATCAGTGCTTTTGATGAAGGTTTTGACCATATTGTGTCTTACTGGTGTGTAGGAGCTGAAGCGAAGAGCCAGTGATCTCGTTCGACTGGCTTTATTCACGGAGCATAAAAGGGTGCCTCTTCGTAGGGAGGACATTTCAAAGAAAGGCGAGAGCGTGTTTGTTATTGTCACTATTCTGGGCTTACTATGATGTTTGTTACTTTTGTAGTCTTGGGATCCAATACTCGCGCTTTTAATCACGTTTTCGAGAC
The DNA here is from genome assembly GCA_029959215.1 of Tricholoma bakamatsutake. NCBI lineage: Eukaryota > Fungi > Basidiomycota > Agaricomycetes > Agaricales > Tricholomataceae > Tricholoma > Tricholoma bakamatsutake. The sequence goes on along the minus strand of CP114868.1, from coordinate 4,990,072 downwards.
TGCCCAAGAACTCTTACGTGACACCTTTGGAATGGAGCTCGTGGAGCTTCAGTCCCGTGCTGGCCTCGAACAGGATGCGAACTTGAATGCAACTCAAGACGATCTCAACGAGGCGTGTAAAGCCACTGGCATCAAGAAGAAAGGTAAATCCATATGCCTTACGCAACCAATGTTAACCCTACCATACCACAGCCGTCGCCACTGGATCCAAGACCTACATTCTGCGTTCTATCTTAGACCCCCTGATTATTGAGTACGCAGCCCTCACTGACGAAGATCTCCTCGAAGCTGAAGCCGCTGACGCACCCGACGAAGATCTTGATTCCGAGGATGAAGGGTTCGGGTCTCGCTGTTACGGGAGTGTCATTTCTTGGAGCAAGGCGGACCAGCTAGGGCCCCTGGGTATCCAATATGTTATCCTCGCCCTGATACTAGTCAGCGGGCGAGTCATAAGTGATGGTAAGCCGCGTATTCCTCTTCTCAATCCGGTATTTTTATCAGAAGCCTTCGCGCAGTGGACCTTCGTGCACATCTCAAATGTCTGGGTCTCTCAATGACTGGCATGGTCATGTTTAATGTGCAGAGCACACACAAGAGTATGTCTGTGGAGCAATATCTAGGTATGCTTATACGGCAGGGGTACCTTGACCATCAGCAGACTGGGGAGGGGGCAAAGAAGGGAGGAAAAGGTAAGCGCGGGCGTGTCCCTGCGAATGCGGACGACGACTCCGGGGCAACATACGAGTGGCGTTGGGGCCCTCGTGCCCAGAGTGAGGTGGGGGAGAAAGGGATTGCTCAGTTCGTGGCCGAATTTATGGTTGGTGATGCTGGGGATGAAGATGAGGAAGAGAACGAAGAGGTAGGGGGGAGGAGAGGTAAGGGTAGAGGGGGTACAAGGAAGGAGAGTGCGCAGGGTAAGTTGGAGAAGATGTTGAAGGGGGTTGAGAGAGCTGCTGGAGGGCAGTTGGCTAATCTGAAGTAGTAAGTTAGTGTCATCCTAGGAATTGCGACTACATTCTTCTGTACAAATGGGCATTGTTGTGAACTGTCTGACTTTCAATAAACAAGGATTCCAAGCGTAAGGGATGTTTTAATAGGCTGGAAAGATGCTCATGCTTACTATGTGGTTATAAAATACTAGGGATTGGTTAGTAATCTTGCGTATTTGACAGAGCTATAGCCAAGCTACACTTCTGGACAAACAAACACACCAAATTTTATGGATGACACAAAAGAAAAAATGGTGGAGTTCACCCATGAGCTGTACCATCTGCTGGGATCATACTTCTGGCCTTGACTGCTTACCACCCACAGACTGATGGACAGACAGAAGATGTCAATCAAGAGCTGGAGCAGTACATTCACATCTTTGTCAATGAGCATCAGGATGATTGGGAGGATTTTCTTCCAATGGCTGAGTTTGAGTACAACAATCATGTCCATGCTTCCACCCAACAGACTCCCTTCCTCTTAGACACAGGGCAACACCCACACATGGGCTTTGAACCTCGTCAAGCACCATTGTGCTTGGAGATGGTGAATGAGTTCACAGAGCAGATGAAAGACACCTTGGACGAGGCAAAGGCAGCTCTGGCTAAGGCAAGTTGGTGATTGTATCTATCTCAACTCCAGCAACATCTCCACCATCTGACTATCCAAGAAACTCACCCATCACTTCCTTGGACCTTTTCCCATTGTCAAATGTGTTGGGTTGCATATTTATCATTTACACCTACCCCAATTGATGTCCAGACCCCATCCTGCCTTCCATGTTATCAAACTTCTGCCAGCTCCAGTCAATCCATTCCCAGGATGCCTCTCACAACCCCCTCTACTACCTATGGAAACCACATTACAATATGAGGTTAGTGTGATCCTGAGGCTTACTCATCCAATGCTCATATTTGCATATCTGTCACTTTCCCCATATATACTTACAGACTTGAAATCATATTCCTTCCTTTCTTCTCCCTTCCTTTTCTCCTACTCATGTTCACCCCTGTTCACTGTTGTACCTCTCCCTTAGACTCTTGCTCCATTATATATTCTGGTCCTATTCTGTGTTGTCAGACTCAGTAAAGCTCATCTCTATCAGGTAAGCTTACACTTTTTTTTTTTTGAATACAGCTCAGAACCTCCAACTGTCCCATCATTACCATATCTCTACTAGATGCCCACTGTTCTTTATGTCCCAAACTGTTGCAAAGATAAACCCTCACCCCTGCAATGCATGTATCTACATGTTTGCAGACCACTGTTTCTGCACCCAACACCCCAGCCATGCACCAAACCACAGCTGGCGTATCAGGCACAGCTTCTGCACCACCAGCCTCTTCCTTAACTGTATCAATGTTAATGCCTATCTCAAAAACTGATGACAATGAGATACAACCACCCACTCTACCACTGACTACCAGGCATACAGTGACTCCGACTGCAGTACCTCGCTGTTGATAGGTCCATTGCATGCTCTAAGGTCTGGAATGTGTCCCAATCGTGTCGACACATTACGACAGACACTCTGAACCACTACAAACACTACAAAATTGATTTTGAACCATTTTTGAACTATTTCAGATGACTTCGAATGACTTTGAACCATTTCAAATGATTTTGCGACATTTTGAATGCTTTTGAATGACTTCACACCATTTTGAATGACATTGGCCACCATATAACTGTTTTAAAACCCTTTCAATACATGCTGCACAACCGGAATGAGTTATTTTGTTGGATATCGAGCACTACTGGACACAAGGAGAGACGACAAAGGATTTAGGATGCGATAATAACACTTGGATATTTCAATGATACATATATTGAAGCAATAGGACAAGAGCTTTTACTATACAGGGTCACTGTACATTTCAATTATTTCTCATTTCTCATTTGTTTTATGATCTACAAAGTCCTCATTGTTCTATATATTGCCTCATGTACTACACATGTTTTATTTCCTTTTTAAGTACTATCTCTTCAAATTGTATATAGACTTGTACTAGTTACTTGGAATAACAAGGAAGCACAGAGAACAGAAAAGAGTTACCCTCTCCATTATCATTCGATTTAAGAGCCATTCTCTTGAGTCTTAACCTCGCATTGTATCTATAAGTTCTGCATGATATTGTGAACCTCTTTGAACCTTCGTATTAGTTTCTCAACTCATTGCCTATCACCTATTGCCATTTGAAAAACACTTCATATTTATTATATTTGCTCCTCGACATACCTCAACATTGGTCTGACATCTTTGAACTCTCTTGAAACTACTTCGAGCACCTTCAAGCCTCTTCAAACTTCTTTGAACCTCTTTCAAACCTCCTTCAAACCTCCTTCAAACCTTTTTGTATGCTCCTAGGGTTTATTCACAATGCACCTCATCATTTCACATCACTCACGATAACTTTTGGGTATCAGTGGTGATATTTAGTACCAACTCACACCCTTCATCTGGCCTGTGTTATACTTCTTAAGCCTTTTAACAGGTTTTTGTTAGGTTTCCAGGTCGAGTATTATCACCATCCACAACTTAACTCAGATTCCTTGTCAGATTTTGAATACCCCATTTCCTATACAAGCTGCAACTTGCTTACCATGTCCTTCATCCCCAACCAACTCACTGTCATCGAACATGTCCATCAGTCTAAATCACCCATTCTTTTGGCTGGAGAACTTGACCCTGCTATGCAGACATTTGAACTTGGCTGCCATGATTTTTTCAACTGCAAGGAAATTAAAGAAGAAGACCGAGTCTGCAAGATTTTCAATTACTTCAGAGACACTAGGATCCATGACTGGATCAGTGGCAACCACAACAGACTGTTAACTCTTTTCTTTGCAGATTTTATGACTGAACTATGTGCAAATTATCTTGATCCTGACTGGGAACCCACTGTTTGCTGTTGCATTCTTGCCGCAACACTGAAACAGAACCAACCATTCTGGGATTGGTTTGCCCACATGCAGTCCCTCAACTCCTTACTTGCAAACACCACTTCCCACTTCTCAGATGCCTCACTTTGTGAAAAACTTGAGGCTGGACTTGATTAAGAACTTACTTGCTGCTGCAATGTGAACAAGATCAACAAAATTCTCATGTTATGACCATGGGCACTGGAAGTCAAATGGCATGACAAGAATCACTGGGCTGACCTGAAATGTGCCCAGGAGGTCACTGAAGAAGTTGTTAACATGTGTGAAGACAACAGCAAGTGTCATCATGGTAACAACAACTCAAAAAACGCTGGAAATTATGCTAACACTGTGACCAATCCTGCTAATTATACTGCAAACACCACCACTGCTACTGCCACTGCTGTTGCAGGTGCCATCCAATGTTTGGCAGTGCTTACAAATGCTGAGCATGACCAACTTGATAACAACAATGGATGCTGGAAATGTCAATGTCTGAACATATACCACATCTCAAAGAACTGCACAAATGGTTTTCCTGATGTGGCAACCTACACTGGCCTCATCAACCACCCTCTTCATCCTCCACCGCCCACCTCAAACAATGTTGATAGGTCCACCTTGCACTCTAAGGCCTGGAAAACTTCCAAATGAATTGATACATCATGACACATGCTCCCAACCCCGACGAACCCCAAGGAACTACTCCAAAACTATTTTGAACTATTTTGAATGATTTTGAGCTATTTTGAAGGACTTTGAAGGACTGCGAGTTTGAATGACTTCAGCCACCATATGCCTATCACACCATCCTTCAGACAAATGCAGCACACCTTGCACAAGTTAGAGTGTTGCATATTGAGCACCACCAGACATGAGGAGATACAACAAAAAGCTTTTAGGACATGATTGTGGTGCTTTGGTATTTCAATGATATATTGGAACAATAGAACAAGTACCTTGGATACATTGCAACTCCATTTCACTTATCATAATTTCTCATTTGTTTTTATGATTTGCAAAGTTCTTTATTGTTGTGTATCTTGCCTCATGTTCTCCACATGTTTTATTTCCTTTTAAGTACCATCCCTTCAAAATGTAAGTTACTTAGAAAAACAGAGAAGAAGTCATCCTCTCACATTTATTGTCTGATTTAAGAGCAGTTCTCTTGAATCCAAGTCCCATGTCATAACTCTAAGTTCTGTGAATCGTTGCAAACTTCTTTGAACTTTCCTACTAGCTTCTTGAAACTATTGTCTCTTGAAAAACTTTCCATTCTTTATAGTCATTTCCCAGCATCCCTCAAAACCATCCCCATTCTCTACAAACCCCTCAAATGTCCTCAAACTTTCCTTGGAGCACTTTTCAGACCTTCATGTGCCCTTGAACTTTACCAAATATCATTTGAACACCTCAAACTTAGTTCCCCCATCCTTGGGTAACAGCAGTGATATTTAGTACCACCTCGCACCCTTCCTCACTTGTGTTATACCATCTGAGACCTTTCTAGTAGGTTTTGTTTGGGTTTCCAGGTTGAGTATTATCAAGGTCCTGAACCCCAGCACTACAGCCACCACTGCCCCCATTGCAGGCAATAGCTTGGGGACAAGCTCATCCTGCAACTGAGCCCAAGCGTGTCCTATCGCCACTGTTAGTTCTTGGTCAGATGACACAACTGCCACCTTCCCTGCATCATTGTCTGCATTAGGAGATGGATTGGACACTGAAGAGAAATACAATGACAATGCCCCTTTCTGATCCCTGCCCCTCTGGTGGAAGGCCTGCATTAGCAGGCCTAACACAACTGTCCCTATAACTGTACTGATGCTGCTTGACAATGGAGCTCATGTTGTTCTTATCCACACAGATCTAGTTAGCAAACTTGGTCTCCATCACCACCTGCTACCTAAACCCAAAACTGTAGATGTTGCTATCAAATCATCAAATACTCTGCCTTGAACAACCCATCATGCCCCACCTCTGTACTTCTATCATACTTGGACTGTCATTCTTATTGCATAACTTCATAGTCACCGATCACTCTGCATGCACCTGTATAGACAACAAAATCATGATGACCTTTTGAACCCTGAGCTGCATTCAGTACCCAAATGATGCAAACCTAAATTGAAAGACCAACTGAAACAAGTTTGGGCAGACTGTAAACTAGTACTGGCTGAACTTAAGTATGTACTGAGTACTCAGAGACAGTTAATGTCTTTTGACTATGTCAAACCTATCAATGTGGTAGGAGCAATCAACAAATGAGTTGAAACCCTGATACATGTTGATGTAAGGGGAAAGGAAGGCACCCCAGGCATCTGGGCAATTTTCTGCATTCATCCCATATTTTTTTAGATTTTATTTCACCCTATTCTGCCTTTTCTATGATTTTATTCCTATTTTATAATTATTTTTTGGTTTTTCCCTTGCTGGTACATGTTGACAGTTCTATTCTTAGAAGCAGGGCCCTTTCTGGATGTTTACCCATCAAGGTGACATTATTCCACAGCTTAATCTGCCTATTTCTGCCTTTTTGCTATTTTTAGCCTACTATTTGATTTTTGGGTCTATCACATATCCTGGGCATCAACAGATGGGTCCTTAGAGTTTTCTCTTTGGATTCCCCTCTGTTAGGTGTGCCTGAAGTGTTTGTATTATGTAGTATAATGTTAACTTTGGATTCCCCTCTGTTAGCTCATTATTAAGTAAGGCTTTGAGGTTCCCCTTACACCATGTCTTTGAGCTTCTCAAATGCCTCCTGTTGTGCATTGCCCTATCTCCATACATCCTTGCCAGTGAGATTAAACAATGGTTATGCATGATGTGAGAAATCTTTGATGAAGCACCAATAGAATTTGATGAAGCCAAAAAAAGACTGTACCTCCTTATGTTCATGGGTGTAGGCCAAGCTGTAATGCCAGCAACCTTGACAGGCTCCATCTCTACCTATCCATCCAAAATGATCAAGCCCAAGTATTCAATCTGAGTCTTCTCAAGTTCACACTTGTCATGATGGAGGTAGAGCTTGTATTATCAAAGTCTCTCTAGTCCTAGGCATATGATTCAATGATGCTCATTGAGGTCTCAAATGAAGATGAGGATGTCATCAAAGTAGATGCAGACATTATGAGGTCATGGAAGATATCATTGATGTGTTTAGTTGGTACTCAATGCAGAGTTTAATGGAAGATGAGAACACAAGTCCTACAGCTGCAGGAGTGTTCAGGGTGCAAGGGTTCATTTAGAGGGCCTCAGAATGTCCTTCAGGGTGCAACAATAGCTATGAATGTAGAGTCACTGGAATATGATGTGCAAACAATGTAAGTAACATGGAAGTAAAGGTTTGTGCAGTGGTACAAAAGTGCACAATGTAAAGGAGGAAAAAACACAATGCAGTAAAATAGATGACAAAAGTGCAAAAATGCACAAAGATGATAGGTGATAAATGTGGCAAGCACAATAGGATGAGGACTATCCTGAAGTTTGTTGAAGGTGTGATGCATGAACAAAATGTGCAAATGCAACTACATGATAAAAAGGTGCAAATTGTGTTCAAACATGGCCATACAAAGGATGCAATGCAAGGTGCACAGACTAAGACAATAATGCACAAATGGTGTGCAACACTAAGTGAGACTGCTGAACTTTGGGGAGGGGGGGGGGGATCATCTGGTTTCTCTCTATACCTAGGTACTATGTACAAATGATTTATGTGATGAAAATGGTAAAATAAAGGATAAAAATAGAAAGTGCCATGCACTACCCACAAGTCCATCCATTAGCCTGTATAAATCTGGCTGCATGATGCTGCTATCCTAGCCAATAAGATTTGTGCACACTATAGCCCAATGAGGTGCACACAATTGTGAAAAATGTGGTAGTACAAGTGCAGGGCAGTAAAGAGCCATATCATTGTTCATCATGGTCTGAAAGGTTGCAGGACTGTTAGTGAGACTGAAGAACATGACAAGCAGTTTGAAAAGACCACAATTGGTGCAAAATGCTGCCTTCCACTCATCTCCCTCCTTTATCTGCACATTGTTATAACTCCAATGGACATCAAGCTTAGTGAAGTAGTGCACCCCATATAGCTGGTTCAGAAGTTCTAATATGAGAGGTAGTGGATAACAGTTCTTGACTGTGATGTCATTGAGCCTTTAATTGTCTTGAACCAGTCTGATAGAGCCATCCTTTTTTTTGATGAAGAAGAATGGAGGCCATGGGCAATTTTGAAGGGCAGATGCAACCAGAAGTCAAGTGTTCATTGATGAACTTGTTGAGTTGCCACTGTTCTTCAGAAGAAAGAGGATAGACCTTGCAGGAGGAAGGTGTGGCACCTGGCATGAGTTCAATTGCATGATCCTGTGGCTTATGGGTAGGAAGTGAGTCAAAGAATTCCTTGGAGAAGACATCCTTAAAATCATACAGGTGAGGAAGCACAGAATCAGTGAAGGATTTTGGCATACTATTCTTGTGGAAGGCCTCCACTAGGTGCTGGGAAACATTTGAGGTAGCACATATAGCAGTATAGAAGATTCAATCACCTTCCTCAATCTGTTCCATCTCCTCATCCTCATCATCAGAATCTGGTGCAAGATCTGGGACATTGGCTAAGTCCACATTGGACATGGGCATCAGTCCAGCATGACATTTCCAAGTGTGCATCAATACCTTTCACCCTCAATGTTCCTGTCTGTCTTCAATGAAACAAGTACAACAATGGGAGGTATGGACATTGACTCATACTGACTTCACTTGTCACCCAGTTGCCTTCTGGATTGTGATCCTGAAGCCATGGGTAGCCCAAAATTGCCTCCTGCTTCTCTAATTGGGTCACAGCAAAAAGAACACACTTACTATGATCCTTGTAATAGAGAACCAAGTCTACAACCTCCTGAATTTCCCCAGCTTTATTTGGAGACCTGTCCACATTATAAATGGGTATCAGTCAAGACAGTGAATGAGTGTTGAGGCATTTCTGGTGGACAACCAGTCACACCTGAATCCAGAAGAGCTGAGAAACCAAGTACCTGCCCTGTATCCATAGTTTGCAGCTCAACCTTTAAATGTAAGGAGCACTGGGAAGGAGTGGATGCCACAATATACTTGCATGGCAGTTTGCACTATCTAATTTTGATAAATTGAGGAGAGTGTGTTGGGAGGGCAGGTGTGGCTTCCATTGAACTGAGGGATTCTGGGGAAGGAGTAATTGTGGAGTGAGGTTCTTCCTCTGGTGGATCAACAGGCAGGGCATCAAAGCAGTTATTGGTGGGGAATGAGAGCAGATGGTTGGAGGGATTGGGGCATGTGTGGTAGCAGTGGCACAGAGTGTAGTATTTAAAGCTACATTCATGAGTCAGTTCTCATCACAGAAAGAAGCAGCTTCATATCAAGCATCAATATCACCATCAACTGGATGCTCTTTCAACATCTGTAATCTGATCCTGAACTTCTTGTTTGAGACATGACAAAATCTAACCACCACCAGCAGCTCACTCCCATATCCTGCCACATCCACTAAGTTCATAAATTTATCAATGTAGTCATCCACAGATCAGTGTGCTTGGTAGTAAAAGGATGACTTGAGGTGCATTGCAGCTTATTGGCATTCATGAAGAGGGCAGAAGTGTCATACAAACTCCTCTCGAAAGTTACCCCAAGAGGAGAAAGGGAGGGAACTGAGTTTCTGGGTTTGGTGCAATCTATGTTCAGACTCCATGTATGTAAAGGCCCAATAAATTTTTCTGGTGTTGTCTATGGATGAAGATTGATGTATAACTCACAGGAGTTGAGGAATGAACATCTGTGAGAGCACACCAGAACCTGGCAGTATGATATATGAGCTTATGACCCATGCCTTTGTCATGGCATTCACTCGCATATATGTAACACAATGCTTAATCCTACTACAGTCACTCAATGACCAAAATGGTCATAGCATATGTAATAAATTACACTCCTTTGCTTTCAGCTACTCCAGACACTCTTTTTATACAAAACTATGTCCATTTTGAACTGAACTCACCCTGCTTTCATTTCTTCCTTGTCTTCAAAGAGAGATTCTTTTGATCTTCTTGATTGACTTGGTATTGACTTGTATTAAGGTGTTATTGACATTATTACAAACTTGTATTGACTTGTTATATTGACTTTACTGCAAACTTGTTGCTAATATCATTACAAACTTTGATTGACTTGTTATTGACTTTATTACAAATTTGTATTCACTTCTTATTAACTTGTTATTGACATCATTAGAAACTTGGATTGACCTCTTATTGACATTATTACAAACTTTTATTGACTTGTTATTGAATACACACTGAGGTTTAGTAACCTGCCCTAAAGTCTTCTCACAATAAATTTTTCAACCATTTGATTCAATCCAAGTACAATCCAAATCCAAATCTAATTCCAAATCTAATTCTAATTCTAAATCCAAGTCTATCTTGATATCTATATTAGTTTCCAATTCCTGTAAATAATCTTTCAAGTTACTCACCTTTGCTAAACAACTCCATTCAACACTTCCTTGTATACCACATTGGCAGTTCTGTTATTTCCATTGTTTTCATTCAACAGCACCTTGATCCTTGCTCCAGATGTACACCTTGACAGTGCTATATATAGCTGCCCATGTGAAAACACTGGTGTCTACAAGTCCAAGCCAACATGGGATACAGATTGGCCTTGTGACTTGTTGATAGTCATGGCAAATGCCAAGCGAACTGGAAATTGATGTCGATTGAGTGGTAATGGCAAGGTCTGCTGAAGGATCCAATGTGATCCAAGGAATGAAAACGATATTTCCTGCAAACTGTGCATCTCCACTGATGATCCTGCACTTCAATACACATGGTCTGGCTTCAAGGAGGATAAGTCGAGTCCATTGCAAAGACCCATGGTGACATCCAGATTGCATAGAAGCATGAGAGGACAGCCTATCTTAAGTGCCAGCCTGGAGAGAGGAAGGCTACTTGCTTTGATAGAGTTTAGATACTCTGCAGGATATGGCTGGTAGTTGTTTAGCTCCTGCACTCTGAATGAGACTGTATCAGCACTGTTGAAGACATGCTCTGGTCCAGGAAATCTGCTAAGGAAAAGAGAGTTGATGACAGCAACATTATCATTTGTGCAGGAGAGAATGGTCCTATCCAAATAGTACTGATCTGGCTTGTTCCCCTGCTCTATGCCTGGATATGTGGAGTTGATAAGGTGATCCATGGTATTTCCATGGCAGAGCATGTTCTGTGGAATCTGTATAGTGTCTGCAGCATCCAATGTTGTGCCTGCACTGATGTGCAAGAGCCAGGCAGCATGTGCAGTATTCTCTGGAGTTCTGTCAAGTTGCATATTCTCAGTCAAGTGATAGACAGTAATTTGTTGCCAGAGCATGCTTCTTTTGATGGATGAAGCTATGATTTGTTCTCTAGTGCCCCTAGGAATGACAGGTAGGGTCTGTCTAAAGTCACCTCCAAACAAAACAGTGATTTTACCAAATGAAACATTTTTTTTCTTGAGATCATGCAAAGTGCAATCTACTGCATCTGTGGCATATTTGTGTTGCATAGGAACTTCATCTCAGATGATGATGGAAGTTTGATCAAGGACCTGGTGCAAATCTGAACTCCGAAGTATTCTGCAAGTAGAGGCCTCATCGACTTTGATTGGGATTTTGAACATGGAATGTGCTGTGTGACCCCCTTCTAGAAGCAATGCAGTGATTCCAGATGATGCCACACAGAGAGCAATTTTTCCTTGAGCACGAACAGCAGCTGCGATGGTGTTGCAGACAAAGAGCTTTCCACAACCTCCAGTACTATGCAAGAACATGAGCTTTCCCTTGTTATTGTTCACAGAATCCATTGCAGCATCAAAAATCCATCTCTGCCTGTGATTGAAAAGCTGGAGATTGTGAGCGACAGTGATGGCCAACTCTTCAACATTGTAATCCCTTTGTTCCTGCAAAAGTCTATTGGCAGAAACATCAATGTGCCAGTTTCCTTCAATGACAGGCATCTCTGGATAATCAGAACGTTGTTTGCCTGATCTGATAAGGATCTGATTAATGAGATGCAAGCCATACATGTACACTTGATCATCCATAAAGTCTGTATCTGGATAGATTGAAAGAAGCTTGACTCTGAGGTCATCACAAATGTGATGTCTGAACTGGTTTCACAGGATGTCAGGAGATGTTGGATTGCAATGAAGAAGAATGGTGGCAAAGAGCAATCTGAGAGAGGAACCAAGCTGCATCTGGGCTGCCTCTGTAAGACACTGGACCCATTCCTGGTCATCCTGCAAAAGACCCAATGCAACACAGGCCTGCTTGAATGTATTATGGATGACACCATTGATAGTGCACAAGTGCTGGAATGATGTTGCCCCTGTGACAACAGTAAGAAGGAGCCTGAGGTAGAACCTTTCCTCCTGGGCAGGAGAAGCAAAGTACATTCTGCCAATCACAGGGTCATGCTGCTTCCTTGGATTCCACTGCTTATTGGTTGGATTGTAGACCCATGCTTGAGGAAAGTTCTGGTAGGTGACAGTACGTGCTGCTTCATATCTTCTGTTGGCATCAAACCAAGCAGTGAGACATGTGGTCTTGGCAGAAGGCCTTTCCAAAACCTCATTGATATTGTCATCTGCATTGAAGTAGACAGTTTGCTGGTCCTCCAGATGGACAGGCAGATGATAAACATGAGGAGACTCTGCATGCATCCCAAATTCATTTATATGCCAGCAGCTTTCCACAGATACAATGTAACATGCATCAAGATACTCCTTGACCTCATCTCTGTCTTGGTTGAGAATCTCAATCATGGTTCTGTCATGGCCTTTGTATATGTACTTGTGGATGTACTTGACAGCCTCTACTGAAGAACAGATCTTGACATTGATGTGACAGTTGTATCTGACAAATGAACCAAGTTGTTAACCAATAAATATCATGTCAGATAAATGTTCCTTACTTTGCAGTGAAATAAGGATTGTGTGGGACAACATGTCTGTTATCATAGACATAATTATGCTTCCTTACTGTTCTACCATTGTTGGGTCTGGCATAATCAGGATAATTGTTTGCAGTAAAGGAAGTTTGTTCTCTGAACTCCTTGGGATACTTTTTGCTGCACCTATTGTCGACCATGCATGAAGCCTTGGGTTTGTCATGACCGCAAGGACCATGAAGTATGCAGGTAGTTATAGTGTGATAGAGCATTGGCTGTGTGACAGGGTCAGGAATCTAAGCAGACACAATGGAATCAACATCATGAGCATCACAGATTTTGTCGGCTGGATCAAGAAATATAAGAAGGTGCATATGTGGAAGGCCTCTCTTTTGAAACTCGATGGTATGGATGTGTACCACCACTTCACCCAAAACACCATCCTTGATATCCTTGAGCAATGCTTTCTTTTTCTGTTTAAAAACACGTGCAACAATGTCTGGCCTGTCATAGGCTTCCTGCTTTTTCCCATGTGTGGTAAAATGTGGATTGGGTGATTCCTCCTGCAACAAAGCTTCCTGAATCTCTGGCCACTGTGGATTGGCAGTCATGGTGAGAAAGAGATCTGGCTTGCCAAAAAAGCGACAAATGGCCATGGAATCCTGGAAAAGCTGATTCATATGCCTTTTACTGCCTATGTGGATTGATGGAAGAATGATGCGACTCCCATGATCCTCTAGATTGATATTTTCATCCCGGTCACCCATGGCAGCATCCCTCAATCCAGCATACACATCAGCCCTGAGCCCCTTCTGGTGATGGTGGACCCAGTTCAACATATTCTGTTCAATAGAGGCCCAAGCATCTACAACATACTGCTGCAAAAGATTTCCTCCCCACAACAATGGTGGCTGCTCTCCTGGCCTTGGGTGCAACCGATAAGCATGGTAGCATCTCTGACTGACATTGGGAACTCTTCTGGCTCCATCTGCACCTTGGTGTGCAGGTATATCTGGGTGCCATCCATCTTCACCATAAGGGAAAAGCAAGACATAGTGCAGAGTTGAATAGGATAAATGCAACTGGCTGATACACCTAAGCACTCCTCCTCTCAGCCTGAGAACAATATCTCTGTGATTAGACTGTTCCTCAGAGCCATCACCTGGAATAATAGCTGCCACTTCATCATTGGCTGTAGGAAGATTATAGCGATGTAAATCCTGGGTTCTATCTGATCACAGCCATATGGAGACATTGTCCTGCTCTTCTGGAGGCTTTTCCCTCATGATCTGAAATGCCTGCTTAAATAAAGGCACATAAGGATGGGTATTATTCAGCATGGCCTGCAGGTCTGTCATGATAACTGAATTGAGATTATTGTTTCACCGCTCCCGAATATTGAGCTATGCAATAGGATCATGAATATAGAGTTGTGCATAGGCTGCAGGCTGTCCAGGAGGTGGCAGAAGTGCTCCAGAAAGATGATGAAGATCGCCATGAATACGAAAGCTGTATATGCCTGATGTACCTGTAACATAATGGTCCACCTTGACACCTAAAGAAGTGAATGCAAATGCAGCATTGTACTGTCAGATATTTGTTTTAAATTCCTTAGAAAGAGGACTTTTGCCACACAACAGATCCTGCAATGGGGCAGGAGCAGGTCGGAAAGATGGCAGACAAATTTGTCCCTGCAAGTAGCAACTTCCAAACTTTGGTACAGCTCAGATAGACCTGGCCAACTTTTCACAATCAAAATGCAAGGCATGGCAGTGTGGACACTCCACATTCATGGGTCCAAATGAATGTCTGGGAATTGGCTCCTGATAAGATGCATGACCAAGTGGTAATGGCCTTGCAGGTTGATGTGGAGGTAGAGGTACAGGCATAGGTGAAGGCAAAGGTGGCAACATTGGAGGATTCAGGAATGAAGCAGGCAGCAACACTAAAGGAGATTGCATGGGAGATGGTGGCAATAATGGAACATGGAATATTGGGTCAGGTAGCAGTGGTGATGAAGATTGTGGAGGAGACAATGGAAATTGTAGAGGAGACACCCTTCCAAACTCATCATAATAATCTGATGGCATAGGAGATGGTGGAAATTGCAAAGTGGTCACCCTTCCAAATTCATCATAATAATCTGATGGCAGGAGAGAAGGTGGAAATTGCAAAGAAGACTGGCTCCCATCATCATCATCAGATTCCTCATTTTCCATTTCCCTCCTCAAAGCAATCTCATTATTCCTCTGTTCTTCATACTCAGCAGCCAACAATGCAGCCATTTCTCTATCCATCTGAATTTGTTCTGCCTGTGCATCCACTTGAGCTCAATATTGATCAATCTGATCTCCAGACATATTGTTTGCCAATTGATCCAACCTCATCATTCGTTGATGCAAGTTCCTGTCTGCAATGGATAGACATTGTAGCTCCTCAGCCTCATCCATCTGTGCCTGCTCATCTGCAAGCTGTTTGTTTCTCCACATCTGATGCATCCTGAAAGCCCATTCCTGATCGCGCCTGTTACGTTCTTGCAATGCCGCCTCTATATTAATATGTCTGGGTGGATCATGATATCGTGGCTCAGCAGCCAAAGCTGCTTGCTGGGCAGCTGCCTGCCTCTCCAACTCATATTCAGCCAGCTGCTGCAATTGTTGATTGTGCTGCCTAGCTGCTTCAGCTTCAGCAGCCTGTCTTTGTGCATACTCCTCAGCTTCAGCAGCTTGCCTGTTTCTTTCCTGTTCAGCCAGCTGCTGCAATTGTTGATTGTGTTGCCTAGCTGCTTTAGCTTCAGCAGCCTGTCTTTGGGCATACTCTTCAGCTTCAGTAGCTTGTCTTTGTGCATAATTCTCAACTGCAGCAGCTTGCCTGTGCTGCTCTTGTTCAGCCAACTGCTGCAATTGCCAATTATGCCACCTAGCTGCTTCCACTTCAGCAGCTTGCTGCTCTTCAATCATCTGCTGCAATTGCAGATTATGCTGCCTACTCATTTTAGCCACCTGCTGTGATATCCTCTCTCTGGCAGCAACAGCCTCAGCAATTCTTCTTTCCTCAGCAACCTTCTGTAATAATTCCTGCTGATGCTGATACTCCTTAGCTGCCTCAGCTTGTTGTAACTCCTGAAGACGTACATCATAATCTGCAGTTCTTTCCCTCAATGCAATATGTCCCCTATGCAGATTATTAAGTGCAGGATCTGCTTGACCACCTGAAATATTATGCAATGGTCCCAGTCCCCTCCCAGTCCCTCTCCCTCTTCCCCTTCTTGTTTGTAACTGAGGTGCAGGTGGAACCACAGGAATAGGATTGGCCAAAGGTGCATTCCACCCTGCTGGCAGTTGAACCTGTGGTATAGTAGAAGCTATATTTGCCCCTACTCCATGGTTTGCCAAAACAGGTCCAGATGGCATCACAGGGGCCCCTCTCCTATGTAATACAGGAGCAGGAGGTACAACAGGCAATTCAAACTGCCTTGGATCATCCCAATCAGCAGGCATCTGCACTGTTGAAATTAAATTCCCATGCATGCTGCATACATGAGGCAATGCATGCAGCACACACATGTTACTGCGCTTACTGCGCATACATGTGGTAAACACATTCCTGAGTCATGTGACATCCTTACTATTATGTATATAAGGAGAACCTGTACCATAGTAGATATACAGTGTTCTTACCTCTGCTAAACCCTAGCTCTAAGACTAACTAAACCCCAGGTAGGTTATAAGGAATGTGTCGTCTCTTTCTCTGTGCAGCATATGTAGTCTGCTCCAACAGGTTATGGGCCCTGCTGGGCACATCACGAACGCGTCTTAACTGGCTGCGAACGACATTGACTTCATTGTCTCCAAATTGTAACCTTGCACTCTTCATGAGCTGCATTGCGCTCCCTGCGAGCTGCATTTAAAAACCCAGGTTGACTAGGGTTAACCACTCTGAAGGAGTGTTTTTGCCTGAGATTATGGAACATGTTTTCTTGAATAGAGGACTGATTGAGCACTTTTACCAGCTGCCACTATAACATCCTGTCTTCAACTCTTGAAAAACTCATACAAACTTTTGACGGCTCTAACTACATTCAATGGGCCGACTCAATGAAGGCATGGCTCAGGTCTCAGGGCCTCTGGCAAATAACTAGCGGGATGGAACTAAAACCACCCCTGGCACCTCCTTTGATGGCGACAAATGCTGCACTAGTAGCAGAAGCTAATGCCAAGCTCCAGACCTGGAACAATAAGAATGACCAGGCTATTGGTAGCCTAGTGCTCCACCTGGCCCCCTCTATTCAGCAGCGTGCCAACACCAAGGACACTGCTGAGGAGGTGTGGGATCTCATCTGCACCAACTATGGTGTTGATGGCCCCTCCCAAGTCTTTGTGGACTTTAGGTCTGCAATCGCAATCAAAATTCCAGCTGTGAATCCCATGCCAGAGATTGCCAAAATGGCTGATAAATTCGAGCGCCTTATGGCTGCCAATGTTGCCATTCCTGAATTAGTACAGGCAATGATTCTACTTGCTGCGATGCCACGCGAGTATGATTCTCTATCTGCCATGGTCCTTAACACAACCGCTACTAGAGCCTTGACATTTAAACATGTCAAGAACTCCATTGTTGCTGAGGCCTCATGGTGCACAGCAGTTGGAAAGCCCATCAGCCTGCCTCAGGCCACCAAGCTTTCTGCTGTCAAGCGCAAAGGGGGAAACCCCAGATGGCAATCTCAGGGCAACAATGGAGATTCATCCCGAAAGCATGGACGACATGGGGACAAAAAGACTAAAGAGGAAAAGTCTAAAGAGAAACATACCCACCTTGCCTCAAATGCCTTTACTACCATAAATGGTAATGGCACCATCATATTGCTGATGCCACTCATCCAGCGCATCGAGAAGCGTGAACATACTCCCACAAGGGATCCTTGCTGCCGACCGCCTGCACAGGCATACATGGGCGCGGCCTCTACCTCTCATTCGGTCTATACTGAATATCAGCAGGCTCGAGACACCCTCGAGCAAATGAATCTCCCGTGCAGTGCAAAAAATCTGCGACTGCTGGAAGAGCACCTAACAGTGCAAGAAGGTAAGAGGAGGAGGATTGAACCAGAACCAAGGATCATAAAGGTAGAAGATGATAGCATCTCCCTTGGATCGGAACCTGCAGTTTCTGATGAGGAAGTATGGAAAGCCATTAACGAAATGCTCGTTGATGAACCGCTTAAAACAGGTACATATGATGAAAGGTCAGTCCTTTTCCCTGCCACAAGCACAAGAATTAACATTCCACTGATCACAGCAAACTTTTCATGTGAAATTTTACTGCTACTAAATGTATCATGGAACAATTTACATCTTAATATATGTGTTATGTGTGCAAATGGAAATTGTAAGAAAGGTGCTGACTGGATCATAGATTCAGGTGCATCAAAACACTTTACTGGTGAAATGAAAGATTTTGCTTCTTATGAACCTTTACTGAGAAAGGACTCTACCCTGGTTCAAACAGCCACAGGTACTACTCATATAGTAGGGAAAGGAGCAGTCTTCATTAGACATCAGGTAGTATGTCACGGGAAGTCAGAGATGCGTGAAATGCGATTATACCCCATCTACTACATACCCGACTGTAATGCTCGATTACTGTCGATGGGCATCTTCTTGCAAGATGAAAGTGATGTGCATGGTTCCTCCACACACATTTCATTTTTCAAGCAAGGAAACCCAATTATGGATTGCGTCCCTCTTATGAAATGTGACACTATTTATTGGGCTCAGACTCATATATTGAACACCAAGGAAATCAATGTCGTGACAATGTATGTCGCAGACTACTCGACTTGGCATAGGTGACTTGGACACCCATCCAAAGAAGCGCTAGGGAAGATGCCTAATAGCACCATAAAATTCCCAAGGAATTTAATTATTCCTAAAGACAAAATTATATGTCCAGGGTGCCCTAAAGGGAAAATGACCTCAAAATCTTTTCCTGGATCAGATTCACGTGCAGAAAGACCCTTTGAATTAATACATTCCGATCTGAAGGAACTCCCAGTACTATCGTACCATAAACATAAATACTTTATTGTATTTCTGGATGACAAAATGTCACATATCTGGGTCCAATGCTTTACAAAGAAATCTGATGCTGCTGCAGCCATCAGACAATTTTGGACAGTGGCTTCAACACAGTATGGTGCTACAATCAAGCGCTGGCGTGTTGATCCAGGAGGGGAGTTCAAAGATCGTGAGCTACAAAATGTGCTCAAGGACTTTGGCATCAAAATAGAGATGTCTGCACCCCATGTTCACCAACAGAATGGGTGCACAGAGCATGCCATAAGGACAATAATGGAAAAGTTGCAAACCCTGCAATTTACTGCATGTCTACCACAATCATGGTGGGAATTTTGCATTGAACATGCAACACACCTATACAACCAAACCCCGATAAGGCGCCTGAAATGGCTGACACCAGTTGAGGACCTGACAAAGGTCCACCCAGATCTAAACAATCTGAAGGTTTTCGGTTGTCGTGCTTACATCTACCTACCCAAGGAGAAGTGTCCAAACACATTGGCTCCTCGATCGGAGTTGATGACATACCTTGGATTAGAAGATGGCATTAAAGCATACCGTTTCATGTGACCTAGTGGTGCAATATTCATTGGTGCTATGGCACTATTTGATGAAACATTGTTCCCATGCTGTCCCGGAGCTAAAACTCCTGCCAATATGGACCTTGGTGATTTTACACCTCCAGAACCAGAAGATGATGACCACTCATCTGGAATGGATGGCGATGATTCTATACCGCCACAAGATCCGCCCCTTTCTCCATCATCAGAAAATGATGATGATGATGTACCAAGTGAGCAAAAGGCGCACGACGATGTGACAGATGCTCCTTCTCCACTGCCTCCAGTAACCACTGAGGACTTTTGTCCAAGATGTGATGATCAACAGGAATGGCAGCATTTGCCCCATCAATCAGGCAGGCAGAGGAACATCCCAAACCGTCCTGGCAATACCTACGGAGAGAAGCGACTCCCCTCTGACATAGAGAGAGACATTGCACATGATCGATATTGGAAGAGATCTGTAAGTCAAGATTCAGATCATAACCAAACATGACCACAATCTCAACAGAAAGAACTGGTTGCTGGACCGAGTTCGGCACCCCACAAGAGTGTGCCCGATTCCAATGATCAAGAACATGATCACCCAATGGGGGAACCGGACGAAGCAGGTTATATTAAAAAGATAACCAAGGAAGGAGGAGGTAAGCTTATTCGCTGGCTGTTGTCAAAAGCAGTCAAACCATCGAGCGAAATAAGCCAAGTTCCAAACCAATTTTGCAATATTGCGTGCCTACCTCAGCAGCAGCAATGTGAGTGGAAACAAGCTTGTCATGAAGAATTAGAGGCTCTTCATAAGCAACAAGTCTATGACATCATCGATCTTCCACATGATCGAAAAATGATCAAAAATAGATGGGTTTTCTCCATAAAATCGGATAGAAGAAAACGAGCCAGACTCGTGGCCAAAGGCTTTTCGCAAGTCAAAGGTGTTGACTTTGATGAGATTTTCTCACCAGTAGTCCGCTACGAGACTGTATGCCTCATGTTTGCACTTGCATCTCTAGAGGGCATGTATATGACTGGCCTAGATGTAAAAATCGCATTTTTATACAGCAAACTAGATGAGGAGATCTATATGGATCAACCCGAGGGTTTCAGACTCGAGGGAAAAGAGCGCAAAGTAATGCACTTATGCCGAGCATTGTATGGCCTTAAACAAGCCTCACTTGCATGGTGGAAAGAGCTAGAGGCATTTATGTGCACCATTGGGTTCGTGCGCGCCAGCTCTGATGCCAGCATTTTCATACACAAGGATCCTAAAACAGGCAGCATTGTTATTGCACTCGTCTATGTTGATGATGGCTTGTTCATGGGGAAGAACAAGAAACTTGTGGATGAAAAGAAAAATGCTTGTCTAAAGCATTGGGAGTGCTATAGTACTGAAAAAGTCATGGAATTCTTAGGCATGCGCATCACCCAGACTACAAGCAAAGTCAAACTCGATCAAACTGAATATCTCGCCAAAGTGCTTGAGAGATTCGAGATGACAAATGCCAAAGCGACCCCCACTCCACTCCTGACTGGTTACAGACCATCGGAAAACATAGCAACGCCCAACACGATGCTTAGATCAAAATATCAGTCTGTGATCAGATCTTTATTGTATCTGATGCTCGGAATGTGACCTGATATCGCTTATGCAGTAATCAAGATGTCGCAATTCTCGGCTAATCCTAGCCAAGAACATCTAGACAAAGCGATGTACATCATGCACTATCTGGTGGGAACCCAGAAATATAACATTGTCTACGATGGTGAGAAGTCCGAGGGGCTACAGGCCTTCACAGATTCTGATTGGGCAGCTGACACTGTCAAACGCCGATCTACAATGGGTTACTTTGCTACTCTAGTGAGTGGCATTGTGTGCTGGCAGTCCTGTTTACAAAAAACTGTAGCACTGTCATCCACAGAAGCTGAATATATGGCTCTCTCTGACACTTGTCGACAGATAGTGTGGATAGAGTCCTTATTCCAGGAACTTGGATATGTACTGAAGCGCATACCAATCTGCACTGATAATCAGGGATCCATCTTTATCAGATGAAATCCAGTTCAGGAAAGAAGGACCAAACATATAGACATTCACTACCACTATACCCACGAATGCATAGAAAATGACAAAGTCACAGTCATTTTCATTTCTGGAAGTGATAATCTGGCTGACATGTTCACAAAGAACCTTGGTGCCATCCTATTCAGGAAATTTAGAGACTCTCTTGGAATTACTTTCGAGATTCAAACTTAGCTGCTTAGAGCGCTGTATAGTTTGAGGGGGGGTGTTGAAATTAAATTCCCATGCATGCTGCATACACGAGGTAATGCATGCAGCACACACATGTTACTGCGCTTACTGCGCATACATGTGGTAAACACATTCCTGAGTCATGTGACATTCTTACTATTATGTATATAAGGAGAACCTGTACCATAGTAGATATACAGTGTTCTTACCTCTGCTAAACCCTAGCTCTAAGACTAACTAAACCCCAGGTAGGTTATAAGGAATGTGTCGTCTCTTCCTCTGTGCAGCGTATGTAGTCTGCTCCAACATGCACCTGTGGAATCTGAGCTGCCAATGCAGCTCCATAGTTCAGTGGAACAATTCCTTCACCAGGGGCAGTCACTCTGACTCTGCTTCTCCTCTCATCAGGATTGGTCATCTGCAACCTTTCCAGATGGTCTGAATCTCTAATTCTAGCCCTTTACACTTCTGGTGTAGAAGGTCTACTTTGATTCCTGCAAATACTCTAATAAGCCATCATTATTGCAACATATGCCAACACCACTCACATATTTAGTAATGGTAAAGCCCAATAATAATTTGGTTCAATAGCCAACAATGGAGCACAGCTGAAGTAAGGTCAGCAACAACTTCCTTTGACAGTCAGTTGTCACAACACTCACTGTAATCCAACTGTTTTCCAGTTTCAATAGCCAATTCCAACACTTTTGTAATAACAATCACAAATTTGCTATTTGATAATAGATAGCAATTGCAATAGTATCACTATTATAGCCCCAAACTTTGTGTGAAGAGAGGTACTCAATTGATTGTCGTGCACTCTCTCTCCACATGTAAGGAAATGTCAGCTGTTTGGTTGTGTTGTGCATGTTCTGGAAGAGGCGTGAAAGTAGGTGTCCACTATATCGCAACTGAAATTTTATGCATGGAAATCTCCCTTTTTGGTATTTGACTTGTTGCTGACCTCATTACACATTTCTATTGACATGTTACTGACTTCATTAAATTGGTATTGACCTGTTACTGACTCAGACTTTTTACAGACCTCGTTACAAATTTGTATTGACTTGTTACTGACCTCATTACAAATTTGTATTGTCATGTTACTGACTTCATTACAAATCACAAATTTGTATTGACTTGTTACTGACCTCACTACAAATTTATATTGACTTGTTACTGATCTCATTACAAATTTGTACTGTCATGTTACTGACTTCATTACAAATCACAAATTTGTATTGACTTGTTACTGACCAGTACTATTACATATGGGATGACCGCATTTCAAACCCAGCTATATGACTAATTTTTAGTCAGCTCTGACTAATGCCATCATTTCTGACAAATTTTGCACAGCTCTGACCAAGCCTGACAAATTTTAGATAATCCCATCAATCCATCATTCCCACAAAACAACTGTAGCATATGTTATGCACATCATTCCCATCAATCACTGATCTTAGCTGAAAAATTTCCTCCTTTAGCTGATGCCATCACGCCATCACTCCCACAAAACAACTGTAACATATGTAATAGATGAGCTTATGACCCATGCCTTTGTCATGGCATTCGCTCGCATATATGTAAGCAATGCTTAATCCCACTATAGTTACTCAACTCTTCAGTTGCCTTTGGACCTTCAGCCCAAAGTCAACATTTGAGGGTTTGTGGTGACACAACTCTTTATTTGACTTTTAGATACAGTAGTACACAACTCTTCAGTTCACTTGGGACCATTGGCCCCAAGTCAATGTGGGGGGGTTGTGTGTTTATCCCCATTCCAATCTCTATCTCTCTCTCCATCTCCATCTCTCCCTTTCCCTTTCTCTTTTCCATACCCATACCCATACCCATCCCCATCCCCACCCTCATCCCCACCTCTCTCTTCCTCATCTCCCCCTTCCCCTTCCTCATTTCCCCCTCCCCCTTCCTCATCTCCCTCATCTCCCCCATCTCTATCCCCATCTCCCCCATCTCCATCTCCCCCTTCCCCATCTCCATCTCCTCCTTCTCCACCTCCCCCTTCCACCTCCCCATCCCCCTCTCACTTTCCCATGTCCCCCTCCTCCCTCTACACCCTCTCATACCCCCTCCCCACCCCTCATACCTCTCCTCCATCCCCCTCTTGCCCACCCTCTCACACCCCCTCACACCCCACCCCACCCCTCACACTCCCCTCACACTCCTCTCCACACTCAGCTCACTTGCGAAGTTTCAAACTCCACTTCAAACTCAGCTGCAGCTCACCTCTACATATGCTATGACCACATTTTGAAGCCCAGCTATATGACTAATTTTTAGTCAGCTCTGACTAATGCCATCATTTCTGACAAATTTTGCACAGCTCTGACCAAGCCTGACAAATTTTAGATAATCCCATCAATCCATCATTCCCACAAAATGACTGTAGCATATGTATTGCATGGTGTGCACCGCAGAATTTCGATGCCGTTGAAGACTTGCCTCTTCCGAAGCACCATCAACTCCTGCTCGAGTGCATCGATGCACTCTTCCTTCGTTAGTTGCACATTTGGTGCACTTTGCATATAATCTGCTGCAGGCGCTGAAGCGGCAACATATGTCGACTGTAAAGGTGCTGCTGGAGCTGGATGAGGCACTATATTGTAGATGAGCTGTGAATTGGTATTAGATGAAAGTCGACCAGTGGCTATCTGCCCTGGGTTGCGCTTATGCCATTCCTCAATGTGCTCACCCAAGAAGTTGCCTGGAATAGAATGCGGCATGAATGCGCCACCTGGGAGTATGATGCACCCTTCCACATTTTGCCTACACTTTCCTTCGCTAATAAGGTGCTCAATTGAGGTGCACTCAGGGATATAATGCCCTGTCTGACTGCAACCATTGCACTTGTCATTGTTTGAGCGAGGTGCGCCATTTCCACCATCTCTGCACGATGTGCTTAATGTGGTAACTATCGTCTGTGTCATGCATTCGAATAAGACTGAAATGTCTTCTGCTTTGACTGTGGGCGCACTAGATTGCGGCGGGGAAATGGGTGCGCTGGGTGCTGAGTAGGGCACATATGTACATATTGGGTTTTGTGCTATGAGCCCAGTAAGTGGCTGGAAATAGTGCACTGGGCCTTCAAAGATAAAGTTGATCACATCATGTATTGCATCTAATGAGTATGTCACATTTACAGGCTGATTCAGTACTGCAATCGCAAGGCGGCTCAAAATGCACTCGAGCTGGTCTGGTCAAAACACCCTAATGAACATGCGGCTTTGGTTGTAGCATGCCAATATGCCTTGTGCAACTAAGCATTCGCTAATGTTGAAAAATGCACGATAATAGCATGCAATTTCTTCTGCAGTTACAAGGCCAATGCATGCAGTCTCACCAATAAGCTTGTCTAGGTTGCTAATACTCCATTTACTGCCATCCCTAGAGCTGGGATAAAGCTTTAGGACAGCATCTTTGAATGCACCATAGTTGTGCATTGCGCTATACTCTGGTGATACAGCTCCCTATCACCCTGTGCTTGTACTACACCATTTTTCATGATTGTGCGCACTGCTTGGACATCTTCTACTCACTTTGCACAGTGCGCTTTTGTGCACCTTCATGCACTCCAGTGTGCTCCTATGTGCTCCAGTGCACTCCAGTGTGCTCCCATGCACTCCATTGTGCTCCAGTGCACCTCTGTGCGCTTCCATGCGCTTTCATGCGCCTTTGACCATTTAGGTGTGCCTTTGTGCACCTTTTGCATTTCTACTGTGCTTTTGGTTCCCCCATAGCTGCCTGCTGTTGTGCGCCCTAAAGGCGCCCTGTTATGCTTTAAACCGCCTTCGTGCACCCCCCCCACACTCCTTATCTGCCTTCCACATTTATTGCATGCTCGATCTGCCTCTTCCTCTTTAACTTTCTCTTTCTCCAGGCCTTCAACATCTGCCAGTGCCAACAGGTCTTGGAGGAGCTCATCTTGTCCCTCAGGCATGAGTTTACAGATGTCTTGGTGGTGGAGTCAATTTCAAGCCATGTGTCTGGTTTTCCCATAGTGGTAGCAGAGATCTAGCCTGCGAGCTCAACTACAGGCTGCATCGACATCTATTGGAGCAGGGGTGTTAGAGCTCAATGCCATGGGTTAGTGCATAGGGATGAGATTAGGATGAGGGGGTGCTCGGTTAAAGGTGTGGGGTGCATGGGTGATGGTAGGATAGCAGAAAGCTGCAGTAAATGCTGCATTTGTGAGTCAGTTCTCATCACAGAGGGAAGCAGCCTCATACCAAGCATTTATATTATCATCTGCTAGGCATCCTTCCAACATCTGTGCACTCTGGTCTTGGATTTCCTGATTAAGACCTCAATTGAACTTCACCACCATAGGCAACCCATTCCCATACCTTGCCATGTCCACCAGGTCTCAAAACTCATCAATGTAGTCATCCACAGATCGATGTGCTTGGTAGTAGGAAGTGGATTCAAGGTGCATTATGGCTTGTTGGCATTTATTGAGGAGGCAGAAGTGTCATATGAACCTGTCACAAAAGTCCCCCCAGGTGGAAAATGGAAGGGAGCCACATTCCTTGGTTTGGCATAATATACGGTCAATATAGAGATAGGTGCTCTCAGATTTCATGTACATGAGGGCCCAATAAATTTTAGCAGCATCATCCACAAATTGGTTTGGGCATAGACTGATGTACAACTTGCAGGAATTGAGGAAAGAATGCCCATGGGAATGCATGCCATTGAATTCAGGCAGGGGGCATGGGTTTAACATGTGCATCTTTGCTTGGGCACGTGCACACTTGGCATGCTAGGAGTCAAAAGTCAAAATGGGTGGGGTGGGGTTTGACTGAAGGATTCTAATGAAGGTTTCAATGGTAGATGTAAGTGTATCAATTTGCGCATGAATTCTAGCAATGTCACCTTCAAGTGCATCAATATGCTCTGGGGCATCCATGGTGCTAAGCAGTGGGTCAGGTGAAAAGTGGTGTGCACTAAAGGCAGGAGTGTCTGGGATGGTGTGTAGGGAGTCTGTGGAGCTCTGGGAGTCATCTTCTACTCCATACCTGCCGATCTTGGCAGAGTATCCAAGATTTTGAGCCTTAAGAGAGAGTTTTCTACTGAAAGGGCAACCTCAAAGCCTTACTTAATAGTGAGCTAACAGAGGGGAATCCAAAGTTAATATTATACTACATAATACAGACACTTCAGGTGCACCTAACAGAGGGGAATCCAAAGAAAAAACTCTAAGGACCCATCTGTTGATGCCCAGTATATGTGATAGAGCCAAAAATCAAATAGTAAGCTAAAAATAGCAAAAAGGCAGAAATAGGTGGATCAAGCTGCTGGATGATGTCACCTTAATGGGTAAACATCTAGAAGGGGTCCCGCCTCTAAGAATAGAACTGTCAACATGCACCAACATGGGAAAAAACT
Source organism: Tricholoma bakamatsutake (assembly GCA_029959215.1). Classification (NCBI taxonomy): domain Eukaryota; kingdom Fungi; phylum Basidiomycota; class Agaricomycetes; order Agaricales; family Tricholomataceae; genus Tricholoma; species Tricholoma bakamatsutake. The sequence continues at coordinate 4,962,918 of CP114868.1, read as the reverse complement.
GAAATATAATAATAAAATAGGAATAAATCATAGAAAATCATAAAAAAGGCAGAATAGGGTGAAATAAAATATATAAAAATATGGGACAAATACAGAAAATTGTCCAGATGCCTGGGGTTCCTTCCTTTCCCCTTTCACCATAATATTCTTGATAATGCCTCAATCAATGCTTGATGTTTGAGAATGTCTCTTCAATTGAGTTGAGATCAGGTGAATAAGATGGCAGATATTCAATGCAAACACCTGTAAATGAATGAGTAAGATGGCAATGAACAACACAATAACACATGCATACATGCACATCATGCACAAAAGTGATCAACAAGCTTGAGGATTTCTGGACCATGGTGGATTTTTGCATTATCCATCAGAAGGACATTGAGTGGCCCAAGATATGCAGACCACTTAGGAAGCTGCAAAAATGAGATATTGAATGTCATCACATGCAATCCATGCATCATAGTATATTCAAGGAACTCCATGAACATCTCCTTGGTCATTGAGCCCTCGATGACAGTACCTGTGACAATTCCATCCCCTGTCAACAACCCCATCATAGAAGTATGTCACCCACAGATAAAAACTTGTTTCTTGGTGGCATGCAAGCCTTTCTTCAATCTACTATAACATCTGCTGACTGTCTTCTCATCTTTTGAAGTTTCATCAAGAAAACCAAGTGCTTCAGGTAGATATTAAGCCATCTTTCAAATAAAATCAGCTCGTCTGGGCTTGTTGCACTCCTTAGCAATACACTTGAGTTTCTTGAAGCTGACACCAGCATGCTCAAGCTTGCAGTGAATGGTAATGTAATGGGTTGACACAAAATGGTTGGTTTTCAGCAGATAGAGGAGCTCATTGAGGAAATAATCTGGATTCTGGTGCACCAGCCTCAAGAGGAACTGCACATCATCGTGATCAAGAATTTGAAGTCGATCATGAAGGCTCCTAACCAGGTTGATCACATTGCCAGTTTTGCACCAAAGCTTGAGGATACAGTAGAAGGTATACACTCAGAAAAGCCACAGCAGTTGTCAAGTTGGAGTAAGTGTCATTCATAAAGCCTTAAAGCAGCAATTTTGATGTTGCAGCTGATCTTCTGGTTGCCCATGATGTTGACAAAGAATGGCAATGTCAAAATTGAAAATTTCACTAAGTAAATTAATTTGTATTTGTTTCACAAAATTGGGTTACTGCCATTGTTTATGCAAATGGCTGTAAATAAAAAATGATTATAATTTCCATCCCTCTTATATCTTGGATTGACATAACAGCTATGGTGCACAACACCTAGTCACCACCTCTTTTGGACAGTGGCCAAATTGGCTGGAGAATTTTTATCTTTTGAGAACTGCCTAATTTACCCCTAGAATATGTTCCAATTGTTTCATTTACAGCTTATTTAGGACTTAAAAGTGTTCTGGTTATGCCATACACAGTGGAACAGACATTTTGTGAAGATAGGATCCTGGCAAATATGGTAGTTCAGGATCCAAATTTGTCCATATATAGTAATATGGCCAAATTCTGTGTGACAAAAAAGAAAAACTCTGTCAGTTTTGGGTATTTTGACAAATGCTCTGGTAGATTTAATCTTCTCCTGAAATGGAGCATTTTTACCAGAGGAATAATAAAAATAATTTTTTTTGTTCACCTGTTTCCATTGTACATTGTACAAAAGTGGTGGTGACTAGGTGTTGTGCAACATACCTAGACTCATGACCATTCCTTATACATAGGCAAAAACATGATGTATAAGGAACTGGTGAAGCTGAGCTCAAATTAGTAGGACACAATAAAAGTGATCGAGATGTGATTGGGCTTTCCTTTTTGTGTTATGAACCAAAATGGAAAGTTAGCTAAACATTGCTCATCACCATGTCATTGCTTGACATTGCATTCAACAGTCTGTGCTTACTACTTCTGTGATGGACTCTGCACAACATAGTGATTCTCTTGATCCAATCCATTCTTTGAAGTCCGAGGACCTCTTTAGCCATGTTCAAAATGAAATTCCACTGGATAGGTTACCCATGGACTATCTCAGTAGTTTGGACAACAAGGACAAAATTACAGCATACTGAGCTTGTCTCCTGTATTGGACTGTAACAAAAGGTGCTCAAGTTCTGTGGGAAATACAGCTCTATGCTGTGCTTGCGACATACAATGGCTTGGACTCATTGGTTGATGCTGGAATGGGATCGGGAAAGACACTCCCCATTGCACTCAATTTGCTCCTCGACAATCTATCCAACTGCAGCATCTCGCTGACTACCTCTCTGCTCAAATGCCTTCAAGTCACTCAAGTTCAGTTCCTATTTGTCTCTGAGCTATCAACACAAATCAGAGTGTAGTAGGCGAATGACTTCAATACCAAGTATGGCATCAAGACTGTGTCTATCAATTATGACACTCCATGAGAGGATGAATACTGGAAGGTGAGCCTCATCTTTCATTGTATCTCTATATGAATTTACTTTATCACAGAAACACGTCCATCATACCAAAGCCTGGCAACCTGGCCTTGCGAGACACATCATTGTAACTGTTGAACAGCTTTTTTAAGTCACCCGAAGGCCATCTATCTTGGCTTGGCTACCTTGTGCAGCATGACAGGTCATTTCAGAACCAGATCAAGCACATCTACATAGATGAGGCCTACTTAATTGATCAGGCTGAACTTTGCTCATTATGACATGCAAGCTTTTGACCTGCCTGGGGTTGGCTAGATGAAATAAAGGCACTTCTTCCTTCATCAATCCATTGGCAAGCACTCTCAGCAACGTTTCCTCCATTTATTCTCAAGACTGTCTCTGATCAGGTTATATTTCAATCCAGCTTTCATCAACCAGGCCAAACACCATGTATGCGACTCATCTCATCATTGGCAGTATTGAGACACTGAAGAACTATGAGTGCTTCCTCATGACACCATTCAATCCCACTGCTCAGTGATGTGTACTTATTTTTTTTGATAACACTGAACTTGCTTGTAGGATCACAGACCATTTGGATGGGCAATTACCACCCCAGTATTGTAAAAAGGGTGTTGTTTGTCACTACCATTCAGGAACATTGGAAGCCTATCTGCACCAGGCTCATTCTGCATTTATAGAACCTGATGGTGTCTGCAAAATTTTGTGTGCAACATTGGGCAAATCTGTCATAAACATTGTATATCTTGAATTATTACTTTGTTGACTGATATATAACAGGGTGTAGATTTCCCAGATGTTAAGATCATTTGCAATGCCGGATTACCAAACAATACTGTGGATTCTTTGCAATGTGCTGGCTAGGTTAGTCAATGGAACAGTGATGAGGGGCTTTATATTGTTTTCTATGAAGGATGGGTACACAATATCTCACTGGTTGAGTACAATCAAAACAATTTGGATGACCCTGACTGTCCACAAGAGTTACATACTCAAGTCTTCATCATCCCTGTGCAACTGAGCCCCATATTCCTCAGTCAAGTATGTGCAAGAAAAGAAGCATCTGCATCATTTCTTTGCGAGCTACCTCAATGACCAATCACCTGCTGGTAAGTTCTCTGTTTATTCTCTCGCTTTATATGATAATCTGACTGGAGCACTTGATTTTGTAATGCCTTTCTGCTGCGACTGCCACTACAATGGATTTCCTCTTGCCAATCATCTTCCAGGGCCACTGTACACTGGGAGCATGGATGAACCATCCTTGAAATAAAAACAAAAGGCTCCATGAATGTGCTACTGACCAACAGCTGATTGACCTGGTCTTGATACTTGAATTATGGACTGGCTCCAAAGCATACATGAAACTCATACATTGCATGGTGTCCAAATGATGTATGATATTTTATCTTTTCAGCAGTGCTCCAACCTTGTTTGTGCACCTCCAAACTCAATTCACTCATTGCAAGATATGACAAAACTCCTGGAGGAAACAGATGAGTGGGCAACTGAGTGGGCAGAATCTCTTTTTTATGTCATTTTGCAGTATGATCAAGACCTCCAAAGCATGAAGCAAGGGTGAACGAAATGTGTAAAGTCTATTGCAGATGACCATGTACAGAAAAAGTTAAAAATAGCTAAGAATAGAGATAATTATGGCATTTATGCAGTGAATGGATTTTTATCAACCGTCTCCCCATTGTCCAATCCAACTTCCCTAAACTCAGCAGGTGGTAACTCATCTTCTTCATTTTGCACTGGTTTTCCAGAAATCATCTCACTGATCTTCTTGTTTAATGTGGCAAGGGATTATGAGATGACTTGGCTCTTTCAGAGGCACATAAATCAGGAACATGCTTTGTAGAGGCATGTTGACCACGGTTCACCACTACTTCTTTCAACCAAAGTTTGCAGATCCAATCTGCAAGCCACCAGATGAGTGATGTTGTGTCAGCTTTCTTATGTGTTGAACCCTGATAATTTGCATGCATGGAACATGCAACTTGTGTCTTGATGTGTTGCAAGTGATTAATGGCAGCCAAGATATTTCCAAGTTATTCCCAATGGCCGTGTAGTCCTTTAGTGGCAAACAGTGTCTGAAATTGATAAAGAAAGAAGTAAGAATATGTTTAGCTAAGATACAAATCTTAAGATATTGAATTAAATATTCAATATTGAAATCTATGCCCATTGCATGACCTGGAAGTTTAGATACATTCACCAACATTCCATCTCGCATGATGTTGCTACAGTAGTGCCAAGATCAGCAATTGAACAGGCCAGTGCAACAAATAGAAATGGCGCACACAAATTCTGGAGTCCAGACTTCCTTAATGTTGAAGAGGAAATGAAGAATCTCTGCTGCATAATTGTCAGACCTAGTGCCACGAAATTTACATGCCAAATCTAGAAGGATGTCCTCTATATGCCCAAAGTCTCCCTCAGATGTTGCATGGACTAGTTCTGTGACATAGAGGAGATCACATGTGAGCCGCACCACATTTTCATGAACAATATCATTGTCTTCATTCTGGACATCAAACATAGATGGTTCTCTGTCATCTGACTCTGAACTTGATTTGGGTGCTGGTTGGGGGCAAACAGTTCTCTTGAAGATAGGTAAAAGGTTCTCCATTGGTGTTGTGTGTTTCTGGATGATGGAATGTGCAGGTTCCAGGAGCTTTTCAGAAGTGGGCTTTGAGTGTGCAAAAATATCAAGATCAGAAAATACACACTCTGTTCACCAAGCATTGAGAACCAGTCCATCTTGCACCTGTGTGAGGGCTGCCAAGAGTGTGTGAAAGTCAGGGTGCTCCCCTCCAAGCTGAGCTTTCTTGAGAACTGTAAATAAATGTGTCAAGCTACCATGTTAGTTGATTGATCCATGGTGGATGTGCAGCAAGGCCCAAATAAGATTCATTGTGAGATGCAACACACCAAATCCAAGTTGAAAGACTTCACAATGAGTCCAGGCTGTTACATCTTTCTTGTGCATGGCTTGTGCACCACAAATATGAGCATTAGTCAGTTGATCATTGTAATAAAGTATAGTGAGCTCATCAAGGTCATCTGCCTCAAGTTTCAGCTGGACATAATAGATATTCTCATGGACAAGGCTATTTTCCTTGATTGAGGCTTCTTCGATTATGGAAAGATGGAGGGGATAGAATTTAGTCTTGTAGCTGGCAGGAAGTGGGCAACGTGCAAGGTTCTGAATATTATGATGGCTGCAAAATGGAGAAAAGGAATTGTTGTATTCAATAAGAGTTTTGATGCAATTGATCGCAGTCTGTGCTTTGAATGACTGTAATGATTCATGAGAGGGTTGAAGGTCTTGAATTGTCAAGGGCTTGGAGTTGTGGAGGTGATGAATCATGGGAGCGAGCCTCATCTGGTCGTGTGAAGCATGTAACAACTAATAGATGACACCAAATGTGCCAGATTGAACCTTGTTTGGTGTATGAGCAGTCTGCTCAATGAAGATTGAGTGGCTCAGGTTAATATTGTCATATGCAGCACCATGAGTACCAGAGGCAACCTTGTGGACATCCTCAAGAGACTACTCTGCAAGATATTTGATGATTGTTGTGGTGGGAAATGACATTGAAATTCCAGCTTGATTTAGGATACTGATTAGTTGATGTGATGCACCAGTAGACCATTCCATGAGTCCTAGCCCTATCTGTACTTTGCACAAATGGAATGACCATAAGTAATGCGCCTGGGCAGATATGACATGTCATGTCAGCTCCATTAAATATTTCAGTTACTAGCCTGTGCATTGATAATGCTTGACCTGGAAACCTAACAAAAACCTGTTAAAAGGCTTAGGAACTATAACACAGGCTAGAGGAAGGGTGCGAGTTGGTACTAAATATCACCGCTGATACCCAAGGGTGTGTTTAGAGATGCAAAATAGTAAAAGATATTGTGAATCATCTGTGGGAGCATACAAAGTTGTTCAAAAGAGTTTGAAATAGGTTCGAAGATGTGCAAAATAGTTTGAAGAAAGTTTGAAGGTGTGCAAAATAGTTCAAACAAGTTTCAAGGAAGGTTGAAGGTGTTGGACTAGTGTCGAGGTATATTGAGGAATGATTATAATGAATGGGCAGTGTTTTCTGAGAGACAATGGGTGATATGCAATGAGTCGAGGGACAAATATGAAAGTTTGAGGAAGTTCACGATGTTTCACAGAACTTATAGATATGACACAAAGATAAGACGCAAGAGAACAGCTCTTAAATCAGATGATAAGAGAGAGGGTACTTTTTCTCTGTTCCCTTTTGCTTGTCTTCTAAGTAACTAATACAAGTCTATATACAATTTGAAGGAATAGTACTAAAAAGGAAACAATAACATGTGGAAAACACAAGACAGTATGCACAGCAAATAAAGGTATTGTAAAACATAAAACAAATAAGAAATGATAATAAATAAAACATACATTGTCCCAGTATAGTAAAAGTTCTTGTCCTATTGCTTCAATATATCATTGAAACATAAAACTGCACTTATCACTTTCTAGATCTTTTGTCGTCTTTCTTCATGTCCAGTGGCACTCGATATGCAACGAAAAGGCTCATTCTGGATGTGCAGCATGTATTGAAAGGATTTCGAAACAGTTATGTGGTGGCCAATATCATTCGAAGTGGTGCAAAGTCGTTCAAAAGCATTTGAAGTGTCACGAATTGTTCGAAGTCATTCAAAGTCATTCAAAGTAGTGCAAATTCATGGCATTCGTAGTGGTTCAGAGCATGTGTCATAATGTGTCGATATGATTGGAAGCGTTCTCCAGACCTTAAAGCATGCAATGGACCTATTAGCATTGATGATACTCAACCCAGAAACCCAAACAAAACCTACTAAATGGCTTTGGATGGTATAACACGAGTCAGAAGAAGGGTACGAGTTGGTACTAAATATCACTGCTGATATCCAAACATTGTTTTTAGTGAGGCAAAATAATAAGGGATGGTGTGAATAGTCTGTGAGAGCATACAAAGTTGTTCGAATGAGGTTTGAAATAGGTTTGAAGATGTGCAAAATAGTTCAAAGAAGGTTCAGAGAGGTTCAAAGAGGTTTGAAGTATTTTCAAAAAAGTTCAGAGATGTCAGACTGGTGGCGAGATATGCGAGAAACAAATATAGCAAATAATAAGTGGTTTTAGAGTGGCAATAGGTGATAGGTGACGAGTTGAGAGCGAAAATGAAGTTCGAAGAAGTTCACAATATTTTGCAGAACTTAGAGATATGATGCAAGCTAAGACTCAAGAGAACTGCTCTTAAATCTGATGATAGTGGATAGGGTAACTTCTTCTCTGTTGTTCTAAGTAACTAATACAAGTCTATATACATTTTGAAGAGATAGTACTAAAAAGGAAATCTAACATGTGTAATACATGAGGCAATATGTGCAGCAATGAGGACTTTGTAAATCATAAAACAAATGAGAAATGATAAATAATGGAAACATACAGTATCCCCATATAGTAAAAGTACTTATCTTTTGCTTTGATATATTATTGAAACATCTAAATGCTATTATCACATTCTAAATCTCTCATCGTTTCTCCTCATGTCTGGTGGCACTCAATATGCAATGAAATGGCTCATTCCAAATGTGCAGCATGTATCGAAAGGGTTTCAAGACAGTTATGTGGTGGCCGACTTCATTTGAAGTGCTGTGAAGTCATTCAAAAGTGTTCAAAATGTTGCAAAGTCGTTTGAAGTAGTGTGAAATAGTTCAAAAATGTTTGAAAAGTATTCAAAGTCAATTTTGTGGCATTCATAGTGGTTCAAAGCATCTGTCATAATGTGTCGATACAATTGGAGATCTTCTCCAGACCTTAAAGCGTGCAATGGATCTATCATTGTGACACTTTGAATGCTTTCAAATGACTTTGCACCACTTCGAATGACATCAACCACCATATAGCTGTTTTGAAACCATTTCTACTTATACAGCATACCTGAAATGAACCATTGCATTGCATATCGAGCACCACTGGACACAAGGAGGGACAACAAAAGATCTGAATGCGATAAGTGCAGTTTTATGTTTCGATGATATGTATATTGAAGCAATAGAACAAGAACTTTTACTATACTGGGACAATGTACATTTCATTTATTATCATTTCTCATTTGTTTTATGTTTTACAATACCTTTATTTGCTGTGCATACTGCCTCATGTTTTCCACATGTTATTGTTTCCTTTTTAGTACTATTTCTTCAAATTGTATATAGACTTGTACTAGTTCCTTAGAATAACAGAGAAAGGGAATAGAGAAGAAGTCACCCTCTCTCTTATTGTTGGATTTAAAAGCCATTCTCTTGCATCTTATCTTTGCATTGTATCTATAAGTTCTGTGAAATATCATGAACTTCTTCAAACCTTCATATTAGTCTCTCAACTCATCACCTATCACCTATTGCCATTTGAAAAACACTTCTTATTTGTTATATTCACTCTTCGACATACCTTGACATCAGTCTGACATCTTTGAACTTCCTCAAAACTAATTCGAACCTCTTTGAACTCCTTCAAACCTTTTTTGAACTATTTTGCATGTCTTTGAACCTATTTCAAACTCTTTTGAACTTTTTTGTATGCCTCTAAAGACTATTCGCAACATGCCTTGTCATTTTGCATCACTCACTACAACCTTTGGGTATCAGCAGTGATATTTAGTACCAACTCGCACCCTTCCTCTGACTTGTGTTATACCATCTGAAGCCATTTAGTAGGTTTTGTTTGGGTTTCTGGGTTGAGTATTATCAATGGCAAGGAGGAACTCCATTGGTAAAATCCAAGTGTGCTGAAGGGTGGCCAGGACATTTTGCAGAGCAGTAAATTTCGCCTTTTCGATGCTAGGAACCTCATCAGGGGGTGCTGGGACCACATTCTCTTTATTGGCCTCAAACAAGCATGCATAATCATCTCCAAGGCAGCTCTTGCCAGAATCCAGATGCAATGGAGAGGGTAATGGCAGGGAAACAAAGCCAGATGTGCGTGATGGACTGACAGGAGTAGCAGGAATAGAAAGTGTGCTTGTAGAGTTGTCTGGTGTGTAGTTTTGCCAATCCAGGTTACAGGAACTTCCAACAAACTCATTGGATGGTGTCTTTGGTGTAGGAAGCGATTCTTGGGGCAACAAGAATGTTGCACCATGCATGGAACTTGGGGTGTCATTGCAGCCAAGGATTGAATGTGTTGAGTTGTAGAAGATGAACCAAACATTATAATGTTTGAATCTTATGGCTTCTTCACTTTACTTCCACTCCCTCGTGGCTTTCTTTGTCGTCCAGTGGTTAGATCAACAGTCCCGACCCAAGCACCTGGGCTCTCAATGATCAGCGGCTGGCCAGGTTCAAATGCACCCTGGAGCTGGAAGAAACCTTCCTGGGTCATCTTAGAAGATTTAGGCATGTATATTGATGCAGAATTGGACAATGAATGGTGTATTTGCAGGGCCACGGAACGCGATGTCGAGGCGGAGCGAATCTTTCACTAAGTTTCCATTTTGGTTCGTTACGCAAAAAGGAAAGTCCGATCGAATCTCGATCACTTTTGTCGTGTCCTACTAATTTAAGCTCAGCTTTACTGGTCCCTATACATCGATGTTTGCTCATGTAATTGGGATCGGTTACCGGTCTACACCATACTTAGTTTATACAAAAACCGTATCAATCGCAGTTATAAACTGTTGCCGCGATGCCGCGGTCTTAAGCGCCCATAAATGCTGACGACCTCGGACTCGTACGTAATCTGTGGACAATGGAACGTGCTAATTATAGTACACGCGTCAAGAGACGATCGCATCAAAATGATGCGGTGTTGTTTCGCTCACAGTGTGATTCTCAACAATCCAGATGGAACATAAGTTGGCAGTCAAATATCTCGATTCAACGACTCAAAGTGTCAGTTGAATCATCCAATTTTTTGAATCGTTGAAGCGACGGCCGATTCATTTTGAATCGCGATTCACTTGCAGGGGATTCACCTCATCTGTTGCAAAGTTCAATTATCTTTGTTTTTGATATGCAACTATCAGATGTCTCATATATCCTGCAGCTGAACTACGGATTCCACTATGATCACGCCACTGTAGTCTCGCCGCAACTTGGAGTACAACCAAACAAGTGTTTTTGCTCGAGCATCGTCGGGGAGGCTTGGCCATGGGAATATTGATTAGAGTGTCTTAATTAGAGAGTCTACTTCATGTTAGTAGTAGTATGATATCAAATTACATATATGATATGCAGAATCCACGTAGGACTCGATTGTGAATCGTTGTGGAAAACCTTGACAGTCAGAGGAATGTGCCGATTCGAGCCCGATTCGCACCAGTTTCGTCAGAAGATAGTATGAATGTTTACATTGAGGTAATACACAGATTGCTTGATATATTGATACATCCAGAATCGTTACCTATGCCCGTGTTAAAACAATCTTTGGTTCTTTGTATAATTTAAGTAGGAGAGAGCTGCAGACAACTGACACCGATCTACAAGGACGATCTACAAATGGTTTCTTTGAATTATTAAGCGAACAACACTCACGACAGTGCCATAATCAATGATGCCCAGACGGGAGCTAAGCGAGCATGGCCAGCTGGGTAGATAACACCTGCGGCAATGGGGATAGCGATGATGTTGTATATCCCTGCATAAAACTCAACTACATATGAGCATCTGGGTAGGATCTTACAATGATAAATTTATATTCACCAAATTGAATTTCACTCGGTTGAACACCTTTCGTGAGAGATCGTTCAGAGTGAGCAGACTTCGAAGGTCTGAAGATAAGAGAATGAAGGATGCGCTTGATATCGCAACATCGCCTGGAAATGAGTAGTTAAGTCGCGCGTGTATGATTTTAACTCGACAAAGTGACTTACTTCCTGATCCGATAGCGACGCTGATATCGGCAGTAGTCAATGCCTGATGGCGGATATTAACTACAGTTTCTAAAATATATATGAATGAAACTCACAGGTGCATCGTTTATCCCATCACCCACCATGGCCACTATGCAACGCTCGTTCAACCTTCGCTTTGCAAAGATGGATCCCCACTTTGAACGGGTACTTTTTGCGCCAACTTTTTGTAGCCATTGGATCTTCTGCGCCTAGAACAAAATCAGACAATCTCACTCTGATATCAAATTGTTGGTCGCTACCTTCTCATGTGGCAGAACACCAGCGATAACATTTGCCGTCGGGATGCCTACTGTTTTAGCGACGGCTCGTGCTGTGACAGCGTTATCACCAGAGATCATCCAAGTATCGATCCCTTGATGTTGCAGATAAGCTACCACAGATTGTGCTTCGGGTCTCAATCGGTCTGCGACCGCGAAGATCGCTCCGGTGACGAAAGCCCCAGATTCTGCAGTGTCTCCAGATTCATCACGTATTGCGAGCAAAACGACACTCTTCGCCTCGGCTTTCCATGCCCCCAGTCGCTGTCTAATGATGTCATCCACAGTAACGCCATGTTCTTCAAGCCAAGCCTCATTGCCGATAATTGCCGTGCATTGCAGATCCTCAAAGTGGGCCTTCAATCCCCTTCCTGCTGCCTCCTCGAATAAAGAACCACTGGAAGGTGAAGCACCTTGGGCTACACAGAACGATCGGATTGCTGTGCCAAGCGGATGTGAGGATGCAGACTCCATCTCGGCAGCGATTCCGAGGATTGCTTCTCGTTCCCAACGTTTGCTCACATTGAATACCTCGGAATCTGAGACTGTGGGCTCCCCACCTTCGGTCAATGTGCCAGTCTTGTCGAAAACTACGACGTCAACCTGGGCCATCTCTTGAAACGCCTCCCCGCCACCTTGAGCTAGGATTCCAAATTTAGCTGCCAAACCGCTTCCGACTAGTAATGCCGTGGGAGCAGCGAGACCAAGGCCGCAGGGACAAGCAACGACGAAGACAGAGATAGCAAACTCTAGTGACCAGACCGCTATCAAATTGCAGGATGTTTAGCTTCATGTGAAATTCTGGGCACAAAATGCATTTTACTTACTCCAACCACCGATCGAAATGTCCAAATAGTCCCGGGGAAGGACGCCACTCAATCCCAAGCTGAGCCATGTTACCCAGGTAATAATAGCAAGTAAAGTCACGAAGGGGACAAAGTAGCCAGTGAGGAGATCGGCGACGCGTTCTATTGGAGCATGTCGCGTTTGTCCTTCTTGAACGACTTTCACGATGTGATCGAGCCTTCGTTGAGATAAACCTTGTTAAAATACTGCTGTGAAATATTCAACACGAAAATGAGACCCACATAGTTGTTCCACCACAGGCATCAACCTTTGCATCGACCATTTTTCCTTTGTTGATTGTACCCAAGAACACTTTGTCTCCCACAGTTTTCTTGACGAGTCTCGATTCTCCTGTCAATGAGCTTTCATCGAAGGCGCCGTCCGTGCCTGAAACAATTGTCGCATCTGCAGGAGGCGTTGCACCGGTCTGTATACGGACAATATCGCCGACTTCGAGAAGATTCGAATCAATCTTCTTGATTTCGAAGCCATGATTAGTCGAAGAAACACCTTCCCAGTCGGAGACACCTTTTTCAAGGTCACCGTTGAAAGAATATTCGGATGTAGCGGCAATGGAGGATGGACCGCGGCTAAGGACAAGAGCCTCTGTAGGACGAAGCAAGCCCAGCGCGGATATGGCATCGGCGGTTCTCGCCTTGCTATACGCTTCTAGACAGCGGCCTAGGGAAACGAGTCTATGAGTAGAGTATCTTTTACCAAGAGGTAAATAGGCGAACAAACCTGCAAGCAGGAACATTGTCAGGAAGACAACAGAGTCGAAATATGTAGTGTTGTCACCCATCCCAGATGGAGACGCAGGCTGCGCTGCCGCAAGACCAAGGAGGGCAATGGATGAGAAGTACGCTACAGATACGCCAGCAGAAACCTATCGATCACAATGAATTAATTTAGATTCTTCATCTTGGATTAGGAGAAGACGCACTAAAAGATTCATGCTTCCGAACCGAATGAAGCGCCTGTAAATTGGAGTGGTACTCCCTCTTCCCCACATAGATCTAATTTCCTTGATGCTTCTCCGATGGAAGATATTGGCGCTGTAAAACTGGACAGGGGTGGCCAAGAAGAAAAGAGCCCACTGGTTTCGGGATACGTTTCCGGCCCACATCGGCTGCATCAAGTAGGCTCTCGTAGGGTTGCCGTTCTTGACCAAACTCATGAAAACAACAGCAATCACGAAAGTCGGTATAGCGATTACGACAGCAAGTATGAGTCTGCGAAGCAGGGCATTGTATTCCGCAGCTTGCAGTGACCGAGAACGGTCTTCAAGAGAAGGAGGGCGGTGTATAAAAACTTGAAAGGGTGGTGATTTAGAGGAAGCTATAGCAGAGAGTATCGAACGGATTGTGAAGAATGGAGGAGAGGGCTGATACGAGAGTTCCAATATGTGATCCGTGAATGTAGTGATTGTTTTGACAATCTTGACATGAGGACTGAAAGTTTCGACCGCAGCTACAATTTTCTCGGGGCAATGCCTGAAATAAACATTAAAATATGGTCTAAACGAACAACGACACATCGGCATTCACCGGCAGAACATGCCATCGATACGCAAAGCGATCGTCCGATAATTGGTGGTCGCATCATTATCCAAGGCGCTGAGCGAATGTACATCGATGACCTCGGCTTCATATCCACAGTCCTTCACCGTCTCCACGACGACCTGCACAAGGTTCGTGTGGTCGACGACGACGGTGGCAGAATTGCTCAACAGGCTGACCGCGACCTCTGAGACACCCTTTAGTTCTGATACTGTTGTAGTTATAGTGCTAGAACAGGATGCGCATGTCATGCCTCCAACAGAGAGCGTTACACGGAGAGGACCGTCGTCATGTTCCTCGCGTCGACTAGCGATAGAAGCTTCGTGTATCTGAAAAGGGATTTGTTTCTTGTCGAGGGTAGACATTAGAGTGAATACGAAAGACAGGTAGATTTAAATCACACATTTCAGCCAGCAGAATGGAATATATATAAGGGTCGAGGCGTTTGAGGCGAGGCAATTTTTGGACCAATGACACGCGTCGCTCGAGTCTCCAAAAAATGCCTCAGGAGAGAGATTACAGATCACCGACTGTAATCTCCGTTAGGGCAGGTCAATTCGTGACGAGAGCCTGGTTCATATATTGTGCACCTGGGGTCAAATTTTTTATCAAGGGATTCGACCCTCCCTTGACTTACCAGGGTATAGAAACGTTGTCACCGTGGGAGCCTTTTTCTGTCGCGACTGGCGTTTGCACACGCTGCACTGTAAACACACGCTTTTTCAGCTAGGTTCTTAGCACGCAGTGCCTCTCGTGCCTTGTTCCCCATCCTTACGCGTGTTTGTCATCGGCGCAAGTAGTGCGCCAGTCTCCTTCTGCACGGCAGATGTTGGTGAGGAACGCCGGTCCTGTTTTCGCCAAGTTTTCGTGGTCCTGCTCGAATCTTCCGTCGATGTGTGCCCGCTGCGCATGCGGGGACTTGGAGCTTCTAAGCATCCCCAGCGCACTACAGAGACGAAGGTCAACTTTTGTGCGAAGCATCGAAGGGCACCGGCATTATGCGTATACATATGTTAATAATAATAATGCGTATGGATTTGGTCCACCTATGCACCTGATACTCCCACCAATCACCTCCCGTTAGAGGTGGACCAGGGTATGTGGACCACCTCTAACAGGAGGTGATTGGAGATAAACCTTCAATTAAGCCACGTTCAAAGTTGAGCCGCAACTTTCGTGCTCGCGGTTGCACATGCAATGAAATTTAGACTCCGCCACAAGACAAATCCTCGCGTCATATATACAGGATCAACAGGCAAAAGCAGATACCATTAACAGCAAAATATTTTCTCATCAGCTGTTGTACATCCTTGTTGTCGGCATGTCATTCCCAGTGAGACATGTTACATGTATTAGATAACATTTTCTCGCATTTGCTGTGTCTCAATGAGAGATAATGCGCATAGAGTAAATTAATATATCACATGAATACATATTATCCTGCATGGGTACACAGCAAATCCCCCCAAATGCTTTAGAATTCACTCCACTTCACCAATGCACATGACCACACACCCAAACTACTACCCACACCCATGTTCATACTGCTGCACCTGCGCCTGTGCCCATGTCGCTTGCTGCAATAGTGATGTGACGGCTCAGCTCGGCATCTGAATGCCGCGGCCAAGGCTCAGCTTTGAAAGGCTCAGGCTTTTCAAAACTCAAGCCTGGGCCGTAGCGACGGCTTTAGGCTGAAGCCGCGGCTTTACAGCCAGTAAGGACATCAAATCTAATTTTAGTTTTCATGTTCGTACATACTGCATATCCTCGTAAGTAGTTGATCTCACCTAAAACCTTCAGCCACAGTGGCATCGAAGAGTTGTATGTTCGTCAACAAGAAGTTAATCCGTTTTGTGACAGTCATCTGAGATTTCCAGAAAAATCAAATCGCAAAACGAATGTATACAGTCAATCAATCACCCACGCGCACAACTTGCACTGACGCCGACCACATTTTCATATGCCGCACAGCCTCGAAAAAACTGATCGAGATCCCGAATTCTTTTTCATGGTGTCGCTCAGAGTTGATGTCCATGACATTGACATCTTTGTACATTCCATTCTCATCTGTTTGAGGAAGTTTGGCATGCCAAATGCCATGGAGGTGCTCCCAGTGAGTGAAAATAAACTGACAGATGGGCTGTGTTGTGATGAGTGCCGGAATATCGGATGCACCAAATTTCCAGAATGGGGACAGGAAAAGTTGATCTGACCTGAACTACACCTATCGCAGCCTGCTCTCTGGTCTGTCAAACGTAATTTTCATAATCATTCGTGCACACAAGTTCATCAGTTCGAACAGGTTCAAAACAAGTTCACATAGTTTTGCATCTGCCTGAACCCTGAACTGAACCGAAAGTTCAGTTCAGCAAAACCTTTGAACTTTGAACTGAACTTCGGTCCGGTTCGAAAGGTTCAGGTTCGAACTTCGGTTCAGAACCGAACTGCGGCAGTACTATTCTCAACAGTACTGACTTGAAGGATTTGGGACATCCACTGGTCAGATTTTAAAAAGAAGAATCTCAGCCAAAGAGTCAACCTGAATCCCCTAGAGAGATCGAGCGCTGAGAAGCAGAATTGCTACATGGAATTCTGAAAGTATAGTATATACATATGTTTGGATGGTCCATACGTTGCCAAATGGAGGTGGGTGACAAGTCGCGTATTGTGACGCGCATCATTGCATACATCCATGGTACTCAGTCTAGGACAAGCTTCAACGTCTTCGAAATGCATCGAGACACCGCCTTCATTCTCGAAATGCTCCGCTAAACTCAATGAAACGCCACTCAGTAAGAAAGTATCTGGCGCCACCCTACACATCAATGCATTACAAAAGAGACACGAGGATGAAAGAACTGGGAGAGGAGATGAAGGGTAAATTTGCGGGACCGATTTCCCCTTTAGCATTCTTGGAGACATTCCTGCCATTTAAAAAAGGTGAACTTGTACGAATGCCACGGAGACAGAAGCAGGTGTTTCAACGTGTCGCTAGCATGAAGAAAGAGTCTTCTATGTATCAGCCTATGGTATGTGTTTCTTAATCTATCTACCATATCTTACCAGGAGGAATATTTTAGATTAGAGCACTGAAGCGCTATTGTCCTGGCTTCGATCTGGTTGACACACATAGTCATCCAGACATGAGCGTTACAAATGAAACTGAAGTCAAGCCGGATGTTTCTCTTTATGAATCTGGATGTCGAAAAGATCCTAATATCGTGACCGACATCTCCCTCATCGATATGATCATGGAATTCAAGTTGGATCCTAAGGACGACCCTTTCCGTGATAAAGGTACCTTCGAGCATGACACGGTCCAGAGTGCCGACACTCGAGGTCAAATCACCACTTATGTGACTAAGCAACTCGCTAGCCAGTTTCGCACACATACCTTTTCCGTTGTCATCTGTAAAGATGTGGCGAGGCTGATCTATTGGGATCGCTCAGGAGCTGTTGTTACGGAATCATTTTCATATGTCGAACAACCATGGTTGGCCAACTTTTGTTGGCGATACACTCATTCGTCAAGAAAAGTCCGTGGGATAGATGAATCAGTTACTATGCCCACTGACGCCGATGCGGCTCACGCTCACAGAGCCAGAGTTGCTCTCGAGCTGGGTGACGATAAGCCCTTGTTCAAGTTTGCGATATGCTGCGAGGAGGGTGGCGACGTTTCTTATTGCTTCGGTAGCAGGCCATGGTTTAGGGGCAATGGCTCACCCACGGGTCGAGCCACTCGCGTCTTCATCGTTTATGACCCGATCCTCGACAGGCGCGTCCTCATGAAGGATACTTGGAGAGTGTCCCTTGACGGGATGCAAACGGAAGGTGCTATTTATAGGCGCCTTCATGCCGCTAATGTATCACATATTGCCCGTTTTCTCCGAGGCGGCGACGTTACCTCACCGTTTTGCCGCACTCGTTCACACAAGTTCGCTAGACAGTTCTGCCTTAAGCTTCGACCTCATAGTCACTATCGGTTCACGCTTGATGATATTGGTCGTGATCTTACATCGTTCACGACGACAAAAGAGTTAGTTGAGACTATGACTGGTGCCCTTCAAGGTACGTGAAGCAACCATTTCTATTTCTGTCTGCTTACTCCGACCTTCCTACAGCTCATACGGAAGCAGTTGAAAATGCCAGAATCCTGCATCGTGATATCAGCATCGGCAATGTTATTATCAGCGATCGTGGAGGACTTTTAATTGACTGGGATCTCTCCAAGGATATAGATGATCTCAAAAACATTTCTCGGCAACCATATCACACGGTAAGTCTCATTTTTAATAAGCTTCATGCACATGCCATGACATCGTTGTAGGGAACATGGCAGTTTATTGCGGCTCGGCTCTTGCAAGCCAGAGAATCGGCAGCGCACACTCCAGCTGACGACTGGGAGTCTTTTTTCCATGTCTTGAGTTGGATAGTCTTACGCTTTACCAAACATGGACTCGATTCTGCTCGCTTGACGTATGAGTTCAGAAACATCTACGATGACTGGTATGTGGCACACGGCAAGGTCTACGGAGGCGTGAACAAGGCGAGGAGTATTAAGGACAGGTTCATATCCAACGACGCTCGAGTCCCTCCTGGCCCTCTTCTTGATCTGCTCAGGGACCTTGTCGACGTATGTGCTGTCCGTTATGAAGTCCCGCCTACTAGAGAAGATCAGAAAGAATATGAGCATTTTTTGACGGCAGTTGCTCGAGATCCGTCCCTGGCAGGTTTCCTCGCCAAACACCCTACCAGACGTTACCATGATCGCAATGAGAAACTCAAGGCGTCGTGGATGCTAGAACGATTTAAGGAGGCAGAAAACAGTCATGAATGGGATATGGGGGCGGGTGGTCGACGTTCAGAAAATCTCCTGACTCAAGTTGATGAGATCGTCATCACTAAAAAGCGTCGAAGTGAATTCGAGAGTGATATGCCTCGGCAGAGTAAAAGGATCAAGTCATCGCTGGATGATGGTGACGCTTCGCAGGAGGAAGATGTCGATATGGAGGAGGAAGCTGACGATGAGGAGCTTGACACCGACGAGGACCAGAGTACTACCGGTGAAGACGAGTTGGATGATCAAGTGCTGGAAGCCGACATCTACTATGCCGATACGGACTGGGAACTTGATGAAGACGAAGCTGTCGATGAGGAAGCGTCAAGCTCAAAGGATGAGCAAAATGATGAGCTTCCCACAATGTTCGAACGATAAACGGCTCCAAAATCCTGCAATGTATGTACCTGCGTACTTACAGTAACCGTTATGAAGCTCCATGACATATTGCTACAACAACAGAGAGCTGAGTGCCGAAGCTGCTTGCATGCTCTTCGGTGTTGAGGATTGCAGTAGCTAGGGGTTTGCCCACTCCCGCACCAATGCCACTGGCAAGATTGATGGCCTGAGGAAATCATGGTGCATTAAATCTGCATCAGGAAAATTGCATCGGGTATGGCATGTCTGGCATGTCTAGAGTGTGCCATCCCTGCCACAACCTAAGAAATTTACGACATGCAAGCCACACCCGCCAGATGAGCCACAGTTTTCTTCATTGTCACAACCTTCTAGACATTTGTAGTCGATAGTATATTTTATGAAGGATAGCACGAGTCCACTCACGGGTGACCCGGATGAACTCACGAGTAGTCATGTACAAAAAACTGACACTTGGATCCGCACGGGTATTGTCACACGGATCACCCGGACTCACGGGTAAAATAGTAATACAAAACCAGCATCCAGCTTGGAAGAAGCGATTCAAATATGAAGCAACTTTGGGAGGCGGCCCAGTGATGATCGATCGACATTTCTAATGACTTAGTCTCGTTCCCGTCCTACGGCAGGACTCCATGGCAGATATGTAGGCGTCAGAAGGTTGTCAGAAGGTCGTTGAAATGACTGCAGGGTAACCGAGCGGGGTTTTAAGTCGGAGGCAAAAGATATCACGCGAAAGCTCTGAGGATTCCCCAAATGCGACACTGTCACACTCGTTCCTGACCATCACACTCACACTCAACCCGCCACACTCACATCTGGGCCGTTCACACTCACTCAAGTGCCGACCACACTCATGCTGAAGCCCGCCACATGCATGCTGGATGTCCACACTCATGGTGCACAGAGCACTCTGTGGAGGACTTCACAGATTTTTGAACTTCTAAGACAGTCATGTGCCACACTGATGATGCATCAATGTGTTTGAACCGCAATCACTCTTTTTGCTGATGTAGAATGAGTTTCACGGTATTTAGTTGTATAGTATGGCTGTAGAAACTATTATACTAGGGTTCTTAAAGTATAATTACATCACATTAATAGTAATCTACTACTAAAGTGATGATATCATCACTTGCCATGCGATGCTGGCCCATAAGTATCAAGAAATTGATCGAAAATAATTTCACTATACTTCATGTCCAACTGGTGTGAGAACCCCAACTCGGATGGTGGCAGGTACATTTCTGAAGCATTCAATCCAGAAAAGTCTTCAAAGCTAGTCGATTCTAGATTAGTGGCCGAACATAAATGTGCAGCTTACTTGTATGCACAGGGATCCCAATTGGTATCTATCGAAGATGGGTTGTTGCTCCAAGCAACTGTCCCGGTGGGTTCTGAAATATTTGTACTGCCAGTTATGCTGCCCCAAGGTTGTAACATGAGTGGCTGTGACTCATCTGAAGAGAACATGGTATAAATGCTGTAAGTTGATACAGAAACATCCTAACATACCAGCAACATGCATATCACCTGGATCTACTTGAAGCGGAGTTGTGTCAGATAACTTCGTGAGAAGTGTCGAACTTGAATGTACAGCAATTGATGGTCCACCTGCAAAAGGCACATTGACAGGAGTATTGACTGCAGAAAAAGTGGTGGTGACAGCTAAAGATCCTCTTATATCAATGTTCAATTCACATGAAAGATTATGTTGTGCATACCTTTTAGATAGAGAATTGCAGCCTTGCGTGCTGTGGTACTCCTCTTTGATGACTTGACACGACCACTTGAGTTGGACTCAGCCTTATACTTTGTCTTCATGGAGTTGGTGCTCTCATTTTTATCTCTCCTGGTTGGCTGTGCATAGTGGGTGCTGTGGGGATGATGGGGGTAGAGGGTGCTGCCATTGTTTCAGGTGTGTGGTAGATGGATTCTCGTAAGAGTCATCTTTTGGTAGGTGGCTGCCTGGACTGAGATTAGTCAGCAGAGTTTACAGCAGCTTGATTTTTTGTTAAAGTCAAGGCTCTCGAAGTTGTGTTCAAAAGATGCTATTGCTTGTAAGCAAGAGCATGAGGATGACTTATTAGATGCGTTGAGAGCATTAAGATGACCAGGTCAAGCTGAGCTTGCCTGGTGTTGTATTGTTGAGCAGCGTGCTATGCGCAGTGTAGAGTGCTCACAGATCTTACTACTTACCTGTTGAGTTGGTTAGTTGCTAAGTAACTTAGGTTAGAGGATGTAGAACTCTCTGTATTGCTAGGTAGAGGTACAGCGTACTTATATACCTAGAGAGCCCACATGGTCACATGAGGCTCAGGTCACGTGAGGCTCAGTGGAGTGGAGAAAAGGGCAGTGTACCACATGGTTCCTGTCCACATGTCATTATGACATATTTGTATACATGTACAGTGACTCACAAAACTGAGTCAATGTTTTGGACTTTTTGATTCATTGTTGAATAGCTTCTCATAAACAACAAAACCAAACAAGGTATTGGTGTACTGAATAACATACATGATCAGGGCTACCAAACAAACAAAGAATTATGTAATTTTAATCATCCCTCATGGAGATATGATTATTTTAATTCAGGGACTCATTGACTCAGTTTTGTGAGGGGTAGTCAGAAATATTAGAATCTGATGCTCCACCAACTGTATAATGTCAAAAACTTGACAGATGGTTTCTAAGGTGATGTGACCCTTGATGGGACCTTAAATTATAGTATTTAATTAGGACTAGAATTCTTCATACTTCAATATTCTCTAATGCATCCCATCTCCTCTGCTCAAAAGGAAAACATTCCTTCCCTGGCCTCCAATCATCATTCTACCCACAATATTGCCTCTAAACTCAACCTCAGCCAGTTTAGTGTATCCAGAACACTCAGGGCTCTCCATCCAAACCTGGATTCCCCCTCTGGTGGTCATCCTTCTAAGCTCTCATCTACCTCTCAGAGAGCCATCCTTACCCAAATCACCACTGGCAAGGCTGCAAATGCTGTTCAGGCCACCCATTACATCAACAGCATCATCCCCACTCCAGTCTCCTCAGAAACAGTCAGAAGAGTTCTCAGAAAAAACTCATTCAAGGCTGTGGTGAAGAAGAAAAGGCTCTTGCTTAGTATAAGGCATAGGAAAGCAAGATTGGCTTTTGCTCAGAAGTATAGAGAGTGGACTGTGGAAGACTGGAGGAGGGTTATTTGGTCAGATGAGACTAAAATCAACAGGTTTGGGTCAGATGGGAGAGAGTGGGTCTGGAAACAGAAGGGAGAGGGGCTGATTGAGAGAGAGGTGCAGGGAACTGTCAAATTTGGGGGAGGAAACATTATGGTATGGGGGTGTATGGGATGGAATGGAGTTGGGTATCTTGCAGAGGTTGAGGGGAGGATAAATGCTGACCAGTATGTGTCCATTTTGAAGGACCATATGCTGCCTAGCTTGGAGGAGAGTGGAATTTCTGGAGAAGAGGTGATTTTTCAACAAGACAATGACCCCAAGCATACCTCAAAAAAGGCCAAGAAATGGATGGAGAACAACAATATTACTCTTCTGGATTGTCCTGCCCAATCTCCAGACCTCAGTCCTATTGAACATCATTGGGTTCACCTCAAGAACCAGTTAGACAAGTATCCAACAGCACCAAAAGGAATTTGGGAGTTATGGGAAAGAGTAGTAGAAGAGTGGAATAATATTCCATCAGAGGTGTGTCAGAATTTAATTAAAAGCATGCCTAGAAGGTTGGGAGCAGTTATTAAGGCCAAGGGAGGTCATACAAAATACTAGAATTACAATTTATCATAATATTGATACCACCTCACAAAACTGAGTCAATGAGTCCCTGAATTAAAATAATCATATCTCCATGAGGGATGATTAAAATTACATAATTCTTTGTTTGTTTGGTAGCCCTGATCATGTATGTTATTCGGTACACCAATACCT
The DNA here is from genome assembly GCA_029959215.1 of Tricholoma bakamatsutake. NCBI lineage: Eukaryota > Fungi > Basidiomycota > Agaricomycetes > Agaricales > Tricholomataceae > Tricholoma > Tricholoma bakamatsutake. The sequence continues at coordinate 4,939,720 of CP114868.1, read as the reverse complement.
TGTTTGGTTTTGTTGTTTATGGGAAGCTATTCAACAATGAATCAAAAAGTGCAAAACATTGACTCAGTTTTGTGAGTCACTGTATTTACATGTACATGTGTTTACACTGAGGCACAGAATAGGTGCCATGTGCAGATTTAATTCAACACCCCCCCACAAACTGTACCGGCATCGACATGGAGGGGCTTTACGATCCAAGGTGCCATGTATAGGTACTAAGTTTGAACCTTGAATTTAATTCGGAGGGAGCTTCTAAATTTCTCGAAGAGCTGCCTCCTGAGATTTTGAGTAAACATATCTGCCAGGTTTTCAGTTTCTGGGATGAAGATGACTGTGACCTTGCCATCTTCGATACATTCACGTGTATAATGATAGCGAATGTCGATATGTTTAGTCCTTCTTTTCTGAACAGAGTTAGATCCGATGAAGATTGACCCCTGATTATTGGCACAGATAGGCACCTTACTCAAGGGATATCCCAATTCGGAAAATAAGGATGTGATCCACACTATCTGCCAACAATTGTCAGAGAGAGAGCCATGTATTCGGCTTCTGTGGAACTAAGTGCTACAGTTTTTTGCATACGGGACTGCCAGCACACGATGCCTCCTGCTAAGGTGGCAAAGTAACCCATTGTGGACTTGCGTTTCATGATGTTGGATGCCCAGTCCAAATCAGTAAAGGCTTGGAGGCCCTGTTTGCTGTGGCCATCATAGATAAGCTCATATGATTGAGTACCGACTAGGTAGTGCATTATGTAACATGCCTTATTGAGATGTTCTTTACTCGGATTAGCTGAGAATTGTGACATCTTTATCATTGCGAAGGCGATATCGGAGCAAGTTCTGAGCATTAGGTACAATAAAGACCCAATCACTGATTGAAACTCAGTTCTGAGAGCTGGATTAGGCTCATCAGGGTTTTCCATAGGGATGTATCCCGTGGGAAGTGGAGTGGGAGATGCCTTGGCATTCGTCATTCCAAACCGAGCTAGCGCAGTGGCTAGGTAGGTTGTTTGGTTCAGAGTGATTCTTGATGCACCTTGTGTTATGCACATACCAAGGAATTCAGTAACATGATCAGTGTCCCGATGATAGGTCCACTATGCTCTTTAAAGCCTGGAGAAGCATTTCCACTCGTATGGAGACATTACGACAGACCTTCCGAACCACTACGAACATTACAAAATCGACTTCGAACTATTTTCGACTTATTTCGCACTATTTCGGATGACTTCGAACTATTTCGAACACTTTCGAACCATTTCGCGACATTTCAAACGACTTCGCAATACTTCGAACGACTTCAGCGGCTGTATAGCTGTCCTCAAACACTTTCGATACATAATGCTTAACCGGAGTAAGCTATTTAGTCGCATATCGAGCACTACCGGACATGAGGAGAGACTACAAGAGAGTTAGAATGCGATAAGTGTGTTTTTGTGTCTCTTTGATATATTGAAGCAATAGAACAAGAACTATTACCATACTGGGACAATGTACATTTTACTTATTATCATTTTTCATTTGTTTTGTGTTTTACAATACCTTTATTGCTGTGTACATTGCCTCATGTTTTACAATTGTTCTTATTTCCTTTTTAGTACTATCTCTTCATTTTGTATATAGACTTGTGTTAGATACTTAGAATGGGAAGAAGAACAACAGGGAAGAGCACAAGTTACTCTCTCGCTATCATCAGATTTAAAAATCATTCTCTTTAGTCTTATCTTCATGTCATATCTCTAAAGTTCTGCGAAATTTCATGAACTTCCTCGAAACTATCGTATTCACTCTCCATTTTATCACCCATCGCCTACCGCTATTCAACAAACATTTCACATTCATTAAACTCGCCTTTCGATACACCTCAAACCCCTCCGAACTTATTCGAACTATTTCAGACATATTCGTACACTTATAAAGACTATTCGCACCATCCCTTATTATTTCGCGTCGCTAAAAACATCATTTTGGTCTCAGCGGTGATATTTAGTACCACCTCGCACCCTTCCTCTGGCCTGTGTTATACCATCCGAAGCCATTAGTAGGTTTTGTTTGGGTTTCCGGGTTGAGTATCATCACTGACACTCCCAATGCTTGAGACATGCATTTTCTTTTCCTCTACAAGGCGTTTGTTCTTCCCCAAGAACACGCCATCATCGACATAGATTATTGTGATGACAATGTCTTTATCATTTTTGTAGATGAAAATGCCGGCATCTGAGCTGGCACATTCAAATCCAACGGATCACATGAACATCTCTAGCTCTCTCCACCATGCTAGGGTGGCCTGTTTAAGGCCATACAACACTCGGCATAAGCACATGACTTTGCACTCTTTACCTGGGATGACAAATCCCTCAGGTTGATGCATGTAAATTTCTCATCTAGTTTGCTGTACAGGAACACAGTTTTTACATCGAGTCCCATCATGTACATGCCTTCCAGGGCACTCAGGGCAAACATGAGGTGCACCATCTCATAGCGGACCACTGGAGAGAATATCTCATTGTAATCGATGCCTTTGACTTGTGAGAAGCCTTTGGCCATGAGTCTGGCCCATTTTCGTCCATCAGATTTTACAGAGAAAACCCATCTATTTTTGATGGCCTTTCGGCCAGCAGGAAGATCTACGATGTCATAGACATGCCTTTTATGGAGGGCCTCTAGTTCCTCTAGGCATGCACTTCTCCACTCTGATTGCACAGGCTTGGGAAAGCACGCAATGTCGTGATACTGGATTGGGACAGGATCTGACACTGTAGATGGTGCAACTGCTTTGCTAAGCAGAAGGTGCATCAGATCCATTCCACCTTCGGCAACATAATTATCCCTTCTAGAGCCCCAATATGACAGGGTACCCAAATTGGGTAACCACCATCCTCGCTCCTCATTGGGATTCTGGTGCCAAATCCACAGCACCTCAGACTCCTGAGATTGAGGGGGTGTCGTGTACTCTAATCCCAAATTATCTGGGGTCTGTGCGGGAGGAGTTCTACTTGCCACTGGTGGTTGAGAGGGCCCAGCTGGCACTTCTTCTTCAATCTGAGGGAGGGCTGGAGCACGACTCCTGCCTTGTCCCACTGGTTCCCACCATTGGTGCTCCCATGCAATGTCTCATTTGATTTGAATGGGGTCATGATTTTCACCATAGACATTGCCCAGATGAGTTGGGACTCATCGCTGCCTGTTTGATCGCCTTAGTGGAGGTATGGGGGCCTCTACTACTGGCAGTGCTGGACTAGGGTTGGACGATGGACCCAGTGCACCTGCCGGCGCAAACGGATCAGCACCCTGAGGCGGATCGCCAAAGGAGCTGAACAGCAGGTCTCTAGAGATTTTAGGGGTTCCAGACCCTGATTGTGAAGGTGGTGGGGACAGAGCTCATGGAGGAGGATTTGGCACCAGTGGAGCATAATGCCCATGGCCCGGATAGAAGCTGTCATCACTTCCTCCATCGCTATCATCCCCTGATCCCCCAGAGTGGTCATCATCTCCAGAAGGGGGTATATCCCTGAGATCAGTTTTTGCTGGGGTCTTGGCCCCAGGACAATGAGGGAACAGAATCTCATTGAAGAGTGCTGTAGCACCAACAAATATTGACTCTGATGGGTGCATAAAGCACCAACCCTTGATGCCATCTGCCAGGCCGATGTATGTCATGAGCTCTGATCTTGCAGCTAACTTATTAGGATGCTTCTCTTTCGGCAGGTAAACATAGGCACTGCATCCGAATACCTTCTCATCACTCAGATTGGGCTTTTTGCCATCAAGATCTTCGATCAGAGTTCGCCATTTTAGGCGGTTTATTGATGTTCAGTTGTAGAGATACGTAGCATGCTCTACACAAAATTCCCACCATGATTGTGGTAGGCAGGCAGTAAAGCACAATGTTTGTGCTTTCTCCATTAGTGTCCTGATCGCATGTTCAGTGCGACCATTTTGTTGGTGGACGTGGGGTGCCAACATCTCAATTTTAATCCCAGCCTCTTTGAGCTGGGTTATGAGTTCCCGATCATGGAATTCCCCCCCAGGATCGAAATGCCAATGCTTGATTTTTGCATCATATTGCATTTTGGCCATCGCCTCAAACTGTCTGATTGATTCAGCAGCATCAGACTTTTTTCTCAGGCACTGACTCCATATGTGTGAAGTTTGATCATCAACAAATATGATAAAATATTTGTACTTATGATAACTGAGTGTTGGTAATTCCTTCAGATCAGAATGGATCAGCTTGAAGGCCTGTTTGGCCTGAGACTCAGATCCAGGGAATGCTTTTGACATCATTTTTCCCTTGGCACACCCTGGACAAATGTGCCTGTCCCTTGGAATTTTTAGATCCTTGGGAAACTTTTATGGGTGTGTTTTGGCATCTGTTGCACAGCAGCTTTGCTCGGGTGGTCAAGCCGCTTGTGCCAAATGTCATAGTCAGCAACATAGATAGTCGCGACTTCTAATCTCTTAGTGCTCTGAATGTGCAAATCACACACATAGATGGTTTCGCCACGTATTATTGGCATCACATCAAGCTGGGGTTTTCCCTTTTTGTCGACAAAGGAAATTATTTTACTGTTTCCTTTTACAGTATATTCCTCAGCAATGAGGAACACTCCCATTGACATAAGCCAACTTGTCAAATCTGGAAGATAGAAAACGGGGGATAAGCGTGTGATGCGCGACTCTGTCTTCCCATTAACTTTTACCTGATGATGAATCAGGACAGTGCCTTTGCCTTTGATCGAAGTCACACTGGTAGCAGTCTTGACCTGCCATTTCTCAGACATAGGCAAATCCTCATAGGAGGCGAAGTCTTTTATCTCACCAGTGAAGTGCAAAATTTAGCACTCCATCAGAGTACTTTTGTTTAGCAGGGCACATCATCGCTCCATGACGTCATGTCAGAAAGAGGCTAACCCTGTCACAAAAGCAATGAGGTGCTCAGCGCAGTGAAGCACATTGGTAGTAAGACCTGTGCACAATGTGTGAGTTGGAGCCCCGAGGGGCTAAGGTACAACTCCTTCCAACTAGAGCTCTGAGGAGCTCATAGCTGTGCAATGTCACCCACAGGGCCCATAACCTGTTGAGCAGCATGCTATGCACAGTGTAGAGTGCTCACAGATCTTACTACTTACCTGTTGAGTTGGTTAGTGTGCTAAGTAACTTAGGTTAGAAGGAATAGAACTCTCTGTATTGCTAGGTAGAGGTACAGCGTACTTATATACCTAGAGAGCCCACATGGTCACATGAGGCTCAGGTCACGTGAGGCTCAGTGGAGTGGAGAAAAGGGCGGTGTACCACATGGTTCCTGTCCACATGTCATTATAACATATTTGTATACATGTATTTACACTGAGGCACAGAATAGGTGCCATGTGCAGATTTAATTCAACATGTATTACACTTTTAAATAGTACAGGCACAAGAAAGTATCTACATTAGTAGACAAGCATATGGACAATAACAAGGGAAGGATAATTGAGTGTTCCATGGGTAGTACAATAACATGAGAATATGGCTGAGTCAGATTAGCGGTGCATGTGCATAAGACAAAAGAGACTGGAGACAATAGCAAAGGCTATTAATAATACAATAAGCAAAAGAATGAAATTTTTTAGCATGCATGGTAAGCCCCCTTCTCATAACAGGATGTCTAATCCAGATGAAGGTCATAGTTGCTCATAAGCAACTATGAGGATGACTTAGTTTACAAGTTAAGAGGTTAGAGCAACACCCACTAATCTGCTAGCTGGACTGTGCAGGCTCTCCTACAAGAAGGGGGCAGGTCATGCACGCATGATGAAGGGTTTTGATAGTTGTGATGTGAGGGGTTATAAATAGATGAGTTGGCTGAAAAAGGCTTTTCACACCACTATTGTGGATGGAATACCTAAGAGAACTCAACTAAGGTCCCCAGGTGTATATTTAAGATTTATATACTATGTTACATATATGTATTGTACTATGTTGTTACCAATGCACACATACATGCATGTACATATTGATGCATGTAAATATAAAATTTCCACACTGACAAATGTAGGGTTTGTAGGCATTTGGTAGCATAATTTGATGTAATAAAATAAAATAAAATAAAATAAAATATTATTATGTAATAGGAATGCTAAGAGACTGTTTTCTAACATTATCCCCCTTTTATACCTCGACTTCCAGGGAAGAAAATATTGTATCTGTCTCCTCTGTAAAATTTTGGTAAGGCCAGAAATTCATCCTCTCATGCACCATTCTAGCAATGTGACATGGAGCATTTGGATTAAGTTTAAAGAATTGGGTGATTGCATTACACACTCGCTTACAATTCTCTTTGGGTTCCCATGAGTTATTTTCATCAGTGTAGTTCTTCCACTTGATTAAGAACTCCAATTTATTTTGTTGAAGATGTGAGTCTAAAACCTCTTCCACTACATATTCTGCAGCATCTTCTACCATTATTGGAGGTTGTGGAGTTTGTTGACCAGGAATAGTGGGTGGGTGATAAGGGCATAAGCAGGAAATGTTAATTTCAGGATCAATCTTGAATGATTGAGGTAATTTTAACACTACCGCTGATGTGTTCAGTTGGTACTCAGTGCAGAGTCTCAACAGAAGGGGTGAACACTAAAGCTACAACTGCAGGCATGCTCGGGGTGAGGGGGTTCGATTAGAGGGCCTCAGATCATCCTTCGGGGTGCAGAGACTATGAAGAGGCTGGTACAGTGGTTCTCGAGGTGTGCACTAGTTGTGTATGTGAAAAGGAAGGTATGCGCAATGCAAAGGGGCAAAAATGCACAGTATGGAAAAATGTGCAATGGGAGCACAAAAAATGCGCAATGACAAGGGAGATTAAAGCAGGAGGTGTAGCCAGGCAAGGACAGCACTGTAATGTGCTGCAAGGGTGGCACACAGGTTAGGGGCACAAACGGGATGTGAGTGCAATGGGTGGAAAAATGCACAAACAGTGCACAAATGCGGCTATATGATGGGTGCACTACAAGAGTGCACAAACAAAGATGAAGGATACAATGCAGAGATGAAATGCAGCAATACAATGAAGGGATGCAAACGATATGCAAACACGGTTATATGAAGGGTGCACTACAAAGGCGCATGGACTGGATGCTGGTGCACAGACTATGTGCAATGCTGACTGAGCTATGAACTATGAGGGGGGGAAAGATTTTCTGGATTCTCTATCTGTCCACCTACTATGTACAAATGGCTTATGTGATAAAAATGGTAAAATAAAGTGTAAAAATAGAAAGCACCATGTGCTACCCACAAGTGTATCCATTTGCCCATCTAAACCTGACTGCACTATGCTGCTGCCTCAGCCAATAAGATTTGCACATGCTATAGCCCAATACCCAACTGTTCCAGTGCAATGCACTATTTTTGGTGCACTCTAGGCCCCATGCACTCTTCCCAATTAATCTGCTTCAGTGTTATGCATCGTGTGCTGCACCTTAGTGATAATAATGTGATTGACCTGTGCTAGTTACTAGATAAGGCGATGCCGATTAGAAATGTGGAAGAACCATAAGGAGATGCTGTGCAAGGCCAAATAGTGCCAAAGCACCAGGATTACATGAAAGCGCCCAAGTGTGCACAGTCCAATGCCAAATAGGTGCAAAGTGCCCAGATTATGTAAGAATGCACAGTTTGCTCATGTTGGAATCGTGGTGCGCCTCGAATAAATGCACCAGTAAGCTGGAAGCTGTGATGTGCAGTGCAATTGGTGTGGTGGATTGTCATGTGTATGATAGGGATTGTGCAATGAGTGCACAGCAGAGAACATGAGTTGCGGGTAAAGCATAAAAGGAGTGCATAAAGGTGCATCGAGCATGCAATAACAGTGAAAGGCAGATAAGGAGTGTGAAGGGGGGTGCACAGAGGCAGTTTGAAGTGTAACAAGGCACATTTAGAGTGCACAACAGAAGGCAGCTAAGGGGGATCCAAAAGCGCAGTAGGGTTGTAAAAGGTGCACAAAAGCACACTGGAGTGCACTGGAGCACACAAGAGTGGACAAAGGTGCACAGAAGCACACAAAGGTGCACAGAAGTGCACAAAGGTGTATAGAAGCATACGGGAGTGCACTTGGGCATGCAAAAGCACATGAAGGTGCACAAAAGTGCACTGTGCAAAATGAGTAGAAGATGTCCAAGCAGTGCACACAATCACAAAAAATGCCATAGTATGAGTGCAGGATAATAGGGAGCCATATCACCACATTGGGTGAAATTATTTTAGAAATTGCATATGGGCCAACTTGTTTTTCTGTAAGCTTTTTTGAAGGTCATGGAATATTTAGATCCTTGGTACTTAGCCATACCAAGTTACCAACTTTGTACTCTGGAGCAATAGCTTGAGTATGATCCATGTGTCACATCATATCATCACATGCTTTCATCAATGCCACCTCTGCTTCCTCCTGCACCTTTCGCATTTTGGATACAAAGTCCTCCACTGACTGTACCTTGACTTCTCTTTGAGGTTCTATTCCCATTCTGGGATAATACCCATAATTAGCAAATAAGGGTGACATGTGAGTAGCCAAATAGAATTGATTATTGTGAGAAAATTCAGCAATTGCCAACTATTCAGGCCAGTTGGTTTGTCAGTGGTTGACAAACCTGCATAGGTACTGCTCCAACTCCTGATTCATTCTCTCTGTCTGCCCATTGGTTTGTGGGTGATATGCTGTAGATAATTTGGTTTGAATCCCCAATATGTTATTTAACTCTCACATAAATGCAGAAGCAAATTGTGATCTGCAATCAGAGATAACCATATCAGGTAATCCATGTAACCACCATACCTGATTTAGATAGAGGTGCACCAAGCCCAATGATGAGGTTTCTGCAGTAGTAGAAATGATATGGACTTCCTTTGTGAAGCGGTCGCATACTACAAATATTGCATTGTATCCTTGAGCTTCAGGTAATCCTGTGATAAAGTCCACAGATATATCTCGCCATGGTGCTTTAGGTATAGGGTTCAGCATTAATTTCCCTGCAGGCTTTTCTGGAAATTTCTTCCCCCTTATGCACATATCACATCCATCCACATACCCCAACACATACAGTGACTCACAAAACTGAGTCAATGTTTTGGACTTTTTGATTCATTGTTGAATAGCTTCCCATAAACAACAAAACCAAACAAGGTATTGGTGTACCGAATAACATACATGATCAGGGCTACCAAACAAACAAAGAATTATGTAATTTTAATCATCCCTCATGGAGATATGATCATTTTAATTCAGGGACTCATTGACTCAGTTTTGTGAGGTGGTATCAATATTATGATAAATTGTAATTCTAGTATTTTGTATGACCTCCCTTGGCCTTAATAACTGCTCCCAACCTTCTAGGCATGCTTTTAATTAAATTCTGACACACCTCTGATGGAATATTATTCCACTCTTCTACTACTCTTTCCCATAACTCCCAAATTCCTTTTGGTGCTGTTGGATACTTGTCTAACTGGTTCTTGAGGTGAACCCAATGATGTTCAATAGGACTGAGGTCTGGAGATTGGGCAGGACAATCCAGAAGAGTAATATTGTTGTTCTCCATCCATTTCTTGGCCTTTTTTGAGGTATGCTTGGGGTCATTGTCTTGTTGAAAAATCACCTCTTCTCCAGAAATTCCACTCTCCTCCAAGCTAGGCAGCATATGGTCCTTCAAAATGGACACATACTGGTCAGCATTTATCCTCCCCTCAACCTCTGCAAGATACCCAACTCCATTCCATCCCATACACCCCCATACCATAATGTTTCCTCCCCCAAATTTGACAGTTCCCTGCACCTCTCTCTCAATCAGCCCCTCTCCCTTCTGTTTCCAGACCCACTCTCTCCCATCTGACCCAAACCTGTTGATTTTAGTCTCATCTGACCAAATAACCCTCCTCCAGTCTTCCACAGTCCACTCTCTATACTTCTGAGCAAAAGCCAATCTTGCTTTCCTATGCCTTATACTAAGCAAGAGCCTTTTCTTCTTCACCACAGCCTTGAATGAGTTTTTTCTGAGAACTCTTCTGACTGTTTCTGAGGAGACTGGAGTGGGGATGATGCTGTTGATGTAATGGGTGGCCTGAACAGCATTTGCAGCCTTGCCAGTGGTGATTTGGGTAAGGATGGCTCTCTGAGAGGTAGATGAGAGCTTAGAAGGATGACCACCAGAGGGGGAATCCAGGTTTGGATGGAGAGCCCTGAGTGTTCTGGATACACTAAACTGGCTGAGGTTGAGTTTAGAGGCAATATTGTGGGTAGAATGATGATTGGAGGCCAGGGAAGGAATGTTTTCCTTTTGAGCAGAGGAGATGGGATGCATTGGAGAATATTGAAGTATGAAGAATTCTAGTCCTAATTAAATACTATAATTTAAGGTCCCATCAAGGGTCACATCACCTTAGAAACCATCTGTCAAGTTTTTGACATTATACAGTTGGTGGAGCATCAGATTCTAATATTTCTGACTACCCCTCACAAAACTGAGTCAATGAGTCCCTGAATTAAAATAATCATATCTCCATGAGGGATGATTAAAATTACATAATTCTTTGTTTGTTTGGTAGCCCTGATCATGTATGTTATTCGGTACACCAATACCTTGTTTGGTTTTGTTGTTTATGGGAAGCTATTCAACAATGAATCAAAAAGTCCAAAACATTGACTCAGTTTTGTGAGTCACTGTACTTTGAAATTCTGGGCCACCAATAATTTTTCATCACCAACTCCAATGTCTTCCACCTTCCTGGATGTCCAGCAGCTGGCATATTATGATGTAACCATCTGATCTCCCTTCATAAATCTTGATCCTTCAGTACATATACCTTTCCTCTGAACAACACTAATCTTTGTTCTTCAACCCATTCATCTCCTTTAATATTACCTTTCTTCTCTCCCCTCAAAGCTTTCACAGCTTCCACTACTTCATTATCCATTTCTGAACATTGTCTAATTTTAGACAACATTTCCACCTCTGAGCTATCCACCAATAGATGCCCTTGATGCATAGCGCAAATATAAAAGTATTCAGGTTTGAATAGGGTAATATTTTTATTGTCCTCCCCCACCCCCCTTTTATGATCTGTACATCTTGGTAATGCATCTGCTTTCCTCATCAAGCTTCCCGCTTTGTGGACTAGATAAAAATTAAAACATGATAGGAATAATGCCCAATGTGCTTGTCAATGGTTAAGCTTTTTAGCGGACATGAAGTACTGCAGATTTTGATGGTCTGTCCAGATTTCAATCTGAAGGATACATCTCTCCAAATAATGTCTCCATGCTTCCAATGCTCATATTATCCCCAACATCTCTTTGTCATGCACATCATAATTTCTCTTCACATCATTCAACCCTTGGGACAAATATGCACAAGGATGCCATTTGTCATCTTCACATAGCATTGATAATACTGCTCCAGTAGCAAAGTCAGTGATAATACTCAACCTGGAAACCTAACAAAAATCTGTTAAAAGGCTTAGGAAGTATAACAGAGGCTAGGGAAAGGATGTGAGTTGGTACTAAATATTACTGTTTAGAGGCATACAAAAAAGTTTGAAAGAGTTCAAAATAGGTTCAAAGACATGTGAAATAGTTCGAAAAAGGTTCAAAGATTTTCAAAGTTGGTTTGAGTAAGTCAGAGATGTTCAAAGTGGTTTGAGGTATATCGAGAGATGAGTATAGCGAATGGGAAGTGTTTTTTGAGAGGCAATAGGCAATAGGCGATGGGTCGAGAGACTAATATGAAGGTTCGAAGAAGTTCACAATATTTTGCAGAACTTATAGATAAGACACAAAGATAAGACACAAGAGGATGGCTCTTAGATGGAACAATAAGGGAGAGGGTGACTTCTTCTCTGTTCCCTTTTTCTTCTTTTCTAAGTAACTAGTGCAAGTCTATATACATTTTGAAGAGATAGTACTAAAAAGGAAATCTAACATGTGTAGTATACGAGGCAATATGTGCAGCAATGAGGACTTTGTAAATCATAAAACAAATGATAAATAATAAATAATAATAATTGAAATGTACAGTGTCCCTGTATAGTAAAAGCACTTATCTCTTTGCTTCAATATATCATTGAAGCCTATAAGTGCTATTATCATGTTCTAAATCCTTTGTCGTCTTTCCTTGTATCTGGTAGTGCTTGATATGCAATGAAATAACTCATTCTGGTTGTGCAGCATGTATCGAAAGGGTTTTAAAACAGTTATATGGTGGCCGATGTTGTTCAAAATGGTGCAAAGTCATTTGAAAGCATTTGAAATGTCATGAAATTTTTTAAAATTGTTCGAAGTCATCTGAAATAGCTTGAAAATGTTTCAAAATTGATTTCATAGTGTTTGTAGCAGTTTGGAGCATCTGTTGTAATGTGTTGACACAATTGGGACCCATTGCAGACCTTAGAGCACACAATGGACCTATCATTGGATGCATCTGATTCCAATCATAAGGGACACATGAAATCTACTGGGGCTAATATTGGCTCTTCCACAAACTTCCTCTTCAACTCCTCAAATGCTGTCTGCTGTTGTTTTCCCCATCTGTACGCTACTCCTTTTTGCATAAGATTGTGTAAGGGTGCAGCAATTTTAGAAAAATTATGAACAAAGTGATGATAATAATTTGTGAGTCCCAAGAAAGCCTAAACTTCCTTGATATGGGTGGGCACAGACCAATCAACAATTGCTGGTACCTTGATAGGATCCATCTTTATTATCTTTATTCTATCAGGACCAATCATTGATTCCAAGAACTCAATCTTGCTTGCCCCAAACACACACTTCTCCAGTTTAACAAATAAATCATTCTCTGCCAATCTTCGTAATACCTCCTGCACTATCGCCTCATGGTTTTCTTCATCCTCCATGAATACCAAAATGTCGTCAATGAATATTATTACCATGCCTTTGTCTATCATGTCCTTGAAAATGTCATTCATCATATTTTGGAAAGTCGGGGGACTATTGGTCATCCCAAAAAACATGACAAGCAGCTCAAAGGATCCTCAAAGTGTGGCAAATGCAGCCTTCCACTCATCTTCTTTCTTTATTTATACATTATTTTACCCTTAGCATAAATCCAATTTTGTAAAGACCTTGGCTTTTCCCACTGAGATCAACAGCAAAGGGTACACATTCTTTTCTGTCCACTCATTCAGATACCTATAATCTGTACACATCCCCTTCCTGTGATCTTTTTTTGGTGCAAAGAATATTGGTGATGTCTGTAGTGATTTTGAAGGTCATATGTATCTCTTGCGCAATTGTTCATTAAGGAATGCATCCACTTCTTCTTGTTCCATTGGAGATAATGAGTAGACTTTTGACTTGTTCAGCACAAATCCTGGTTTCATCTCAATTGCATAATCCCATGCCTTTCACACTGGCATCCACTCTGATTCCTTCTTCTGAAAGACTGACAAATATTTGTGATATGCTTTTGGCACCCACTCTTCCACAGTTAAAAGATTTAAGTGGGGCTTATCTCCCCACTTAATCAACATCCATTGCATCTGCTGATGCTGCTGACTCCTTAACAATAGGTGTCACTAGCATGGCCAGTGGCTGTGCCTCAGAGTTTGTACCTGAGACATCCTTCCTTTCTTGGACTTTCCTCGTGATGACTTTCCAAATATGGCATTTCCATACATAAATTTTGACTTTGCCTGTTCCTGTCGATATTGCTGATCAAGATGCATTGCCCAATTATACCACTTGTCCAACCTCTCTGGCATAGAAGATAGTCAATAGATAGACTTGAATAATGAGAAATTTAATTCTGCTTTCAAAAATTCTACCAATGCAGCTTCTCCCATATCCATCTGTGATGCTTCTGCCTTGAACTGCAAAATAAATTCGTCTGCCATTAGAGAACCTTGGTGCATGGTTTTTAATTTAGCATTAGCTGTCACCTTTGGATTAGGGTCTCCAAACTGTGTCTCCAGTCTCTCCAAAAATTCCCTGAAGGTTGCAAACAGTTTATATCCCACAGCAATTTGATTAATAGCTTCATTTCTCCAGAACTGTGCTTTTTCCCCCTGAATGTATGAGAGAGCAAACATAATCCTAGACTCAGTTGTACAAAACTTGGGCTTCCTTCCATGGATGTACAATACTATAGAGCTGATGAAAGACTTTGTATTCTCCATGGTACCATTAAAGATTTGCAGGGGCATGTATTTAGGTAAACACATTTTTCCACTCTCAGATCTCTCCTCTGCATGCACATCATCCTGAGACATCTGCTCCACCATCTCCTCTATCTCATCATCTTTATCTTCCACTGTCTCTGATTTTATTTCTGCTTGTTTGGGCTGTGATGCTGCCAATACTAACACTAACTGGGACATTTGTGCTGTAAGCACATCAATTTTGGCTTCTAGCACTGGCATGGGAACAGGATTATGACCAGGATTCGAAGTTGATTGTTCTGACATAATGACATAAGTCACCTCTTCAGCTGAGTCATGATTCGGCTTCAGAAACTTTTCGCAAATTTTCAAGTCACATGATCCAGCAATTTGGGTACCAAACATGGCAAAACATGTGATTTGGCTATTTGTCAACAATTGGGTACTTCAGATCAATAACCCTTCCAATAGTGCCTGATCTCAGGTTAATACTGAATTCAGCTAGTAACTAATATAACTAAAATAGTCATCTGAATAGAGTATAGTAAATCTTGATTAAACCAGATCAGATTGGTTGTCTGGTTGCAGCTGTCCTAATGATGAGTGCTGCCTCGATCACTGGCAGTCGCAATGTAAGGTGAGGCCTGGCATTGGCTTATGAAAGCAAAGGTAAATACATATATACAATTACTTCCAGCTCATGCTAAAAGGATGAGTAAGCAGTTGTGGTGCACTAAAACAATGATGTATGTGCATGTAAGAGAAGGCGCACTGATAGGGTAGTTGAGTTCTTCTGTTAGGGCAACACCCACTTATCTGCTAGCTGGACCATGTGGGCTCTCCTACAAGAAAGGGGTGGGGCACACACATGATGGGGGTTTTGATGGTTTTGATGTGAGGGGTTAAAAATAGATGAGTTGGCTGAAAAGGCCTTTTGCACCACTATTGTGGATGGAATACCTAAGAGAACTCAACTGAGGTCCCCCAGGTGTATATTTAAGATTTATATACTATGTTACATATATTGTACTGTGTTGTTACCGATGCACATGTACATGTGCATACATATTGATACATGTAAATATAAAATTCCCACACTGACAAATATAGCATTTGTAGACATTTGGTAGCATAATTTGGCATAATAAAATAAAATAAAAATAAAATAAAATATTAGTATGTAATAGAGATGCTAGGATACTGTTTCCTAACAGAGATCCCTGATGAGCAGTAGTGGGTAAGAATTTTTGATTGTCCCATCATTTAGGTACCAGTAGTCTTGGCAGGGTCAGAGTGCATCTGTGTCCTTTTTGGCAACAAAGAAAAATGGGGATGCCATTGGTGATTTTGATGGAGTGATATACTTTTTCCATAGATTTTCCTCGATGAATTCATCCAGCTACTCTTGTTCAGCCAGTGTGATTGGGTAGACCTTGCAATCCCTTGGAACAAAGTCAGGGTTTAGATCGTTTGCATGATCCCATAGTCTGGATTCAGGGAATCTCTCCAAGGCCAACTTTTTGAACACATCATGATACTCCTTGTACTTTTTGGGAAGTAGATTGTCTAGAATTTTTTCCCCCTGTTCCAGTTCATTCTTGTGAGCTAATCTCTGGGAGATCGATGTCTTAGCTTGGATGTGCATGGTGTGGGAAAACACAAATCTGCTGGTAGATTAGGATCTGGTAAGCCCAGATATGTGGAGTTTTTGATACTTTGGGGGGCAATGTTGTGTTCCATAATTAATGGTGCCTCTTTGGCCCTGAACATGCTGATAATACTCGACCTAGAAACCTTACAAAAACCTGTTAAAAGGCCTAAGAACTATAACACAGGCTAGAAGAAGGGTGCAAGTTGGTACTAAATATCACCACTAATACCCAAGGTTGCATTTAGAGATGCAAAATGGTAAGAGATGTCGCAAATAGTCTGTGGGAGCATACAAAATTGTTCGAAAGTTGTTTGAAGTACATAGGTTCAAAGATGTGCAAAATAGTTCAAAGGGATTAGGAGAGGTTCGAAGTAGTGTTGGGGAAGTTTGAAGATGTCAGACTGGTGTCGAGGTATATCGAGGAACAAATAAAGCACACAAAAAGTGTTTTTTGAGAGGTGATAGGCGATATGCGATAAGTCGAAGAGTGAATATGAAAGTTCAAAGAAGTTCATGATATTTTGCAGAACTTATGGATACAATGCGAGCTAAGACTCAGGAGAACTGCTCTTAAATCTGACAATAGTGGAGAGGATAACTTCTTCTCTGTCTTCTATTGCTATAACTAATACAAGTCTATATACAATTTGAAGAGATAGTACTAAAAAGGAAACAATAACATGTGGAAAACACAAGACAGTATGCAAAGCAAATAAAGGTATAGTAAAACATAAAACAAATGAGAAATGATAATAAATGAAACATACATTGTCCCAGTATATTAAAAGTACTTGTCCTATTGCTTCAATATATCATTAAAACACAAAACCGCACTTATTGCATTCTAGATCTTTTGTCATCTCTCTTTGTGTCCAGTGGCACTCGATATGCAATGAAATGGCTCATTCCAGATGTGCAGCATGTATCAAAAGGGTTTTGGAACAGCTATATGGCAGCTGATGTCGTTCAAAGTGGTGCAAAGTCATTCAAAAGTGTTTAAAGTGTTGTGAAATTATTTGAAGTCATTTAAAGTCATCCAAAATAGTTTAAAAAGGGTTCAAAATCGAGTTTGTGGCATTTGTAGCAATTTGGAGCATCTGTCATAATGTCTCGATATGATTGGAAGCATTCTCCAGACCTTAAAGTGCACAATGAATCTATCAACACCAATGACTGATTCCCCTCGCAAGAAGTGAATAGAACATCTGTGTCTCCTCCTTGACTTTCCTCAGTGCAGGGTAGTATATTGATGCCCATGGCATCTGGTACTGGTGCCTGCAGGTTATCATCAGTGGTGGTGATTAGTGGTTCACTGGTTGGTGGGGTTGATTCTTTGTGCAGTTTGAGATCATCTGGATTCAGGGATTTGTCACTGTTGGTCTGCCATGTTTGTTTGATCATGGTTAGAATCTTCCTGAGCAAGAGTTTCTCCATCAGTCTGATGGAGAATGTCCCTTTTTCCCAGTTGATGATGAGGTTCCTTTTTTGTAACCAGGGAAATCCCAGTATGATTCTCTCCTTTCCCAAGCCAGTTATCAAGAGTCTGATCTTCTCAGCTTCTTTCCCTACTTCTATATTTATACTGATGAAGTGTGTGATTGTTCTGTTCTTGTTAAGGGTGCCATTGATGTTCTTTGCAAGTATTTATCTGGGGAGTGGTTGTTTTTCCAGTCTGAGTTTCTTGACCACCCAATGGTTGATGAAAGCTCCTCCTGCTCTGGAGTCAACCAGGGCAAGTAGTTCGACTTTTTTGTTTTCTAGCACATAGTGAACTGGAATGTGCATAGATCAATTACTCACATCCACTAAAAGTACACTAGAAATGGTTATTCTGGTGGGTACTGTTGTCGACCCAGTCCCCCATTTCAAAAACCCTCCTCTGCCATCAGATCCAGCACCTTTTCCTTTTCTTCCTCTTCTAACTCATTGATATAAGCTCGGATTCTTTAATAATGGTTGCAGGGTGTTTTCTTGGTTTTGGGCTTCTTTTGTAGGTGGCTCCTTTCCTTCTTTGTGGTCGCTAGCCCTATGCCCCATTTTGTGGCATATGAAGCATTTCTCTTTTTTCATGTGTTTGAGCCTCTCAGCATACGAGAGGCATGTGGTGTCAATGTCCATCACATTAGGGTCCTTTGGGGAGCTTCCTCCTGCTCCCCCTGTGCTATAGGTCTTTTTTTTTATTGCCTTTGCCATCTTCAGATGTTCCTCTGCCCTCACTGAATGTGTGTACCATTCCTCGATCGTGTCTGGGGGGTTCTCCATAGCGAACCCTTTATCAAGTATCTTATTATTGAGCCTGTCAATGAAGTATTCAATCAGGGAGTTGTCTTCTCTAATCTTCATTCTGAATGCCAAGGTTTTAAACTGGGCAATTTATTCATCGACTCCCTTTGCCCCTTACAAGAGGTTTCTTAGCTGCATTTGTGTGTTCCCCACATCATCAATTGACAAGAAAGCATTCCAGAACTTTCTGATGAATTCTTGGAACATGTCCAAGGTTCATCTCTCGTATACCTCTCCTCTAGGTATGCCTGCTTCAATGGCCCAGCTGTTCCTCTATTTATATATGAAAGCATGAAAAGGATTTTGTGTTGGTTGTCCTCGAAAGAATACAAGTTAGTATTGATGTATGCACCACATTCTAGAATAAAGAGCATGGTCTTCAAGTGGTCACTCGCAATATTGGTGGGGGCTTGTATCTTGATTACAGAGGGTCTGTCGGGTTGTGGTAGCATGATAGGTGGTACTGGGGTGGTCGGAGGAGTGGTGTTGGTGGGGGGGGGGCACTGATAATGCTCAACCTGGAAACCTAACAAAAACCTGTTAAAGATCTAAGAAGTATAACACAGGCTAGAGGAAGGGTATTAGTTGGTACTAAATTTTACCACTGTCACCCAACAGTCATGGTTAGAGGTGTGGAATGGTCAGACATGTTACAAAAAGTCTTTTGGGGTGTATGAAAATGTTCAAAAGATGTTCGAAGAGGTTTGAAAGAGTTCAAAGGGGTTCGAAGATATTCAAGGAGTTTTGAGGATGTTCAAAGAGTTTAAAAAGAATAGAGAAGGCTTCAAGAAATATCGAGGGGACAAATATGACAAATTGGAAGTGTTTTCAAGTGACGATGAGTCAAGAGGCTAATAGGAAGATTTGAAGAAGTTTGTGATATTTCACAGAACTTAGAGATATGAGGTAAGACTTGGACTCAAAGAGATGTGGAATACAGGATGAACTGCCTGGAGATGGTCTGGAAGCCAGAGGGTAACTGAGTGGGTGCCAGGGTGGGTGATAATTTTAAATAGACCATAGTATTTCTCCAACAGTTTCTTGGAAGGTCGAGTAGTGCATAAGTGTTCTCCTATGACATAGGCATAGTCTCCAATATTGAAGTTGGGAGTGGGAATCCAGTGCTTGTCTGCTGGACCTTGATAATGCTTCTGTGCTTTGGAGAGCTGCTTCTGAAGTTTCTGGTGGAGTTCATTGAGGTCCACCATGAAGTTACAAGTGTGCTGGGAGGCTAGCTCACATTTGGGGAAGATAGTGATGTTCAGGTGGTAGCCCTTATTGGCAAAGAAGGGTGAAACCCTGGTGGAAGGTGGAAGCCAACAGAGCATTGTTGTAAGTGAATTCCCCCAAGGGCAACAGCTGAGACCAGTTGTCCTGTTGGTAATTGCAGAAGATCCATAGGTATTGTTTGAGGGTCTGATTAAGGCATTCAGTTTGTCCATCACCTTCCAGGTGATAACCCAAAGTGAAGTGAATCTTCATGTCCAAAGCTTGACCAAGGAAATGGAAAAAGTGAGAGATGAACTCAGATCCCTGGTCACAAGTGACGTGTGATGGAACTCCATGCTTGGAGAAGACATGCATGATGAACAGGTTGGCAAGTTCTTGGGCTGTGATTTTGTTGACTGTGGGAATGATGCCTTGCTTAGAGAGTCAGTCTATGAGGACCAGAATAGCGGTGTGGCCATCAGAGTCCAGTAGCTGTTCAATAAAGTCCATTGAGATTGAGTCCCAAGGATGTTCTGGGACTGGGAGTTGCTTCAGGAACCCATAGGATTTGTGCCAAAGAAGTTTGTAGATGTTGGACTAATGTCGAGGTATGTCGAAAAGTGAATATAACAAATAAGGAGTATTTGTTGAGAGGCAATAGGTGATGTGTGATAAAACGAGGAGTGAATATGATAGTTTCAAAGAAGTTCACGATATTTTGCAGAATTTAGAGATACATACAACACGAGCTAAGACTCAAGAGAATGGCTCTTAAATCAGATGATAAGTGAGAGGGTAACTTTTTCTGTGTTCCGCATTGCTTTGCTCTTGTTCTAAGTAACTAATACAAGTCTATATACAATTTGAAGAAATATTACTAAAAGGAAACAATAACATGTGGAAAACATGAGGCAATATGCACAGCAATAAAGATATTGTAAAACATAAAACAAATGAAAAATGATAATAAGTGAAATGTACATTGTCCCAGTATAGTAAGAGTTCTTGTTCTATTGCTTTAATATATCATTGAAATATAAAATGCACTTATCACATTCTAAGTCTCTTGTAGTCTCTCCTCATGTCCAGTAGTGCTCAATATGTGATGAAATGGTTTGTTCTGAATGTGCAGTGTGTATCAAAAGTGTTTTAAAACAGATATATGACAGCTGATATTGTTTGAAGTAGTATGAAGTTGTTCAAAAGCATTCAAAGTGTCGCGAAATTGTTCGAAGTCATTCGAAGTTGTCTGAAATAGTGCAAAATAGCTTGAAATTGTTCAAAAAGGATTCGTGGTCAATTTCATGGTGTTTGTAGTGATTCGGAGTGTGTGTCATAATGTGTAGATATGATTAGATTCTTCTCCAGACCTTATAGCACATAGTGGACCTATCAACATACAGTGTCCCCATATAGTAAAAGTACTTATCTTTTTGCTTCAATATATCATTGAAGCCTCTAAGCACTATCATCATGTTCTAAATCCTTTGTCGTTTCTCCTCATGTCCAGTAGTGCTTGATATGCAATGGCCAAAGTTTTCAGGGATTGGAACTGTCAAATGTGTCAGGTTCCCTAACTTTGATCTTTTCAGGCTTCAGGGCTTGGTTCTGGCAGAGAGTACAGAGACTGTCTGAAAGGTTGAACAGGGCATCAACAAATCTGTTGTCTGGATCTGGGTTTCCACCTAAAGGAGGTTGATCTCCAGGGTTATCAGGATTGGGGTCATCCCCAGGGCTGTTAGGTCCACTAGGGTCATCAGGTCCACTAGAAATTCCATCCTCTTCACCTGTAGCTTCCTTGTCAATAGGGTTGGGTTGCCTGTCCTTCCTTATGTAGTTGAGTAGAGTTGGAATCCAAGGGGGTTCCAAAGGCAAGTGCATAGACATGGTGTTGGTGCTAGCAGATGGTGCACCAGAGCTGACTCATTGAAATATGTTTGATGGTCAGACTGAGGCACCAAAAGTAGAAGTGGGTCTAGAAGCTGGGAGTACTGATTATCAGATAGCTGATAAGAGTGCCTGCATGGCGGGAGTTTCTTGTTGTCCACTGAGAATGTGATTCTGTGTGGGACATAGAATAAGATTCAGAATGGTGTAGGTTGATGAGAGAAGTGTGAGTTTGCAAATACTGTGAAGGCTCAAGATTGCTACTACCAAGGTCAGGACTTGGTCAGGAATTTACTGGACTTCTGGTTGGACCTGGTCATCAGTGTTCAGAGGTGTTCAGTGGTTCCAGGCAGAATCCACCAGGCTGTAGCATTCATAGGTCTATTGTGCACTCCAAGGTCTGGGAAAAGATTTCTAATTGTATCAACACATTATGACAGATGCTTCAAACTGCTACAAACACTATGAAATTGATTTCAAACCATTTTCAAACTATTTTTCACTACTTTGAATGACTTTGAATGATTTCACAACACTTCAAATGCTTTTGAACAACTTTGCACCACTTTGAATGACATAGGCCACCACATAGCTGTTTTGAAACCTTTTCGATACATGCTGCACAACTGGAATGAGCCATTTCATTGCATATCGAGTGCCACCAGACATGAAGAGAGACAACAAAAGATCTAGAATGTGATAAGTGCAGTTTTATGTTTCAATGATATTGTTATAGTCGAAGCTTCTAAATCAAATATAAGTCGAGACTCGTAAGCGTCGATGTTCAGCGAAGGGTCAGATCACCGAAGCTCGTAAGCAACAGCTGAGAAAGACTTAGAATCGATAGCTCATTAGAAGTGTATGAAAGACCAGGTCAAGCTGAGTTGACCGGTCGTGTATTCATCATTTAAATACTACAAGCAATGGATCGTAGATAAACGAGTCACGTCAAGAGAACAATAGGAACAATAAGAATGAGAAGACAATAGTAAAAAGGCATCCACAGTACATTACAATAAGGTGAGATAGTGAAGGCGTACGATCAAAGGCGCTCGGTCGTGAGACAATAAAGAAGGAGACAATAGCATGGGATGACGTACGAGGTAAGAACAATAAGAACAAAAAGAATTTGATTTCCCCATGCCTTTTCATAACATTAGCTCCTTCCCAAAGTTTCGAGTCCCAACCAAAACTATGTCCTAATCGTCCGCATGGGGTCAAAGGACGCCGCATCGTAGGTTGTTGTGGTGAACATGCTGAAGGACGTAGGAGTCGGGGTGTCGTGGGCGTAAACCCGAGTTGGTAGCTCAATGTCATTCCCCCCAGCGAAGCACACCGAGGTGCCGGTAGTGAACATAGTGAGTTGTGGGAGATGTGGGGCAGAGATGATTTTAAATAGAATGAGCACATAACAGAGTAGCATAATGAGAATGGCTGCACCAAAGATGGTGCCAAGAACAACGGCGATGTGGAAATTGTAGATTGTGACAGTTAGGTTTAGGTCATGCAGTGACGTGGCGGATTGCTAGGACAGAAGAGCGCAGAATGCTCTGGTCGCCACTGTCAACAATGTGGGCACTGGTACTCGGGACAGTGGATGAGAAGTGTCCTACCCGTGCGCAGGTGAAGCAGATCGAATTTCACATCCACGGCGGTGCAGGGGTGTGCTCGGCAGCCATCTGTGTCGGATAGGGGGTGGGCACTCGCGGTGGCGCTGGTGGACGTGGGGAAGTGGTGGTTGGGGATGAAGTCGACGGCTCTTCGGGTGCGATCTCAAATGTTCTGTCCTCTTCATCACTCAGTGGTTCTATAATAAAAATTTGTTGAGGGGTGGGGACCTGCTCTCCGGGTCTGTAACGGAGTGCCTGCTCGTCTAGGCTCCTCATGAGTGAGAGCATATCCAGATGGTAGGCCTCCTCTGTCAATCATCGGAATACGCACTGAAGGTGGGAGATGGCTCGGTAAGTTTTGAAGAGGTTTTGCGCTGTGCTGTGTAGGAGTGCACGATCTTCAGTTATGGAGAGTAGCCTCTCCTCGTTTCGGATGCCGTCCGTGTCTTGGACAAAGCTGAGAATAAGTTCGAAAGTTCTGATGGGGTCAGGATCGGGTGTAACATTCATGTAAAAGTGAAGAGGGCAGCTCATATTGGAGAGAGATTGTGGGTGGATCTGTATTCGCCCAGTATTTCAGCAGCGTTTTTTAAATGAGCCTCTGGCTCCCGAGTGTTTTCTGCCATGCCATATCCTTTCCACTTTACCAGGAATCGGGTCCCTTGGCCCGCTCTCTTATGGGCCAGGATAGCTTCTACCTCGTGTTCTAACTCTCCTTCAATCAGATCGGGTGGTGGAGGAAGAAGATTTGGTCCGTGGGTGTCATTCTCCTTGAAACATAAAAGAAGTGAGGCGTGGAATACGGGGTGTATTTTCCATTGAGAGGGGAGTCTCAATTCATAGGCATGGGATGAGATTACTCATGTGATGAGGAACTGTCCCTCGCGTCTGGGGGCAAGCTTTCTGGTTGGGTATCCCAACTTCAGGTTTTTCGAGTCGAGCCAAACTCTTTCTCCTACCGAGAATGGGTGGAACCCCCATCCATTTCGTCCGATCATTATTTGTTGGGAGAGTTCGTGTGCCACCAGGGCTTCCTGCTGTACATTTCCTAATTCGGCTATCCTCTGTTCGGTAGCCGGTACATTCGTTTTCTGATAGGTCGTGGGAATAGCTCTAGGGTGTGCTCCCATCATTATGTAAAATGGGGTGTTCTTAATTGCCGAGTGATGCTTCTGATTGTGTGTGAATTTGGCAGTGGTGAGGTGACTCTTCCATTGTGATGGTTTGTTTGCACAGAAGACTCAGAGATAGATCTCGAGCTCCTGATTTACCCTCTCCATTTTCTTATCAGTTTGTGGGTGATAGGCCGTGCTCATTGCCAGTCTTATTCCCAGGAGCCTTCCCAGCTCTTGGAATGCATTCGAGGTGAAGTGTGGGTCCCGGTCCGATATAATCTTGTCTGGGAGGCCGAATCTCTTGAACACGTTGTGCAGATAGAGATCTGCTGCCCCTAATGCGTCGATGGTTTTGTTGCAAGGGATAAAAATTACCCCCTTTGTAAGACCATGGTCTACCACGACCATGATGGTATCACATCCATCATTCATCGGGAGATCTGTGATAAAGTCCATCGTGACTAGTGCGAATGGTCAAGTGGCGTCTGATCTGATCGGTGATAATCCCGGTGTTGTTGGGTGTGTGTTCACCTTCATTTGTTGGCAAGTGGTGCAGCCGTCGACGTAGTTCCAGATGAAAATAGTCATTCCCCACCAGTAGTCCCTCTGTATTAATTCTAGGGTCTGGAATCGGCCGGGGTGCCCTGTAAGTATGTTATCATGGTATTTTTCCATGATCTTTCTCCTCAGTTCCTTGTCATCTGGGACGTAGCATCGGTCTTTGAAAAAGACCATCCCATCATCTTCCATTCTCCAGTCTTCTACCACCAACTTGATTGGGGGCATTCCTCCTTCCTTGATGGCCCTTACTATTTGTTTTAGTAAGTCATCCCGCATCATGCTTTCTGCCAGCACTTCTTTTAGTTCGGTGTCTATTGTCCATGTGAAGATCTCATCTTTTAGTAGTGTGATGTCGTCATTGTCATTGTCGACATCGGGTATGTGATCTCCTCACCGTGATAGGGCATCCGATTGGATTATCATTTTTCCCAGAACATGTACCAATTGCAGGTTAAATTGCAAAAGGAAGAGGCTCCATCTAGCCTGTCGCCGATTTAGTTTTCATGCCACCCTGAAGTACATTAGATTCTTATGATCTGATAGGATCGTCGTTGGATGTTCAGATCCCTGCAGATAGTGTCTCCAGGTTTCCAGTGCTCGTATTATTCCCAGGAGTTCCCGATCGTAAATTTCATAGTTTCATTCGGTCACTGTCAAGGAATGGGAGATATAGCTGCAGGGGTGCCAATCCCCGTTGGTGTCGGTTTGTTTTAAGACAGCGCCTGTCGCATACTTGGAGGTGTCGCTTTCGATTACAAGTGGTTTCCCTGTGTCAGGCATCAGCAGTACTGGTGCCTCAGAAAATTTCCTTTTTAGTGAGTCAAATGCCCCTTGGCATTCATCTGTCCAGCTGAAGGGCTGGTCCTTCCTTGTTAAGTCGTTGAGTGGTTTTGTAATCGTGGCAAAGTTGCTGATAAATCTCCTGTAGAAGTTCCCAAAGCCCAGGAACAATCTAACCCCTTTTACATTAGTTGGGGGTGGCCAGTCCCTTATCCTGTTTAGCTTAGTCGGGTCCATGGCCAGCTGGTTTGGTCGCAGAATCAGTCTGAGGAACTCGACCTCCTGTATATCGAATCTAGATTTCTCGGGTTTCAGGTACAGGTTGTTCTCTCTAAGCCTTGCTAGGACCCTCTTCATCCTTTCCTCGTGTTCTCCCTTGTCTTTAGAGAAGATCAGAATATCGTCCATGTAGATTACCAGCCATCCCTCGTTTAGCATGTCTCGGAAGATATCATTCATCATCGCTTGGAAGGTTGCCAGAGAGTTACAGAGGCCAAAAAACATGACCTTGGGCTCAAACAGCCCCTTGTTGGTCTTAAATGCCGCTTTCTATTCATCTCCTTTCTTGATTCTGACGTTATGATACCCCCATCTGATGTCCAGTTTGGTGAACCATTTTGCCCCTTTTAGCTTGTCGAGTAGATCGCCGATTAGCGGAAGGGAGTAAAAATTTTTGATGGTTCCTTCATTTAGATAACGGTAGTCCTGGCATGGCCTGAGTGCATCAGAGTCCTTTTTTGCCACGAAGAAGAACGGCGATGCCATAGGGGATTTGGATGGGGTAATGTATCCCTTCCTCAGGTTGTTATCAATGAATTCGTCTAATTTTTTCTGCTCTGCCGGGGTGATTGGGTAGACTTTGCAGTCCTTCGGGATGAAATCCAGCTTAAGCTCGATTGCATGGTCCCACGGTCTCGATTTGGAAAATCTCTCCGATGCTGCTTTCTCAAACACGCTCCAATACTCTTTGTATTTATTGGGGAGCAAGTCGTCGAGTGATCGCTTCTCCTTGACGTCTTCCCCTTCGTGAGCAAGCCTCTGCAAGATGGAGGTTTTTGCTCGGATATGAGTCATGTGGGAGAAGGTGAATCTGCTGGTTAATCGAGATCGAGTGATGCATGAGATGTGCCTGAGTCTCTGGTAATTTGGGGGAATATAGTCATGTTCGATCGTGAGGGGGGATTCTTCGGTTCTGAACACCCTGATCATTGGTTCCCCTCAGATGTAGGCAAACAGTGCATCTGTCCCATCGTTATTCCCTTCAGTGTCAAGCAATAAGCCAATATCGGAGTTGTCCAGTACAGAGATCCGTGGATTGATCTCGGGATGAGTGTCCATTACCGTGTTCGTTGCCAGGTGTGATCCATCTTTATCGAGTTCGTCCGTGGTGCAAAGTCCTTTTGCGAGATGAACCATCCCAAGCCTACTCTTCACGTGCTCAGCGGCGGCGAGGTGGTTTTCCCCAAAGGTCTCCCCAGCACTCCTTTTAGGTAGCCTCCCAAGAGTCGGACTCAACATTACTCTCGGTGCGATCGGCCCCTTGTCATCTATAGTGAGACTTTGCCTACCAATTGTGTTCCATGTCCACTTGATCATGGTCTGGATTTTCCCCATAAGGGACCTTTTGGTCTGTCTGTCAGTAAGGGTCCCCTTCTCCCAGTCGATGATTGGATTACGTCTTTGGAGCCATGAATACCCCAGGATCATTCTTTCCTTTCCTAGCCCTGTGATCAACATTCTGATCTTCTCCCCTCTTCCTCCGATCTCAGTGTTGACAAGAATGTAATGAGAGATTGTTCTGTTCTTGTTGAGGGTTCCATCGACGTTTTTGGCAAGGATTCATCTGATGAGTGGGAGTTTTTCTAGTCTGAGTTTCTGAACGACTCGGTGGTCGATGAATGTTTCTCCCGCCCCTGAGTCGATCAGGGCAGGAACTTCGGCTTTTTTGTTTCCTAGCAGGTAGTGAACCAGGATACGCATAGATTGGTGGCTTACGTTTGCTACCATTACAGTTGAAACAACTAGTCTGGTGGGCTCTGCTGTCGATGCAGGCCGCCACTTTAAAAACCCTCCTCAACCATTAAGTCCAACACTTCTTCCTTTTCCTTCTCCTCCAGCTCATTGATGAGTGCATGGATTTTGGTGAAGTGGTCTCGTGGTGTCTTCTTCGTCTCGGTTTTCTTTTTGTCTTTTGAGGGCGGTTCTTTCCCTCCTCTGTGATCGCTTGCCCTATGTCCTGTTTTGTGACAAATAAAGCACTTTCCTTTTTTCATGTGTTCGAGCCTTTCTGCGTAAGAGAGGCGTGTCACATTGATATCCATAGCGTTGGGGTCTTTCAAGGAGCTGCTTGCTCCTCCTCCTCCCCCTGCCTTACTATAGGTTCTTTCCTTAATTGCTTTTGCCCTCCTCAGGTGTCCCTCAGCCCTTGCCACATGGGTGTACCACCCCTCGATCGTATCGGGCAGGTTTTCCATGCCGAAGACCTTGTCCAGCACCTTGTTATTGAGCCCGTCGATGAAGTATTCAATGAGAGTGGCATCTTCCTTGATCTTCATCCGGTAGGTGAGCATCTTGAACTGTGCGATATATTCATCCATCCCTCTTCCTCCCTGCAAGAGCGCTCGGAGTTGGGTGCACGCGTTTCCTGCATCATCAATGGGTGAGAATGCTGCACGTACTTTTGCGATGAATTCTTGGAATGTGTCCCAAGGCTTAGACTCGATGTATCTCTCTTCCAGGTATGCCTGTTTCCATGGTCCTGCCGTCCCCCCATTCATGTAGGACAGCATAAACAGAATCTTGTGTCGGTCATCTGGGAACATGGCTGCATTTGCATCGACATAAGCTCCACATTCGAGGAGGAAGAGCATGGTCTTGGCTCTATCTCCTGAGTAGTCTGTTGGTGCCCTCATTTTGATTTCAGCAGGGCGAGCGGGGGCGGTGGGTGGTGTAGGAATGGTAGGAGTAGATGGAGCTGCCATGATTCGTTTTGTGGGGAGTGGTCAGATAGTTCTCGTAAGAATCTTGTCGTATAATGAGTACTGCCTAGACTAGAGTTTAGTCGGCAGAGTATGAGGAGCTTGACCTTTTGTTATAGTCGAAGCTTCTAAATCAAATATAAGTTGAGGCTTGTAAGCGTCGATGTTCAGCGAAGGGTCAGATCACCAAAGCTTGTAAGCAATGGCTGAGAAAGACTTAGAATCGATAGCTCGTTAGAAGCGTATGAAAGACCAGGTCAAGCTGAGTTGACTGGTCATGTATTCATCATTTAAATACTACAAGCAATGGATCGTAGATAAACGAGTCACGTCAAGAGAACAATAGGAACAATAAGAATGAGAAGACAATAGTAAAAAGGCATCTGCAGTACATTACAATAAGGTGGGATAGTGAAGGTGTACGATCAAAGGCGCTCGGTCGCGAGACAATAAAGAAGGAGACAATAGCGTGGGACGACATACGAGGTAAGAACAATAAGAACAAAAAAAATTTGATTTCCTCATGCCTTTTCATAACAGATATATTGAAGCAATAGGACAAGTACTCTTACTATACTGGAACAATGTACATTTTATTTATTATCATTTCTCACTTGTTTTATGTTTTACAATACCTTTATTTGCTGTGCATACTGCCTTGTGTTTTCCACATGTTATTGTTTCCTTTTTAGTACTATCTCTTCAAATTGCATATAGACTTGTATTAGTTACTTAGAAAGAGAAGCAAAAGGGACAAAGAAAAGTTACCTTCTCACTCATCATCTGATTTAAGAGCTGTTTTCTTGAATCTTAGCTCACATCGTATCTCTAAGTTCTGTGAAATATTGCGAACTTCTTCAAACTTTCATATTCATCCCTTGACTCATCACATATCGCCCATCGTCTCTCAGAAAACACTTCCCATTTGCTATAATCATTTCTCGATATACCTCAACACTAGTCCAACACCTTCAATCTTCCTTGAAACTTCTTCGAAATATTTCACACACCTTCAAACATCTTTCAAACTATTTCCCACACCATCAAACATCTTTCAAACTATTTCACACACCTTCGAATATCTTTCAAACTATTTCAAACTTCTTCGTATGCCTCTAAAGACTATTCACAACACACCTCGTCATTTCACATCACACACTACAACTTTTGGGTATCAGCAGTGATATTTAGTACCAATTTGCACCCTTTCTCTAGCCTGTGTTATATTTCCTAAGCCTTTTAACAGGTTTTTGTTAGGTTTCCAGGTCAAGCATTATCAGCGTGCCAGGTGAAAAGGGGCCAGAGAAGACTTGGCTTTAACTTATAAGAAGTTGCACCCTTCTCCTTGTCAGTTGTCCAATTTCAGGCAGGAAGCATGTGGATGGATGTCTGGCAGGTTTCTGGATGGAGGGCGAAGGTAGAGTGAAGCAGAGGTTATGAAGTGATTAAGTTGAGAGGAGTCAAAAGATTAAAGGTTTGGTTCAGGAATGAGTCAAGGATGATTAAGGGTTGATATTAGGCAAGATACAAGCAATAGACAATGTAATGCACAAGTATGAGTACAATCACAACTAAAAGTAATCTGCAAACTAGAGACTAAGCCTAAGCTACAGGTGCTTAATAATGAGGGCCAGAAGAATAACAGGTAATGTGGAAGTTTACTAATGGGTCTTGGTAAGTGTCTGTGACCAGAATTGATAAGACTGTATTAGGAATAAAGTGAGTAAGCAAATGATTACTAAGGCACATGACAACTTGTCTGATGACCAAAAGTGCTGTGGCTGGGATGCTGATGGACAAGGTCAGAAAGGAATTGGAAATGAGTTCAGGAATTATCAGGAATCTGATTGGGTGAGTCAGGTCTTGATAGATCTACCCAATCACACCAGCTGAGCAGGAGAAGCTAGATGAGTTCATTGATGAAAATCTATGGAAGGGGTACATCACACCATTGAAATCACTGATGGCATCTCCATTTTTCTTTGTTGCCAAGAAAGATACTGATGCACTCCAACCATGCCAAGACTACTGGTATCTAAACGATGGAAAGATCAAAAACTCTTATCCAATGCCACTCATTGGGGACTTACTGGATAAGCTGAAGGGAGCCAAGTGGTTCACAAAGCTCAACATCAGGTGGGGATACCATGATGTCTGAATCAGGAAGAGGGATGAATAGAAAGCCACATTCAAGATGAACAAGGGGCTCTTCAAACCAAAGGTGATGTTCTTTGGCCTGTGTAACTCCCCAGCCACTTTTCAAATGATGATGAACAACATCTTTCAAGACATGCTGAATGAGGGGTGGCTGGTAATTTATATGGATGACATCTTGATCTTCTTGAAAGACTGAAAGGAACACAAGGAAAGAACAAAGCAGGTCCTAGCAAGGCTATGAGAAAATGACCTCTTCCTAAAACCCAAAAAGTCAAAGTTCAATGTACAGGAAGTCGAGTTCCTCGGACTCATCCTGTGACCAAATCAACTTGTGATGAACCCAACCAAATGTAGCAGGATAAAGGACTGGCCATCTCCAACCAATGTCAAGGGGGTACATTCATTCTTAGGCTTTGGGAACTTCTACAGAAAATTCATCGGAAACTTCACAGTGATCATAAAACCCTTGAACAACCTTACAAAGAAGGACCAGCCTTTCAACTGGATGAGTGCATGCCAAGAGGCATTTGAAACACTGAAACAAAAATTCTCTGAGGCACCAGTGTTATTGATGCTGAACACTGAGAAACCTTTTGTGGTAGAGAGTGATGCTAATAGGTCCACTGTGTGCTCTATAGTCTGGGAAGGTTTCCAAATGTATCAACACATCATGACCATGCTCTCAACCCCTATAAACCCAACAAAATCAATTTCAAACTATTTTGAATGACTTCAAATGACTTCACAACATTTCAAACACCTTTGAATAACTTTGCACCACTTTGAACAATGTTGGCCACCATATGGCTATCCCAACACCATTTTGATACACACAGCACATCCAGTACAAGCTACTGTGTCCCATATTGAGCACTACCAGACATGAGGAGACACAACAAAAGACTTTAGGATGCGATAATGGCACTTTTGTGTTTCAATGATATATTGAAGCAATTAGATAAGTACTTTTATTATACTGGGACACTGTACATTTCAATTATTATTATTTCTCATTTGTTTTATGATCTACAAAGTCCTTTATTGCTGTGCATACTGCCTCATGTTCTACACATGTTATATCTCTTTTTTAGTACCATCTCTTTAAAATGTATATAGACTTGTACTAGTTACTTAGAAGAACAGAGAAGAAGCTGCCCTCTTCCATTATCATCTGATTTAAGAGCCATCCTCTCGAGTCCAAGCCTCACTTTGTATTTCTAAGTTCTGCAAATTATCGCAAACTTCTTCGAACTTTCGTACTAGCTTCTCAACTTATCGCATATCACCTATTGTCACTCAAAAACACTTCCAATTCACTATATTCATCCCTTGGTATCCTTTAAACCTATTTCTATTCTCCCCAAACCCTTCGAACATCTTCAAACTTTCTCAAACCTTCTTCGAACCAATTTGAATCTCTTTTGAACATCCCCTAAAAACTATTCACAACACATCTCATCATTTCACACCTTTAACTACAACCTTTGGGTAACAGTGGTGATATTTAGTACCAACTCGCATCCTTCCTCTAGCCTGTGTTACACTCCTTAGGCCTTTAGCAGGTTTTTATTGAGTTTCCAGGTTGAGTATTATCAATGCATCAAAATATGCCACTGGAGCAGTTCTTAAACAAACTGACACTAATGGCAACTGGCACTCATGTGGCTATATCTCTTACTCTCTAACCACTACTGAATGAAATTACAAGATCTATGACTGAGAATTATTAGGAATAATATGAGTACTATAGATCTGGAGACATTACTTGCAGGGATCAAAACACCGAACCACTATTCTATCTGACCACAAAAGTCTGATGCATTTCAGGACAGCACGAAAACTAAACCAATGGCAGGCAAGGTGGAGCCTATTCCTGTCACAATTTGACCTGCAGCTTGTACACATTCCTGGGAAGCAAATGATACAGTCGGATGCCCTATCTCGATGAGGAGATCACATATTGGAAGTCAACAATGATAATGATGACATCACCATGCTCAGAGAGGAAATGTTCATATAAACAATTGACACCAACCTAAAGGATCTACTGGCCGAGAAGCTGATGGGGGATAATTTGCTGAAAGAGATTGTGAGATTGATCAAAGCAAAAAGAATGCCTCCAATCAAATTGGGTAGAGGATTGTAGGTGGATGATGACAGCATGGTCTTTTTTAAATATTGATGCTACGTACCAAACAATGAAGAACTGCAGAGAAAGATCATTGAGAAATATCATGACAATGTTCTTATGGGACACCTGAACTGATTTCAAATGCTTGAGCTGGTACAGAGAGACTACTACTAAGAAACTTGCTCTGAAGCGAGAAGGCCCATTTCCCATCACACACATTGTTTTAATTCATGGATGCAGACTTAAATTGCTGGCACAATGGAAGATCCACCCAGTGTTCCATGCTTCTCTCCTCTCATGTTTCAAAGAGAACAATACACATGGTCCAAACCACTTGCCTCCACCTCCTGAACTGATTGAAGGGGAACTGGAACATGAGGTCGAAGCAATTATAGCACACAGGAAAAGAGGCCGAGGAACACAATACCTCATAAAGTGGAAGGGATATGGCACATCAGAAAACACATGGGAGCCTGAAGCACATTTAAGCAATGCCCAAGAAGCATTAACCAAGTACAAATTGACCAACAACTCCCCCTCGACATAATGAATCCTCTTCACTTCATCGTAAATGATAGACTAGACCCCACTCTGGTGATGATACTCAACCCGGAAACCCAAACAAAACCTACTAAATGGCTTCGGATGGTATAACATGAGTCAGAAGAAGGGTGCGAGTTGGTACTAAATATCACCACTGAGACCAAATGTTGTTTTTAGTGAGGTGAAATTGTAAGGGATGGTGCGAATAGTCTGTAAGAGCATACAAAGTTGTTCGAATAAGTTCGAAATAGGTTTGAAGATGTGCGAAAGTGGTTCAAATAAGTTCGAAGATGTGCAAAATGGTTCAAATAAGTTCGAAAAGGTTCGAGGTATATCAAGAAAAATGTTTAGCGAATGTGAAGTGTTTTTCAAATGGCAATAGGCGATGTGCAATAACACAAGGAGTGAATATGATAGTTTCAAGAAAGTTCATGATATTTCACAGAACTTAGAGATATGATGCAAAGATATGACTCAAGAGATTGACTCTTAAATCTGATGATAGTGAGAGGGTAACTTGTGCTGTTCCCTGTTCTTCCTTATCGTCCATTCTAACTAACTAATACAAGTCTATATACAAAATGAAGAGATAGTACTAAAAAGGAAATAAGAACATGTGTAAAACATGAGGCAAATATATCAAACAATGAGGACTTGTAGATCATGAAACAAATGTGAAATAATAAATGATGAAACATATAGTGTTCCCATATAGTAAAAGTACTTCAATATATCAATAAAACACAAAAATGCACTTATCACATTCTAACTCTCTTGTACTCTCTCCTCGTGTCTAGTAGTGCTCGATATGCAATGGAATAACTTGTTCCAGATGTGCAGCATGTATCAAAAGTGTTTCAAAACAGTTATATCATGGCCGATATTGTTTAAAATGCTGCGAAGCCATTCAAAGTGTTGTGAAATATTTTGAAAGCATTTGAAATAGTTTGAAGTCATCCAAAATAGTGTGAAATAGTGCAAAAATGATTCGATGTCAATTTCGTGGCATTCATAGCAATTCAGAGTGCATGTCATAATGTGTCGATACAAGTGGGATCCATTTCCAGACCTTATAGTGCGTAGTGGACCTATCATCCTCCCCCTTACTGAAATCCTGACTGTCCCAGTCAGCCAATCAAAGTCATGTGCAAAATGCGTGGTCATGTTGAGACTTAGCAAAGTTGTTTGAAAATGATTCGAAGTCGATAGGGAGAGAATTCAGTGAAAGGGAAATGGTTGTAGGGCATTATCAAGGGAGTTCGGAGTCGAGATCAAAGTGAGCAAAGGCATATGTGGGCAAATAAAAGCAAAAGCTGTCAAAGCTATTGCGAAGAATGTCGAGGATAATAAAATGTTTTCGATAAATAGAATGAGGTCAAAATGCAAAAAAGAGAAAGAAAATGGGAGAATTTAATCGATGTCGATGGGGCTAACCATGGTCATAATAATCGAGTCGAACGACTGGTTGAATCAAAATATTACACGAAATTGAGGGGGCGAAAATGGGGTTGGAGAAGTACTTGTGAGTGATGGATGTGATAATATTCTTGGTGATAAGGAGAAGGTGAATTTTGAGGTGATGGGTGTAGGTATACAATGCGAATAAACTTTTGAGCACTTTACTAGACTTCGAAGGTGAATTTGAATGTGAATCTAGTCTCGAGGGTGAAGGCAATATAAAAATAGATGAGAGGGTGCAGATGATGAGATCGAAGATGAAAATACTGGTAGTGGTGAACAGTGAGTCAAGGTTGAAATAGACAATGGAGGGGGCGAATGCAATGAAGATATCGGAGGTGAGTTTGAGTTTGAAGGTGGTGAGGGTGCAACTGTTAAAGCGGACTGGGCTAAAACTACTGAACTCTGAATCATCCGAGCTGTGAGGTATACTGTCAGATGCTGGGCTCGATGTAGTCAAAGGTGCAATTTTGGCGATGAACAAGGTCGAGACAGATACTTTGGGTGCTGATTTGGTCGAATTCAAAGCTGCGATAACTGATGCGAAGTTTAATGCAAAATTTCCGAGGATGTATGAAACGTCTTCAGAAGTGGTCGATGTCCTAGACTGCGATATATTTGAGGTCAAAATTGATTGCTGGGGCATAGAATATGAGTTCGAGGATGCTATAGCAAATTTTGTGGCATTGTGGATGTCGTTCAGTGTATATGGGTCATCAGGATAGTGATCAGGGAACCTTACTTCGAGATGATCCATAATTCTAGTCCGTAAGTCCATTTGGAAGCCTTGAATAAAAGCTCAACTCTGCTCGGCTTCTGAAAGTCTATGTTTTGATCGAAGGAAGCTCGTGAGCTTGTAGAATGACCTGTAATAAGCTCCTGAATTGTTTTCATCCAAAATATCGGTGTGAAGCTGTTCATTAATAAGTGAATCCATGTCCAAAATGCTGTATTTTTGTTCGTCTTCTATTTCAGGGTAGAACTTGAATACTGTGATGTGAAATTCATCAAACGAAGTGCTGGATTCGTACTCTGGAAGTGATTCCCAGAGATTGTAAGAATCAAAGTCGATGTATCTGCAAGGGTGTTGCTTCTTCAAGTCGTGATCTGTAATACTGCAAGTTATGAACAGAAATTCAAGATCTTCGAAGTAATTTTGCAGTTCTTTAGGTTGTCTCGAATCGAATTTCGGAGATGTTGAATGACTGGGGGCTGGCATAAAGGATGTAGGCATGTTCAAGGTAGATTTTGGAGGTCACGAGGTCAAAATTCATGTGGTGTCGTAGTTCATATGTTTTCGAGGTCGAAGATAGTAGCAATGTTGTAAGTGCGAAAGGGCAAAAGAGGGCGAAATAATAGTATTGAGGGGCGAGATGCTATATCGATCGAGATCTCCTAGTTGTTCAGGAGGGTTGGAGGCAAAATGAGTTCAATTTGAAGTCAAGATCATTGAGCCCCCTTTAGATAAAATGAGTGGTGGAAAGAGTGGAGGTTTAATGATGAAATGATCTAGAAACCCCTTGCAGTGGGCTCCAAAATAATGATACTTAACCTGGAAACCCAAACAAAATCTACTAAATGGCTTCGGATGGTATAACATGAGTCAGAGGAAGGGTGCGAGTTGGTACTAAATATCACCACTGAGACCAAATGTTGTTTTTAGTGAGGCGAAATTGTAAGGAATGGTGTGAATAGTCTGTAAGAGCATACAAAGTTGTTCGAATAAGTTCGAAATAGGTTTGAAAATGTGTGAAAGTGGTTCAAATAAGTTCAAAGATGTGCAAAATGGTTCAAATAAGTTTGAAAAGGTTCAAGGTATATCAAGAAACATGTTTAGCAAATGTGAAGTGTTTTTCGAATGGCAATAGGCAATGTGCAATAACATGAGGAGTGAATACGATAGTTTCGAGGAAGTTCACGATATTTCGCAGAACTTAGAGATATGATGCAAAGATATGACTTAAGAGATCGACTCTTAAATCTGACGATAGTGAGAGGGTAACTTGTGCTGTTCCCCATTCTTCTTTATCGTCCATTCTAACTAACTAATACAAGTCTATATACAAAATGAAGAGATAGTATTAAAAAGGAAATAAGAACATGTGTAAAACATGAGGCAAATATATCAAACAATGAGGACTTGTAGATCATGAAACAAATGAGAAATAATAAATGATGAAACATATAGTGTTCCCATATAGTAAAAGTACTTCAATATATCAATGAAACATAAAAATGCACTTATCACATTCTAACTCTCTTGTACTCTCTCCTCGTGTCCAGTAGTGCTCGATATGCGATGGAATAACTTGTTCCAGATGTGCAGCATGTATCGAAAGTGTTTCAACACAGCTATACCATGGCCGATATCATTCGAAATGCTGCAAAGTCATTTGAAGAGTCATGAAATAGTTCAAAAGCATTCAAAATAGTTTGAAGTCATCCAAAATAGTGCAAAATAGTGCAAAAATTATTTGACGTCAATTTCGTGGCATTCGTAGCGATTCAGAGTGCGTGTCGTAATGTGTCAATACAAGTGGGATCCATTTCCAGACCTTAAAGTATGTAGTGGACCTATCACCAGAACAAACTTTTAATCTCATTCTGGACTTCATCAAGGACAGACACAATGACAACAACAAAAAGCAGCTCCTTAAACGATTTTGACAATGCATGCTTCTCTATGATACTGCACAAAACCTATTTGACATTTACAGAACCATATCCACATTGGAAAGAACATTTTGATGTCTCACCAAAGCATACCACCTCGACATACTTCTGCTCATTGATACCCTGAACTGTGAAACTCACTCCATCATCACTGCACCACACCCAAGAACACCCTACCCTACTATACTCATTGAAAGTGACAATGAGACAGAAGATGACCACTATGACATGCTGCCCAATTCACCCCTGGAGACCCCCATGACCTTCAAATCACCATTGCCCACCGATTCCCCACCACCAAGGTGGATGCAGAATTCAGTATGCTTTACATGTGCACACATCGGCCATTTTTCATCACATTGCCCTGACTATCAAAGCCCCTATTGGCACATTTACTGACCTAAACATTCTGTGATACTGTGCCCCCAAGCACCCCTACGTGACAGTAACCTGCTGCCAAGACATTGCACTACTTAAATGCTGACTGCCATGATCTCCAACTATTTCATCCTCATTGCTCTCAGTGCCATATTCAGCAGCACTCTCATCATCATGTTCATTATTTGGGGCTATATACTATTTAAAACCACAGATCCATGCCCACTCCCACAGATCCATGCCTCCAGAGCATCTATACATTTTGCTAACACAGAGCTGGAGGACATTGAACTACCCTCAGCTATGTATTCCCACTTCCATTGTGATATTCATGACTGTGACTGAAGAGTCGGGCACAATACCAACTATAAGGTTATAGGTTTCTGATGAAATGAGAAACCTTAGGAAGGAGTGTAAGAGATGGATCTCTTACAAGGCATGCTATTATCTCTTCATGACCCCAGTCACAATCACATGTATCGCATGTGTAGCTGGTTCCTGATTATTATGCATTGTTTGTATTATCTAGCATTTTGAACCTCTTGAATCCATACCACATACCTCTCATTGTCTCTTGTCTTGAAGTTGGAAGTAGATACTTCTTTCCACTTTTTTTTTTGAGACAATGTGATTGCAGGATGATTCTGACACAGACCATCACATCCCCAGAGTAACCTTGCTAGGTAATCACTACCTTATCACTGCCTTTGACCTCAGCCTTATCGGTCGTTGCTTCTCCCATACCTGCCCAAAGTGTACCTCAAGATACGTTGATAATACTTGATCTGGAAACCTAACAAAAACCTGTTGAAAGGCTTAGGAAGTATAACACAGGCTAGAGGAAGGGTGCAAGTTGGTACTAAATATCACTGCCATTACCCAAGGGTTGTGGTTAGAAGCGTAAGATGGTGAGACACATTGCGAATGAACTCTAGGGGCATACAAAAGGTTCAAAGGAGGTTTGAAGGAGGTTTGAAAGAGGTTTGAAGGCATTTGAAGATGTTTGAAGGAGTTCAAAAAGATTCGAAGATGTCTGAAATAGTTCGAGAAGTTTCAAAAGAGTCAGACTGATGTCAAGGTATGTCGAGGAGCGAATATAGTGAATACGAAGTGTTTTTCGAAAGGCAATAGGCAATAGGTGATGAGTCAAGAGACTAATATGAAGGTTCAAAGAAGTTTGTGATATTTCACAGAACTTACAGATGTGATGCGAGGCTAAGACTCAAGAGAATTTGCTCTTAAATCAGATGATAAGGGAGAGGGTACTTCTTCTCTGTTCCCTTTTTCTTGTCTAATACAAGTCTATAATGATTTGAAGAGATAGTACTAAAAAGAAAACAATAACATGTGGAAAACATGAGGCAGTATGCACAGCAAATAAAGGTATTGTAAAACATAAAGCAAATGAGAAATGATATTAAATGAAATGTACATTGTTCCAGTATAGTAAAAGTACTTGTCCTATTGCTTCAATATATAATTGAAACATAAAACTGCACTTATTGCATTCTAGATCTTTTGTCATCTTTCTTCATGTCCAGTGGTGCTCAATATGCAACAAAATGGCTCACTCCAGTTGTGCAGCATATATCAAAAGGGTTTCAGATTAGTTATGTGATGGCTGACTTCATTCAAAGTGTTGCAAAGTTGTTCGAAAGTGTTCAAAATGTTGTGAAATCATTTGAAATGATTTAAAGTAATTCAAAGTCTTTCAAAATAGTTTGAAAAGGGTTCAAAATTGAGTTCATGGCATTTGTAGCAATTCAGAGCATTGATAGATCTACTGCGCACTCGAAAGTTTCCAATCACATTGACACACTATGACAGACCCTCCAAACCACTATGAACACTATGAAATTGACTTCAAATTCTTTTTAATTTATTTTGCACTACTTCGAACAACTTTGAACAATTTTGTGACTTCGAACGACTTCATACTACTTGGAATAATATTGGCTGCCACATAGCTGTTCCTAAAACCCTTTTGATATATGCTGCACAACTGGAATAAGCCATTTTGTTGCATATTAAGCACCACCAGACACAAGGAGAGATGACAAGAGACCCAGAATGCGATAAGTGCAGTTTTTATGTTTCATGATATATTAAATCAATAGGACAAGAATTCTTACTATACTGGGACAATGTACATTTCAATTATTATCATTTTTCATTTGTTTTACAATTTACAAAGTCCTTTATTGTTGCGTATATTGCCCCTTGTTCTCCATATGTTATATTTCCTTTTTTGCCACTATCTCTTTAAAATGTATATGGACTTGTACTAGCTACTTGGAACAATAGAGAAGAACCTACCCTCTCCACTACTGTCAGATTTAAGAGCAGTTCTTTTGAGTCTTAACTCACATTGTATCTCTAAAAGTTCTGCAAAATATCACAAACTTCTTTGAACTTTCGTATTCACTCTCAACTTGTCGCCTATTGCCTATCACCACTTGAAAACCACTTCTTATCTGCTATGTTTGTTTTCGACATAACTTGCCACTAGTCGGACATCTTTGAACCTCCTTGAACTTACTTTGAACAACTTCAAATATTTTTGAATGACTTTGCATGCCTTCACACCTATTTCAAACTTTTTCAAACATCTTTGTATGCCCTCACAGACTATTCACCACATCCCTTACCATTTCGCATCATTAAACACAACATTTTGGTTTTAGCAATGATATTTAGTACCAACTCACACCCTTCCTCTAGCCTGAGTTATACTTTCTAAGCCTTTTAACAGGTTTTGTTAGGTTTCCAGGTCGAGTATCATCAGCATGTGTCATAATGTGTCGATATGATTAGAAGCATTCTCCAGACCTTAAAGCATGCAATGGACCTATCAACATCATTCCACCCTGACACCCAATGTCATCTCCATCTAGCCTACATATAAACTGTGAAAAACAGGAAAAAGAAAACATTCCCCCCATCTTCTTGCCAATCACCCTTGCCCAACCCATACAGAACACAAACTGTCTCGCAAGCCATTCATGCTCTTCCCACTCACCACCCGCAGCCATCCACACACTCAACGCCAGATCATGTCTCTGCCCAGCTCCTCTAATGACTTGTCATCACTTATGCCCTCACTGCCAGTCATGCATATAGCCACCTGCCCATGCTCCAATACAGCCATGCCAACCACAGATTCCTTGGACTTCAAAATTGAACCTCATACCCTCACCAGAACACACAACATGCCCTCTGACATCCCTGACACAGCAGCCACAGTCCAGCAACACTTGGCCAGCCATGCCCCAATTCTATTGGCAGGCCATATCACAATCACTGCTATATGTGTTTGGGAGAATGCTTGCTGCTGCTTTTGCCAGCATAAATCTATTGCTAAAATAGACTGCATAGAGTCTATCATCTACAACTTTGAGGGCTCCAATATTCAATCCTGGGTCAATGCCAATCTTGCACATCTCACTGTGCTCACCTATGCACAGTTCCTCCTTGAATTCAAAAAGAAATTTCTACCCCATAACTGGCAAGATGACCTCAATGCCAGTCCAGATTGGCATGCAAGGGCAGATCCCATTTCTCTCTTGAATGGAAGCCATCCATGAGGCCAATGGCAAGCTTGGAATTGCCAAGTCCATGTACCATATTGAGGATGACAAGCTTCCAGCTCACTTTGTTCTGAGATTATTCCCAGCCTTGAGATCATCCTATGATGCACGCAACACCCATGCAGACCTTGACAAGATAATGGATCTCAATGCGTGGATTGAATGAGTGCACCTCCTTGAACTTGACAACAAAAATGCAGAATGGCTGAAAATTGCGATGGAAGACACATAGGCACCACAGGCACCTACAAAGATGTGTGGAGTCCTTCACAATTCCTCTACAGCCAACACCAGCACACCCTCATATACTACCCCCATTCTTTCCTCCTCCACCAACAAGATGGGCACACCTAGACTCACACAGGCCAAATATGACCTCCTGAAGGTGCACCATGGATGTTTCAGATGCCAACACTTCTATATTGGCCATGTCTCTCCAAACTGCACTCTTGGACCAGATGAGCACCCAATCTCAGAGGTGGTCAAGAACTGTACGCTTGCAAACACCCTCAAAACCAAAGCCACATTTGAGAAGCAACAAGCATCCACAAATGGTTGCTGCTGTTTTTGAGGCTGACAGTAATGACAGAAATGTTGCCATGGGCAATGACGAGGCCAAAGAGTACATACTCCCAAATCTTTCCCTTCCTGACCACCTTTGGTGGACTTGCTATATTGATGCACCTGCAACCTGCACACCTACTCCAGTGCGAGCTCTCATTGACCATGGCTCTCCACCAGTGCTGATTTCATCTGAACTTGTCAACATCATGTGCCTTCCATGCCAGAAACTTTTCAAACCTCTTTCAATTTTAGGCACCTTTATAGAAAATAACAAGAATTCAGATGCTGCCTCTGTTTTAGATGAATACTGTAAATTACACATACAGTCGCAAGATGCCTCATAGAAATCCCATGTAGTCAATGCCATCATTTGACTACAGCTCCATACTGACCTCATTTTAGGACTTGAATTCTTAGCAAAAAATAAAATTATCATTGATGCTGAATTATGGACTGCAATTGTGAAAGAAACAAACTATGACCTTCTGAATCCTTCTATTCCTGTTCCATACAGCCCACAACCATCACCCCATCAATGTAGATGTGCAGAAGCATCACAGATCAAGGAAGGACAGAAGAAGACCCACAGCCTTGACAGCTAGTACATTGCAAACTTATAAAAAACTTAGTTGAACAGAACCCACAGTGCTTCAATTTCGATGCACACACCACAACTTCACCAAATCTCATTGCATCTATATAGTGTAACAGTCCTGGACCATTATCCCCTCCCCTGAATTGATGACATTCTCACCGATTGCTCAAAAACAAATTTGGGAAAAAATCAACATGATGAACTCTACACTCATCCATCCCGACCACGTGAAGTACACTGCAACAGTGACACCATTCAGACTATGGGAATGGATTGTCATGCCCATGGGTCTCAGAAAGTCCCCTGTGACACACCAAAGGCAAGTAACATTGGCACTGGCAGACCTCATAGGCAAGATTTGCCATGTATACCTTGACGACATCATTATTTGGTCTTCATCCCTCACCAAACACAAGGAGAACATCACATGAGTATTGGAAGCACTTCGCATGGTGCACCTATATTGCTCTCTGAAGAAGTCACAGCTGTTTACAACAGAGATCGATTTTCTTGGGCACCACATTTCAGCCCGAGGCATCTAAGCAGACACCTCTAAAGCAGTGCATCACATGAGGCCAGCTGACATCCACAAAGCAAGTATGGCAATTCCTGGGCATCATCCATTACATTAGCACATTCTTGCCAAGCCTGGCGAAGCATACCTCCATCCTAACACCGCTCACCAAGAAAAAATGCAACAGTAACTTCCCAACATGGATGCAGAAGCACCAACAAGCATTTGAAGTGATTAAGGGCCTTGTACGCAGCAGAGACTGCCTCACCTCAATAAATCACCAGAACCCCAGGAACAATAAAATCTTCGTCACCTGTGATGCAAGCAAATGATGCACTGGTGCCATCTTATCCTTTGGAGAAACTTGGGAGACAGCGAGACCAGTGGTGTTTGACAGCAAACAACTGAAAGGGCCAGAACTTCATTATCCCATACATGAACAAGAACTACCGAGCATCATGCATGTGCTCACCAAATGGCATACAGATCTTTTAGGAACACACATCTACATATATACTGACCACAAAATGCTCCAAAACTTCAACTCCCAGAAGGACTTCTCATTGCGTCAAGTGCGATGGATGGAATACCTCTTGCAATACAAACATTCAATCACCTACATCAAGAGTGAAGACAACACAGTCGTGGATGCCCTCTCCTGACTGCCCAAAGATGTTGATGAAACCATCCCTCACAAAACTACCATTGCAGCAACCTTCACAATCGAGAATGACCCAAAATTATTCACAAAAATTTGGCAAGGCTATGCGCACAACACCTGGTGTATAGCAATTCTTGATGATTTGAAGTGTGGCATGATTGACAGCAAACTTGATATCAAGCTGAGCAATGGATTACAATTTGTGGGCTCATGACTGATCATACCCAAACATCTAGACCTCCAAGAGAACCTTTTCTGACTTGCACATGATCACCTCCAACATTTCAGGGGTGAGAAGACATATGCATTCTTATGGAATGAATTCTATTGGCCAAATATGAGATGAGACCTCCTCAATGCATATGTCACTGCATACACTGAATGTCAGTGCAACAAATCATGAACACATAAAATACCAGGCCCATTGCACCCCCTCCCCATCCCTGACCATTGTTTCGAATCCATCACCATCAATTTCACTGGACCCCTCCCATTAGATAATAATTTTGATCAGATCATAACCATGACAGACTGACTGGGTGCAGACATCCAACATGCTGCATGTAAAACAATGATGACTGCTAAAGAATTTGCAAACATATTCTTCAACACCTGGTACTGCAACAATGGGTGCCCACTGGAAATCATCAGTGACTGAGACAAATTATTCATCTCGAAATTCTGGAGGCACTCATGAAACTCACTGGCATAAAATACAAACTCTCCATGGCATACCACTCCAAAACCAATGGCACATCGGAATGTACAAACAAGACCATGGTTTCGTACCTCCATTATCACATAGAATGCAACCAACGAGGGTGGGCAAAAGCACTACCAAAAGTGTGCTTCGATATCATGAATACTGTTAATGTTTCCACTGGATTCTCACCTTTTGTGCTCAAAACCAGATGATTACCACAATTACCACCACCTCTTCTCGGTAACAAATACAATACAAACAAAAGCACAGAAGAACAAGATGCTCATAAGTTGATCAAAGGAATTGAGAACGATGTTCTTGCTGCAAAGGATAGCTTGCTCATGGCCAAAATATCTCAAGCACATCATGCGAACAAAGACTGAGGACCAGAACCATGTTTCCAAGTGGGTGACCACATCATGCGAACAACAGCGAAATGAAGATGAGAATTCATGCAAGCCAAAGATGAATGTGTCACTAAGTTCATGGCTAGACAGGATGCCCTTATGAGATAATTGAAGCTTCCTCTGAATCTTCTATGTACAAACTCCTACTCCCACCCTCATCAAAGC
This sequence comes from Tricholoma bakamatsutake, assembly GCA_029959215.1. NCBI lineage: Eukaryota > Fungi > Basidiomycota > Agaricomycetes > Agaricales > Tricholomataceae > Tricholoma > Tricholoma bakamatsutake. The sequence continues at coordinate 4,894,960 of CP114868.1, read as the reverse complement.
AAATACCTCTCTTCCATGTCTCCCAACTACAACCTCATCACGAGAACGATGCAATGCTCTTCCCTTCCTGTGAACTTGAATGCTTCAGACCCATCACTACAAAGGACAGATCAAATGAATACTTTATCAAATACATTCTGGATGAATGACCATGCAGATGTAGAAAACAATATCTCATACATTGGCTCAGATATGGACCAGAATCAGATCTCTGGCTCCCTCATTCAGAACTGCTGGAAACCGCAGCACTAGAATCTTGGGAAACTTCAGCCCTGGGAAAGTAACAAATTTTTGACTACTGAGAGAGTGTAAGAAATGGATCTCTTACAAGGCATGTTATCATCTCCTCATGACCCCAGTCATGATCACATGTATTGCACATGTAGCTGGTTCTTGATTATTTGTATTATCTAGCATTTTGGACCTCTTGAATCCATACCACATTCCTCTCATTGTCTCTTGTCTTGAGTTTGGAAGTAGATAATTCTTTCCAAGCAGCTGATGTTACATTAAAGGGGCACTGTTTGGACAGCTGATGCCGATGTATGCTTTCATTTTTCTCATCCCTATTGCTCTTTCTCACTATTGTTCTCTTTTGCTATTGTTCATTTTTCTTATTGTTCTACCACATGTTTGCCTCATACTATTCCCTCATTATTGTATTTCCCATATGATAATGTCCTCCCTTTTCTCACCCTATTGTTCTGACACTTATGGTAGAATGATGTGCTTAGCTTTATTTTTGTCACTTGTGCTCTGCTTTCTAGTTATTGCTCTCAAGTCTCCAGCTCTAGCACCCAGTTACAGTCACAGAACCTCAGTCTACCAGCCACACAGAATCCAGCACTAGTCTCCCAGTTTCTCCCAGTTTCCTATAGTTCTCATACTCAACATGCAAGCATTCCGAAAAGAAGAAACAGCATGAGAATCTCGCATTTAATTTGAATGCAAACATAGTGGCTGTAAATGTCATAATGATGGCACTGAGCACAGCAACCTTAATGGTGAGCACAGCAATATTGCTACCTAGCGATGCCACAAGCCCACATTCTAACAAAATAGCAGGCGATGATGACAGCCTTGCCCTCCCTCTGCATGGCATGGAAGATAACACCAGTAATGACAATGCAGCATGCTGGAGCAATTGCAATGATGATGGCATTCATGGATCACCCTACCCTCCACTCTGTTGACATTAGTACATTCCTGCTAATAGTATTACTTATATACAACATCTTCATGTATTCCATACTCTATAATATAATTGCATTGCATTGAATTTAAATACTGGAGTTATGATAGAATACTAGGGTTGGAAAGGATGGCTAGCTCATAACCCTCACTAACCAACACGATCCTATTGAACATCCTCATTGCCAGCATCTTATGTGTCACCATTAATTTCATGCACCCAAGCTTGGCCCCCTCACCATATCCAACACAGCTGCTCGATTGCTGGGTTTAATGCACTTGTGGATTCATCCAGAATCAGCACTTGCTGGCAATGTCATGGCCTTGATCACAACGAGCAACCTACAGATGTGCATTCCACAATTCACCAACTTGGGAAAGTTCACCATAGTAGCCCTCCTAGTCGACAGCCCTCATTCCCACCAATGTACTTCACTACGTCTCTCCAAAAAATCATCTTCCAAAAGACTGCACAGGTGAATTTGCCCTCTCCTCCTTCTCCTTCTCCTAACCCACCTGGCCCTGCATCCCCGTCCTTGCTCTACCGCCCAGCCCACAGACTCACATTCATAGTTGGTTCTTCAGGGTCTGGACAGAGTCCACAACCACACAACTCCTTCTTAGGATGTACCAACCCCAAGGAGGGACAGTTCTGCTCAACAACAGGGAGCTACTGTACCTCCTAGTTGGGTTCATGAGAACATGTGTGGAGTTGGCCAGGGTATGGGATGTGGTGTTGAAGTGGAAGGGTATTTTGAAGAATGTTGCATTGGGGGTGGAGAGTGCAGTGGCTTGGCTCATCTCATGGCCTCAGGCCCAGGCCAGGCACAGCACTATTCCCTATGCAGGCCATGGGGTTGTTTGAGAGTAAAACCATGCCAGCATTCAGCAGCTGTTCAGTTTGGTGTAACCTTGTGAACCTCGAGTCATGCCAGAGGTGGGGTATGGAAAACATGGTTGATACTTGTAGAACGACAGGATATAGTATTATTAGTGCTGTCTTGTGAATTAGAATAAACATTAAATAAGAATTCAAGGGGGAGCATACAGTTGTCGAGGAAGCTGCCATCTGTGAATCTTTGGCCTTCCTAGAAACAAGGGAAGTGATGTTTGACAAATGGACCCTGGGAGAGTGTTTACAAAAGTTGCAGAGTTGTTTGGAAGGCTCCCTGAGCCTGCATTCGACAAGCATTCATTGACAAAAATCACTGGTGTTGATGGAGGTGTTCCACCAATGTCAAGCTGTGGGATTACATCTTGATGGAAACGTTGTCGGTCGTTGTAGAATGATGGCCTGATGCACCATTTCCGAGTCGTAAATCAGAACTGAAAGAAAATGGAAAATGGGGAAAGATGCACCACTTTCGAAAAAGGTGCCCTTTCACCCATTTTCGACTCTCGAGCGCTGGGAACACTGACGTTCGATGAACAAATGTTGTAGACACCTTCCACATGGGTCACAATGCCATCTGGAAGGTATTTAAAACCTGTGTTCGGTGGTGTTTATCAGGAGGGAGAGCTGGCATGATTTCAGCCAGCTTGTGTATGCTGGGCTGTGGGGATGATGGTGGATGAAAAACAAAGTTGGCATACGTTGAGTGACGGCCTATCATGCCGTTTGATGAATCAGAACTTGAACCAAAAGAAAAAATGGGGGAAATGCACCACTTTCCGACAAAGTGCCGTTTCACCTATTCTTGGCCCCCCTGCATTGGAAACTGCGACGTTAGACGGACGAATGTCAGAGACTCCTTCCACATGGGTTTTGAAGGCTCCCCAAACGAACGTTCGGTGGGTGTTCGTCATGGGTGGTGTGCGATATGACAGTGTTCGGTTCGCATGCATGACGTTGTGGAGGTGTAGATGAATGAAAATATTTGCTTATACTTGAACTAGGCTGCCGTTCATCCAATCAGAATCGAAATTGAAAGAAAATCACACCTTGGTCGAGAAAAGTGCCATTTCGCCGGCCTCTCCTGCATCTGGAATGTCGATGTTTGACGAACGAATGTTGCTGACGCATTCTGCCTGGGTTGTAGGGTTGTCTGGAAGATGTTCCTGATTGGTGTCTGGTGGGCATTCGTCGGGAGGAAGAAGCGGTGTTAGTGGAGAGGGCTTGTGTGCGTCGAGAGGGCTTGTGTGCATCAGGTTGTGGAGACTCTGTTGAATGGAAAAGTTTGTTGGAATGGGTGGAATGACAGTCTAGGGTGCTGTTTCGTGAATAAGAACGAAAGGAAAAACTGATGGCGACTCACCGTTCGGACCATAGATCAGGCTTGTACCTAAATTTTCAAGATTTCGTTCGGATAAAATCATGCATAGACACTTCTTTCAGCCAAAAATCGTTCGGATGCCGATCAGGCCCTGCCACCTATTATCGGGGGTCCTGGGTGGCGGGGCAGGAGTTCCGGACCAGACGTAGGGGGGGGGGGGTCTCGCCGGAGGCTGAGAATTTTTTTTTGACTTATGTATTACCCGACGCTGCGAAGCCACAACAGGCAAAGGATTTACTTAAATAACCCTCAGAAGCTATCCTACGAAGTCTCCAGTAGATACTATAGATACCTGACAGCTGAGGATGAAACTTTCTGGTTTGGTTGACTTCCTGTGTTCGAGTCAGTTGTGCAAGTCTATGTATTGGCATTCGTATTGATACATGGTTTAAGGAAAGAAGAGGTGGGCGAAAGCAAGACGGGTGCTTTCCGACTCGAATGTGGGGTCGCTCGTGCTTCGCAACTTTAACATGGGGCGTGACTGGACGGAATGAGCGAAAATCCCCGAATAGTAGGGGCGCTGGAGACGCATTGAGCGAATGCTGAATACCCGAGCAGTAGGAGACAGAGCAAGAAACTCACGTTATCTGACAGGTAGCATTGAGTAACGCACGAACTTATCGTGCAATGATGGCTCAGGGGGCGAGGATTTGTGCGTGCTTCCGCAAGTATAGACGGAACGCATCGCTGGCCCAACAGCCAATCGCTTTAACGACATCGAATGGGACACCGCGTAATAGATACTCCAACACAGCCCCGATTCGAATGCCATGTTCCTGCAGAGGCTCGATGCCGTCCGCTCGGCATGCTCTTGCCAAACATTCCAAAAAAGCTGCCTTTGTCAGTGGCCTGGGAACTCCTTTGTGGAGGTATGCGAACACAGGGCCAGTTTTTGGCCCCTGGTTGATTCGCAAATGCTTTGCCAATGCTGAAACGGGATCGAGCACTCCATGTTGCCATGACCAGAAAATATCCTCCCCGGTGGCTGCACTCTTTGTCTTTGGGATGAAGCAGGCCATTTGCTCTAGACCCGTCCTCTTGCATCGTTCCTTGCAAACGTCTGACCATTTCGCATGCACTAGTGGATCAAACCCTGTAAGACTTTCTACTGTTAATTCCCCTATGCATGCTGCTGACCAAAAGGCGCAGAGAAGGCATGCCCAGACTGCCAGTCGAAATGCAGAGACAGATTGAGATTAGCATGTATGATGTTTAGCACCTTAGGAGTAAACAGCAGTCATTGCTTATGCTTTGCAGATACTGGTGTTAAATTCCCTGCTGCCTTCAACAGGGTGTCCATTTCATTCTGGTTAACTGCCCACAGGGCACCATGCAAGATGTGCCATGCATGCACTCCATAGAAGTAGTTTGACAGTGTTTTTCCTGAGTAGCACCCAGCCAGGGATGAGACAAAAGATGTGATTGTCACTGGTGAGGCAGGCACACACTGGTCCTCAGGTAAGTTCTCATGATCACAGAAAAAGTGGTACAACAGTAGCCCAGAGCCCATCATGATCCAGATACATGTCAGATTTATTGGGAAAAGACTAACTCATCTGCCATCCTTTGATGGCAGTGTGCGAGGGTGGGATTGTAAGGGCAACCTCAAAGTTTCATTATTTCTGCTTGTTTGGGCTGTAATGCTGCCAATACTGACATTAATTGGGACATTTGTGCTGTAAGCACATCAATTTTGGCTTCTAGCACTGGCATGGGAACAGAATTATGACCAGGATTTGAAGTTGATTGTTCTGACATAATGACATAAGCTGTGATGAGTCACTTCTTTGGCTTAGTCAAGAATCAGCTTCAGAATTTTTCCATAAATTTTCGAGTCACATGATCTGGCAATTTGGGTACCAAACATGGCAAAACTTGTGATTCAGCTATTTGTCAACAGTTGGGCATGTGAGACACTTTGGATCAATATCCCTTCTGACAGTGCCTGATCTTGGGGTTAATACTGAATTCAGCTGGTAACTATGTAACTAAAATAGTTGTCCAAATAGAGTATAGTAAATCTCAATTAAACCAGATCTGATTGGTTGTCTGGTTGCAGCTGTCCTAATGACGAGTGCTACCTCTCGATCACTGGCAGTCGCAATGTAAGGCAAGGCCTGGCATTGGCTTATGAAAGCAAAGGTAAATACATATATACAATTACTTCTGGCTCGTGCTGAAAGGATGAGTAAGTGGTTGTGGCATGCTGAAACAATGACATACATATGTGCATGTAAGAGAAGGTGCACTGATAGGGTAGTTGAGTTCTTCTCTTAGGGTGACACCCACTTATCTGCTAGCTGGACCTTGTAGGTTCTCCTACAAGAAGGGGGCGGGACATGCGTGCGTGATGGGGGGTTTGATGGATTTGATGTGAGGGGTTATTAATAGATGAGTTGGCTGAAATAGGCTTTTTGCACCACTATTGTGGATGGAGTACCTAAGAGAACTCAACTAGGGTCCCCTAGGTGTATATTTAAGGTTTATATACTATGTTACACATATTGTACTATGTTGTTACTGATGTGCACATACATGTGTGTACATATTGATGTGTGTGTGAATATAAAATTCCCCTGCTAATTAATGTAGCATTTTTGGGCATTTGGTAGCATAATTTGATATAATAAAATAAAATAAAAATAAAATAAAATATCATTATGTAATAGGACTGTTAGGAGACTGTTTTCTAACACAGAGACACCAAGAACTTGCCCTGTATCCATAGTCTGCAGCTTGTTTTTCAATTCTAATGATCGCTGGGAGGGTGTGGATGCCACAATGTACCTGTGTCATAGCTTGTGCTCCCAAGATTTTAATCTGGGTAAAGAAGGAGCAAGAGTAGGTGGAGTGGATGTGACTTCCATTGAGCCAAGGGAATTTAAGGGGGAGATTGGTTATGGAATAAAGTTCTTCCTCTGGTGGGTCAATCAGCAGGCCATCAAAGTGGTTACTGGCAGGCAGCAAGAGCAGATGGTTAGAGGGATTGGGGGCATGTGTGGTAGTAGTGGTGATGTGTTCAGTTGGTACTCAGTGCAGAGTCTCAACATAAAGTGTGAACATGAAACCTACAGCTGCAGGCATGCTCAGGGTGAGGGGGTTCATCTAGAGGACCTCAGATTGTCCTTCAAGATGCAAAGACTACTAAAGAGGCTGATCTGATGGGTCACTAGGTGCACACTAAGTTGTGTATACAAAAAGGAAGGTATGTGCAGTGGCAAAAATGTGCAGTGTGGACAAACATTCAATGGGAGCACAAAAATGCACAACGATGAGAGAGGTGAAAAGCAGGGGGTGTAATGGGATGGGGACAAGGTGGGAGTGTGTCGAAGGTGTAACACATGAACTAGGAATGCAAGTGGGACACGAGTGCAACTAAGGGGAAAATGTGCAAATGATGCACAAAATGTGGCTATATAATGAGGGGGCACAAACAGTGCAAATGCAGCTATATGAAGGGCACACTGCAAAAGTGCACAAACAAAGATGATGGATGCAAATGAAGGATGAAATGCAGCTATATGATGAGGGGTGCAAATGATATGCAAATGTGGCTATAACAGGAACACACTTCAAAGGCCCATGGACTGGATGATAATGCACAGACTATGTGCAATGCTGAATGAACTGTGAACTATGGGAGGGAAAGATCCTCTGAATTCTCTATGTACCTCAGTACTATGTACAAATGGCTTATGTAATAAAACAGTAAGATAAAGTATAAAAATAGAAAGCACCATGCACTACCCACAAGTCCATCCATTGGCCCATCTAAACCCAACCACACAATGCTGCTACCTTAGCCAATAAGATTTGCGTATGCTATAGCCCAATACCCAACTGTTCCAGTGCAATGTTCTATTTTTGGTACACTTTAGGTCCCATGTGCTTTGCCTAATTAGTCTGCTTCGGTGTTATGTGTCATGTGCTGCACCTTAGTAATAGTGATGTGATCGACCTGTGCTAGTTACCAGATAAAGTGATGCTGATTGAAAATGTGGAAGAACTATAAAGAGATGCTATGTGAGGCCAAATAGTGCCAAAGCACCTGAATTATGTGAAAGTGCCCAAGTGCACATGGTCCAGCACCAAATAGGTGCAAAGCACCCAGATTATGTGAGAATATGCAGTTTGCTCATGTTGGAATCGTGGTGCGCCTCGAATAAATGCACCAGTAAGCTGGAAGCTGTGATGTGCAGTGCAATTGGTGTGGTGGATTGTCATGTGTATGATAGGGATTGTGCAATAAGTGCACAGCAGAGAACATGAGTTGTGGGTAAAGCATAAAAGGAGTGCATAAAGGTGCATCGAGCATGCAATAACAGTGAAAGGCAGATAAGGAGTGTGAAGGGGGGTGCACAGAGGCAGTTTGAAGTGTAACAAGGCACATTTAGAGTGCACAACAGAAGGCAGCTAAGGGGGATCCAAAAGCGCAGTAGAAATGTAAAAGATGCACAAAAGTGCACCTAAGTGGTTAAAGGTATGCAAAAGTACACAAGAGCACATGGAAGCACACTTGGGTGCATAAAAGCACACAAAGGCATACAAAGTGAGTAGAAGCTATCCAAGAGATGCACACAATCATGAAAAATGCTGTAGTATGAGTGCAGGGTGATAAAGAGCCATATCAGTAGCATGGAGTGTAGTGTTAAAAGCTGCATTCATGAGTCAGTTCTCATCGCAGAGAGAAGCAGCTTCATACCAAGCATCAACATTGTCATCAGCTGGGCACCTCTTTAACATCTGTGCAATCTGATCCTGAACATCTCAATTGAGACCATAATGAAATTTAATCACCACTGGTAGCCCACTCCCATATCCTGCCATGTCCACTAAATCCCTAAACTCATCGATATAGTCATCCACAGATCAGTGATGATAACTCAACCTGGAAACCCAGACAAAACCTACTAAATGGCTTTGGATGGTATAACACAAGTCAGAGGAAGGGTGCAAGTTAGTACTAGATATCACCGCTAATTTCCAAACATTGTTTTTAGTGAGGCGAATTAATGAGGGATGGTGCAAATAGTCTGTGAGAGCATACAAAGAAGTTTGAAATAGTTTGAAATAGGTTTGAAGACGTGCAAAATATTTTGAAGTAGGCTTGAAGAAGTTTGAAAAGGTTCGAAGAAGTTTGAAGAGGTTTGTAGTATATCAAGAAATGAGTTTAGCAAATGTGAAGTGTTTGTCGAAAGGTGATAGGCGATGTGCGATAAAGTGAGGAGCAAATGCGATAGTTTTGAAGAAGTTCATGATATTTCACAGAACTTAGAGATATGATGCAAAGATAAGACTCAAGAGAATGGCTCTTAAATCAAATGATGAGTGAGAGGGTAATTTGTACTATGTTCCCTGTTGGTATTCTTTTCTATAACTAATACAAGTCTATATACAATTTGAAGGAATAGTACTAAAAAGGAAATAATAACAATTGTAGAACATGAGGCAATGTGCACAGCAAATAAAGGTATTGTAAAACATAAAACAAAATGAGAGATGATAATAAGTGAAATGTACATTGTCCCAGTATAGTAAGAGTTCTTGTTCTATTGCTTTAATATATCATTGAAACATAAAGATGCACTTATCACATTCTAAGTCTCTTGTAGTCTTTCCTCATGTCTGGTAGTGCTCAATATGTGGTGAATTGGCTTGTTCCAGATGTGCAGCATGTATCAAAAGTGTTTCAAGACAGCTATATGGTGTCAGATGTCATTCAAAATGCTGCAAAGTCATTTGAAGTGTCGCAAAATAGTTCAAAAGCATTCAAAATGTCTCAAAGTCATCCAAAATAGTGCGAAATAGTTCGAAGTAGTTCGAAAAGGATTTTGTAGGGTTCATAGTGGTTTGGAACATCTGTTGTAATGTCTCGATATGAGTGGAAATGTTCTTCAGACCTTAAAGCATGTATTGAACCTATTATCGGTGTGCTTGGTAATACAAGGATGACTCGAGGCATGTTGCAGCTTATTGGTGTTCATGGAGAGGGCAGAAGTGTCATACAAACTCCTCTCAAAAGTCACCCCAGGAGGAGAAAGGAGGGAACCGAGTTTCTGGGCTTGGTGCAAAATGTCAGTACTTTACACTCCCCCACATATTCCTATTGGAGTCCTAGGAGTCCAAGTTTTCTGATAGGAGTCTGATCAGAATCCAATAGGAGTAGTGTTTAAAGGTCCAGTCCAGTCCTATTTTTTGACTTCCAAATGGGGCAACTGCAACTGCAACTGGTCCAGAACTGACCCAGATATTGGGTAAACTGAACTGGACCACCTAGGACTGGTTTTTTAATGTAAAATTTGTTGTACCAATATAAGCCATCTATACCTCAACAACCATTACTTGGAACCTTAAATGGGTAATATACATAACATGATAGAGCTTGTAAATACCCAGCTTTTAAATTTATTTTAAAAGATTTGATAAAGATTTGATGTTGATATGACCAAAACTGAATTACATCTGCTAAAGATGCAGGCAAAATGTAATGTAACAACCATAAATTATGTAATGCATACAACACATTGATGGATGGTGATCATATTTATCTACCTCAAATCTCCATATCCACAAATAGAATAAAGCAAAATGACCAAAATATGAGTGAATTAGAATCAAAGTCATTCTGGGACAAGTTGCATGAAAGAAATACTTGTGCCAAAATGAATTTGGTCATATCTTTCTCAACATTTGACCATTGTTGATGAACCAAAGGTCAAATTAAAGGTAATAACCACAGTTACAATAAAACATAGTGCACGTGATTCATAACCAGTTGCAATCAGTATAAATTGGTCTTTTTGCAGTCCTACATTATTTTTTAAAATGAAAGACCTGCAACCAGACTGCAAAAAGACCAGTCCATAAATAGACCACTGGTCCAGTCCTAATCAGTCCAGTTCAGTCCAGTTTTGGTCTTTTTTTTCGGTTCTATAGACTGGACCTTTAAACACTAGATAGGAGTCCTAGGATTCCAAGTTTTCTGATAGGAGTCTGATCAGATTCCGATTGAAATGTATCTTGATAACCATGTACTTTTGTTTCCAAGATATTTCTAGTAAATTCTGAGTAAATTCCTATGCAATTCCAACATGCAATCAGAATACCACATTTCAAAAGACTTAAACTTGGCAAGTGCTTACAAAATAAACAGGTAGAGCAAGGATTGAACCATGGACCTTGGAATATAAATCACATGACAACCAAACAAGTGCTCAACCACTTGAGCCACAGGAGAATTACTAAATTTATAATATAATGTTTATTCAAAGCACTTAGGGATAGTTCACTACTGAAAAAAAATAACCCCATGCAAATGCATGGGGGGACAATTGATTATACTATTTAATTATACAATTTAATACTAAAAAGCCCAACCCTCCGCAAAATGAGGGGGAGGGGGTGGTGGTGTGTTGTGTGTTGTGTTGTGTCACTGCCCTTGTCTCCCCTCCCTCTCATCTCCTCATCAACCTGTCCCCCCATCATCCTGTTGTTTCCTCCCCTCCTCATCATCATTCCATGCAACATCCACCCCATGAGCAGTTGCTTGTGAGGCTGGAGGTGCATGGTGCATCATCTGTCATCCCTGTCATCCCTATGCTCTGACACCTCATATTCACTCTGCAAGCAGTGGCTCACGGCAGTGGTGGGGGGTGCTGGTTGTTGTCAGTGTCATGGGGGTCTCCTGTTCATTGTTCCCCTGTTGTCATCCCCCCATCTTGTCTCTCCTCCCTCATTGCTCCACCCACCAATCATCCCATGAGCAGTTGCTCATGAGGCTGGGTGTGGGTGGTGTGCTGTTGATGATACTCAACCTGGAAACCTAACAAAAACCTGTTAAAAGGCTTAAAAAGTATAACACAGGCTAGAGGAAGGGTGCGAGTTGGTACTAAATATCACTGCTGATACCCAAATGTTATGTTTAGTGACGTGAAATAATAAGAGATGTTGCAAATAGCCTTTATAAACATACAAAGGTGTTTGAAATAGTTCGAAATAGATTCAAAGACGTGTGAAGTAGTTCGAAGTAGATTTGAATGGGTTCAAAGTCATTCAAAGTGAGTTTGAAGGGGTTTGAAGATGTCTGACTGGTGGCGAGATATGTCGAGAACAAATATAGCAAGTAAGAAGTGGTTTTTGAGTGGTGATAGATGATAGGCGATCAGTTGAGAGCAAATACAAAAGTTCGAAGAAGTTCACAATATTTCACAGAACTTTAGAGATACGATGTGAGCTAAGACTCAAGAGAACAGCTCTTAAATCTGATGGTAGTGGAGAGGGTAACTTCTTCTCTGTTTCCCATTGCTTCACTTTTGTTCTAAGTAACTAATACAAGTCTATATGCAATTTGAAGAAATATTACTAAAAGGAAATAATAACAAGTATAGAACACAAGGCAATATGCACAGCAATAAAGGTATTGTAAAACATAAAACAAATGAAAAATGATAATAAGTGAAATGTACATTGTCCCAGTATGGTAAGAGTTCTTGTTCTATTGCTTCAATATATCATTGAAACATAAAAATGCACTTATCGCATTCTAAATCTCTTGTAGTCTCTCCTTGTGTCTGGTAGTGCTTGATATATGATGAAATGGTTTGTTCCAAATATGCAGCATGTATTGAAAGTGTTTTAAAACAGCTATACAGTGGCTGATATCGTTTGAAGTAGTACGAAGTCATTCAAAAGTGTTTGAAGTGTTGCGAAATTATTTGAAGTCATTTGAAGTCATCCAAAATAGTGCAAAATAGTTTGAAAGAGGTTCAAAAAGGGTTTGCAGTTGATTTCATGGTGTTCGTAGTGATTCAGAGTGCATGTCGTAATGTGTAGATACGATTAGGTCCTTCTCTAGACCTTAGAGTGTGCAGTGGACCTATCACCGTCGTGACATGGTGATGTTGACATAGTCTCACATCTCACCATTGGGTGCATGTCATTAGGTGTCATTGAGCATTGTTACCAGTAGATTAGAACCTGAAAAAGAATAAATACAATTAGATAGATCTCAAAAACAAGAAATAAAACAAAAAAAACTTACTATTGGCCCAAACGATGATTCATGTCATTTGGGCCACGTGGTCTCAGGTCCTACCATTGGTTGCATGTTGTTAGGTGTCATTAAGTGTTGTTACCAGTAGATTAGAACCTGAAAAAGAAGAAATACAATTAGATAGATTACAAAAACAAGAAATAAAACAAAAAAAAATTACTATTGGCCCAAATGATGATTCACATTGTTTGAGCTGCATTGTGTGTCAGGTGGCTTCTTTGCAGAGGTGGTGGTCATAGTAGGAGTGTCGGGTGATGTGGTTGGGGTTGTGGGAAGAGGGGGGAAGGGGGAAGGGGGGGAGGTTGTGGTTGCCATTGATGGTGGTGGTGGGGAGTAATGAGCTGGCAAGGTGTGGAGATGCAGCTATGTACTTTGTCATCACACCCATGGGAACAGTATGTAGTGCAGTAAGACCACCTATGTCCAATAGATGCTTAGTGTAGTGGTCTTCTTGTTACTTAGGATTATGTAATCATCTCAGAGGCCCAGGGTTCAATTCTGCTATGTGCATTTACTTTTTCTACCATTAATTACTAAGCAAGGCTGCTATCATTCCTATCAGAATCCTGTATTGTCCAATGTCTCTGCATAACCTTAAAATATTCCTATGTATTTCTATTAGTTGGAAATTCCTAGGAAATTCTAATGGTCCTACAAAATTCTGATCAGACTACATTGGAATAAAGTAGGAATAAAAAACCTTGGAACCTGCCATTTGACATGAAATTGGCTGGCAAAAATTGACATCGGAATATGGTAGGATGCCTAGAATTCCAATCGGAATGATAGGATTCCTATAGGAATACCTGGGGGAGTGTAAAGACCTCCAAAATGTGGTCGATGTAGAGGTAGGCATGCTCAGACTTCATGTATGTGAAGGCCCAATAAATTTTTGCAGTGTTGTCAGGAACTGATTAGGAAGCTTTGAATATATGATTTGAGCAATTTACTTTGCATGTGCCATCTGATAACAGCACCTTTGAGTGCTTCAATGCATTTTTGGGCATCCATGGCAAGGGGCGGTGCATTGAGCAGAGATAAGCATGCACTTAAGGTGGGTGTGTCAATCGTGTCCTGAGTAACATCCTGTATGCATAGGAGACATTATATCTGCAGTGCGCTTCAATTACAGGCCTAGGGAGAGAGTTTTCTACTGTAAGGGCAACCTCAAAGCCTCACTTAGTGGTGAGCTAACAGAGGGGAATCCAAAGTTAACATTGTACTACATAATCCAAACACTTTAGGCTCACCTAACATTGGGGAATCCAAGGAGAAAACTCTAAGGACCCATCTGTCAATGCCCAGTATATGTGATAGACCCGAAAATCAAATAATAGGCTAAAAATAGCATGGATCAAGCTATGGAATGATGTCACCTTGATGGGTAAACATCCAGAAGGGGTCCTGCCTCTAAGAATAGCACTGTCAACATGTACCAACATGGGAAAAACCAAAAAATAATCAAAAAATAGGAATAAAATCATAGAAAACCATAGTAAAGGCAGAACAGGGTGAAATAAAATATAAAAAAATATGGGACAAATGCAGAAAATTGCCCAGATGCCTGGGATGCCTTCCTTTCCCCTTACAGTATTTCTTGTAGAATAATAGTTTGCACAACATAATTAGCATATAAAAAGCATAAGTAATGCATGGATTCCAGTATGGCAGCCAGTCCACAGCTTTGGGCAATCTCGAGTGGCTTAGCTCAGAGCTGCTCAGCGCTGTTTCGACCGGCTTAAATGCCTGAGCCGAGCCGAACCGTGGCATCACTACTAACGTGCTTACATAAAGGATGTCGGTGCCGATATCCTATGTCAAGTAGAGTCGAAACATATATGTATAGAATCTTTTGACCTATTTTTAGTACCGTCCCATAACATAGCTTGGAGCCGTGACCGAGGGGTATGGTTAAGAGAGCTTCGACTGTAACCTCGTTGTATAAATAGAACTCGGAACTCTCGCTAAGCGGCGCGCCTTCCATTGTTGAGCTTTCCCTCTGTTCGAGCCTAGGAGATGAAATTGTTCGACTTGACACCAGTCCAAATCACGAGTCAACTGTTCCCATGCTTCAAAAGTTACGGGTTTTGTAATACGATGGGCAATGACCTCACGAATCACGATAAGCGACATGTTATCGACTCGCCAGCAGGGAGGCCTTCGTGGCAGGGTACCCAGCTCCAGCGGTTGAGTCGACACATGGCTTGTGCTACCACATCAACAAGCAATGTCACAGTATCGGCAGCTGATTGCGGCAGGATTGGCGGAACTGACAAAGAGAGCAGGGCCATGTACATAAACTCGACTGCATAACCTGTTCGCGACCCTGTTTCAAGTGCTAAAAAGCTGGAGCAACTGCAGAAAGCAAAGGGTGAGGGTTCTTGGAACTCAGACGCCGCAAAACTGAGGTTGTATCAAAGTTACTGATTGTTTGGGTCGAGATGTAAGTGTATCTACGATTCCAATAGCTTGAGATTCATATCCTGAAAGTAAAACTCCAGTTCAAGTCAGAATTCCGCCTTGGCTAGTCCAAGTGCCTCTCGGCGCGACCTTGACTTGGGATCAAGGTATGGCTTCTCTCCGATACTGACGACGCGGTTTCCTTGACGCAGATCATTTCCATAATCATTGCTAAGTGTCACACCAGTTAAATATGGGCCAGTGTGCACATCAGAGGAAAACATACGTGGCTGTATGGAATGTCGCCCTGTTGTCCCAGATTGCGACGTCATTGGGCTTCCAGCGGTATCGCACCTTAAACGAAATAAGTGATCAGAGTACACGGGTACTGAGAACAAAGAACGAACTTGGAGATCGTGATTCTGTGTGACATGCTCAAATAGGAACTTCAAGACATCATCGGATTCTTCGGGTGACAGCTCGACAATACGCTTTGTGAACCTTGAACATTGGTTGTCAGTTTGCTTCCCTCTGACAAGGGGACCAAATAATGTACTCCCTGTTCACGAACAGTGACTTGAATCCAGTGACTGGGTTTGTCCTGATGACTGGGCTATAAAATGTTAGATCGAAATCATCAATGTCATATGTAAAATGCCCGAACTGAATTGCAGTCAAATGTGTGCCTGTGTTTTCAGGCGACCCGCGGTGATCTTGCATCTTGATACCAGTCCTCTTGGCATACTGCAGCTGTTCATTATGACCTATTCATGCACGGATTTCCTGTCGAGGAACTTACCTCAATGAAAGAATCGGCACAGTGAACCGCAGTGAGGCCTTCCAAGAATTTTTGATATGCAGGAGATAGTCTGTCATAGGCTTCGTAGCCGCTACATAAAGCCTTTGATACTGAGTTGCAATACCAGCTGCAATGTCCTTACCTGGCCCACTAAGCCATAGTAGCAACGATATGATCGGGATTGAGGCGAACGGCAACTTTGAGATATCGGCTCACCAGGGTATCTCCGCCGACTGATATCAGAAGCTTAGATTATGCACAAATTACGATGAGAGTAGTTGAGCCTACCTATAGGAAGGGTGTGCATCTTGAGTATCTACGTGGAAGCAAGACGTAATAAATCGGACGAAACAAGACGAGCAGCAAGCGATGCCTACCGCGTAATCCGATGGAACAGGCTCAAAAGTGATGTCGGAATGCCAGCCGTTGCTTGCACGAGTAGCCTTTAAGTGACCTTGCGGACGTGCAATACCGCTACATGACAAATATTCACGTTGAGCATATGGTCTCCAAAATTGGAAATGCGTACCCCAACGAAGAAATGACAGATATTTCTGCCCCAAGCTCTGGGGTATCCTCCGATATGGGATGTTTATGCAAGGTCGAAGTTGCAGGCTTGCCAGAAAGCTCCCCCATTCGTCTTCCAAGCTCTTTTTGTTGGTTGATCTTAATATCTTGGTCTGTGAAGAAGACAACGCCACGATGTGAGACGAGAGTCGCGAGGTCTCTGATCAATTCATCAGAATTTGGAGCCACAAGCAGCTTGGAAAGCTGCAAGGATGCATTAAGAAATGTAGTTCCTATGTGTGTAGTTGTTTCATGAGAGTCGAACGCGCTGAGGGAGCCCAGGAGAGATGGGTAAGCGGGAGCAGCAACCATGACGGAAAACGTTGGATATTTTTGCTTGTATCTCACATCTTATATAGGAAGACACGGAAAGATATTTCTCCTGAATGGGTTTAGTGAGCGCATTTCGCCAGATAGCACGATCATGGCATCTTTGTCATTCGTTGAGGTGCGGCCCGATGCCCGGGCGCAGCTCGTCAAAATACTATTGTAGGTAATGACTAATATTCAGTTTGTACTGTATCTATACTTGAGATACAGTAGTGTAACGTAGTCTAAGCTTAAACTCACCTCAGTCCTTGTAGTAATGACTGAGGTGGTATGTCGCCTATCTATCTATCTATACATGTTCTGTTAGATAAAGGGAAAGAATAAGAAAGGTGATTGTGTCGTTTGCTCATGCACATCAAAGGAATGTGCATCAAACGTGCTGACACTTCTGATGCATCATTCCACAGTGTGTTTCTCAACACTCTTGACATGGAATCGTACTATAAGATTCTTGCAGATATTGACCACCGGTGGCTATTATATTCTACTTTGATTCTACTTCTATACTAAATACTCACATTTGTTATTAGTGTTGCAGCACCATACTTTCCTGGTCTAAGATGATTCATCAAGGAAATCCTACATGGTAATATTTGCATAAAAGTGCCAAAAAGCACTCAAAAGTACTCTATTGATGTCTTTTGAACTAAATATGCACAGTTGACATGTTCAACCAATTGAACCAAATTATCCATAACTGAATGAGCAACACCCGATGACCCCTTCAATTTTGCATCTTTGGTACGATTAAGCAACTATTTAGTTGTTTTACGTTCATTTTCATCTTTTGATCATCTCGTCACTTCGTCAATCATAATTCATGACCACCATTATGTATTCAATATTAAATAAATCATTATGATGAGGTACTACAACTTTAGTACTATGTAGCTATTCAGCTATTCGGTCCGGACATCCGAATCACTAAATTTTTTTCCAGTGTGCAATTTTCAAATCAAATCACTATTGCTTTGAATTTTATAAACGATGGATGTACATTGAAGCGCAATCAGTATATATTGAGGTGGATCAAACCTCATTCCTTTTTGGTCATGGCTGCTGTGGCCCACAACACAGTAAAAAACTATGTTTCATCGAAAATGCCTGTGTATCCTATCCCCCCTTCCCTGGCCTCATCTCATCTGCTGTGGCAATGGTTGGTGAGCATGTTTGAAGGATCCTTTGAGGAGCAAATGAGAAGAGCTTGATGGCATACAAGGAATGGTTGAGTGCATTGAGACTCTACCACATGATCATTGAGTTTACAGCTTGGACCACAGAGTTGCCACCTGAGATAGCAAACCACAAGCACTACAGCACTGCAAATGCAGAGAATTGGGTGGCTTTGGAGAAGTTTGAAAAGTATCTCCAGGATATGATTGGAAAGTCCAGTTCAGAAGGGTATGTCCTTGTGAATCCCATTGAAACAGCTCACTCAATGTGTAGAGCAGCAAGACATCCATCATCAAGATCAATGATAGTGATTCTGAGCCAATCCAGCCAATTCTCGACTCCAGAATCCAACACAAGCTCGACGTCATCATCATCTCAGATGACAGTGATTCTGAACCAAAACCACCAAACCTCACATCTCAGCATGCTCCAAAGTCCAAAAAGCATCCAGCAAAGGCAGGGGATGGAGCAGACAGACAGCCCCTGCAAGCGCCACTCATCGGTTATTGAGGTCATCAAAGTCCCCAATTCTAGCGATGATGAAAAGTCAAGTCACAGTCTTACCATTGTCAAGATGGAGCAACCAACCATTGCAATGCCAAGCCAGCTCTTCATGGTGTCCAGCCATCTGAATCAAGTGCCGACAACATTCTGAGGGATGGATCTGGTAGGATTATCATGATGAGGAAGATGAAGGTTGAGGCTGTAGAGCACCTTAGTGGCACTCCTAAGCATTGGCCTGTGCCCACATCTGATACTGCTTATGTTCTTGATTTTAGTGAGGATGCTCGGGCATTAGCAATGGTGGATTTACCAGCTGGAAAACTTAAAGGGCTTGATGCATTCTTGAAGGCTGAGGTACATTGTCATTTCAGATAAACAATTCCAGCTGCTAATGGCGAACAGGATCAAGATTCTTGGGGATGTGGTACAAATGGCAGTACCTTTCAAGATGTAAAGTTGGCACTTCTTGACAATCTTCCAGTGCATCATTTGGTTCATCTTCGTAATGGGGGCCTGAAATGTGAACTGTTTGACCCAAGACTATTGGAGGGTTATGAGTGAAAGGATGCAGAGGATATGTCCAAAATGAAGGAGATCTTTCAGGCTGAGCAATGCTGAAATGAAGCTGATGGCTCCACTGTTCTCTCAGCTACTGAAATGTATATCATCACCTCGTGTTATTCATCATCAACCAGTACTAATTATCCTCAATGTACTAAGGTTTTATCACTTGATTAACAGTTTAGAATGCAAGAAGAAGGGGTGTCTGGACACCATTGCTGTAAAGCCATTGAAAAAGGTATGTCTCAACATTCAATAATCGACTGGTCAATGATGATATGGTGTATAGCCCCCTTCAGCTCATGGAAGATGCCACTGGGTTGGTTGTATGGACTGGTGTAAAGCTGAAGAATGGGAGCACCTCTACATATTAATTCCATCCTGGGTTGATAAGGCTGTCCTGCTACAGCTTTTAAATAATGAGTGCATTGACACCTTAAATCTCTCTGAGTACGAGGATGTATGCTCTACATTAATTCATCCCCATCATGGAAAACAGAAGTATTGTAGTCAGTAATTCATGTCTCAGCCTTTTTAAAATATGAATAACATGTTAACATAAAACAATTGTGCAGAACATACACACTTTCACAATGGGCATTCAATCTCAGCTAAATTGATTCGACACAAATGCCTAGTCAAGAAGATTGTTTACACATCAAAGGAATTCACCACACCTAAAGTAGTCATGATCTTGGAAGGCCAGCACTCACATCCACCCTGGCCAGAGGAAAAGCCCACCCATGAAGCCAAGGAAGATCTTCAGCACTGTCTTGAAGCATTTGGAATCACCAGGGCGACAGCAGAAAGAGTTGATAATGGTCAGTCATTCCAATTTTGTGTTGAGAATACAACAATTCATTCCATTTCAGCACCCTCAACAGTTGCGATTTTGGGGTCAACATTGAGTGCCAAACACAGCGCATTTCGAAACAAGAAGGTTTTGCATAAAAAAATATGGGAAAAGAAAGACAAAAAGTCACTAGCTGGTCTCAGGTGGCAAGGTGAGTAGTATACTGTACAATACGAATCAATTAGTCTTGATTCTGATGCTGATGTTGATGGAATTCCAGGGATTGTTGACCTATACAAGCAAGACCAAAAACTCCAGCCAACAGAGTGGTACCTGTGGCATCTTCAAATGGAGGAGAATATTTATCTTGTGGTGATGATGAACCCAACACTTGCTGGCCTGATACACAGTGCTCTTTATCTCATTGGTGATTATTCATTCAAATGAGTCCATGGGGATTTGGATGAGCTCAAATTTGTCATTTGGCACCGTGCTACAAATGAATGTAAGTCTGAGCTTTATATTATGCTGTGAGTGTCAATACAATACTTTCTGGTCCTAGGTGTTACCGTTGCATGAATCTATTGCAATGCATCAACTTGGGAGGCATTCGGCTATACATTTGAAGTGTTCTTCACATCAATTGAAAAGGCCACTGGGCATCCACTCAAATTCAAGGCTTTTGATGTGACTGGCAATATTCGAGCATTGATTCTTGACATGGAGGCTGCTCAAGTTCAAGATTTGGGTGATGCCATTGTTCGACTGTGAATGAATGATTCAACATGGGATCTACAAGACTGAGCCAGACATCTTGGTGCAATTCATCATCAAACTTTGCATGGTCCATTTTGAGCGGTGCATGGTCATTGAATATATCAGTATCCAAGTACTTAATAAGTCATAACATGCACTGGTGACCTCCTTGATGTACTCAGTGCTGAAACTGTTGAGTATCTCGATAAATTTCGGGTGCTTGAGTCACCTTCCAATATTGATGCCTAGCATAAGTTCTGTGCAAACCATCCGAGTGAGAAGTGGAAAAGTATGTGCACGAATTCAAACTCTGAATTGTTCTAACAATTTCCAACAGATTGGTATGGACACAAGATCTTGTATTTATGGTTGCTTCCTGGTTTCAATAAAACACTATCATGCATGCCAAATGGCTACTGGGATACTACACCACACCACACCAATCTTGTTGAGACTGCCCATGCTGGAACCAATTGCCAAACACAGATTAACCTCAAGCCCATTGAAGCAATTCAACAGTTTGTCCATTTTCTATGCAAATTATGAGTGACTAACAATATGTATACAGGGCATGGACCATGGACCATGGACACTCGTGTGGCTGCCTCAATCATTGCTGCTAGTGATGCTTGTATCCTTCCTAACATCAACAACAGTGAAATTTCCCAACTCAGCTGCACTATCAGTCATCAAAACCATAATGCTCATCGGCGCGATATGCACAAGGCCATAGACAATGACATTAATGAAGTATGTGATCACATTGCAACAACTACATGAACACAAAAAGATCTCAAAGCACAACTGAAGGAATTGAATGAGAAAAAGAAGGAGGCTGGTCGCACACCCCGGCACAATAGAGTAGCAGCACAAACATTGGACAGCATCACAATACCAACTATCCATGGGCTATTCAATGGTATGAGCAGTCCATTCTCTATACTATATGCTTGCAGAAAACCTAACAAAAACCAACAGAAGATGTCAGGGACACCAGTGGCACCCCTGGGCCTGTTGAACATGTTTTGCATGACTTCAGCGACTTCAACATTCATGATACCCCCACATTCATGCATCCATTGACACCAAGACTAGCACCACCCCCATTCATTGTGCCATCAAATGCTCTGCCAAGGCAGAAACCCCAACAGGGTGTCTATTCCCAAACCCTTTCCTCTATTGGTAGTATACATCCCCATTCTGCCCTACTCGATGGTTATGACACCACTCTACCATTTTCTTTCAACTGGCCTGCAGTAGATCTTGAGCTTCTCGATGCTCAACTGGAGGAGTTGTATCCTTCTGCATCAACATTGTGATGGGTATTTTGACCTAGTACTTTGTTTTGTGTTAATGTAAACTTTTAACTAGTACAGCATTACAAGTTTTAGGGTAGCTACCAGGTTTCCTATTAGCTGTTACAGTCTCTAGGCAAGTCAACAATGATGATTGCTTTTTGCATCAAGTGATGTTGGAACATTATATCATTATTCCAAAATGGGATGCTGTGCAACTGATTCAGTGCTGCAGTTATTGATAGTCATTCAACATACCCTGATAGTCTTTTGAGAACAGGTTAGTTATTCCTTACTGTTAGTTCCTCATAATAGTGATTTGGAGGGCCCAGTCCAAATAGCTCAATAGCTCAATCTTACTAAAGTTAATAGTACTCCATTATGATACAGCCAACAAAGTATGGCAAGGGGGTGGCAGAATGTGAATATTATATATCATGTCAGTTTGTAAATGAAGGACCCTGTTGGGAACCCCCTTTCCTCCACCTTCTATATATGGTAAGTTATGCTGACTAATATTTGTTAAATTATTACTGTCATATCATCACCAAGACATATTTCTATACTCGTTGATCATGTCCACCAATGCTTGGATTGGCCACTTACCTTGCAGCAAGGGCAAGCCCAATTCTTCAGTGCAAAATCATAGTTCATACATTCATGATGGAACTGGTCATTGAGATTAGTGAATATCTTCAAGTGAATGAGAGTGGTTCTGACTCATCCAGACTGTTTCACAACCAGGGACCTTACACATAATCATGGAATCACCTTTGCCAATTTTGGTTTGTGATACCTCCAGCCCACATTCACATCCCTTCAAATCTATCACATGTATCTTCTGGATGCAACACCCTGTGGCATTTCCCACTCAAACATCCAACTCATGACTCAGTTGTGTTGATGATTTGGTAGATGGTAGATCAACTGAATGTGCACTGCAAACAGTTGGCAAAATGCCTTCTCCCACAGTGTTCATAGATGTGGAATTGGAGGAGGCAGTCTTCTGGACAGAACACTCAATTGGAGGAGGGGGCAAGTACAGGATTTTGGTGTCATTGCTATTGATGTTGTACATGCTAATAGCCCTGCAATAATGGTCTTAATCTGGTTGATCTCAATGCAGTTGGTATTAGCATGCTTACTTGTCCTTTTTTGCCATGCCTTCTAGTGGTAGCACACCAAAAATTTGGTTCACATTACTGTCTACTACTATTACACTCCTGTTGATCATTGCCAGCCATATTTTATGTATTCCTATCACTCCCCTGGGCCATAAGAGCTTCACCATGCTCTGATGTCAAACCCTTCTTAAGTTGAAGTATGGTATCAACATGAATCATATTAAATGAGTGTAGAAGCAGCAGATCTAAAGAAAAATAGGTATATACTATCCAGATAGCGTTAGATGTCCATCCCATCAATATCAAGCAATGCCATTGCACTGTTTGTCACAGAAGCAGCTTGTTGCGCATGCTTTGAGCTGGTAGACAAGTTAAGATCATTTTATCACTGTGGCAGATGATGAGAAAGACTCATGAGACAGTATTGTATAGGTCAGCCATTAGATGGTGAAAAGTGGTGGGGCTCTTGTCATGAATTGCAATGAGAACATCTTTGTGGCTTTTGTAAATATCTTCATACAAGTTGGCATTGAACTCTGTCTTATTGTGATAACCCTCAGCCCAGTTGTCCAAAGAAGCATGGGCCTGTAAGACATGATTAGTTAGTAGAGCCTTCATGGTGACAGTGAAAAACTTTATACTGCCATTGCTGCTAAACAAACCATAGGGATCGGCAACTCCAGCTCCAATGCTTGCAGACTATTGGAGAGGCTGGACTTGCACCAGTGACTATGCTTCTCAGCTAACGATGCTCCACAAGTGGATGTGAATGCCTATTCCTTCAAAGTTGAGATTATACAAGGGTGTTGGAATGGTTTGCTCTTGAGGAGAATACTGGACTAAATCATTGAAGGTAGTATACAGTGTCAGTGTTATATAAGAACCACGATGATGATACTCGACCTGGAAACCTAGCAAAAACCTGTTAAAAGGCTTATAAAGTATAACTCAGGCTAGAGGAAGGATGCAAGTTGGTACTAAATATCACCACTAATACCAGAATTGTTTTTAGTAATGCAAAATGGTAAAGGATATGATGAATAGTCTTTAAAAGTGTACGAAGATGTTCAAAAAGGTTTGAAATTGGTTCGAAAAGATTTGAAATTGGTTTAAAGACATGTGAAGTAGTTCAAAATAGGTTCAAATGGATTCAAAGTTGTTCAGGTGAGTTTGAGGAGGTTTGAAGGTGTTCGACTGGTGTCAAAATATATTCAACAAATGAATATAGCAATTAAGAAGTGGGTTTTGAGTGGCAATAGGCAATGATGAGTTGAGAATGAATACGAAAGTTCGAGGAAGTTCACGATATTTTGCAGAACTTCAGAGATATGATGTGAGGTAAGACTCAAGAGAACTGCTCTTAAATCTGACTATAGTGGAGAGGGTAACTGATTCTCTGTTTTTCTAAGTAACTAGCACAAGTTTATATACATTTTGAAGAGATAGTACTAAAAAGGAAACTAAAACCTGTGTAAAACATGAGGCAATATATCAAACAATGAGGACTTTGTAGATCATAAAATAAATGAGAAATGATAAATAATTGAAACATACATGCCCCCATATGGTAAAAGTACTTATCTTTTGCTTCAATATATCAATGAAACATAAAACCACACTTATCGCATCCTAAATTTCTTGTAATCTCTCCTCGTGTCTGGTAGTGCTTGATATGCAATGGAATAACTTGTTTCAGCTGTGCAGCATGTATTGAAAGGGTCTTAGAAACAGCTATGTAGTGGCTGATGTTATTTGAAGTAGTACAAAGTTGTTTGAAGTGTCGCAAAATTGTTTAAAATTGTTCAAAGTCATTCAAAGTCATTCAAAGTAGTGCAAAATAAATTGAAAAGAATTTGAAGTCGATTTCATAATGTTCATAGCAGTTCAGAGGGTCTGTTATAGTGTCTCAATATGATTGAGAACTTCTCCAGACCTTAGAGTGTGCAGTGGACCTATCAATGAGTAAATTCTTGGATATATATATTCCATGGTTAATGTCAAGTGCTTGACATGATCCCAGCAGGCATCACCTGGAATTAAGTGATAGAAACCTTTTACCTTGGATGCAGCCATCTTCTTTAGGCCACAGTGAACATTTAAAAAATGAACTGCCAACTATGAAAAGAGGTAAATGGATGTGACAGGATAAAGCAAGAAAAACTTACTACACATGATAACAACTTCTGTAAACTTGTGGTCTTTCTTGAAGTGGTCAAGGAGCACATCAAAATCAAGGTTTTTAGCAGAATTTTTTAAAAGGTCACAGTAATAATTTGTGATGGTGACAGCACTAGGATATGCCATTACAAAGAGGGCATCTCCAGTGATCTCATGAATCACAGCCTTGATAACAGCCTGCAGCAATAGAGGCTGAGCCTTGATACTAATAATCTGAGCCCCTGCTTGTGGGGGAATGAGATGGGCATTGGGGTCCCAACCTTTGTTGGTGTCATGATAACAAGAACAGGTTTATCCTGATCAGGCAACTCTTCACTTTCAGAGTTAGACAGCTATGCGAAACTTGAGCATTGGAAAAGGAATTATATCTGATGCTATACCTTAACACTTTTGCAAGAACAATGTTTTGTGGATGCAATGTGTTGTGAAAACTTGGGCACCTTGGATAGATTTGGTCATTAGTAGGAGGAGAGTGTAATAACACTTTCTTATTACCTCAGAACAATGTGCAAATTTATGCTTGAAAGCCTATCATATGTGATAAGCTAAAAAAATTGAGTAACAAGAAAAAATCAGACCTTGCAGTTGCAACAAGAGAGGATATCCTGCATATCATCATTCTCATCTTCAGCCTTGAGAACTGGTTCTTCCTCATGCTCCTAATCTTCAAAAGGTTTTCCATTGAGTTTCAGAAGCAGTGGTAAGCTTGACATCAGGAATGACAGCTTCATGTAATGCTTCACATTTCTTGTTGTTATGGTGTTTTGAAGACCAATGTAGAAGCTAGACAAATGACAATGAGATTGAGATATTGTGAGATAAAAATAGTTACTTTAAAGTCCAATGCTGACACAAGAGCCTCATCATCTAACCCTTGAAGATCATTGGTTTCATCCTCAACATGCTCATCATCAGCATCATCACTGCAGTTATCTTCATTGGAGTGATTGCTCAGGCTTTTATTGTCCAAGCTTGGATTGTTGTCTTGGGAGTGCTTTCAGCAAGAGACCACAACTGACTTGGACTGATGCACATTCATTGATGGATGTGTTTGTTGAGACCCATTTCACCCAATCAGATTTCCAATAACCCCCAATTCTTTTCCAATTCTTTTCTAACCTTGTCCATTGGCATCCTGGCTGCAGCACCTTTTAGTCATCAGACAAGTTGTCATGTGCTTTAGTAATCATTTGCTTACTCATTTTATTCTTAATACAGTCTTACCAATTCTGGTCATAGACACTTACCAAGACCCATTAGTAAACTTCCATACTTTCCATTATTCTTCCATCCTTCGATATTTAAGTGCCCATAGCTTAGCCTTTGTCTCCAATTTGCAAATTACTCATGAATTACTTGTAAACTGCTTGTCTTATCTATTCTCTGCTTAATATCAACCCTTAATTTGCCCTTGACTTATTCCTGAACTAAGCCTTTGATCTCTGAACTCCTCTTGACTTCATTTCACCCCATAATCTCTGCTTTATTCTATATTCACCCTCTGTCCAGAAACCCACTAAACATCTGCATGCTATCCACCTGAAATTGGACAACTGATGAGGAGAAAGATGCAACTTCTTATAAGTTAAAGCCAAGTCTTTTCTGGCCCCTTTCATTTGGCATGCTACAGCCCAGTGGATTCTGCCTGGAACCTCTGAACACCTCCGACCACCAACTACCAGGTCTGACTGGAAGTCCAATGTATTCCTGACCAAGTCCCGACCTTGGTAGTAGCAATCTTGAACCTTGACAGTGTTTGGGGCTCTGAGTTTTGCTCTTCTTTATCATAGCAACAGGAGGCTTGTGCAATGCTGGTTATAATCCTTAATTGCAGATGTTATCTCAAAAAAATGGAAGTTCCAAACCTTTGCATCAGCCAATGATTCTATCATCACTCCCAGTCTCTGAGCATGCCAGCTGGGCTGTGTGGCACAAATAATCTTGGAACATGATGACAATTATCAAAAATGAGATGAATCTTACATTTCACTTTCTTCAGCTTCATGAGGGGTAGAGAGGCTGAGCCAGGCCTAGAACACTTTTGTCCTTGTGGTGCTGCACCACACTATCCTTTTTGGTATGAGTGCAAGCATATTCACTGAAAGACCATGATACTTACTTGCATTTGTCATTGCCTGAGATTTGGCAGTGATAAGTCCATTGCATGCTCTAGGATCAAAAAAAAGGTTTTAAACATAATGAGACATTACAATTCATGATCCCAACCCCTATGAATTCCACAAATTCAATTTCAAACCTATTTTGAACTGTTTTAGACAACTTTGAACAATTTTGAACAGTTTTGAACAACTTCGCGACACTTCCAATGCCTTCAAACAACTTCACACTACTTTGAACAATGTCGGCCACTATAGGGCTATTTTAAAACCCTTCTGACACACACAGCACATATAGAATGAGCCATTTCATCGCATATCGAGTGCCACTGGACACGAGGAGAGATGACAAAAGATTTAGAATGCAATAAATGTGGTTTTGTGCTTCAATGATATATTGAAGCAAGGGGACAAGCCCCTTTTACTATACTGGGACAATGTACATTTCATTTATTATCATTTCTCATTTGTTTTACAATTTATGAAGTCCTTTATTGTTGTGTATATTGCCTCTTATTCTCTATATGTTATATTTTCTTATTAAGTACTATCTCTTCAAAATGTATATAGACTTGTACTAGTTACTTAGAAGGACAGAGAAGAAGTTACCCTCTCCACTATTGTCTGATTTAAGAGCTGTTATTTTGAGTCCACATCTCACCTTGTATTTCTAAGTTCTGTGAAATATTGTGAACTTCTTTGAACCTTCATATTAGCCTCTCAACTCATCACCTATCACCCATCGTCATTTGAAAACACTTCCAATTTGTCAATATTTGTCCCCTCAATATTTCTTGAAGCCTTAACTATTCATTTCAAACTCTTTGAACATCCTCAAATCTTCTTGAATCTCTTCAAACCACTTTGAAACTTCTTCAAACTTTTTTGAACCTCTTCGAATGTCTTTCAAATGTTTTTCAGACCTTTTTGTATGCTCTAAAAGACTTTTTGTAACATGTCTAACCATTCCACACCTCTAAACATGACCTGTGGGTAACAGTGGTGACATTTAGTACCAACTCGCACCCTTCCTCTACCCTGTGTTATACTTCTTAGACCTTTTAACAGGTTTTTGTTAGGTTTCCAGGTCGAGCATTATCATTTTGGAGCCCACCACAAGGGGTTTCTAAACCATTTCATTGCCTAATCCATCTCGAATCTCCCAGCTTAGGCCAACTCAAGCTTGAAATTTTAGAATCGAGACTTGCCATGCCTTTGAATCTCTCGAACAATTGGGAGATATTCTAATTCCCATTTCTGACACAGAATCTACACATCGCTGACTGTTTCCCTTGCCTATTTTCTCATTCTCCAACCTCATCCTCTTCTTCTTCCTCATCCTCTACTACTTCATTCATTCTTCTAGCTACTTCAACATATCTACCATCTTTCACTCAAATTCTAACTCCTACCCCAAGAATCGTCACATCTATAGCCACACAAGCAACTATGCCAGCTTGTGGACATTCCACAGCACCAAATTTCAATCCCACTCAATCTCGAGAGCTTTGTTAATACTTTAACAAGCTCAAAATACTCTTTATAGACTGCAACATTATGGATTCAGAGGTTATGAAGAAGCATGCCTGCTGATATGTCGATATTTACATCTCCAAATTCTGGGAATCGATTCCAGAATATGAAACTGGCACTTCATTTCAAGAATTTCACATCACAATTCACAGATCATACCTTGGTTCTGAAGACACTCAAAAATGGTCAATTTTCGATGTGGACAAGCTTGTTAGTGAACAACTTCATATGGGTATCTTTAATGCAAGCAATTTAGGATTATGCTACAGATCATTCTACAATATCATGAAGTTCTTACTCTCTAAAGCCCAAATTTTGGAAGCAGAACAGAGTAGAGCATTCGTTCAAGGTTTTCAGCCAGGCTTATGGTCACAGATTGCATGACGACTCAGGCTAAAATTTCCTGATCACTATCCAGATGATGCTTATCCACTCGACAACATTCACACAGCAGCAAAATTTGTTTTAGCAGGGTCAATTAGTTTGGGTTCAACATCATTATAGTCTTCAGGTACTTCAGCATTGACTTCAATGTCTTTGACACAAATCAAATTGGAAGACTTATCAGTGATCCTCAAAAAATTTGCAACTATGCTCATCATGGATTTAGCAGGTTCAAAACCCACTAATCCTCCTCGACCTAACAATGGATTTTGTTCGGACCAGCTTGAGAATCTAGTTTGTGTCTTCTGTGGACTCACCGGTCATTTCATTAGTGACTGCTTGGTTTGCCAGTCTTATATCAATGAAGAAAAGTGTAAAAAGAACACCAAAGGAAAAATTGTCTCTCTGAATGGACAGTTCACCCCGACTACAGCTAATGTACAACATCGCATCTTCGATGACTACTTTGACACCACCTAGAGGTGTTTATCAAGTTTCTGAACCATCTACAGCAGCCAAATATTGCATTGCAAGGCTCAAACAGGAGATATACACTTTGCGAAGTGGTAGACCCTTTGCTAGAACTAATTCAAACACACCAACAGTCCCTATATCTTAGTCTTTGATTCCTCCAAACACTGCACCAGTCAAATAATCGGATCCACAGGTACCACCATCATCCATCTCATCTATAGCAATGAACCTACCAACCTCAACTTTGGCACCCTCTTCAACTTTGGAAATGACCTCACAGCCTTTCACCCATATGCTGCTACAAAAGAAAATTTGTACTTACTGCCACATGAATAAAACTTTAAATCAACTGTGAAAGGTAAAGCCAAAGATAGTTCTTCATACCATACTCAAGCCCTGATACAAAAGGATAAAATAATGGAAGACATTTTCACTTGCTCAATAAAGACACCAATTATTACACTAACCCCTGAAGAATTGCTGTCTCTCTTGCCTGAAGTTCATATAAAATGGAAGGAACAGGTTACTCCATGTCGCATTCAGCAGTCTGAAGGAAATAACACCACAAATCTCCTTAAAAAAAATATTTTTGTAATCAATGATCCCTTTGAAACTTATATTAACAGTCTTTGACCCGGTGATATTTCAGAACCCTTCATCACTGCAAAAAAATCTCACTCAATTAGATCAATCATCATGAGTGTCAATGGAAGGAACCCAGTTGAAAGCATCGTAGACCCCAGTTCTTCAATTATCATGATGTCCGAAGAAATTTGCCATGAACTTGGACTCACCTATGATCCTTTGATCCATATCCCACTTCAATCAGCTAATGGAGGCATTGACAAAAGTTTGGGTTCAGCATGAAATGTGTCTTGCAAAGTTGGGACTATCACATTATTCATGCAGATCCATATAATTTGCAATCCAGCCTACAATATTCTACTTGGTCGACCATTTGATGTGCTCACCAAAGGCACTGTCAAAAACTACAGAAGTGAAGCTCAGACAATTACAATAATTTGACATGATCATGTGCAATCCCCATGATACCTGATTCTAATCAGCATCAAAAGGATTTTCACAACTAGAGGACAAAATTTCAGACATAGACCAGTGCGCTCTCGTTATCTCTTTTGATCCTTCTGATTCATCTATCACTATTGAACGCACTGTGAATATTCCTGATATGGAGTCCTTAAAATCCTTGAAAACTGTTTAACAGCCAGTCATCAATACAAAACATATTTATCAACCTTGATGGTGATATTTATGTACTTTATGGCTATTATTGACTGCCTACAACTGACTTTTGCAGCTTTGAAAAAGAAATATAAAGCAGTTGCACAGAAAATTCACCCAGTTATTACTGAACTATCTGATTGATTTCACATTATTCGAACAATCACTGGTGACCCTCTCAAAAGCATGCTGAAGCTGAATCCTCATTCACCATCGTTCATCCCTTCTCCCTGATATTCACTTGAACGTAAAGATATCATTGACAAGAATCATCCTGGCAATTTTCTATGGCCAGAGGAATGGAAGCTCATGCACAATTTTATTTAAAATTACAAAACAGCTTTCATGTGGACAGAACAAGAGCAAGGAAGTTTTCGCTCTGACTTTTTTCCTCCTATAGAATTTCCCATCATTCCTCATATCCTTGGGTTGAGCGAAACATTCCTATACCTCCAGGTTTGTACGAACAGATATGTGAAATGCTGAAAAAGAATATAGAAGCAGGAGTATATGAACCATTGAACTTTTTGTATCAATCACAATGGTTTTGCATCACAAAAAAGGATGCAAAATCACTTCAAATCATTTACAGTCTGGAACTGCTTAATCAAGTAATGATCCAGCATTCAGGTGTCATATCAATACCTGAACATGTAGCAGAACAATTTGGTGGATGATCTTGCAGAGAAATGTTGGATCTTTATGTGGCATTCGATGAAAGGAAAGTAGCAGAGTCATCTCATGATCTGACAATGTTGCAGACACCATTTTGAGTGCTTGTCATCGTTACCCTACCTATTGGTTGGACAAATTTGGTCCCTATTTTACATGATGATGTGACATATACTCTACAGCCCAAAATTCCACATATCACCATACCTTACAGCAATGACACACCAGTTAAAGGGCCTGAAATCAGAATATCAAACAATTGGTGGATCCTATGAAATGATTCCCAATAATCCAGCTATTCGATGCTTCATCTGGAAACACTTTGAAAACTTAAATTGAATAGTTCAACACATGAAGTATTGCAAAGGAACCTTCTCTGATCCAAAACATTCCCAAAATAATTGTTTTAGGGCATCGATGCAACATCAAAGGTCATATGGCCAATCCTACTCAAATTGCAGCTGTTAGCAAATGGGGACCTTGTTGAAGCCTCACTGAAGTTAAAGTTTCCTAGGAACCATTGGAGTTTGCCATATCTTTATTCGAAATTTTTCTCAATGAGCTGCAGCACTGATCCAACTCACTCATAAAGATGTTCCTTTCAAATTTGGACTGGAACAAATAGCAATGCAAGAAGATTTGAAAGAAGCTCTAATCAGCTCCCCAGTGATTCGAGCTATCAATTACTCATCTCCATCCCCAGTTATCCTATCAGTCAACACTTCACAGATAGCTATTGGCTTCTTTCTTGCTCAATGTGATCTCAAAACCCTTGAAAATGCTATTATAGTCAATTTGGATTGATTACACTTAATGACTGTGAATCTCAATTTTTGCAGCCAAAACTCCAGCTTTATGGTCTATATCGTGCTCTTGGAGCACTGCAATTGTATCTAATAGAAGTTCAAAGGCTTATTGTCGAGGTTGATGCAAGGTATATCAAAGG
The DNA here is from genome assembly GCA_029959215.1 of Tricholoma bakamatsutake. Classification (NCBI taxonomy): domain Eukaryota; kingdom Fungi; phylum Basidiomycota; class Agaricomycetes; order Agaricales; family Tricholomataceae; genus Tricholoma; species Tricholoma bakamatsutake. The sequence continues at coordinate 4,862,596 of CP114868.1, read as the reverse complement.
CATGCTTTGGAATCCTGATATTGCACCTAGTGCTAGTTTCAATCAATGGATAGTATCCATTCTAACATTTCACTTTACATTTGTTAGAGTGACACCCACTGTTCTGCTAGCTGGACCAAGGGGGCTCTCCTACAAGAAGGTGGTGGGGCGTGCACACATGATGGGGATTTTTGATGGATTTGATGCAACAGGTTAAAAATAGATCAGTTGGCTGAAATAGGCATTTTGCACCACAAATGTGGATGGAATACCTAAGAGAACTCAACTGAGGTCCCCAGGTATATATTTAATGTTTATATACTATGTTACATGTATTGTAATATGTTGCTACCGATGTGTGCATATATGTGCATACATATTGATGCATGTAAATAGAAAATTCCCATGCTGACAAATAAAGCATTTATAGGCATTTGGTAGTGTATTTTGGTAAAATAAAATAAAATAAAAATAAAATATTATTATGTAATAGGCATGTCAGGAGACTGTTTTCTAACATTACCCCCCTTTATGCCTCGACTTCCAGGTGAGAAAATATTGTATCTGTCCCCTCTGTGAAATTCTGGTAAAGGCTGGAAATTCATCCCCTCATACACCATTCTAGCAATGTGATGCGGTGATAGGTCCACTGCATGCTATAAGGTCTGGAAAAGGATTTAATTATATTGAGATATCACAACACACTCCGAATCACTATGAACGCCATAAAATTAACCACGAACCCTTTCAAACCTCTTTCAAACTATTTGCACTATTTTGGATGACTTTGAATGGCTTCAAATAATTTCATGACACTTTAAATGCTTTGAAATGACTTTGTACTACTTCAAACGATATCGGCTGCCATATAACTGTTTTAAAACACTTTCGATACACCCTGCACATTTGGAGTGAGCCAATTCACCACATATCAAGCACTACTGGACATGAGGGAAGACTACAAGAGACTTAGAATGCGATAAGTGCATCTTTATATTTCAATGATATATTAAAGCAATAGAACAAGAACTCTTACTATACTAGGACAATGTATGTTTCATTTCTTATCATTTCTCATTTGTTTTATGTTTTACAATACCTTTATTGCTGTGCATACTGCCTCATGTTCTACACTTGTTATTATTTCCTTTTTAGTACTATCTCTTCAATTTGCATATAGACTTGTATTAGTTAGTTAGAAGAGAAGCAAAAGCAATGGGGAACACAGAAGAAGTTACCCTCTCCACTATCGTCAGATTTAAGAGCAGTTCTCTTGAGTCTTATCTTCGCATCATATCTCTAAGTTCTGTGAGATATTGTGAACTCCTTCAAACTTTCATATTAGTCTCTCGACTTATTGCCTATCGCCATCCAAAAAACACTTCACATTCGCTATACTTACTTCTCGATATACCTCAAACCATTTCAAATTACTTTAACATTCCTCGAAACTTCTTTGAACTATTTCACACACCTTCGAACCTCTTTCAAACTATTTTGCCCTTTTTTGTACACCTCTAAGGACTATTCGCAATATGATTCATCATTCTACATCACTTACTATGACTTTGGGGTATCAGCAGTGATATTTAGTACCAACTTGCACCTTCCTCTAGCCTGTGTTATACTTTCTAAGCCTTTTACAGGTTTTTGTTAGGTTTCCAGGTCGAGTATCATCAGGGGAGCATTTGGATTACATTTAAAGAATTGGGCAATTGCATTACATGCTCGCTTACAATTCTCCTCAGGTTCCCATGAATTATTTTCATCTGTGTAGTTCTTCCACTAAGAACTCCAATTTATTTTGTCAAAGATGTGAGTACAAAACCTCTTCCACAATATATTCTGGAGCACCTTCTACCATTATTGGAGGCTGTGGAGTAGTTTGTTGATGGGGAATAGTGGGTGGGTGGTAAGGGCATAAACAGGAAATGTTAATTTCAGGATCAATCTTGAATGATTGAGGTAATTTTAACACTACCACATTAAGTGAAATTATCTTAGAAATCACATATGGGCCAACTTGCTTCTCTGTAAGCTTTCTTGAAGGTCATGGAATATTTAGATCCTTGGTACTTAGCCATACCAAGTCACCAACTTTGTACTCTGGAGCAACAGCTTGAGTATGATCTGCATGTTGCATCATGTCATCACATGCTTTCATCAATGCTGCCTCTGCTTTCTCCTGCACCTTTCACATTTTTGATACAAAGTCCTCCACTGACTGTACCTTGACTTCCCTTCAAGGTTCTACTCCCATTCTGGGATAATACCCATAATTAGCGAAGAAGAGTGACATGCGAGGAGCTGAATGGAGTTTATTATTGTAAGAAAATTTGGCAATTGCCAACCATTTAGGCCAGTCAGTTTGTTGGTGATTGACAAACATGCATAGGTACTGCTCCAACTCCTGATTCATTCTCTCTGTCTGCCCATTGGTTTGTGGGTGATATGCTGTAGATAATTTGGTTTGAATCCCCAATATGTTATTTAACTCTCACATAAATGCAGAAGCAAATTGTGATCCACGATCAGAGATAATCATATCAGGTAATCCATGTAACCACCATACCTGATTTAGATAGAGGTGCACCAAGCCCAACGATGAGGTTTCTGCAGTAGTAGAAATGATATAGACTTCCTTTGTGAAGTGGTCACATACTACAAATATTGCATTGTATCCTTGAGCTTCAGGTAATCCTGTGATAAAGTCCACAGATATATCTCGCTGGCACTTAAGGTATAGGGTTTGGCATTAATTTCCCTGCAGGCTTTTCTAAAAATTTCTTTCCTCTCATGCACGTATCACACCCATCCACATACCCCAACACATACTTTAAAATTTTGGGCCACCAATAATTTCTCTTCACCAACTCCAATGTCTTCCACCTTCCTGGATGTCTAGCAGCTGGCATATTGTGATGTAACCATATGATTTCCATTCGTAAATCTTGATCCTTCAGTACATACACCTTTCCTCTGAACAACACTAACCCTTGTTCTTCAACCCATTCATCTCTATTAATATTACCTTTCTTCTCCCCCCTCAAGGCTTTCACAGCTTCCACTACTTTATCATCCATCTCTGAACATTGCCTAATTTTATACAACATTTCTGTCTCTGAGCTATCCACCAATAGATGCCCTTGATGCATAGCACAAATACAAAAGTATTCAGGTTTGAGTAGAGTAATATTTTATTGTCCTCCTCCACTCCCCTTTTATGATCTGTCATACAAATCATCTGTCAATCTTTTTATCTCATCATAAAGAACCAAAGGAACTTTAATTTGCTGTATTTAAAGTAGGCATAGTGATTTGTGTCACAAGAGGAGGACCTTTTAGAAGGAACACTCAAGGTCATCCAAAATAATCATGCAAAATAACATCCACTTTACTTAATTAGATCATTTTATGTCATAAAATACTACAGAACCAGTCAGATACATGTCTTTGCACAGTATAACAAGAAATGGATTCTCATAAATCTGATAAAGATGGTATCAACTCAAGGCCAAAGAGCTTAGGAGAATTTGGAACTACAAAACATGATATGAAATGCATTGCAACTCAAACCTGGGACAATCTGCAACACCATATGTACAGATGAGGTGTTGCCACAGGTACAGATATACGAACCCATACCTGCACCTGTGCTACCTGCAGGCAGAATACCACAGGTTAACCTGTACCTGTGCTACATCCTAGAACTGATTATGACTAAACTGCAGTTTGAACTGGTTTGAACCATTTTGGATTGTTTTTTTGCAGTTCAGTCCAGTTTTTTTGGTTCTTACCATAATAGGTAACCAGTTGCAATTGCAGTTTGTCCAAATGGGGCAAAAAAATGGACTGAACCAGACCTTTAAACATTAGGTGTGATGCCCAGGATGAGCTCAATTGCATGATCCTGTAAGGGCAACCTCAAGCTGCAGAAGCAGCATAAAAAAATTAGATAACTTTCTAGTATAGCTGCCTCTCATCTTTGTCTTAGCTACATGTAGTTTATTCAAGTATCACTGTGGTTTTTGAACACCATATAAAACTTGTGCTTGTAACCTGTATCTGCAGGTATGGTGTCGCAGGTTACAGGTATGGTGTTGCCAGTGAAACCCATGATGTCATCTGTGCTACATCCTAATCAGTTCAAATGGACTAAAACTGGTCTTCTCATAGAATTTAGTATATAAAACCAGTTGTAAACTATAGCATAGGGTGCAAAGTAGTTGACCATAAAGGTTTTATTGTGATAACAATTGTTTACATTTGTAAAAACACAACTATAAAATGTCATGCAAGTTAGATTTTGTAGTAACATATTGTTTTGGCCATAACACATGTGATTCTGGACTGTTTCTCTTGAAAATATGCTCAAAAGATGCATATTTATGAGGAGAACAGAGTAGTAGTTTGAACTAACTTGAAGAACCAGTTTTTATTGGTTCAGTTCAGAGCAGTTTTTTTATTCCAGGATGCCCAAACTGCAACTGACAGTCCAGTTTTTTGCAGTTCAGTCTGGTTCAGTTGCAGTTTTTTTCCAGTTCAATGAACTGGACCTTCAAACACTAGCCACACCTTCCTCCTGCAAGATCTATTCTCTCTCCCCTGAAAAACAATGACCACTTGACAAGTTCATTGATGAGCACTTGGCTTCTGGTTATATCCACTCTTCTAAGTCGATTATGGCCTCATCCTTCTTCTTTGTCAAAAAGAAGGATGGCTCCCTTTGGCTACCTTGCGTCGTATCTCTGAAGTTCTGCAAAGTATCGCGAACTTCCTTGAACTTTTGTATTCATTCTCAACTTGTCATTGCCTATCGTCACTAAAAACCCAGCTCGTAACTGCTATATTCATTTGTCAACACATATATCAACACCAGTCGAACACCTTTGAACCCCTCAAACTTACCCAAACAACCTTGAACCCATTCAAATCTATTTTGAACTACTTCACACATCTTGGGACCAATTTTGAACATCTTTGAACATCTTTGTACACTTTAAAAAGGCTATTCGTCATATCCTTATCATTTCGCATCACTAAAACAACATTTTGGTATTAGCGGTGATATGTAGTACTGACTTGCACCCTTCCTCTAGCCTGAGTTATACTACAAAAGGCTTTTAACAGGTTTTTGCTAGGTTTCCAGGTCGAGTATCATCAGCGTATGTCTGGATAATGCATCTGCTTTCCTCATCAAGCTTCCCGCTTTGTGGACTAAGTGAAAATCAAAACATGATAGAATAATGCCCAACATGCTTGTTGATGGTTAAGCTTTTTAGCAGACATAAAGTACTGCAGATTTTGATGGTCCATCCAGATTTCGATCTGATGCATACATCCCTCCAAATAATGTCTCCATGCTTCCAATGCTCATATTATTCCCAACATCTCTTTATCATGCACATCATAATTTCTCTCCAGATCATTCAACCCTCAAGACAAATGTGCACAAGGATTCCATTTGTCATCTTCACATAACATTGATAATATCACTCCAGTAGCAAAGTCTGATACATCTGATTCCACTCATAAGGGACATGTGAAATCTACTGGGGCTAATATTGGCTCTTCCACAAACTTCCTCTTCAACTCCTCAAATGCTGTCTGCTGCTGTTCTCCCTATCTCCGCACTACTCCCTTTCATGTAAGATTGTGTAATGGTGCAGCAATTTTGGAAAAATTATGAACAAAGCAATGATAAAAATTTGCAAGTCCCAAGAAAGCCTGAACTTCCTTGATATGGGTGGGCACGGGCCAATCAACAATTGCCTGTACCTTGATAGGATCCATCTTGATTCCATCAGGACCAATCTTTAATCCCAAGAACTCAATCTCACTTGCCCCAAACACACACTTCTCCAGTTTAACAAATAAATCATTCTCTGCTAATCTTTTCAACACCTCCTGCACTATCGCCTCATAATTTTCTTCATTCTCCATAAATATCAAAATGTTGTCAATAAATATTATTACCATGCCTTTGTCTATTACATCCTTGAAAATGTTGTTCATCATATTCTGGAAAGTTGGGGGACTATTGGTCATCCCAAAAAACATGACAAGCGGCTCGAAGCATCCTTGATGCATGGCAAATGCTGCCTTCCACTCATCTCCTTTCTTTATTTGTACATTGTTGTACCCCCAGTGTAAATCCAATTTTATCAAGACCTTGGCCTTTCCCACCTTGTCAATTATCTCTCAGATCAATGGCAAAGGGTATGCATTCTCCACTGTCCACTCATTCAAATACCTATAATCTGTGCACATCCTCTTCCTCTGATCTTTTTTTGGTACAAAGAATACTGCTGATGTCTGCAGTGATTTCGAAGGTCATGTGTATCCCTTGCACAATTGTTCATTAAGGAATGCATCCACTTCTTCTTATTCCTTTGGAAATAATGGATAAACTTTTAACTTCTTTGGCACAAATCCCGGCTTCATCTCAATTGCATGATCCCATGGCTTTCGCACTGGCATCCGCTCTGATTCCTTCTTCTAAAAAACTGACAAACATTTATGGTAGGCTTTTGGCACCCACTCCTCCACTGGTTTCTCCACTTTTACAGCATTCTTATCCCATGACTGTCCTCCATGAATTTTCATAAAGGTTTGCTTTTGTTCTTCCTTACTGGTCATAATTGAAACTTCCCTCTTTGGCATATCCTCATTTTCCAATTCCTCCATCATAACAGAATACTTCGTTGGATGTTCTTTCTCTTTCCTTTCCTTCTTCTCCTTTTTTACTTTCCTGCCATACACATTACATTCTTTAGGACAACAAGTCATGTATACCTTCCCAGTTTTCCAATCAATTTCCAGGTTATGCTTTTGTAACCATGGACATCCAATTATCAGATTGGTTTTCCCAAGGTCGCACACCTCAAATACAGCTCGTTCCTGATGATCCTGATACTTCAGTATTATTGTCACCTCCTCCTTAATAGTTCCTCCACGATTGATCATACCATCAATATTGTACACCATTATAGGTTGTGGCAGTTTATGCATGCAAATACCGTTTCCAGTAATTAAGGATCAATTAATAAATAATCCAGTAGCACCACTTTCAAGTAATGCCTCCACATTAATTGCTGCATGCATGTCCACTGTCTTCAATCCTACTGTCAAGCTGATTTTAGGTTCTATCCGCGCAGAGCAAATAAAGAGTTTAGGGGGTTTGGAAATAAGGCTGGGCATTTTTCTTTGTCGCATAAGTGATGATGGTCATACTCCTCAATTTCTCTTTTGGGTTCACTCTGGGTTTCCTTGGATACTAATACATTATATTGATTCTGGGTCACCAATGGGATAACCTTCACTGGGAGTCTTCCACAAAAATTCTTCTGCTTATCTTCCTCCAACTTCACCTCCTCGATTGTCACTTTCCTAATCTTCCTTTTCTGCCTACAATTTCTAGCAATATGCTCTAATTGCCCACAATTAAAACATTTAAGCAGAGCTCATCTCCCTGCTCGATCAACATCCATCGCATCTGCCAATGCTGCTGACTCCTTAACAATAGGTGTCACTGCCATGGCTGGTGGCTGTGCCCTCAGAGTTTGTACCTGAGGTGTCCTTCCTTTCTCGGACTTTCCTCCTGATGACTTTCCAAATCTGGCATTCCTGTACATCAATTTTGACTCTGCCTGTTCCTGTCAATATTGCCGATCAAGATGCATTGTGCAATTATACCACTTGTCCAACCTCTGCAGCATAGAATGCAGCTTCTCCCATATCTGTCTGTGATGCTTCTGCCTTGAACTGCAAAATAAATTTGTCTGCTGTCAGAGAACCTTGGTGCATGGTTTTTAATTTAGCATTCACCGTCGCCTTTGGATTAGGGTCTCCAAACTGTACCTCCAATCTCTGCAAAAATTTCCTAAAAGTTGCAAACAGTTTATATCCCACAGCAATTTGATTAATGGCTTCGTTTCTCCAAATCTGTGCTTTCCCTCCCTGGATGTATGAGAGAGCAAACATAATCCTAGACTTAGTCATATGAAATTTGGGCTTTCTCCCATGAATATACAATACTATAGAGCTGATGAAGGATTTTGTGTTCTCCATGGTACCATCAAAAATTTGTGGGGGCACATATTTAGGTAAACACATTTTTTCACTCTCAGATCTCTCCTCTGCATGCACATCCTCTAAGACATCTACTCCACCATCTCCACCATCTCATCATCTTTATCTTCCACTGTCTCTGCTTTTGTTTCTGCTTGTTTGGGCTGTGATGCTGCCAATACTGACACTAATTGGGACATTTGTGCTGTAAGCGCATCAAAATTGGCTTCTAGAGCTGGCATGGGTACAGGATTGTGACCAGAATTCGAAGTTGATTGTTTTGTCATAATGATGTAAGCTGTGATGAGTCACTTCTTTGGCTGAGTCAAGATTTGGCTTCAGAATCTTTTCGCAAAATTTTGAGTCATGTGATCCAGCTATTCAGGTACCAAACATGGCAAAACATGTGATTTTGGCTATTTGTCAACACTTAGGCACTTTGGATCAATAACCCTTCCAACAGTGCCTGATCTCAGGGTTATTACTGAATTTGGCTAGTAACTACCTAAAATAGTCATCCAAATAGAGTAATGTAAATCTCGGGTAAACCAGATCCAATCGGTTGTTTGGTTGCAGCTGTCCTAATGATGAGCACTGCCTCTCGATCACTGGTGGTTGCAATGTAAGGCAAGGCCTGGCATTGGCTTACAAAAGCAAGGTAAATATGTATATACAATTAATTCCAGCTCTTGCCGAAATGATGAATAAGCAGATGTGGCGTGCTGAGACAAATGATGTATGTGCATGTAAGAGAAGGTGCACTGATAGGGTAGTTGTGTTCTTCTGTTAATGTGACACCCACTAATCTGCTAGCTGGACTGTGCAGGTTCTCCTACAAGAAGGCAGCGGGGGGCCACACGCATGATGGGGGTTTTGATGGATTTGATGCAAGGGGTTAAAAATAGAACAGTTGGCTGAATTAGGCCTTTCACACCACTATTGTGGATGAATACCTAAGAGAACACAACTAAGGTCTCCTAGTATTTATTTTAGGATTATATACTATGTTACATATATTGTAGTATGTTGTTATGGACGTGCATGCACATGCATGTACATGTGCATACATATTGATGTGTGTAAATAGAAAATTCCCATGCTGACAAATAATGTGTATATAGGCATTTTGTAGTGTATTTTGGTAAAATAAAATGAAATAAAATAAAATAAAAATAGTATTATATAATAGGCATGTTAGGAGACTGTTTCCTAACAGTCAGTGTGCTTGGTTGTCAAGGGGTATTTTGTTGACATGGAATCAAGGAGGTAGTGTGATGCTGAGATGGGTTTTGGTGCATGGGGTGTGTCATACATATATCAATATAGGTAGACCAAAAGTGCAGTTTAATTTCAACAAGCCTGATTAGCACCTCTACAAGAATTGCTTCCATCCATATCCATCAATACTTTTCCAGCAGTTCTTCTATTCTATTAATACTGGTTTGAAGTCTATGTGCTGTGGGGAGATGATGAGTACTGTTAGCACCTGCTACTGCATTTGAAGTAGAATGTGCCACTGTCATTATGACAAGTTGATGTTGATTTGGGTATAGTCTTTACTGTCTTGCAAAACTGCAGGCAATCACAATAATGCTGCCTTTTCTTGCCATTGGACAGTGTCATGCCAGAGAGGGGAGAGGGAGAGGCAATGCAAACATCACAATGAATGTAATAACAACATTGAACTGATTGACAGTAGAAAGTACAAGTAGTATTACAAAACAAATACTTGAGTCATGAATGTCAAAGCATGGTGAAGATGTCGAATGTTGTTGAAACGTTGTTGTAGTATTCGAAATGGCTCAATTGGTTCTATTTGGCTTGAATTGGTTCTGAGTTCTCAGTATTGAGAACGAGGTTATGCTGGTCATGGCCTGCAAAAATCTATTTTCGTGGTGATTGTTGAACTGAGTGTTGGCATTTTAAATGTATGCTTGCAAACACCGCATCCTTGATCCTTGGGGCTATCATTCTTATTTCTATTGTATTGCCTTGGTTCCTAATTGGTGTCATCTGGACTCTCATCTTTTATGTCTACACCTCTGCATTCTACTGTGCCAGTCCTTGAGAGTTGAAATGACTTGGTAATTGCACATCATCCTCAACCAACCATTTAGCTGATTAATCAGTTAATTCCAATCGCTCACTACTGCGCTGGAACAACACAGCTCACAATCTCCACAATCCGACGACCAAGATCATCTTCCAAAATCTACCTCTGATTATATTGCACTATCTCATGAAGAAAAAGATAATTTGTATGGCTTCTCAAATGAAGATTCTGCTGCAACTTCCACATCTGGCAGTACTTCCCCTTCATCTTTGGGCAGGTCATCACCAGGGCCTCAGTAGACAGTCCCTGGCAACTTCATAGATTTGAATGAGAAAGTGGGTCTATCCAGAATCAAGAACTCCAATGGTGATGCACATACTGAAGCAGTGTGAGTTGTGTGATCACACATATGCCAAAGGTTTGGCAGGCTCCATGGGAGTTCCAAGGCTCTATGCAATGTAAAACCACGTGCAGACAGGAATACTACAAGAAAATCTAATGGTGATTGGTTAAAAAGGAAAGGCACTGATGTAGAACATGATTCTGCAATGTCCACAAGTTCTTTGTCAATGGGTGGAGGCATTTTATCCACACTTTTAACTTTATATAATTAACATGACCTGGTGTCATTTTTGAGCTCTTCAACTCTGGATCATTTGCAACACAAGTTGCCACTGGAGAATCCCTGGATACATGTGCATTCAGAGAACCATTGTAGGCACAGAAAAGCATACCAGAATGCACAATGTGGAAGACCATCATCAATGCTCAATGTTGAGGTATTGCCCAAACCCAGTTCCCAAGAATCCTCAGTTGATACCCGAGATGGGCATCACTATGGAGAAAGCAAACCAGCAAAACCAGGGGGCCAACTCTTTTTGTCAGTATTCTCAGATGGCAAGCTCCGAGGCCAAAAGTGGTGCAGGAGTACTTGGACCACTAAACACAGGCACTGGTAATTTGATGGGAGTGGGCTCACCTGCTTCAGGTGAGCTTCAAACAGACATCAAGTGACCAGAGTACCATCTGTCAAGGTATTGCTAGAGTGTCAAGTGTACTTATTCTCTATTAATCTTTTCAGCATTTACCAGATACTCTATGGATAGTAAGAATGTCACATCTTCTGAATTGGAGATGCAGCCATTATCACAACCTCAGAGTGACTCTTTTCCTAGAACTGATAGTAACTCCCCTGAGACTCCTCCATCTCTAGTTCTTCCTGAGCTATGAAAACACAAGACCAAATGGACTGGCATACTCAAGGACCTGCTGTACATGGGCTCCATCAAAGGTATCAGGACTTACAGCATTGTGAGCACTCCAGGATGGACTCCTTTACCAATGCTGGAGGGAGAAAGCTATTTTGATATGAAGCATGACAGCAAAGGTGAAAAGAAGCACAGGAGAAAGAAGGCTGAAATATTTGTATGTCTGTTCATGCCTTATTCTCACTTTGCCTTCTGACAGATATACTCACACAGATTACACGACACCTTGCGAAGATTATCCAGAGGCAAGAGTTCTTGTTGAAGCTCGCCTGTGCAATGATGATGTTTGGGGGCCCTTCCCATCATCTTCAGTCCCAAATCATGTCTGCTGCCCACATACTGAATATTCAATTCAGCTTTTTATACCTCTCTGATGTGCTGCTTGTCAGCTTTGATGATAGTTTGACAAGTATGAGCAGCATAAAGCTTATTCAACAGGGGAGTGCCCTTGACATCAGCAAACTCCATAATGCATATTCTCTCTATTGGAAGGTAAGTACACTATTACTGCACTCCTCTCAGGTCTTAATCGTGGACTCAGCAGGTTATTTGCGATAAGCTCTCCATCATAGATGCATCTAAACAGCTGGATACACTGATGCGCCAACTACAGATGTATTCCTGGTGGCAGCAAATTGTTCTGGGTGGCATGTGTTCAGCATCTATTTGTTCTGTTAGTTTTGCAGGAAACTTCATTGATTCACTGATGGTCTTCCCAATGGGTGCGCTTGTCTCTATCCAGCTACTAAGTGTACAGAACAAGCTGTACCACAATGTTTTTGAGTAAGTTACATTCATCACCTACAAAGCCCTCAAACTAAATGACTATAGGGATACCATGACAACTCTGTTCAGCTGCCTCTCTGCAGCTTTGGCCACTATGCATCATTTCTGCTATTCAGCCATTGCATCTAGTTCCATTGTACTTATTCTTCCTGTTCATCTTGCCTCATCTCATACCACATGCCACTGACTAATTTTAATGCAGGGCTTCATTGTCCTAGGTGGAGTGCTTGCGCTTATGTCCCATAACATCATCACTGGATCTGTCCATCTCTGTTACACTGTCGTATACACCATATTTCTGGGATTTGGCTTGGTCATGGGCAGCAAGGCATTTGAGAAGGTTTCTGGAAAAGCTGTCTTTAGTCCCAAGGATTATAGTTGCTCTATGACCCATCATACAGATGGACCTTGGTATCAGAAGGCTCCATCAGAGCTTTGGGGTATGTATCCATGTTGATTCCAGGATGTAAGGGATGTTGACTATATCAGTCTGCTTAGCTTTCCTGACTGTTCCAATGTATTCTTTATTCTTGAGCCTAAGGATTGGTGCATGATATAATTGAAGGGAGATTGTAAAAATTTCAACCTTAGCATGTTACTATTCACATCTTCTGTTTAGTTCCTCCTTGTTGCTGTGTCATGCATTAGTTGAGTGGTCAACTACTTCATGGGTATGAAATTCATTGGTCAGAGCGATGTCATCGCTGCCATTGGGTCAGTTTATTACTCACATTAAGTTGACCATTCTAATTTGTGTTTTTGTATAGGGCATTCACAGTTAGCATAATTTCCAACTTTTACACCCATTTCTTCTCTGGAAATGCCTTCACCATTATGGTAATTGCTTTATCTATTGTTCATAGTCCACTTGCTTATTGTTGTGTTACTTTCAGATTATGAGAATTTGACATTCTACATATTGGGATTCCAGACAGTGCTGAACTTTGTGTCAGTTTCTATTAGGCTGACTGTCAAGCTAGGGATCTCACTCATCATAACACATCCCATTTAGAGCAGATGACAAGCTGGTGGAGTATTCAGTCTGTGACCTGGTTAGAAACTACACAAAACCTTTTTTCCATGCATCCTCTTGAATTATTTGCCTTGTCATCTTAGTTTTAGACTACATGGTGCTTGGACTATTGAACAGAATCCACCCCCCTCCATCTTACATATCATGTATATATCTGTGGGTACTACAATTGTAGCAACATTGCCCCCTGCAGTAGTTTATCTCTGGAGGTTTCTCTTAGGCTGCCGGTAGCCAGAGTTTGAGATGATGTAGTTCACTGTGGTATTTGAATCTTGGACTCCATGCTATCTGTTCCTCTGACAATTTGCTTGGGGGAACAAGTTGAACCTTGGTCTGACTAGTTTATTAATATTTCAGTACTACAACTTTTTACCATGGATTTGGGAGGACATGTACACATGGGACCAAAGGAGTGTCAGAAATATTGGAAACATTGCCATACAAAAAAAATGTCAAGGAGGAAGAGCAAATATTATCAGGGGTGAGAGCTCTGATCTGTCTCACTGCTCATGTGACCTTAATGAACAACTCTCCATGATCCTCTGAGTCTTGCCAATCCTAATGCTGTCAAAGGAAAAGCTCCTCTATGACTATCCAATGATAGCATTCCAAGCCTGTGCTCCAAAAAGGCTTCATTGTTTGCATGTCATGCAATGATGAGTTATCATCCTCCTGAGGTTCATAAAGAATGTCATGATTCCCCAGGGGGAATTTGTAGACAGATTGTCAGATAGACTTAGGGTTAGTTCAGAACAACCAGAAGTGAAAATGCAGTAGCGTGGATGTGGAATTGACTAGTAGTTGCCCCACTCATGTGGATAGAGGTTGGTGAGCCAACCAATGTGGACCTCAACAACTTCGAAACTTATTTATTTGCTTGGCCTGACTTCATAAAGCATTAACAGAGATCTTGTAGTATATGCAACTCAAGAAAGTGATCTATTCATTCAGCAACTGCCAATGATGCAGTCACATGTGATGACAGGTCGATTGTGGAGTCAAAACATGGCACATTTCAGCCTTTTGATTCCATTTTGACCAGGATTGCAGCTTGCTGAAGTGCTCTATTCTGAATGTCCACAAAAGCTTGATGCAGGTTGATCATTAGTTCTTCGACATTGACAAGTTGAAATCTTCCCTCAATGTTATTCTCAGCTTGACACAGTTCTTTGACATTGACAAGTTGAAATCTTCCCTTAGTGTTATTCTCAGCTTGACATGGCTGCCAACTGCAAAGATTTTCTGGTTCATCACCACAACTTGAAGTGTGTGCGATCCATGAGCTCCTGAGACTTGTAGACAAAATCAACTAGGCTTCTGTCCTCACTGCCTTGTTCTTATCAGATGCTGTCTGAATGACCTGGAGACCTCTCCAAGTTGAAAATACTATCCTCAAAGCCTATCCTTCATATGTGCTCAGTGAACAAGCAGCTGTACTATGGTCCTAAAGGAATTTGCTTAGAAAGTGAACACAAATTCAGTGATAACACAGCACATCCAACATGAGCCACTGGGGCAGAGTCAAACAGCCCACCGACCTCTCATTGTTCACTCAGCTATAGCAATATGGATGCTGTTGTGGTAGGTCCTCATCTTGGCTTGATCTCGACTCTCAAAGCCAGTGAACTCTTTTGACTAATCATCATTGCTATCCACAGCTTTATTAATGGCTATGTCAACTTTCCACAAGTCTTGGCACTTAGATTCTGTGTTACAATCATCCTTGTATTCCCATTTTTGGAGAGCCTTTCTGAACTACCTACAATCCAGGCATATGGTGAGACTGAGCACTTCTGCCTCAACAATGAGAGGCATGTATGTTGAAAATTGGGAAGACAACTGAATCTTTCTACAGTTGTAACTCATTCAAAATTTTCAGTGCATACTGGTTGACTGTAATGAACCAGGTAAGTCATCTTAGTCAACTTACAGTAGCTCAAAAAACTGTCCCAATGTTTGGTCATTTTATAATGCTTTTCTTATAACAGAGTACTGGGTGCATTTATTATTCTGAGAAAATCATATATGGTACCCAATCATCCTAGCTTTAAAATAAGCCACTATTTATATTATTTGAATAAGAATTTACTTCATAATATAAAATGACCAAACATTGGGACAGTTTTTTGAGCTACTGTATGCATAGATAAGAACTGAAAAATTCTGACTTGTATTGCTTACTATCAGCAGTGGCTTGGGATTCATTTGGATTTCCTTGGCACAGTTCTCTCATTTACTGTCGCATTGGTTACAGTAGGAATGTGATTTACCATATCTTCTGCTCAGACTGGTCTTGTCTTGTCTTACATTCTCAGTATTCAACCAGCATGTGTTTTTCTTCCTTGACATGCATCCTGTCTAATGGTCCACTGACTTCATCTTGATCAGATTTAGATGGCTCATCCAACAGCTGTGGAACTTGAGAACAACATGAACTTTGTGGAGCATCTCATTCACTATGTGATGAAGGTTGAACAGGAAGCACCCCATGAATTACGTGGCCTGCTAAAATCTAATCAGCAGGTGATCTGCTCCCATGTCACAGGCCTAGTCCTTATGGGAAGAAGATCTGCATGACAGCCCCTATTCCAGTGCTCAGGTGCCAATATGAACACACCACCTTGTAATCAACTTCCTACCATGAATTACAACTATGATTCAATGAATGCCTATAAGCAAGCTTAGAAAGTGCATTATCTGATGCTGATTGTCCATCTAGGTATTGCCCTTGATCTCCTGTGCAAAGAACATGTTGAAGAAGCAGAACTTTGCACTCCCCCACCTATTCCAACTGGACTCTGACTGGACTCCAAGTTTTCCAACTGGACTCTGACTAAACTACCATGACAGTCCAGCAGTCCAATAAAAGTCCAATAGGACAACAAGGAAAGTTCTTGGACTCTGATCAGACTGTTATTGGACTCCTACTCCATGATGAAATCTTCAGACATTTGAGAGATCTGAGAGTATTCCAAGTAAATTCCTAGTAAATTCTGAGTACATTCTGTCTAATTTTCATGATTTGTTCTGATCAAAGTCCAATCACAGTCCAACAAAAGTCTGAACAAATTCCAAGTAAATTCCAATCCTACTCTATCTAACTTGCACAATTTGTTATGTATATACACTTGTTAAAATACATCATCTATCTAACTTGCACAATTTGTTATGTATATACACTTGTTAAAATACATCAAGCATAACCATCTTCAGTATCACCATCACCACCATTGTCACTATCATTGCCACTATTATTTCTGGCTGTTTCCCCTGCCTTTCTTGCCTGTTTCCTCAGTACAAACATTGTATGATAAAACAACATGGTATGTAAATACCAGTTGAAGTTTCCAGTTGTCATCTGCTTGATAATGGATTCAAATCCTTCAAGCCATGCATTGAGCTGCTCACAGGCTTGTGTATTGAATGCATGTTTGCAATAGGGCTGATCATTTTTGTTATGTGCAACAATAACAAGGTTATGCTGATCCATTCAATGGTGCTGGATTGCACCATTTGTGGCACAAATAATCCCCAGTGCGATGATTGATATAGTGGTAAGAGTCCACAATAAAATGAGTTGTGTTTTGCCAAGTCTGCCAACTTCCATTGACAATACTAGTATGAAGAACTGCACAAGCTTTGTTAATGCAGACATAATCAGGCCTTGAAGTCTCTGTGGGATAGATAGATTCCAAAAAATGCAAGATATTGGTAGGAAATTTTGCTTTTGCAAACTTGGCCCATGCAATTACAACTCCATAGGGTGCACAAATTGTTTCAATGCAGTAGAATTGGTTTGGAGAAAAATAATGGCTTCGCTGGTCTTTCTTCAGCTGGTTCATCATGAGGCTGATCATTTGTTGCCAGAGTTGCTTGCTATGGCATCTGTTCTCTAGGATGTTGGAGTATTCTTCTTACACTGGCTAGTGCTTGGTGGCTATGATCTTGCTGATACCTCCACCATCATTCCTGATGTTCCCCACAAGCCTCAGTATCCACAACTTTCTGATTATCACAATCATGAATTTGACATTTTGCACCATATAAATTTAAATCATTGTGAAAAGGGCAGAAAACTCTACCATGAGCATTTGAAACATCTGATGTGCAGTTATCATATGCACAATGCTATATATTTCCAAGTAAATACAATATCAATGATAACATTTTGAATGAAAACATACAAGAGGACCTCCACACATGCCATCCAAAACTACCATTGTTACTGGTGGACAGTCAACCTCCATATTCTGATCTACCTGGTCAACCTTAATATCCTGATTGTGAGCATTATTTTGAGCCACCTCTGCATCTCTTGCAGCTAATTCTGCATCTTCTCCAACTAATGGAGGTACAACTCTCATCATTATTAACCAGAGCAGCTGGATCATCTCCTGTAAGCCAGTCTGCTATTCTCTTGTAGTCATGTGTACATTCTAAACAAGCATGCTGATCTGCAGCTCTGATAATACCATTTTTTCCCAATATTTCAAATGCTTCTTTTGTTACTTCATCAATAGCAAGTCCATCTTGAATTTCCAGATGTATATCAGATGCAGCACCAATTGTGCGGATGGATTCTTGTATGAAAGCCTGCCAGATATGATGATGAAAGAGCTTTTGACACTGAACATCTTGTGTTTCCCAAAAAGTATTGTTCCAAAATTCAGTATAAGCAGCAGTTGAAGCATGGAAGCTATACATTCCATTTAATGCTGCATTAGAAAATGATCGGTCAACCCAAGTACTTTGTCCAACTTTAAAATACTTGGTTGAATTCAAGTAGACTCAATTCCAGGTGTGTTCTCCCTATTAGGGACAGGTACTTGTTCATGATCAGCATGATACAATATGAGGCAATCCAGACATTTGCCAGTAAGCACAGAAACTTTATCATAAATGATAAAATTTTTGACCAAGGTAACTTTGGGAATATCTTGGGCTTTAGTGGCTTGTAGCAATGAATGAGGATTACAAGTTGCAGTCATGCACTGCACACTAGTTGGACAAATAACCTGGACTGGTTGGATTAATTTCTGAGAAACAGACTTTAGTTTCCCCAGAAACATTCCATTTTTATCCAGAGGATAGAATTGCAAAACTTGTGCAAGTGCTACCAGCTTGGAGGCAGTGACTGTTAGAACTTGGTCCTTAGACATATCTTTGCCAATATCCTGGGTCCTTAGCAATTCAGCTGTAGCAGAGCCTAGCTTGTCTTGAATAGCATGTGCAAGATGTTTTATTCAACCAGAAGCAGCTGGTGCTTTTTCTCCTGGGTATTTGGGACACTGTTGCTGTGCATGCAAGCTGAAACACTCTGGATTTTCCAAGACAGAAAATGCCAGAACAAGCACTGTTGAGAGAGAAATTGTTGGCCCAAGTTCTGTTGAATAAAATTGCTGAAAAGATTGAAGGGAATATCAGGAAATGGACATTGATCCAGAAGTGCAAATGTGGCTGGCACACTTGCAAACACCAATAGTAGTCTGACAGCTTGAGGCATCTCGATAATGCGTGAAACCATGGCCAGAAAAATCTTGAACACAATAAAACCCAAGGCAAACCAGATACTAAATAATCATTTAAATTCTACCAACTTTGAAAAAAAGAAAAACCCAGTCCATTGCTTACTTTTGCAACTTCTTCACTGGGCCATCTTTCTTCTTTGGACTACTTTTATTAACTGCCTTGCTTCCTTTTCCAAAATCCTGAGACAAAACATCTATCTTTCACATTTTTCTTCCCCTTGCTCATCTTCACCACTGATTCCTCAGCTGAAGCTAAAGTTCCATTATCCACAAATTTCTTCAAGTCTGTCAATGTATAAGTTGGCTTATCAATACCCCAAGCCTCCAAATCAAATGGCTTGTCTTCTTCATTCTCCAACCATCCAACCATCAAAGAATAGTTTGAGACTTTCAAAAATACCAGCTTGTAATGGGAGAACCACATGGACTTCAAAAGAAAATTTTGGATAAGCTCAGTAGCAGAAGGCTGCTTTTCAGGCCAAGTGCCTTCCGAGATGCATTTGTTGAGGGTTTGACAAGCTTGTATATAAGCCTTGTACTTCTGATAGGCAAAATAAAGATTTTGGTCAGCACAGCTGGACAAATGTTTGGGGACTCCAAGAAGTGTCATGAGGTGGTCTTTGAAAGAGGTAGTCAAAGAAGATTTGGCACCAGGAGTAGCTGAATTAGAATAGGGAGGAGAAAAACCAGTAACAGGATGGGATTCATGAGAGGTAGACACTGAAGTAGAGGTGCATTTATCCTGAGTGAGAGTAAAGGCAGGTTCCTAAATATAGTTGGTTGAACTGGTAATATAAATGTAAATCAAATCACACTCACCACCAAGATACACAAGACATAACTGTTATTCTTGAATTCCCAAGCAACTTCTTCATCATTCTCAAGTGCAACATCAAATTCTCCCTGGAGATCCCACATGTCTTCTTCATAGACCCAGACCATGGCTTTTAAATTTAATAACCTTTATCAGAAATAACTGATTAAAAGACATTATAATCAAAACATACTATAAATTTGAGTGTAGCATTTTTTGAGAGATAAAAGAATTGGACCAAGAGTAGGTGACACATTATGCTTCAAGGAAAGCTTTTGTTCCATATCCTTCACATCGCCACTAGTGGTATATAGAAAAACTTTTCCCTTGCAAAAAATTTCAGGGGAGTTAGAGGGAAGATCAATTGCATCAGCAAAGTTAAAAACATTGCCCTAAGCCTAGCCATGAGTAAACCCCCCTGTGATGCAAGAAGCACCCTGAAGGTTTTGGGTTGGACTACTCAGTGGACTTTGCATCTGAATATCTACATATAATTTTTAAACTGACATCAAAACAAAAAATTGTAGAAATGAGACGAACCTTGAGAAACAGGACTCGTTTGTGGATCCCATGCATGCTTGTCATCATGCTGGGCTTTGTCAGCTTGTTTGTCATCACACTGGATGTCGTTGGCATCTTCGTCATTGTGCTGGGCTTTGTTGGCATGTTCATTGTCTGCCTGGGTGTCGTTGGCATCTTCGTTGTCATGCTGGGCATTGTCAGTGTCTTCATCATTGCACTAGGCTTTGTCAGTGCATTCATTGTCTACCTGGGTGTTATTGGCATCTTCATCATCATGCTGTGCATTGTCGGCATCTTTGTCATTGCATTGGGCATTGTCGACGTGTTCATTGTCCACCTGGATGTCATTGGCATCTTCATCATCATGCTGGGATTTGTTGGCATGCTCATTGTCTTCCTTGGCATTGTCAGTGCATTCATTGTCCTGCTGGGTGTCATAGGCATGCTCATCATCCTCCTGGGCATCATCATCATCTCCCTCATTGTCCTGGGGGTGTTCTTTGTCAACTGCTGCATTGTCAGTACTGGTCTCATCTTCCTCATCATCATCATCATCGTCACCTGAGCCTGCACCCTCCCCTTGGCCTCCATCCTCTTGTGAGCCTGCCATGGCCTTGCTGTTCCTGTGATGGTGGTTCTTGGTGTTGTCGTTGGTGTTCTGCCCTTCCTTGTTCTCGTCCAAGCCTAAGGTGACCTTGTGGTTGTTGTTCTTGCCATTGCTGCCATTGTTGGTAAGGGGTAAGGGGTCTGGATGTCATTGGTGCCCACTGGGAGTGAGGGTGGGTTGAGGCAGCATGATGCTCATTATGGCTGAGCGAGTGCATTCAAGAGGGGCGATGGTGATGCCACTGCCCTCCAGGACCTGTTCTGTTCTGTAAAGTAGTTGTAATTAATGAATTAATAAGATAGAAAGCAAAATACTCACCTGGTGAGTTTTTTGGGGGGGGCTGCCACTCCATTGAGCTGGTCTTGCATGTCTGAGGTCATCCTGGGTAAGAAAAAAAACAAAAAAGATTCATTTGAAGCAAAAAAAGAGAAAGAGTGGGAGGGAACTCACCTGGGGCCTTTTTTTGGCCCTTTTGCACTCATTTTGCTTTCCGCCCAGTGCTGTTTTCTTTTTTTTTGCCTGCTGGCCTTCAGTGTTGACTGATGACATAACATGCTTCCACATGCTTCAAGGCTTTGCCTGTCAGTCTGGGGCCTTGTATGTGGTGCTGCTATAGGTGGCAGTCATGGTCGATTTGGTTTCAGGCATGTTGTCATCTAGGTTGTGGGGGTAGCTGTTGTGGTCGGTGCAATGTTGGTGGTCAGTGGTGAAGTACACACTGACATCCAAATGTGGAAGGCTGTTCACACAGTCAGATAAATAAGTTTTGGAGATGAGCTCAACATAATCTGGTCAATCATCATTTTGAGTTTAGGTAACCTATACAATTATATACATAAAAAACTAACCACTGCCTCATGCAAATGTGAGTGGGGGTGGGACAGCAATATTAACTAAAACCAAAAAAAAAAAAAAGAAAGAAAAAACTGCCCCTATGCAAAACATGGGGAGGGTGTCCTGCTGTCAATGTCTCTGTTCCTGTCTGCATTGTTGGTCATCTCATGGTTTTCTGTCTTTGACCTGCCATGTTGGTATCCTTCATGCTTGTCATTCCTTCCCTTGGTACCATTGCATAAGCTGCTCCTTGCTGGTGGGCTTCTCATCGGTGTCCCTGTATGCCCCACCCCTTGTTCATGTCCCATTCATTGTCCCTTGTGCTGGTGGTGGTGGTTCCTCATTGTCTTTGTGGTTGTCTTGGTTGTCCCTGGTTTGTGCCCCCTCCCTCAGTCAATGGTCATCCCGGTGGCTTCTGTCATCTGTGTTGTGCCTCATTGGGTTTGTCATTGTTGTTGTCACCCTCCCCCCTCATTTTCTGGCCTCGTTTTCTGGTACCATTCCTGGTCTTCCTGGTTGTGGCTGCTGCTGCTGCTCCCATTGTTGTCGGTATCACTGCTGTTGCTCATATTGGCTCTGGTGTCAATCTTGTCATTTCCCTGGTTCTTGTCCTCCCTGGCATCATCCTGAGCTGGCTCAGGGCTTTGTGGTTGCTGTGTTGGTAGTTGAGGTGGTCTTGTTGTTGTCATCATCTTTATCATTGTAGTGGCAGCCATGGTGGTGGTGGGTCCTTGGCATTGGCATCACCCTCAACTTGTTGTTCCTGATGTTGCTGCTGCTACTGCCCCCATCATGGGTACTCCTATCATCCTGGTGCCATTGTCCTCATGTTTCCTGGTCTTGTCCCATTGCTCTCTTTGTCCATAGCATTTCTGTAATAGTGGTGTCGCCGTCATGGGGGGTCATGGTACCTTTCTTGATGTTAGTTAGTACAATAGAAATATCTAAGATACAATAAAAATTATGTTAGTCAAAAGGAAAAAAATGAGATGAAAAGAAAAAAACTTACCTGGAACCCAAATGACATTGAACATCATTTGTGCCCATTCAACGAGATGAAAAGAAAAAAACTTACCTGGAACCCAAACAACATTGGATGTCATTTGTGCCTGTTCATTGCATGAGGGAGGTTTCTGTTGTGGTTACTGCAAGAAGCATTGGAGGAGTGTGGATGGGGGTTGACAGGGTTGTGGTGGCAATAGAGGGAAGTGGGAGGCAGCCACATCAAGAGTGGTGGTTGAAACATTGACCGATGAACGTTGAACATTGAGACAGTGGTGGCTTCAGTGGGTGGTGGTGGCAGTGCTAACTCTAAACCCTGGGTTGGAGCATGAATGGCTAATAATGATGTCATAAAAGGGAGTGAATAAAACTGTTTGGCTTAGTGGTATGTGATGCTGGTATCACATGTGAACATAATACAAGGTTGTGGTTTTGAATCTGTGCTTCAGCATTACATTTTTCCTTACATAATATATGTGAGAATGGTCTGAATGGCTGATGCACTAGTTTATGTACTTTTCTAGTACTCCAGAACCAGTCCTATCAGGCTGAACAGTCTGACATTCCAAGTCAATGTCCAATAATTGGTCAGAATTCCATAGGAATTCCTATATTCCTAGTTTTCCGACTCGGGATGGATTAGGACTAGACTAGGACTGGACTCAGACCAAATGGCAGGAGTGCAACCCAAATTCCTGATTAGCTAGTCTGAATTTAGTCTGACTAAATTTCTAGTATTCTGACTCAGAAAACTCAGAATCTGATCAGATTAGATTTGGAATAGGTGGCTTAGTGTAATGTGCTCTGAAGAAGGGATGGATGATCAGCTGTCGAGTCTCTTGGATATAAGGCTGCTTGCTTTAAGATGTGTGCTATTAACTTCCATGAGTAGGTGCAGTCCAGCTGGGAACAAAGCCATAAGATTCAGGTGTTAGAGAACCCAAAGAGCTGGCATATTGTCAAACAGACATCAGATGAGGAAGCAGTTGAGGAAGCAGTTTTCAAACTGAGAGGCATGCTAGCTTTGGGAGAATTGCCTCCACTAGAAGAGACTTCCAAGTGTGCTATCTATTTGCCTTTGGCATACAGGCTGACTAGCGTATTTGTGACATATAGAACTGTTGTTACACATTACAAGTTCCTCTGCCAGGCAGTCAAGCTCACTGGGCTGGCACAAGAGTCCTTCTCCTGAGCTGTAGCTGCTGGCCAGAAAATATATGGCATGTTCGACCACCACTTTTTGGATGGTGCTCTGGAGTCATGGTCTCTGTCATGACTGGGTGACACTGAAATTAAATGTCTTGATGCCTCCAATCATTATTTCATGCCCAGCAAGGATGCCCCAAGTGTGAAAAGTATGCTGTTCCACATTGGCATAGACCCCCAACATATTTTGGCAGACATGATGATTGGGTCTTCTGGGCATTCTTTCATCCATGCTGAGGACAACCAGGTGCAATATTACAAGAGCCGAAGACAAGCAGATGGGGAAAGGAGGTATGAAAAAATTTTAAGCAAAAGAAGGAATCACACAGGCTAGTAGTGGTGGCTCCTACAGGAAATGCAGCTTCTTTGTTAGGTGGATCAACTTACCACTACATGTTTGGAATTAGCCAGCACCATGCAAGTTCAGCCATCCAGATGGCCCAAGTTAAAACTCATCTACTGTTAGGGAAACACCCACTAATCTGCTAGCTGGATCATGTGGGCTCTCCTACAAGAAGGTGGCAGGGTGCATGCGTTGATGATACTCAACCTGGAAACCCAAACAAAACCTACTAAATGGCTTTGGATGGTATAACACAGGCCAGAGGAAGGGTGTGAGATAGTACTAAATATTACCGCTGAGACCAAAGCATAATGTTTAGTGATGCAAAATAATAAGGGCTGTGGTGAATAGTCTGTATAAGCATATGAAGGTGCTCAAAAGAGTTCAAAATAGGTTTGAAGATGTGTGAAATAGGTTCGAAAAAGGTTCGAAGAGGTTCGAGTCGTGCGAAGTAGTCCAAAGAAGTTCGAATAAGTTCGAAAGGTTCGAGGTATATCGAAGAGTGAGTTTAACGAATGTGAAGTGTTTGTCAAATGGTGGTAGGCGATGGGCGATAAAATGGAGAGCGAATACGATAGTTTGAAACAGTTCACAATATTTCACAGAACTTAGAGATGTGATGCCAAGATAAGACTAAAGACAACGATTCTTAAATCTGACGATAGTGAGAGGGTAACTTGTGCTGTTCCCCATTGTTCTATTGTTGTTCTAACTAACTAATACAAGTCTATATACAAAATGAAGAGATAGTACTAAAAAGGAAATAAAAACATGTGTAAAACATGAGGCAAATATATTATACAATGAGGACTTTGTAAATCAAAAATAAATGATAAATGATAAATGATGAAACATACAGTTTTCCCATATAGTAAAAGTACTTATCCTGTGCTTCAATATATCAAAGAAACACAAAAATGCACTTATTGCATTCTAACTCTCTTGTACTCTCTCCTCGTGTCCGGTAATGCTCGATATGTGATGGAGTAGCTTGTTCCGGATGTGCAGCATGTATCGAAAGTGTTTCAACACAGCTATACAGCCGCCAAAGTCATTCGAAGTACTGTGAAGTCATTCAAAATGTCGCGAAATGGTTTGAAGTAGTTTGAAGTCATCCGAAATAATGTGAAATAATGTGAAAATGATTCAAAGTGAATTTTGTGGCATTCGTAGCAATTAGGAGTGCGTCTCATAATGTTTCAATACAAGTGGGATCCTTTTCCAGACCTTAAAGCGTGCAGTGGACCTATCATCCTCCCCCTTACTGAAATCTTGACTGTCCCAGTCAGCTGATCAAAGTCACGTGCGAAATGCATGATCGTGTTGAAAACTTAGCAAGGTTCGAAACACTTCTCATTCTTCTTCTATCCATCACCTCTTCATCATCGCATACTAGCTTTCATAATGTCTCTCCTTGCTGAACTCAATGCTGAAGTTATCGAATACGCGAAGTCAATGCCCGAGCAAGGCGTTGCCGAAAATACAGATTTCGAAGTCTTGAGGCATGGTTTTTGTGCAAAAATGGTACGTCTCATTGTCATTTATTTGTGGTCAATGGTGCTAAAACATTTCATATAGGCAGAATATGACAAACTCGCCGAAGATCTCGGTGAAGAGCATGACGCGACCATTCAAAAGGTCGTGGACAAGGTTTTCAAACTTTACAAACTGATGGCTCGATGCGAGTGGCTTTCATGGGGAGGAGAGCTGCTATTCATGGATTTAGCAGAAGACATCCAATGCGAGATTAGAGAGGAAGAAGCAAAACATGTTCGAGAGGAGGAGGAGCGAGCGAAGAGGGCAAAGGGTAGCGAAGCAAAAGACAGTAGAGGTCGACAAGGAGGAAGATGGAGAAGACGAGTTCGAGGGCATAGGATCAGCAAAGCGGATGCGGGTTGAATCAAGCAGGCTCCTTGATTTCAAGGGCCCAGTGAGTCTTTACTTATTTTCGAAGAATTTTCGAGCTACTAAATGTTTCTTAGTGCAATAGATGCACTGGGTTTAAGTCCCAGCTGCACTGTATAGTCAAGGAGGGTGCTGCGAAGTGCGCAAAATGTACTCAAGAAGTGCAAGGTTGTTATTGGGAGGGGGTGTCGAGGCGAGGGCTTCGCAAAGGTGAAGCAAAGAAATTTGGGGGCACGAAGCAGGATTTGTGCACAAAGCCAGGTATGAAAGTTATTTGAACTTGCTTCGAAGCATTTACTAACTTGTTTTCGAAAATTGTAGTATGTCGAATTCAGGTCATGGGCCTGTTCAAAAATGTTAAGCCAGCCATGGGGCCTTCGAGGGCATCGAAAGAAAAGAAATTTTCATCGAAAGGGAAGGTAAAGGCAAGGGAGGTTCAAATGGCGAAAGAGGTCGATGAAGATCAGGGAATGCATTGTAGGCTAATTGCTGCGAAGCTGGCACAGAAAAGAGTTGATATGGAGATATTGGTTGGGGAGATAAAAATGTTGGAGGAGATGCTAGAGGAGTAGAGGGGTTTTTCTTGATGTATATGTTTTTAAATTTGAAATTCAAATCTTCTGAGTCTTGAATAGTAGTTATAAGAAAGTGAAAAAATAAAAAAATATGGGAAGAGTATAGTTATTCGTTTTTGAGGTTTCGAAAGTATTTTTGTTGAAGTTCGAAGATGTTTGAAGCTTTTTCGAGGTGGTCGAAGTTGATATTG
Source organism: Tricholoma bakamatsutake (assembly GCA_029959215.1). Taxonomy (NCBI): domain Eukaryota; kingdom Fungi; phylum Basidiomycota; class Agaricomycetes; order Agaricales; family Tricholomataceae; genus Tricholoma; species Tricholoma bakamatsutake. Next base: position 4,835,880 of record CP114868.1, on the reverse strand, counting down.
AGAAGATTCAGCGAAAGTAGGATGGTCATAGGGCATTGTCAAGAGAGTTCGGAGTCGAGATCGAAGTGAGCAAAGGAATATGTGGGTGCATAAAGGCAAAAGCTGTCGAAGCTGTTTCGAAGAATGTTGAGGATAATAAAATGTTTTAGATAAATAGAAAGAGATCAAGATGCAAAAATGAGAAATGAAATATGCAAATTGATCGATGTTGATGGTTCTAACCATGATCATAATACTCGAGTCGAGTGACTGGTCGAATCGAATTCATACGAAGAATCAAGGCATCGAAAACGAGGTGGGAGAAACACTTGTGGGCGATGGATATAATAAAATTTCTGGCGATGAGAGGAAAGCAAATTTCGATGCAATGATTGTAGATATACGATGGGGATAAAGTTTTGAGTGCTATACTAGACTTCGAAGGTGAATGTGAATGTGAATCAAGTGGCAAGGGCAAAGGCGATATCGAAATAGATGGGAAGACAGAAGAGGGCGCAGATGACAGGATCGAGGACGAAAATACTGGGAGTGGCGAGCGGCTAGTCGAGGGCGAAATGGGTAATGGCAGGGGTGAATGCGACGAGGGTTTCAGAGGCGAGATCAAGTTTGAAGCTGACAAAGATGTGATTATTGAAGTGGACTGGGCTGGAGCTACCAAAGGCAAAGACAATGGGATTGGAATGGATGTGGGTGATGAAGCTGGGGCGATGTGATAAAGACCAGGAGGCACGACATGACAATTTCAAAGTGTGACATTTTCTCATTCGAGGGCAAGCTGTTTTTTGAGGGCCAGTTCCTGTTTGAGTGCCGCGATATGAGCTTCGAAGTCATTCGAATTATTTGAGCTGTGGGGTATACTGTCAGAAGCTGGGTTCGATGTTGTTGAAGGTGCAATATCGGCAATGAACGAGGTCGAGACTGATACTTCTGGTGCTAATTTGGTCGAATTCAAAGCTGTGATAACTGATGTGAAGTTTAATGCGAAATTTTCGAGGATGTGTGAAACGTCTTCAGAATTGATCGATGTGCTAGACTGCAATATATTCGAGGTCGAAGTCGATTGCTGGGGGATAGAATATGAGTTCGAGGATGCTATAGCAAATTTTGGAGCATCATAAATGTTGTTCAGCATGTATGTGTCATCAGGATAATGATCAGGAAACTTTACTTCAAGGTGATCTGCAATTCAAGTCCATAAGTCTGTTTGAAAGCCTCAAAGAAAAGTTCGACTCTGTTCAGCTTCCGAAAGTCTATGTTTTGAGCAAAGAAAGCTGGTGACCTTGTAGAATGTCCTGTAATAAGCTGCTGAATTGGTTTCGTCAAAAATATTGGTGCGAAGTTGCTTGTCAATGAGTGAATCCATGTCCGAAATGCTGTATTTTCATTTGTCTTCTATTTTTGGGTAGAACTTAAATACTGCAATGCGAAATTCATCGAATGATGTGCTGGGTTCGTACTCTTGAAGAGATTCCCAGAGCTCATAAGAATCGAAATTGATGTATCTGCAAGAGTGTCACTTCTTTAGGTTGTGATCTGTAATACTGCAAGTTATAAACCAAAATTTGAGGTCTTCGAAGTAATTTCGAAGGTCTTTAGGTTGTCTTGAATCGAATTTCGGAGATGTCGAATGACCAGGAGCTGGCATACAAAAGGTCGACATGTTCAAGGTAAATTTCGAAGGTCGCAAGGTCGAAATTCGTGTGGTGTCATAGTTCATATGTTTTCGAGGTCGATGATGGTCACGAGGTCATAAGTGCGAAAGGTGATATAATGCGAAATAATATTATCGAGGTCGAGATGCTGTATTGATCGAGATCTCCTGGTTGTTCAGGAGGGTTGGAGGCAAAACGAGTTCAATTCGAAGTCGAGATCATTGAGCCCCTAAATGGTAAAATGAGTGGTGGAAAGAGTGGAGGTTCAACGATGAAATGATCTAGAAACCCCTCGTGGTAGGCTCGAAAATGATGATACTCAACCCGGAAACCCAAACAAAACCTACTAAATGGCTTCGGATGGTATAAGACAGGCCAGAGGAAGGGTGCGAGGTGGTACTAAATATCACCGCTGAGACCAAAGCATAATGTTTAGTGATGCAAAATAATAAGGGCTGTGGTGAATAGTCTGTATAAGCATACAAAGGTGCTCAAAAGAGTTCGAAAAAGGTTCAAAGATGTGTGAAATAGATTCGAAAAAGGTTCAAAGAGGTTCGAAGTCGTGCGAAGTAGTCCGAAGAAGTTTGAATAAGTTCAAAAAGGTTTGAGGTATATCGAAGAGTGAGTTTAACGAATGTGAAGTGTTTGTCGAATGGTGGTAGGTGATGGGCAATAAAACAGAGAGCAAATACGATAGTTTTGAAACAGTTCATGATATTTCGCAGAACTTAGAGATGTGATGCCAAGATAAGACTAAAGACAATGATTCTTAAATCTGACGATAGCGAGAGGGTAACTTGTGCTGTTCCCCATTGTTCTATTATTGTTCTAACTAACTAATACAAGTCTATATACAAAATGAAGAGATAGTACTAAAAAGGAAATAAAAACATGTGTAAAACATGAGGCAAATATATCATACAATGAGGACTTTGTAGATCAAAAATAAATGATAAATGATAAATGATGAAACATACAGTTTTCCCATATAGTAAAAGTACTTATCCTGTGCTTCAATATATCAAAGAAATACAAAAATGCACTTATTGCATTCTAACTCTCTTGTACTCTCTCCTCGTGTCCAGTAATGCTCGATATGTGATGGAATAACTTGTTCCAGATGTGCAGCATGTATCGAAAGTGTTTTAAAAAAGCTATACAGCCACCGAAGTCATTTGAAGTACTGCAAAGTCATTCAAAATGTCGCAAAATGGTTCAAAGTAGTTCGAAGTCGTCTGAAATAATGCGAAATAATGCGAAAATGATTCGAAGTGAATTTTGTGGCATTCGTAGCAATTAGGAGTGTGTCTCGTAATGTTTTGATACAAGTGGGATCCTTTTCCAGACCTTAAAGCATGCAGTGGACCTATCAGCATGTGATGGGAGGGTTTGATGGTTTTGATGCAAGGGGTTAAAAATAGATTAGTTGGCTGAATTAGGCCTTGCACACCACTATTGTGGATGGAATACCTAAGAGAACTTAACTGAGGTCTCCTAGTATTTATTTTAGGATTATATACTATGTTACATATATTGTAATATGTTGTTATAGACGCGCATGCACATGCACGTACATATTGATGCGTGTAGATAGAAAATTTCCATGCTGACAAATAATGCATGTATAGGCATTTTGTAGCATATTTTGGTGAAATAAAATAAAATAAAATAAAATAGAATAAAAATAGTATTATGTAATAGGCATGTTAGGAGACTGTCTCCTAACATTACCCCCCTTTTATGCCTCAACTTCCAGGTGAGAAAATATTGTATCTGTCCCCTCTGTGAAATTCTGGTAAGGCTGGAACTTCATTCCCTCATACACCATTCTAGCAATGCGACACGGAGCATTTGAATTACATTTAAAGAATTGGGTGATTGCTTTATGCACTCACTTACAATTCTCCTCTGGTTCCCATGAATTATTTTCATCGGTGTAGTTCTTCCACTTGATTAAGAACTCCAATTTATTTCGTCGAAGACAAGAGTCCAAAACCTCTTCCACAATATATTCTGGAGCACCTTCTACCATTATTGGAGGCTGTGGAGTAGTTTGTTGACCAGGAATAGTGGGTAGGCAGTAGGGGCATAAACAGGAAATGTTAATCTCAGGATCAATCTTGAATGACTGAGGTAATTTTAACACTACCGCTGATGATACTCAACTCAGAAACCCAAACAAAACCTACTAAATGGCTTCAGATGGTTTAACATGAGTCAGAGGAAGGGTGCGAGTTGGTACTAAATATCACCACTTAAACCAAAATGTAATGTTTAGTAACGTGAAACGGTAAGGGCTGTGGCAAATAGTCATTATAGGGGTGTGAAGGTATTCAAAAGAGTTCGAAATGGGTTCGAAAATATGCAAAAGAGTTCAAAGTAGATTCGAAGACATGCGAAATAGTTTGAAGAGGTTCGAGGTATATTGAGGAATGAGTTTAACAAATGTGAAGTGTATGTCAAATGGTGATAGGCAATGGGCAATAAAATGAAGAGCGAATATGATAGTTTCAAAGAAGTTCACAATATTTCGCAGAACTTAGAAATATGATGCAAGCTAAGACTCAAGAGAACAACTCTTAAATCTGACGATAGCGAGAGGGTAACCTGTGCTGTTCCCTGTTGTTATATTTTATTATTCTAACTAATACAAGTCTATATACAAAATGAAGAGATAGTACTAAAAAGGAAATAAGAACATGTGTAAAACATGAGGCAAATATATCAAACAATGATGACTTGTAGATCATGAAACAAATGAGAAATAATAAATGATGAAACATATAGTGTTCCCATATAGTAAAAGTATATCAATGAAACACAAAAATGTGCTTATCGCATTCTAACTCTCTTGTATTCTCTCCTCATGTCCAGTAGTGCTCGATATGCAATGGAATAACTTGTTCCAGATGTGCAGCGTGTATTGAAAGTGTTTCAAGACAACTGTACAGTGGCTGATATTGTTCAAAGTGTTGTGAAATTGTTCAAAGTTGTTCAAAGTATTTCAAAGTCATCTGAAATAGTGCGAAATAGCACGAAATAGATTCAACGTCGATTTCATGGTATTCATAGTGATTTGGAATGTCTGTCGTAATGTCTCGATACAAGTGAAACTGTTCTCCAGACCTTAAAGCATGTAGTGGACCTATCACTGCATTGGGTGAAATTATTTTAGAAATTGGATATGGGCCAACTTGCTTCTCCGTAGACTTTCTTGAAGGTCATGGAATATTTAGATCCTTGGTACTTAGCCATACCAAGTCACCAACTTTGTGTTCTGGAGCAACAGCTCGAGTACGATCTGCATGTCGCATCATGCCATCACGTGCTTTCATCAATGCTGCCTCTGCTTCCTCCTGCACCTTTCGCATTTTTGACACAAAGTCCTCCACTGATTGTACCTTGACTTCTCTTCAAGGTTCTACTCCCATTCTGGAATGATAACCATAATTAGTGAAGAAGGGTGACATGCGAGTAGCTGAATGGAATTTATTATTGTGGAAAAATTCTGCAATTGCCAACCATTCAGACCAGTCAGTTTGTCAGTGATTGACAAACATGCGTAGGTACTGCTCTAACTCCTGATTCATTCTCTCTGTCTGCCCATCAGTTTTGGGTGATATGCCATAAATAACTTGGTTTGAATCCCCAATATGTTATTTAACTCTTGCATAAATGCAGAAGCACATTGTGATCCACAATCAGAGATAACTTTATCAGGTAATCCATGTAACCGCCATACCTGATTTAGATAGAGGCATGCCAAGCCCAACGATGAGGTTTCTGCAGTAGTAGAAATGATATGGACTTCTTTTGTGAAGCAGTCGCATACTACAAATATTGCATCATATCCTTGAGCTTAAGGTAGTCCTGTGATAAAGTCCACAGATGTATCTCGCCATGGCACTTTAGGTATAGGGTTTGGCATTAATTTCCCAGCAGGCTTTTCTGGAAATTTCTTTCCCCTCATGCATGTATCACACCCATCCACATACCCCAACACATTCTTTGAAATTCTGGGTGTTAGGAAACAGTCTCCTAACATGCCTATTACATAATACTATTTTTATTTTATTTTATTTTATTTTATTTCACCAAAATATGCTACAAAATGCCTATACATGCATTATTTGTCAGCATGGAAATTTTCTATTTACATGCATCAATATGTATGTGCATGTGCGTGCGCATCCATAACAACATATTACAATATATGTAACATAGTATATAATTCTAAAATAAATACTAGGAGACCTCAGTTGAGTTCTCTTAGGTATTCCATCTACAATAGTAGTGTGAAAAGCCTAATTCAGCCAACTAATCTATTTTTAACCTCTCACATCAAATCCATCAAACCCCCCCATCACGTGTGCGTGCCCCACCACCTTCTTGTAGGAGAGCCCACACAGTTCAGCTAGCAGATTAGTGGGTGTCACCCTAACACTGGGCCACCAATAATTTCTCATCACCAACTCCAATGTCTTCCACCTTCCTGGATGTCCAGCAGCTGGCATGTTATGATGTAACCATACAATCTCCCTTCATCAATCTTGATCCTTTGGTACATACACCTTTCCTCTGAACAACACTAACCCTTGTTCTTCAACCCATTCATCTCCTTTAATATTACCTTTCTTCTCTCCCCTCAAAGCTTTCACAGCTTCCACCACTTCATCATCCATCTCTGAACATTGCCTAATTTTAGACAACATTTCGGTCTCTGAGCTATCCACCAATAAATTCCCTTGATGCATAGCACAAATACAAAAGTATTCAGGTTTGAGTAGGGTAATAGTTTTATTGTCCTCCTCCACCCCCCTTTTATGATCTGTACATCTGGATAATGCATCTGCTTTCCTCATCAAGCTTCCCGCTTTGTGGACCAAGTGAAAATTAAAGCGCAATGGGAATAATGCCCAATGTGCTTGTCGATGGTTAAGCTTTTTAGTGGACATGAAGTACTGCAGATTTTGATGGTCTGTCCAGATTTCGATCTGATGCATACATCCCTCCAAATAATGTCTCCATGCTTCCAATGCTCATATTATTTCCAACATCTCTTTATCATGCACATCATAATTCCTCTCCACATCATTCAACCCTTTAGACAAATATGCACAAGGATGCCATTTGTCATCTTCACATAGCATTGATAATACTGCTCCAGTAGCAAAGTCTGATGCATCTGATTCCACTCGTAAGGGGCATGTGAAATCTACTGGGACGAGTATTGGCTCTTCCACAAACTTCCTCTTCAACTCCTCAAATGCTGTCTGCTGTTGTTCTCCCCATCTCCACACTACTCCCTTTTGTGTAAGATTGTGTAATGGTGCAGCAATTTTGGAAAAATTATGAACAAAGCAACGATAAAAATTGGTAAGTCCCAAGAAAGCCTAAACTTCCTTGATATGGGTAGGCATGGGCCAATCAACAATTGCCTGTACCTTGATAGGATCCATCTTGATTCCATCAGGACCAATCTTTAATCCCAAGAACTCAATCTCGCTTGCTCCAAATACACACTTCTCCAATTTAACAAATAAATCATTCTCTGCCAACCTCTTCAACACCTCCTGTACTATTGCCTCATGATTTTCTTCATTCTCCATGAATATCAAAATGTCATCAATGAATATTATCACCATGACTTTGTCTATCACATCCTTGAAAATGTTGTTCATCATATTTTGGAAAGTTGGGGGACTATTGGTCATTCCAAAAAACATGACTAGTGGCTTGAAGGATCCTCGATGTGTGGCAAATGCTGCTTTCCACTCATCTCCTTTCTTTATTCATACAATGTTGTACCCCCAGCATAAATCCAATTTTGTAAAGACCTTGGCCTTTCCCACCTTGTCAATTATCTCTGAGATCAATGGCAAAGGGTACGCGTTCTTCACTGTCTACTCATTCAAATACCTATAATCTGTACACATCCTCTTCCTCTGATCCTTTTTTGGTACAAAGAATACTGGTGATGTCTGTGGTGATTTCAAAGGTCATATGTATCCCTTGCGCAACTGTTCATTAAGGAATGCATCCACTTCTTCTTGTTCCTTCAGAGATAATGGATAGACTTTTGACTTCTTAGGCACAAATCCCAGCTTCATCTCAATAGCATGATCCCATGGCTTTCGCACTGGCATCCGCTCTGATTCCTTCTTCTGAAAAATGACAAATATTTATGGTAGGCTTTTGGCACCCACTCCTCCACTGGCTTCTCTACTTTCTCCACATTTTTATCCCATGACTGTCCTCCATGAATTTCCCTAAAGGTTTGCTTTGTTCTTCCTTACTAGTCATAATTAGAACTTCCCGATTTGGAATATCCTCATCTTCCACTTCCTCCATTGTAACAGAATACTTCCTTGGATGTTCTTTCTCTTTCTTTTCCTTTTTCTCCTTTTTTACTTTCATCCCATACACATTACATTCTTTAGGACAATGAGTCATGTGTACCTTCCCAGTTTTCCAATCAATTTCTGGGTTATGTTTATGTAACCATGGACATCCAATTATCAGATTGGTTTTCCCAAGGTCACACACTTCAAATACAGCTTGTTCCTGATGATCCTGATACTTCAATATCATTGTCACTTTCTCCTTAATGGTTCCTCCACGATTGATCATACCATCAATATTGTACAACCACTATAGGTTGTGGCAATTTATGCATGCGAATACCATTTCCAGTAATTAGTGATCGATTAATAAATAATCCAGTAGCACCACTGTCAAGCAATGCCTCCACATTAATTGCTGCATGCGTGTCCACTGTCTTCAATCCTACTGTCAAGCTGATTTCGGGTTCTATCCGTGCTGAGCAAAGGGGTCTTAGGAAATAAGGCTGGGCATTTTTCTTTGTTGGATAAATGATGATGGTCATACTCCTCAATTTCTCTTTTGGGTTCACTCTGGGTTTCCTTGGATATTAATACATTATATTGATTCTGGGTCACCAATGGGGAAACCTTCACTGGGACTCTTCCACAAAATTCTTCTGCTTATCTTCCTCCAACTTTACTTCCTTGGTTGTTGCTTCCCTAATCTTCCTTTTCTGCCTACAATTCTGAGCCATATGCCCTAATTGTCCACAGTTAAAACATCTAAGTGGAGCTCGTCTTCCTACTCGATCAACATCCATTGCATCTATCGATGCTGCTGACTCCTTAACAATAGGTGTCACTGCCATGGCCAGTGGCTGTGCCCTCGGAGTTTGTACCTGAGGTGTCCTTCCTTTCTCGGACTTTCCTCCTGATGACTTTCCAAATCTGGAATTCTCATACATCAATTTTGATTCTGCCTGTTCCTGTCGATATTGCCTATCAAGATGCATTGCCCAATTATACCACTCGTCCAACCTCTCCAGCATAGAAGGTAGTTGATAGATAGACTTGAATAATGAGGGATTTAATCCTGCCTTCAAATATTCTACCAATGCAGCTTCGCCCATATCGGTTTGTGACACTTCTGCTTTGAACTGCAACATAAATTCATCTGCAGTCAGAGAACCTTGGTGCATGGTTTTTAATTTTGCATTCACTGTTGCCTTTGGGTTAGGGTCTCCAAACTGTGCCTTCAATCTCTCCAAAAATTCCCTGAAGCTTGCAAACAGTTTATATCCCACAGCAATTTGATTAATGGCTTCGTTTCTCCAGAACTGTGCTTTCTCTCTCTGGTGTTAGGGCAACACCCACTAATCTGCTAGCTGGACCGCGCAGGCTCTCCTACAAGAAGGTGGTGGGGCACGCGCATGATGGGGGGTTAGATGGTTTTGATGCAAGGGGTTAAAAATAGAACAGTTGGCTGAAATAGGCTTTTCGCACCACTATTGTGGATGGAATACCTAAGAGAACTCAACTGAGGTCTCCTAGTATTTATTTTAGGATTATATCCTATGTTACATATATTGTAGTATGTTGTTACAGATGCATGCGCACATGCACATACATATTGATGCATGTAAATAGAAAATTCCCATGCTAACAAATAATGCATGTATAGGCATTTTGTAGCATATTTTGGTGAAATAAAATAAAATTAAATTAAATTAAAAATAGTATTATGTAATAGGCATGTTAGGAGACTGTTTCCTAACACCTGGATGTATGAGAGAGCAACATAATTCTAGACTAGGTCATATGAAATTTGGGCTTTCTCCCATGGATATACAAGACTATATAGAGCTGATAAAAAATTTTGTGTTCTCCATGGTACCATCAAATATTTGTGGGGGCACATATTTAGGCAAACAAATTTTTCCACTCTCAGATCTCTGCTCTGCATGCTCACCCTCCTGAGACATCCACTCCACCATCTTCTCCATCTCATCATCTTTATCTTCTACTGTCTCTGCATTTGTTTCTGCTTGTTTAGGCTGGGATGCTGCTAATACTGACACTAATTGGGACATTTGTGCTGTTAGAGCATCAATTTTGGCTTCTAGAATGGGCATGGGAACAGGATTGTGTCCAGGATTCGAAGTTGCATGTTCTGTCATGATTACATAATCTGTGATGAGTCACTTCTTTGGCTGAGTCAAGATTCAGCTGTAGAATTTTTTCACAAAATTTCAAGTCACATGATCTAGCTATTTCAGGTACCAAACACAGCAGAACATGTGATTTCGGCTATTGGGCACTTCGGATCAATAACCCTTCCAACAGTGCCTGATCTCAGGGCTATTACTAAATTTGGCTAGTAACTACCTAAAATAGTTGTCCAAATAGAGTAATGTAAATCTCGGCTAAACCAGATCCAATCAGTTGTCTGGTTGCAGCTGTCCTAATGATGAGTGCTGCCTTTCGATCACTGGCAGTCGCAATATAAGGTGAGGCCTGGCATCAGCTTAGGAAAGCAAGGTAAATACATATATACAATAATTCTGGCTCTTGCCAAAATGATGAGTAAGCAGTTGTGGTGCACTGAAACAATGACATATGCACGTGTAAGAGAAGGTGCACTGATGGGGTAGTTGAGTTCTTCTGTTAGGGCAACACCCACTGTTCTGCTAGCTGGACCATGGGGGCTCTCCTACAGGAAGGTGGCAGGGTGCACACGCATGATGGGGGGTTTTGATGGTTTTGATGCAAGGGGTTAAAAATAGATTAGTTGGCTGAATTAGGCCTTTCACACCACTATTGTGGATGGAATACCTAAGAGAACTCAACTGAGGTCTCCTAGTATTTATTTTAGAATTATATACTATGTTACATATATTGTAATATGTTGTTATGGATGCGCACGCACATGTGCATACATATTGATGCATGTAAATAGAAAATTCCCATGCTGACAAATAATGTGTGTATAGGTGTTTTGTAGTGTATTTTGGTGAAATAAAATAAAATAAAATAAAAATAGTATTATGTAATAGGCATGTTAGGAGACTGTTTCCTAACATCTACAAGGCGTAGATTACATTTTTATGGATGAGGTGTCTATGTTATGCTGTCGTGACATGCATCTGATGAGTGCTTGACTGGCCCAAATCATGAATAATCCTGAAAGTCCATTTGGAGGCATCAATATTGATTTTTGCTGGTGATTTTGCTCAGCTTCCACCAGCAATTGGGGGAGAAAATGCTTCATTGTACAGCTGCACTGTTGGAATTAATGCTAAAACAACTCATAGCCAGGAGGCAGCAATGGGAAAAGCATTATGGCATCAAATAACAACTGTTATTATTCTATGACAGAACATGAGACAAAAGCATGAGTTTGCTGAGGATACTAAATTCCATACTGCATTGTCAAATATGTGATATAAAGCTTGTACCCAAGCAGATATTGCTTTTCTAAATACACCAGTGTCTACCAAACTGAAAGGGCAGTCCCACATTACACAACAGGAGTTTAGAAATGTATCTATTATAACTGCACTGAACTGTTAGAAGGATGAGATCAACTGCCTTGGCAGTCTAAGATTTGCTGCTGAATCAAAGCAAGCATTATGCCATTTTGTATCTTTAAACAGCATACCATCAGATGAGTCAGGCAACATTGGACAGCAAAATTGTACCAACAGAAAATGAAGATGAGTTATAAAACATATGAAAATCCCTGAACAAATCCAAAATGCACTATGGTCACAATCTGCATGTGCTAACACTAAACGAATTCCACCAAGATTATCCATATGCACAGGCATGCCAATCATGATTAGAAATAATTCTGCATTTGAGCTGTGCATAACTAAGGGTCAGGAAGCAGAAGTTTATTCATGGCAATCCAGTGCTGGTCCTAACAACACTAATATTTTGGATACTTTGTTTGTAAACCAATTAATCCACCAACCACTGTTCAGTTGGAGGGGCTGCCATTAAATGTTGTGCCCTTGACAAGGACATCTGTTTCAACTAATTGCCGCTTGCCTGACGACTTAATTATAACCATTTTTTGAAACCAGGTTGAAGCCTTGCCAAATTTTGCAATGACAGACTATGCTTCTCAAGGGAAAACAAGACAGTACAATGTGGTGGACTTGGGCCAAACAATAACCCATCATGGCTACTATACAGCTTTGTCTAGAGGCTCTACAGCAAGTAGCTAGCACCTTGATTCTCTCTGGCCTTTACCCTAAACACATCACTGGAGCTTCAGGTGCCCTTCATCAAGAGTTTCGAGAACTTGAGCTGCTTGATTGCATTACTACCATAAAATTTGAGGGCAAGCTTCCAGCCAACATGGTATTAGCAAACAGATGAAACACACTAATTGAAATGTTCAGAAAGTATAAAGGATATGACTTTATGCCTGACATTATGCCTGATGCTATAAAATGGAGTGAAAAAGACCCATATCTTGAATGGAAGCATAGTGAAAATGAGTGGGCCATAATCAAAGCTACTGAACAGAAAGCTAACAACAATCTCAAAAGAAAAGCACCCTTTGTAGAACATGATGACAGCCCTGCCCCAAAGCATGTGCCACCAATTCCTCTTGCACTGTCCAGTGGACTTGCATCAAAGAAATGTAAACCAGGAAAAAAAGACCAACTGATTTCTCCACATGCATCCTTAAATACCCAGGAACCTCTTGGAACTATATGGCAAAACAACAGTTGTGCTTATGATGCTGTCATTACCATCCTCTTTAACATATGGCAAGGAAACCCACAAGACAGCACAGCCCAGTGGCAGACAATGGGAAACAATGGACTAAATTCACTTCTAGCAAGGCTTAGCCAACATGTTAGCATGCCTCAAGGTCAAGGCCAACAATTTACTTTAGAGGACATCAGAGAATACATAAGAAGACAACTAGCCCACACCTCTCCCAACTTTGCCTTTGGCCAATATACAAGCATATCCAATATATTGTTGCATTTACTTAAAACATCAACCATTGTGTCAGTCAACACTCAAAGGTGCACAGTCCATGAGCACAACACTACTCGAGAATCAACTATTTCAACTGCAATGGTAGCAGTTTTAGGTGAAAGCAATGGGACACAGCAACAAAATTTGAATGACCTCACTACAGTACTGTCCTCATAGTGTGGTGAATGCAACAACTTACAAGTGAGGAGCACTACTTTCCAATCATTCCCCCCTTTACTAGCATTTGAATGGGGCATTCACCACCTGTGCTAAACCCCACACTGACAATTACAGGCCAACATGCCCAAACAGCAACCTATTACCTCCGAGGGTTGATACAAACCACTTTACTGCCCATATCATTGATGAGACTGGCCAGATGTGGTATCATGATGGTATGCAGACAGGAGTACAGAAAACATTGATTCTGGAACAGAGTGGAACTTATCCATATGCAAATGCAATTGCGGCTGTGTACAGCCGTGGCTGAATGAGAGAACTCGGACATGCCATGCGGAGCAGTGGCCCACTAGCACAAGTCTCAACCAACTTTTCACTGGGGCCGGAGATTTCTTTCAAAATACGCGTCCCTAATAACTATTGGTGTATACTAGAATAACCTGGAATTGCTGGTAAAGCTGCACTGTCGTTGGGAAACTGGGATCATATCTATGTAGGAATATCATTCAATGACACGATCAGATGACTTCAGATGAACTTTGGCTCTTCCCCTCACATCCTCAGTGGGCAAGAACGTAAGGCTGCCAAATTATGGATAGTGCCGAATTTCATGCAGCAGTACGTGTTACCATCTTTGACTATCGTAAGTCTTAGACTCTAAAGACGTGTGAAGGTGTACAACACTGTTCGATCGATACCCACATGTCGGGTGACGAGCTATGGTAAGTGCAGGGCACAGGCTTCAATGAACACCACGCAGAACCAACCCAACTTGGATAGGTCACATCGCAAAGCTGATAGGTATGCCCAAGCACTCGCGACACGTCGGCCAAGGTATTAGCTTCGCCCTCACTGCGCTGTTTCCTCTTCTAATACATCCCTTAACAGCCCTCAAGTTCCTCTCTCCCAACACAAACCCACCTGTACCTTGGCACCGTGTCATCAGTGCGGCCGGAACTATTTCGTCGCGTGGACCTGGTACACAAGGTGCGCAGCGCCAACGCGATGCTCTCGTGACAGAGGGTGTGGAGGTGACAATGGGTCGCACGGGCGAGCTAAGAGTGGATTTCAGGACGTGGGGATGGTTTCCCGCCCCTAATCAGGAGGGTGGTGCACCATTCAACGCGGAAGAGGAGAATGATGAAGCGTAATCTTGTTGAAAATTTATTTTGTGCACTACTATCTATATAAGCTACTTGTGGTATAGACTTTGTACAATTCATATACAAAAAATCTACTGAATTGAGAGGACAAAAGCATCGCACACAAATATACCAAGTGGCAGGACACAGCCCCGTTTCAAGTTTATTCAGTCAACCTTCAACATAGAATCAATTCGCATTGCCTGGACACGTCTGTTGAAGTCCTTCCAGATCGGAAAACCAAAGATAAATGTCGTGATAACGTATATGGCCTGTTCAGTTACGCTCGATGAATACCGCTCTCCTGTAAAGGCGTAATGGTGTTACATACCCCGATAAAAACTCCCGTTTGGTGCCTCCGGCACAGAATGTACGTATACACAGCCTCCAGCGCATGCGCGGCGACTATTGAATAAAACACGTATAAGAAGGGTTTAGGACCAAACACGGAGTTTACAAGTCGTGCAGGAAGGAAAAGCGGGGATGGGTGTACGGTCTTGTCTAGTGGCGCTAACGCCAGGTAGGCCATGATGGAGACAGCGACGGCAGTGTTGAGTGCGTCTGCAGGGAGCCGGAACGATGTTATTTGAGGGGCCTTTGTCTGTAATCAAGTTGTGGGAGTAGACTTGAAGAAGTGCTCAGAGAACTTACCATCCCGAGTTTCTCCTGTGCAACTGCTTTCATTTCCAACATCCGCGGCTTAAGTTCATCATATTTAACCAACGGAGGCTCGAAGGGAACCAGGACCTCCTTGGTGGACCCTGATTTGAACGTGCACGTCAGAGTCATCTTCTACGCTCAATGCAGCAAGATCAGCGCCGGGCTCACGTAAATAATGAAAATTACACTTGCCTGTGAGTCAATCGCCGTCAACTCTGCGCTGGTGATGTTTCCTGTGACCTTGGCGTACCATTTTGCGTACGAGACGAGGGTGTCTGGATGGTTCGACATGTACATGCGTAGGAACCCAGATTGGGCTGCAACGGGGTCAACTTGCGCGGCCATAGCAACTCTGAATAGCTATCAAGTGAGTAGAAGCGGAAGCAGAAAAAGGCTTCAGAAGCTGCGCCGGGTTCCAGGCCTGAGGTTGAGCACAATACTCGGTGCCCAGGAAATTTCGAGAAGTACGTACGAGAGGTTATCTTATCTTATCTCCATACATTGCCACTGACGACTAAGATAATCTCTATTGCATATTGCACTTGTCAAGACACAATTGATAGAACATTTCTAAAAGTTTGACCTATCTGGGTATGCAGCTGCGATTATGTTTGCCTCAAGGCTGCGACACACTAGTTGTATGAGTCCACAGCACAAGATCCGGGTCCATCGACGGATTGCATATAGAACTGCGTGGCAGTCCAATGGCAGTCCCGAAGACCATGTAAAACGTCATGCCATTCCTCAAAAACGCCCAAAGTCCTGAACTAGGGAGCTCTTGACTTTGTGTACAAAAGATTACCATAAGCCTGTAAAGTCAACATCTAGCTCAAGTTTGCCGTGAAAATGCTTTCCGAGTTGTCTTCATGCTCCGTTCTTTAACTGCCAGCTCAATATGCTATAGGCGAGCTCTCGCAACATTCTGCAATACGACTCTCCAGCCAAATAAATTCGATGGTTGTTACATTACGCACTCCCCTCGATCGACATCTAACCTTGTCTGCCAATTTAGTATGTGTCATTGGCGGTGGCCATGCAGGCTGTGAAGCAGCTGCAGGAGCTGCACGTACTGGAGCAAGGACCGTGCTATTAACTCAAAAGCTTGACACCATCGGAGAGTTGTCGTGCAACCCGTCGATTGGCGGAGTCGGCAAAGGGACACTGGTGAGGGAGGTGGACGCGCTTGATGGCATTATGGGACGTATCTCTGGTTCGTATTAATCCCTTTGTCCCAATTCGGCCCTTCATGTCTGCTTTCACTTGTATGTAGATAAGGCTGGAATTCAGTTTCATATACTGAATCGTTCGAAGGGTGCTGCCGTTTGGGTACGTTCCTTCCATCAAATCTTAAGTATCCATAAAAAATGTTGCTGCATCAGGGACCTCGAGCTCAAATAGACAGAAAATTATACAAAAAGCACATGCAAGACGTGTTGCGCAACTATGCGAACCTGTCCATCCGTGCCGGGAGCGTCTTCGATCTGGTCTTTGATCACTTAGACTCATCTTCAACGACTTGGGGTAAAGTAGTCGGTGTAAAACTGGGCAAGGACGAACATTGTATCCTGTAACAGAACATTACTTACACATCAACAGACTCTGGGGAGTTGATCTCCTGTTCCCAAGTTGTCATCTGCACAGGGACCTTTCTTTCCGGTGAAGTTCATATCGGTAATGCATTCCACTGTTTCTTCTCGCATGCCAATAATGACCAAGAGCCTTGCAGGCATGAAGCGTTTTCCTGCTGGTCGACTCAACGACGCACCTTCCCTCGGCTTATCTGCTTCTCTCGGTGCGGCAGGTCTTAAGTTGGGAAGGCTCCAAACTGGTACCCCAGCAAGATTGGACAGGAATACCATCGATTTCAGTGGCATGGCAACGCAGGAGGGAGACGCAACTCCTTCGCCATTCAGTTACTTGAATCGCGAAGTGGATAATGCTGTAAGACAGACTATTTTGTTGACCTCTTAATGTAAGTTTATTTTATTTTGCAGGCTAATCAGGTTGTGTGCCATCAGACGGTTACTACGCCCGCTACCCATCAAATCGTGAAGGATAATTTACATCTCAGTGTGCATATTCAGGAGACTAAGAAAGGTTCGTTTTTGTGAAACGGTTACAGATGCGTTCGTTATATCTCACTGTCCAAGCTTCCTCCAGGCCCTCGCTACTGCCCGTCGCTCGAGGCCAAGATTTTGCGATTTAACAAGCAGCATCATAACATCTGGCTTGAACCAGAGGGGTACGATTCAGGTGTGGACTCCATCACTTTTCATCAACCTTGCATGACTAAGTTCACCACTAGACGTTATCTATCCGAATGGCATCTCGTGTAGCATACCGGAAGAAGTCCAGGAACCCATGATGCGAACTATTCCTGGGTTGGAGAATGTGAAGATGGTGAGACCAGCCTATGGCGTTGAGTACGACCATGTTGATGCTCGGGAATTGCGTTGTATGTTCAGTTCACGTCTTGCTTTGTTTTCTGCTTCATTTCCTGTCTATAGCCACACTGGAAACGAAACGAATTAAGGTACGTAATTCTAGTTCTATAATAAGTTTGTAAAACTGACCCGTTTTGCAGGGACTCTTTCTTGCCGGTCAGATAAATGGTATGCGTACATAAATGCTCGACTTTCGCGCCCACTGTGTCTTAATTTCGTTTTCCTGAAGGAACTACTGGATATGAAGAAGCAGCCTCCCAGGGCATCGTAGCAGGCATCAACGCTGGTCTGGCAGCATTGCACCGTCCACCACTAATTCTCACTCGCGCTGATGGCTTCACCGGCGTGATGATTGATGATCTTATTATGAAAGGCGCAGAGGAGCCCTGTACGTCACTGTTCTGACTATACGAGGACACGCCTGACTCGATTCTATCTTTTTTCTGAAACCCAAGATCGGATGTTCACATCCAGGTCGGAATACCGGATGACCATCAGGAGCGATAATGCAGATCTGAGGCTGACGGAGAAAGGTTTGTGCTCCCTTACGATATGCATCCCGCCGTAGATTATTGAAAACCCATCCAGGGCGCGTCGCTGGTGCAGTCTCGGACGAACGGTGGTTGCATTTCGAGCGTGTCAGGAATGACATCACCGAAATTACGAAGCTGTTGAAGTCTGTGGCGCTTAGTCCACAGGTATGGCATTCTACTTTGGTCACTCCTGCCAGTGAGCTGATTACTTTCCAGGGATGGGCTGCGCACGGTTTCGTCGTCCAACACGACGGGGTGTTACGGACGTATGTTTACCCGAATTATAGTTTATACTGTCGTCCATCTAACATGGTGTTTCAGCGCGTTTGAGCTACTCCGGTATCCTGGGATCAACGCATCTGACCTCAGGAACGTCATTCCTGAGCTTTCTGATGCAGACCCTCAAATTCTTGCACGGATCGATATCGATGGTCAGCGATCATCTACCTCATTTCATGTATTTGTTTGTATTGAATTTCCTTCCCCTGCTTGATGAATACAGGCGGATATAGCGCGCACCTATTCCGACAAGAAGCCGACTTGCGCATGTTTATGGAGGATGAGTCATTGCTTTTGGATCCGTATATGGATTATTCGACAGTCACAGGTCTGAGCTCGGAGGTTAGGGAGCGCTTGTTTGCGGTAAGGCCTACCACGATGGTAAGCAGCATGTATCATAGGTATACATGGATACTGATTTGCATTTACTTTGAAGGGTGCGGCGAAACGTATGGAGGGCATGACACCGAGTTCGGTGGTGGCCTTATTAAGGCATGCGAAAAGGACGTATCGACGCTCGACAGAGATGAGTGAAGATGTTCGGCTCGGGGTTGCGACAGGTTGATGTGGGTGCTGTACGGGCGCAAAGTGTGACATACGGTTTGAATAGGCTGCAGCACAGATTCAGAATGGAAGGTTTTGTTCTAGGCAATCCCGGCTTCATCTGGGGCTTGTACCCTACTCGGCATCATCAGGGAACTTACGGAGGCCATGCGTATCATCAGGCTGAAAAGAGCTAAGCATATGAAGTTTAGCATTTCAGAAAGCAAGACAGAAGAATATGTTAAAGCTCCCTCAAAATGATAGAAAAACTATATTAGGAGATGGATGCTTGAAAATCATAACATAGAGAATACGAGGACACAAAATCTCTTTGGTCTACTATTTTTCAGAGGCTGAGCACGAATGGACGGTTCGAGACAACAAGGTGCCAGAGACTGATGAGACTTTCATTGATGTGTATGTCCCTGTCGCTTTCTCTCTATTAGTAATACTGGCCAACTACAATTCCGAGTTCTCATTATTGAGAACAAGCTTTTCAGATGAGCCTTCAGCACATGGGTGGCATTTATATTCATGGTATCTATGTACATGCTATGCTACGTAAGGTATTGAAATCATAATACAGTATTTACAAATATGCTATGCTATATTATCTACAATCTCATCCAATAATGCTTCATTATATACAATATTTTTCATTATAGCCTCCTCACTTCCCAGATTGCTTTGATGCTGTAAACTGATGTAACTTGAGAGATTGCCACATAGAACTGCCCATGTGTAAAAACTGGAGTCCATATCTGGCAGACTGGCCATGTGACTTGTTGCATGCATAGTTGGGTAGGAGAAAGATGGAATTGAGAGTTTTTGAGCAGAAGGTTGTCTCAGTGCATCAAGTCAATGAACTCAGAGAATGGTGTCTTGTTTTGTTTCATAGATTGTACCTTCCAGGCAAGGTCCTGTTGCCAGCGCTTAGGCAACCAATGTGAACAAACTTTGATCATGAAGTCCATGAAGGAGAGTACTGACAGGAGTTCTTGTTGTGATTGGTACCAATCCGAGAACAGTGGGTCTTCGAAGGAGTATACGATGTGGTTGACGAAGGCTTTTGCTTCGAGTCCATCCTTGTTGTGAAGGTATCCATGTGCATGTTGCTCGAACTGGTGCAGCAATCCAGGAGTCATGGTTCCCATGGAGATCATGGGGCCTTTTTGAGGCTTAGGACAGTGTTAGACATAGTGGAAGTCATGGTTGTAGCCAAGGAGATAATATGATAATCATTCAAAGAGGAAGACAAAGCTTGTCTGCATCTGGGCAGTGAGGAGTTTACAGGTATGTCAGCATTGTTTGTCACAATGTCAATGGGAGGGGTTTGGATATGCACATTGTTTGTCATGATGGAGGCAAGGTGAGGTGGTAGAGTGGAAGTGCAGGTATATGCACATCATTTGTTACAATGGAGGCAGGCAATGAACTAGTAGCAACCATGGCATTTTGATTGTCTGTGCTGTCTATGATCATGAGCATGGCCAAAGAAGAACATGTGGTGTTTGCTGGCAAGGTGTTCCTTGCCCTACTACAAGTAGTAAGGGGGATTGAGATGGAAGGTTGTTGAGACAGTGTTCAACTGTTATTACCACAGAGTAATTAGCAATATATATGTGTGTGTCATTGTTTGTGTTAAAAAAAAAAAGTGAACACCTACCCCTTAATTGGAATAGGAAACACTGGGGATGGAGGTAGAGAGAGAAAAGAACAAATGAACTCACTTCTAATCATGCGATATAACAATACAATGACACATATTTAGGAGAGAAGGGGAAAAGGAAGAATGGGGAATTCCCTATATATAGTAATACAGTAGCTCAAAAAACTGTTCCAATGTTTGGTCATTTTATAATGCTTTACTTATAACAGAGTACTGGGTGCATTTATTATTTTGAGAAAATTATATATGATACCCTATCATCCTAGCTTGAAAGAAATGAGCCACTACTCATATTATTTGGATAAGAATTCATTTCATAATAAATTAAACAAAATAATTACTCATTGGAACAGTTTTTTGACCTACCCTTGATTTTAGCAAGATCTTCACTGCAGCAAGCTTTAACATTATGTGATGCATTGTGGGAACTATAAACAAAGTCATGTGACCATGTTGATATAAATTCAACATGTTTCCACCATTGCAATCATTCTCTCTCTCCTCCATCATTCCATGAAACCAACATCCTCTACTCAGCACCTTTCTGTCATTTCCCTTCTTCAAGAAGGCTATTCCTTGCATCAGATCCAGTCCAAAACCACTGTGGGGAAGTCTACTATTGGGAGAATCAAGAGGAAACTGGATCTGGACAAGGAAAACCATAGGGGGGGACATCCTTCTAAGCTCTCTCTTAGTGACAAGCACTCACTTATTCAACAAATCATTACTGAGGGGCTTGATAATGCTGTAGAGGCTACCCATTTCATCAACCAAACTCTTTCCAATCCTGTTGACTGGAACATCTTAAATGGGCAAGATACCATGAAAACTAGACAGTAGAGGATTGGATAAGGGTCTTATGGACATATGCGACCAAAATCAACAGAATTGGATCAGATGGAAGGACTTATACTTGGAAAAAAAAAGGGGGAACCACTTTCTGACAGAACTACCACTCCTACTGTCAAACATGAAAGGGGGAATAATCTTATGGTGTGGAGTTGTATGGGGTGGAATGGAGTGGGAGTGCTTACAGAGGTCCAGAGGATCATGAATGCAGACCAATACTGTCAGATTTTGGATGAGGGAGTAGTGCAAAGCTTTGAAAAGTTGGAGATACCAGAGGGGGAAAGGATATTCCAGCAGAACAATGACTGCAAACATACATCCAACAAGGCAACCAAGTGGTTTGAAGACAACAACATTGATGTCATGGTCTGGCCACCACAATCTCCTGACATTAACCCTATTGAACATCTCTGAATGGAGCTGAAGAAGGCCCTCAAGAAATATCCAAAGGAGTACATGAGTTGTGGGATAGAGTGGTGGTGGAATGCAATGAAATTCCACCAGAAACATGCCAGAGGCTGATAGAAAGTATGCCTAGAAGGGGTTAAGCAGTTATTAGGGCAAAAGGTGGTCATACCAAGTATTAATTGTAGAAATAAGGACTCAAAAGTACTAGATCAAAAAACTGTCCCAATGAGTAATTATTTTGTTTAATTTATTATGAAGTGAATTCTTATCCAAATAGTATAAATAGTGGCTCATTTTAAAGCTAGAATAATTGGGTATCATATATGATTTTCTCAGAATAATAAATGCACACAGTACTCTGTTATAAAAAAAGTATTATAAAATGACCAAATATTGGGATAGTTTTTTGAGCTACTGTATATATAGTTCAAAGAACATGTGTGTACAAACAGATGCCTATAAGATGATGTAAGCCAGGCTTACAGTGGCTCTTTTTTGCAATGACAATCAGATCAAATCAACATCTCACCTGAGCTTGCCACTGCCTTTGACTGATAAAAAGACAATCATGAGTCCTCTGACAATGAGACTGATGAGGATGTCAATGCAGTTGTCAACCCTGAAGCTGCAGCCACAGCCATTATCACGAAAGCTGCCATGGATGCATTGAAGGCAGAAAATGAGCTGCAGAGCTTCATCATACATTGAACAAGCTAGACCAGAAGCTCATTGAAGATAGAAATGAGATGACAAAGAGGCTGTAAGGAGCTTGAAATAACTGAGCTCTGCTGTAGGACTGGCTGATAGCACTAGACAAGCACTATTCTCTCATGCCCAGGTTGCAAATATTTCTCATAGTGCTTGCTACATTGTCATCCACTGCACGTCCACCCAAGTTGACTGATCATGAGCAAAAATACCTTGAGGCCTACAATGGGTGCAAGAAGTGCTGTGGGTTTTACATGCCAGATGGGCATGCTTGTGATTTCTCATCCAGAGATGGGTATCTAGAATGATTGATGACAGCTGTAAATAAGGCATGTAAATGGATCAAGCTATCTGCATTGCCAATTTTGTGAGATGAAAAGGCCACAACAGTGGATACAGTGTCCTCATTGAGCAATGTTTACAATACTGTGCCACTTCAACCCAATACCATTCTGCCCACTCTGCCCATCATGAGTGTTTTAGGCATGTCCTCATATCCTATCACTGCTGTTTACCCACCAAATGAGAGTTTCATTCTTGGTGGGGGAAACAATGACCTCTCACATGACTCCAATAACTTAGTAAGCATGTGCATTCCTTTCTTTAAACACCACCTCATGTGGAAGTGCACAGTGGATATGTTGGATGCTTCTACCTTGGCTCATATCAAAATTTCTGCATTAATTGACCATGGTTCTCCTGCAATTTTGATTGAAGAAAAACTCATCTCCCATTTTTGCATGACTACTTATTTGCTACCTCACCATTTCCCCATCTCAGGAGCATTCTTTGATAAATCTTCTGGCTCATCTAATGTCTCACTAATCCACTGGGTCAATTTCAAATTGCATGATCAAAGAAATTTGTATTCCACTCACACTGTTCATGCTCTTGTTGCACCAAAGCTTTGCCATCCTATAATCCTCAGACTACGTTTCCTATCACATAATTACAATGTTGATGATGTCCAAAATAATACAGCGATAGATTACAACTGTGATTTTGTCCTACTACATCCTGTACCACACATAGTTCTGAAAGTCAAAATACATGTTCATGATATACTTGCAGATGTGTAAGCTAAGCATGCATTGGTAATAAAAGAACTGCAGGTTTTTTGCAAGGACTGATGTCATTTGGTTGATGTGAGATGTGAGCACATCAATAGTGTGGAGGTTGCGGCTATGATTTGGATATGTGTTGAGCAGCTAGCAGCTAGTGAACAGCTCCAGGAACTCAGTGCAGGCATCAAGAAAAAATATGCAGATGTTTTCAAACCCATTCCTGTTAGGGCGACACCCACTGTTCTGCTAGCTGGACCATGCGGGCTCTCCTACAAGAAGGTGGCAGGGTGCATGCGCATGATGGGGGGTTTTGATGGTTTTGATGCCATGGGTTAAAAATAGATCAGTTGGCTGAAAAAGGTGTTTCGCACCACAAATGTGGATGGAATGCCTAAGAGAATTCAACTGAGGTCCCCCAGTATATATTTTAAGTTTATATACTATGTTACACATATTGTACTATGTTGCTACCAATGTGTGCATACATGCGCATACATATTGATGCATGTAAATACAAAATTCCCATGCTGACAAATATTGCATTTATAGGCATTTGGTAGCATATTTTGATGTAATAAAATAAAATAAAATAAAATAAAGATAAAATAAAATAAAGATAAAATATTATTATATAATAGGCATGCTAGAAGACTGTTTCCTAACATTACCCCCCTTGTATGCCTCGACTTCCAGGCAAGAAAATATTGTATTTGTCTCCTCTGTGAAATTTTGGTAAGGCTGGAAATTCATCCCCTCATACACCATTCTAGCAATGCGACGCAGAGCATTGAAATTACATTTAAAGAATTGGGTAATTGCATTATGCACTCACTTACAATTCTCTTCAGATTCCCATGAGTTATTTTTGTCAGTATAGTTCTTCCACTTGATTAAGAACTCCAATTTATTTTGTTGAAGATGTGAGTCCAAAACCTTTTCCACTACATATTCTAGAGCACCTTCTACCATTATTGGAGGTTGTGGAGTAGTTTGTTGACTGGGAATGGTGGGTGGGTGGTAAGGGCATAAGCAGAAAATATTAATTTCAGGATCAATCTTGAATGATTGAGGTAATTTTAATACTACCACATTGGGTGAAATTATTTTAGAAATCGCATATGGGCCAACTTGCTTCTCCATAAGCTTTCTTGAAGGTCGTGGAATATTTAGATCCTTGGTACTTAGCCATACTAAGTCACCAACTTTGTACTCTGGAGCAACAGCTTGAGTATGATCCACGTGTTGCATCACATCATCACATGCTTTCATCAATGCTGCCTCTGCTTCCTCCTGCATCTTTTGCATTTTTGACACAAAGTCCTCCACTGATTGTACCTTGACTTCCAGGAACTTCAAGGTTCTACTCCCATTCTGGGATGATACCTATAATTAGCAAAGAAGGGTGACATGCGAGTAGCTGAATGGAATTCATTATTGTGAGAAAATTCAGCAATTGCTAACCATTTGGGCCAGTCAGTTTGTTGGTAATTGACAAACATGCATAGGTACTGTTCCAACTCCTCATTCATTCTCTCTGTCTGCCCATCAGTTTGTGGGTGATATGCCATCGATAACTTGGTTTGAATCCCCAATATGTTATTCAACTCTCACATAAATGCAGAAGCAAATTGTGATCTGCGATCAGAGATAACTTTATCAGGTAATCCATTTAACTGCCATACCTGATTTAGATAGAGGTGTGCCAAGCCCAATGATGAGGTTTCTGCAGTAGTAGGAATGATATGGACTTCCTTTGTGAAGCAGTCGCATACTCCAAATATTGCATTGTATCCTTGAGCTTCAGGTAATCAAGTCCACAGATATATCTCGCCATGGCACTTTAGGTATAGGGTTTGGCATTAATTTCCCTGCAGGCTTTTCTAAAAATTTCTTTCCCCTCATGCATATATCACACCCATCCACATACCCCAACACATACTTTGAAATTCTGGGCTACCAATAATTTCTCATCACCAACTCCAACATCTTCCACCTTCCTGGATGTTCAGCAGCTGGAATATTATAATGTAACCATACAATTTCCCTTTGTAAATCTTGATCCTTCAGTACATATACCTTTCCTCTGAATAACACTAACCCTTGTTCTTCAACCCATTCATCTCCTTTAATATTATCTTTCTTCTGTCCCCTCAAAGCTTTCATAGCTCAACATGTACCAACATGGAAAAAGCCAAAATATAATAATAAAATAGAAATAAATCATAGAAAATCATAGAAAAGGCAGAATAGGGTGAAATAAAATTTGAAAAAATATGGGATGAATGAAGAAAATTGCCCAGATGCCTGGGGTGCCTTCCTTTCCCCTTACAGTAACAGCTGCATTATGATGCTTCCTATGAATATTTGTGCATATCTACTTAGACAATATTATTATCTGGTTGAACTCTCTGGAGGAGCACACCAAAAATCATGACAGCACTGCAAGAGGCTCATTTGTATTGCAACCAGAGAAAGTCTAATTTTTATCTGACAGAATTGATCTTCCTGGGGCACCACATCTCCCAGCAGGCCTGCTATTTGAAGGTGGATGTCAAGACCCATTTCACCTGATCACATTTCTGATACTCCCCAATTCCTTTCCAACACTTTTCTGATTCTGTATGTTGGCATTCTGGCCACAGCACCTTTTAGTGATCAGACAAGTTGTCATGTGCCTTAGTAATCATTTGCTTACTCACTTTATTCCTAATACAGTCTTACCAATTCTGGTCATGGACACTTACCAAGACCCATTGGTAAACTTCCACACTTTCTGTTATTCTTCTGGCCTTCAATATTTAAGTGCCTGTAGCTTAGCCTTAGTCTCCAGTTTGCAAACTACTTGTAAATTACATTGTCCCATGCATTGTATCTCGCCTAGTTATCCTCTGCTTAATATCAACCCTTCTTTCATCCTTGACTTGTTCTTGACCTAATCCATTAATTTTCTTGCCTCCTCTTAACTTCATTATAATCTTTGCTTTGATCTATCCTTGCCCTCTGTCCAGAAACCTGCTGGACATCCACATGCAATCCACATGAAATTGGACAACAGATGAGGAGAAGGACACAACTTCTTATAAGTTGGAGCCAAGTCTTTTCTGGCCCTTTTCACCTGGCATGCTACAGCCCAGTGGATTCTGCCCAGTGATGTGTTCAGTTGGTACTTGGTGATAGGTCCACTACACATTATAAGCTCTGGAGAAAATTTCCACTCATATCGACACTTTATGACACATGTTCTGAACTGCTATGAATGCCACAAAATCGATTTTGAATTATTTTGCACTATTTTGCACTATTTTGGATGACTTTGAACAACTTCAAACTATTTTGCAACACTTTGAACGACTTTGCAGCATTTCAAATGACTTTGGCCACCATATAGCTAGCTGTCTTGAAACACTTTTGATGCATGCTGCACATCTGGAACAAGCCAATTGAGCACTACCGGACACAAGGAGAGACTACAAGAGAGTTAGAATGTGATAAGTGCATTTTTATGTTTCATTGATATATTAAAGCAATAGAACAAGAACTATTACCATACTGGGATAATGTATGTTTCACTTATTATTATTTTTCATTTGTTTTATGTTTTACAATACCTTTATTGTTTGATATATTGCCTCATGTTTTCCACATGTTCTTGTTTCCTTTTTAGTAATATCTCTTCAGATTGTATATAGACTTGTATTAGTTATAGAAGAAGAACAGCAATGGGGAACAGAGCACAAGTTATCCTCTCACTATCATCAGATTTAAGAATCATTCTCTTGAGTCTTATCTTTGTGTAGTATCTCTAAGTTCTGCGAAATATTGTGAACTTCTTTGAAACTATCATATTTGCTCCTCGTTTTATCACCCATCACCTATTGCCATTCGACAAACACTTCACATTTGCTAAACTCGCTCCTTGATATACCTCGAACCTCTTCGAACTTATTCAAACTACTTCGCACATCTTTGAACTTATTCAAACTATTTCACATGTCTTCGAACCAATTTCGAACTATTTTGAACTTCTTTGTACACTCTTACAAACTATTCGCAACACAATTCATCCTTTTGCATCACTAAACACAATGTTTTGGTCTCAGTAGTGATATTTAGTACCAACTCGCACCCTTCCTCTGACTCGTGTTATACCATCTGAAGCCATTTAGCAGGTTTTGTTTGGGTTTCCAGGTTGAGTACCATCATTGGTGCAGAGTCTCAACAGATGGGGTGAACACTAAACCTACAGCTGCAGGCATGCTCAGGGTGAGGGGGTTCGCTTAGAGGGCCTTGGATTGTCCTTCAGGGCACAGAGACTACAAAGAAGCTGGTACAATGGTTTTCGATGTGCACAATTTTGCACACCATTTGCACATTTTTCCACCAGTTGTGCTTGCATCCCACTTGCATCCCTAGCTTGTGCATCACCCTTGCAGCACATTCCAGTGCTGTCCTTGTCCCAGTGCACCTCCTGCTTCTGTCTTCCTTGTCATTGCACATTTTTGCCCCTTTGCATTGTGCACTTTTTCACCATTGTGCATACCTTCCACCTTCCTTTTTGTGTATGGTGCAGTTCACTTAGTCACTGCTACTTTTGGACAGCGGCAGAATCAGCCGGCAGAAAAAAAAATTATTATAGATGATGTCAGGGGCTGTGAGACTCAAATTTGAAATAAAACTGAAAAAAAAACATGGCTTGGAAAGACCGTAAAGCAGCAGCAGTGCGCGCCTGAGCTAGCAAGGCCCTCAGAAAAGTCAATCAGCCCAACTTGGGTGACAGCAACGATGTGGAGTCTTCAGCAGATGATTCTGACATTGAATGTACAAGTTGGAATGGCAGAGTTAATTATATTTTGTCAGGTTCAGAGGATGAAGACTGGACCGAGACTGACTCTAATTCAGATGGGAATGGTGACAGTCCTGATGACTTTGATCTCAAAGAGCTCAACGGAGAAGATTTAATCAAGAGTCTTCAAATAAGATGTCAGCATGAACTGGACCTTGAACAACTGGCGACACCGACACCATATGAACATTTACTGCACACAAAAACACCCAAGGATTGGAAAAGGGCAGAATCCACACGATCATTGGGATACAATGGCTTCTCAGACCGCAGAAAACGGGAGATTGCATAGCAGATGCACAAGAAGGAGGCGAAGGATAAAGTTATATGAAGCAGGTGCATCGAAATTGCTTGGCTGTGATGTAAATGTCTTGACATGGGCGAAACAGTGAAGGGGCTGCAAAGTTTCAGTCCTTCTTCACCATTGCCCCCCCTCGACAAAATACTCCATCCCACCCTCCCTCCATTCCTGAAACAAGCTGACCTGCCAATAATGAAGCCACAGATGGCAATGTCTCAGATGGCATTTTTCGAGGCTACCTGTCAGATCAGAGCAATGTTGGGGCTGATGATGATGATGATGATGAGGGATGGAGTGATGATGGGGATAGATCTGCAGCAAGCATGACCCCGCAAGCACTGGGCATATCATTTGGTGTTAGGGTCCCACCCCAGCCCAAGCAGCAAAAGCTTGATGTTCCTGCTCAAGAAGTATGCAAGCGGGCATATGATGAGTGGAGGCAGCAGGTGGAAAGGGGTTTTCAAGATATCGAGAAGATGGTAGCATCAAAATGGGCAGCATTCGATATGGGCCAAAATGGGTTGCAGGCATATTGTGCTTGGGCGATTCAGAGCTGTTTGCATATGGTGGTCAAAAATGGCTGAGGGCTGATCGAAGCATCAGAGTGTGCTGCCGAAGGCCAAGGATTTGCTCCGAGTTGGGGTGGACATACGGTGCAGCAATGGGTTGCCAGGTGGTTGAAATCTCGTGAGCTTCCCACTTTACAAAGAGGCCGTCACCAGAAGGTTTTTTCGTTGCTGGATGACCCCGATGTCTGTACCGAATTGCGCTCTTATCTCCAGATGAACAAATGGTCTATGAATCCACAAAAACTCGCTGACTTTACAAAAAATAAACTCCTCCCTGATGAGTCGAAGAAGTATCTCCACCATGTCGTCTCGAAGGAGATGCCAGCTGGCCTCAAAAAATATATGGAACTTGAGTTGTTTCCCCGTATTCAGCTGAAGGTTGCGAGAGGGATATCACTCAAAACTGTGCACCAATGGCTTCATAAGGAAGGCTTCAAATATACAGCTCACAAGAAGGCTTTGTATTATGATGGCCATGAGCATGAGGATGTGGTCGATTACCGACAGAATGCTGCCTGCCATGAAGAAATTTGAGTCACGCCTTGTGGGATACGTGGTGGGGAATGTCGAGAAGGAGGTAGAACTTTAATTGGCACCTGGCGAAAGGAAAATTGTCTCATGGCCCACGATGAGATGACAGCACAAGCGAATGACGGAGCAACGATGTCCTGGATCTGGCAGGGGGAACAGCCATTGAAGAAGAAAGGTGTTGGTCATGGGTTGCATCAATCAGATGTGATCTGCTCAACGAAAGGCTGGTTGAGCGAAGCCAGTCAAACTCTGGAGTATGGGAAAAATTATGATGGTTACTGGAATGGTGAACTCTTTGTAAAACAGGTATGGCTGGATGCGATGAACATGTGCAGAATTTTACTGATTGACTTCGAAGCTTCATGAGAGAATTATTCCTGCCTTCAAGCAGGTGCACAGGCCTAAGTACCAAGCACTCATTATGGTCGGCAACTCACAAGGTCATTCAGTGTATGCCAAAGACGTGCTTCTCACATCACGTATGAACATGAAGCCCGGTGGCAAGCAGGCATCACTCTGAGATGGATGGTACATGATCAATGATGAGAAAACCCCTCAAGCAATGAGCTTCCCTGCAGATCACCACGACTTTCCAGGTCAGCCAAAGGGAATGAAACAGATCCTTCTCGAGTGGGGCTTGTGGAAAAATGGGCTGGTAATGCAGTGCAAGAAGGTGAAGGATGGATCTGGGGGTAAATGTGCATTGGGGGCTACTCGCTGTTGTGCCAAGCGCATTCTTGATCTGCAGCCAGATTTTCGGGAACAGCAGTCTCTCGTCCAGGAGGTCATTGAGGCAGCCAGACACTTGTGCATTTTTCTTCCCAAGTTTCATTGCGAACTGAACTTCATAGAATGTTTTTGGGGTGCTGTCAAGAGATATCTGTGGACGCACTGTGATTACACCTTTACGACCCTGCAGGAGAATATGCCGAATGCACTCGCATCAGTTCCAATCGAGACCATCTGGAAATGGGAGCACAGGATGAAATGGTGGATGGAGGCATATCGGAGTGGACTTGGGGCAAAAGAGGCTCAAATTCAGGTCAAGAACTTCAGCTCTGGATGCTACACATCTCACAGAAGGATTCCTGAGTCAGTAGCAACACAGTTTGATACTTAAATTACCATTTTGGGACATGGCGGCAGAATTCGTCGGCCCCCCAAAAAAAGCTCCCCCAGTTTTGAGTATTTTGACAATCGGTGATGATACTCAATCCGGAAACCCAAACAAAACCTACTAATGGCTTTGGTTGGTATAACACAGGCCAGAGGAAGGGTGCAAGGTGGTACTAAATATCACCACTGAGACCAAAGCGTAATGTTTAGTGATGTGAAATGGTAAGGGCTGTGGATAATAGTCTGTATAGGCATACAAAGGTGTTTGAAATAGTTCGAAAGTGGTTCGAAGATGTGCAAAATAGGTTCGAAAAAGGTTCGAAGAGGTTCGAAGTCATGCGAAGTAGTCCGAAGAAGTTCGAATAAGTTTGAAAAGGTTCGAGGTATATCGAAGAGCGAGTTTAACGAATGTGAAGTGTTTGTCAAATGG